>JAVQMG010000121.1:23135000-23735000 GCA_032878915.1 Castanopsis chinensis | reverse complement strand
ACATTTTATCTATTTGCTAATCCTTTGACAAAACACACTTTACTTGTAATTTGGTAGATTTAGGATGTGTTTAATGCTTCAAGAAATAAGGTTTCAAGTCCAAATGTTAAAGCTATGCAAGTCTGTCAAGAAACAAGTGTAGAAGTGCTGTTCATTAAAACTCGACAGCCAGCATCTATTGAGGCTTAAAAGAGCTGTTTCAGTTTGAGGCTTGACAGCTAGGGAATCTGTCGGGGATTATGAAATTCCGATTTTCAGTTTTGATTTTCATCCAATTCGTGAATGTATGTTTGGGTTTTCTTTTCTCACAATGCTAAACATATATAAGGATTATTTTAAGGGCCGTATCAGGTTGCATAGCTAAGAGCACAATTGCACAAGAGCATAACTTTGTGTTTATGACCAGAAATCTAGTTTGCCTTAGTTTATGAAGAAGCTACTGTGTTTGTACACCGTAGGGTTTTGTGACCAAATAACTTTGTGATCTTCATGTGTTGAAGCACAGAAGAGCTTTGCAGCTAACATTCTTCTCAAGCTGGTGATAAAGTCGCGTACTGGAATTCGCGCATTTATTGGTTACTCACGTATTGGGAGTCGTGCAATACAAGGAGAGATTGTCACTACAGAACAAGTTCAATTAAGTATTGGGGTAAGGGTTCAACTGTAGGTTAGTATAAGGTACTAGGATTCTTTTACTTGTAACCACTTGTTTTGATAATAGTGGATTCTCGGGAGTGGTGACCTTAAAATCACCTGGTGGGGTTTTTGCCGTGTAAGTTTTCCCCATTCGTAAACAAATCATCGTGCTATTTAATTTTCACTGCATATTTAGTTAATTGGTGATTTGTTTGTGCTGCCACGTTTGTTGCATGTAATTGAACCTAATTAATTGGTTAATTTATCGCAAGGGATCAATACATTTTTGGCCTATCACATAAAGACACCAAGAGTCAAAATTGGACAATATATATATATATATATATATATATCAAATTTAAAGCTTCAATAAAACTAAAAATTAGTCCCATTAACTTCAAGACAAATGACTTCAATCTCTCATGAATGCTTCAAAATCTTTTCTGGCAATGTAGCTTGTAGGGGTGGCAATATTGGACATGACCTGTGAACTCAATAAGACATGACAGGAAATTAGTAGGTTATGGATTGAGGTTTAATGGGTTCGTGTCATATTTGGGTCGACATGCCTAACCTGTTTAATAAATGGGTCGGTTTAGTGTCCATCATATGAAACTCGTTTAACCTGTTTGACCTGTTTAATTAAATAACATTTTACCAATATACCCTTTAAACTCTAAGTATATAAACTTATTAGTTGTTGTGGTTTATTTTCTTTGACATATTATAATTGATTATTTATGATAATGAGAAATACTTTAGTTTTGAATGATTATTTGTGATACAGTTACTCGTTATTTTTGAATTTTATATTAAAAATATTTATTTATTTGGTTTTTTATAATTCATATCAATTTGGTTAATACTAAAATTAGTTTTTTTTTTTTTTTTTTTTTTTTTTTTCATTTTGACAAAATCTGATAAACAAGTCGACACGACTAATTTGTTTAATAAATGAGTTGTATTTGAGTTGAGGAATCTTTACCCGTTTAATAAACATGTTGGGTTAGGGTTGACCAATATAATCGAATACTCATGAGTCGACACAACACGAACTCTACACGTGAACACAAATTGCCACCCCTAGTAGCTTGGCTGGGTCTCCATCATCTTAAAAAACAAATTTGAATCATCACAGTAACATCCATCCTAGAAGATCAATCCTCTATTTACTAGCAAAAAATGATTCATTTGGTTTCAAGTGAAATAGACCAACAATTCGATTGGAACTTAAAATCATAGTTGCTATAAGCACTTTTCTAGTATCTCACACAACCCACACCTTTTGGATAAGAAAAACCCTTATTTCAAGCTTGGCTAAAAATAGACTACGAGTACTATGATGAAGGCAACCCAACAAAAGAAAAACTATATCTAACACAATTCAGCAATTTATCTATCATTTACTCAAATTAGAGTAGAAACCAAATAAAAAGCCTAGTTGTATACTTGAATGGATGCACCCCCATTATCTGTAATTGCAATTCTAACCAACCAAATGTTTAAGAATACTATCAAGTTATGCTCAAATTTGCAGTGGCACCAGTAGCAACTAAGATAATGCCTTTCTCCAGTTTTAACATATGAAGAAGCAATATCAACATGAGATATTGAAGTATATGAAACAAAAGTATGGACTTTGCCAACAAGTTGGATTTTCACAAATGTCTTAATATCAGGTACTTGAAGGGGAATAATAGAAGAATCAGCCTTGTTTATGAGCATATCCTTGACAAAATCAAGAGCCCATTTTAAAATGTACCCAAACCACACCCTACGGCCTACACCCAAAAAAAAAAAAAAAAATCCTCAACCCAAAAACTAAAAAATTTCTCAAAGATGAAATATGATAATAGAATAGTAGTACACCTAATGATTACCCGTTGAAAAGTGAGATATTGATGAAAGAAAAAACCTTTATTTTCTTTCAACGATTATTTGGCACAAGTAGAGCTAATTATTTTGTAAACAATGCACTAATTTCTCAGATGGTGCACAACTATGACTTTTTAAAAAAGAGACAATGCACTCAAAGTTCCTAATCGTAATAGGTGATTAAAAAAAATCACTCCTTCTTTTATTATATGTTGTAATTTCATGTCTTTTTCCTTAACTCATGCAACTCATATGGATTTTTCCATTTTCCATTATATAATATTTACAGTAATCATTTCATTCAAAATTGAAACATTATTACAAGAGCTCAAAATTAAACATGACTGTACTATTATAGGCTACAGAGTACAACTGAAGAATAAAAGCCAAGTAGACCACAGACCTAAACAATCTGAAAAACCTATAAATGCCATAGCTTTTGAAAGAGACTAGATCAACACAAACCACGAATCCCACAAAACAAAGCTTACTTTCCTTCTTTTTTTCCTAGCAACCAAACAGAGCTCATTAAAATAAATGAATTTAAAAAATGACCGAGAGAGAAAAACAAAAAAACTTACTAGGCAGTGGCGTCGGTGATAGCACAATTGGGGTTAAGAGAAAAGCAAAAGGAATCGTTGGGGAAAGAGGCCAAGACACTAGTGTGTGCGAGAGGTGGGTTGTGCGACGACACGGCTTCGTTTAACGATGATTGTGGCAACAGCCTTGTCCGGATTGAGAGAGAGCAAAGGGGAGGAGGAGGAAGAGAGAGAGAGAGAGAAAGAGAAAGTGAGAGTTTTTGAAATAATTGAGAAAAAAAAGAGGCAGGTTAGAGAATAGGGGTTTTCCCGTTTCACGTGGATTAATGACATTTCTCTACCGTTGGATTAACTAAAGGGCTGAGATTTGAATTTGAACCTAACGGAATAGCAACACACTAAACACTATTAACTCTATTCCTAACTTGGTTTCTTGTTAAATGATATTAGCACTTTCTCTTAGGTGTCTCATTTTAATTGGTCCGGACTAGCTAAGAATTTTCCACTATGTGCATGTGATTTTCTAGTATTGACTGACTAATGTGCACGTCTCTCATTGGAAATAGAAATGGATTATCTTGATGTTAATTATCAAAGCAATAACATTTGTTTCTATCATGTAAGTGCAGGATTCTCTTCGTTTTAAATTGATTAATTTTATGATTAAAATTACATATTATAAATCTACATGTATATTTGGTATTACTTCACTCTATTTGGTTGGGACTTGGGATGATGAAAAAAATGAGAGCATAAAAAATGTTAGGATAATGAAAAGTGAAAGAATATAAAAGAGTTTAGATTTTCGCCACCAGTATTTGGTTGGGAGGATGGAAATATAATACAATATAAATTTTATTTGTTTAAGGGAAAAATGCGAAGAGACCCCTTGAACTTTGATGTAGTGGCCATTACAACCCCTCTTAACATTTCTTTAAGTCAGTTTACTCCCTAAACTTCACACATGTGCCAAATTAATACATCCGTTAGTCTGCTATTTAAAGTGAGCTCATGTGACCTCATGTGCAATTAAATTACCACAAACCAAACGCTTAAACTAATTAAGAGAGAGAAAAGAGAAGCTAAGAGGAGGGGGATGCCACCCATCACTAGACTTCATTGTCCCACTGCCACTCGTCTTTTCCATTGCCAATCTGGCCATCCTTGGTGTTAATGACATATTTTATGTAGTTGGCTAATCCTTTGAAAAAAGCTTGATAGCTCCTCGATCGATCGAGCACTATCGAGGTTACGAAAATCAGAATTTTCAGATCAGATTTTTGGGCCAAACTTTTGTATTTATGTAGGGTTTCTTTTCTCACAACCCTAGACATATATAAAACTTATTTTAAAGGCCGTCACCAAAAAAGAATACAAGGAGAACACATGCAAAAGGTGACCGAAGCCTTATTCTCTTTGAAAGAAGCTACTGCGTCTTTGTGCCTTACGGTTTTGTAACCAAATGTTTCGTAACTAAGTGCTTCATGATCTTCATTATTGATGAAGTGAAAAACTTTGCAGCCAACATTTGATTTTCTCAAGATGGTGAGTGAGTCATGTACTAGGATTTGTGCAAAGGAGTTAGTCACGTACTGAGATCCGTGCATTAAAGGGTGGCATTCATATATTGAAGAGTTTAGAGGTTCTGAAGCGATAGAAGGTTTCTGCTGTGAGTTCATCTACGGGGATTGTAGAGTCTAGGGACAAAGGTTTTGTACTAGATCTGAAACTTCTCTTTACTATAGTGAATTGCTTTTCGGGAAGGTTTCCCCCCCAGGTTTTTTACTGTGAAACTGGTTGGTTTCATTGGTTTTCCTAGGTCATCATATCTTGTCTTATTGACTTTTCCGTTGTACTTATATTTGACATGATATTGATGTTTGTTTGCTTTAACAAGTTTTATGCATAATAAATCTAATTAACAACTTGGGTTTAAAATTTGTTAATTCTATCAAACGGGGTCTAAATTTCCCAACAAATGGTATCAGAGAGGGTACACTTTGATTGGATTAATTTCCTGAGTGTGATCCTTAACCCCTGTTGTCATGGAAACTCTTGATTGTTTTGATTTGCATGATCTTGTGTTGCATGATGATGATGATATTCAAGATGCTTATTGCAAGCTTTATAATTTTTACATGAAATCTCTTGAATGTTCTACAAAATTAAAAGCTAAATTTAAAAGGGTCAAACTTGAAAAAGATGATTTGATTGCAAAATTGGATGAAGCCAATAATTTGAATGAGAATTTTAAAAATCAAATTTCATCTTAGGTAGACAAAATTAAGAGTTTGGAAGAACAACTAGTTGAATTTAAAATTAAAGTTGAAAATTTAACTAGTTCCAAACTTATTGTTGAGCCTAACTCAAAAGAAAAGGATTTTTATATTCCCCAATTTAAAAGGAATAATGAAGAGTTGAAGGCTAATATTGCTAGGTTAGACAAAGGTAAACAATCTGATATTAACACTGAAGTTTCCAAACCTATATCTAATACTCCTCCTAGGTTGAATAAAAACTTTGAATTTGTTCCCTCTTGTTATCATTGTCACATTGTTGGTCATATTAGGCCAAATTGTCCTAAGTTGAGGACTCTATCAACCTCTAAGGTTAGACTTCCTTCTAGGAAGCCGAATAGTTCTAAAACTGCTCATGTTTGTCACCATTGTGGTGTTTCTGGACACATTCGTCTTAATTGCTTTAAGTTGTATTCTCATAAGCAATTTTCTAAACGGTCACAGGTTTCCTCTCAAGGACCTACACCTTTGTTTGGAGAGTTATTAAAAGCTTTGAGCTATTTAACTCAATTTCAGGAGAATTTTAATTCTTCTATGTCCTTTAGTAGTCATACTAGGATACGTGTCTTTTCATCTTAACGGCCAAAGTCTCGTGCTATGTGGGTGAGAAAGAAACCTAAGACTTAATTGTCTTTTCTGTTGTCCTCTGCTTTAATTCTTTCTATCTTAAGTAAGACTTTCTTTGCCTAATTTCTTATCTACTTTTGGAATCATGCTTTCATGCATCTGCATTTTTCTATCATGCCTTCATGCATTTGCATCTTCCTTTCATGCTTTCATGTTGTTTGACTGTTTTTGTTTGGTTGTTTAGTTTTTATTTTGTTTTGTTTTCAAAATAAAAAAAAAATTTTGAAAAATCAGAAAAATACAAAAACAGTGTGTGTATGTGTACATCGATTCTTATGCACAAACTAAGCAAGTGAGCTTTGTGGCTCTTTGTTTGTGATGAGTAAGGTTAAGTGATCTCTTGTACTTAACACTCATATCACTCTTTTTGAATAGTAGGACTAGAAAATCCTAAGAGAAAGGCATAAATAACTATCTCACCACTGTTACTCGCTAATCATGAAATGACTTCTGTATGCTTCGGCATAGCAAAAGTACAATGTTAATGACATCTGTATGCTGCGACATAGTAAAAGTGTAATGTCAAAAAGCTTAACATAATTGGATGTTTCTTTTCTCTCTTTTATATACCCACGCATGGTTTGCTAAATAAAAATAAAATATGCAAAAAAATAAAAGCAAAAAGAACAAAATACTTTAAAATATGATTGCAAGCATGTTTTCAGGAGATGTGGGAGTTATAGGATGTACTTCGAAGGTGATAGTCTCCATCAAACAGTTATGATTGTGTGTGAGTTAAAGTGATTTTCTCATATCTCAAATCGTCATAACATTGAAACACTTATGCAATCTTGCGATGTTCTTCACACACAACACGCAATATTCTTTGCTACTTTTGATACATGTGCAAGAACAATATGATTTGGCCATCACAAGGTTTACATGCATTAATGTATACTCACCAAATTGTCTTAACTTATTTTTGAAATATAAATTGGTTAGACTTGTTTAGTGTATGTGTGTGTGTGTGTGTGTTTTTGGGAGTTATATTCTTAACTCTTTGTTGATTGAGAGATGTTTTTGAGAGGTTAAAATGTTGGTTGGATCTTTGGTTGAGTTGCATTCTTGATTGCATTCATGTTTGTGTTTTTCTCTTCTTGAAAAACTATTTTTAAGCAATCTCGACACCTCCTCGACACCTCTCGATACTTGGTTTATCCGTCGAGCTCTTCAATTGCATCTTATCGCAATCTCGACACCTCTCCATAGCTAGGTGGATCGAACGAGATATCTTCTGTTTGCTTGATAGATCCTCGACACCTTCTCGATTTATTGAGTTGGCTCGATAGCTTTCCGACACCTCCCGATCGATCGAGATATCCTTGCATGCATTTCATTTTTCTTTGTTTTGCATGTTCCTCTTATCTTGTCATCCATAGCATCTTATTTCATTACATTCATGCATTTTTATGGATTCTTTGTGCCCCCTTGATCATCCTTGATCATCTTTATGTTTCTCAGATAAAGCTTTATAGCTTCCTATACCCTCTGTCAATCGTGACAAAAAGGGGGAGAAATTGGAGAATTAGTGGTTTCTTTCTTTAAGATTCTACAAGTTAGGGAGAGAAATACATGCCATTGTAAGGGGGAGTGATTACCTCTTTGTTGTTGTAGGAGCTATTTTTACCTTCTTCTTCTTGTACCTTAGGTCTTGTGACTATGTTTACATACATTGTGCTTATCTTTGATATATATGTGATGATATATGTTTTCTTCACCTATCTTTACATGTGTTGTTTCTTTTCTATCTTTATACACATGTTTCTTTATTTTGTATGCAATCTTTTAATTTCTGTTTCATTCTAAGATGCCTTGATGAGTTTTGTTTAAAGTGTTTCAGAAATACAAATTGTTAAAGTCTTCCATGCCATGAACTCTCTTCTTGCAAAGTTTTTCAAGAGTTTGTCCTAAGATAGATTTTATTGTATTCAACAAGTAATTATGAGTTGAGTGATTTATGACTTCTCTCATATATTCATTTGTTTGTTGTGGTTTTGTCACGGATTGCCAAAATGGGAGATTGTTAATGGCATATTTTATGTAGTTGGCTAATCCTTTGACAAAACGCACTTTACTTGTATTTTGGTAGATTTAGGATGTGTTTAATATTTCAAGAAACATGTTGTTCAAGTCTAGTATTAAAGCCATGAAGATTGGACTAAGAAACAAGTGAAGTAAAGGTGTTCACTAAAGCTGGACACATAGTTGGACACCTGCTGGACAGCTGCCGCCTGATGGTCTTTTATTGCTGCTGCCAGATCTTCCATTACTGTAGTTGGTTAGGGGTGGGAGGCGAAGGTTCGTCGGTTGGGGGTGGGAGGCAAAGGGTTAGTGGTGGAGGAAGAGAGGGATAAGCGAAGGAAAGAGGGAGGGCGAAAGCGAGAAGGAGGCCAAATCGGTGGAGGGCTGAGGCGGCGAGTTGGATTTTCGGAGAATTGGATAGGTGATGAGCTAGATCGGCGGCGACGGCGGGCTGGGTGAGGTGATTGTGAGGAAGATAGTGAGGGAAAGAGAGGAACGAGTGAGAGCTTTTTTTTTTTTTTTTTTTTTTTTTTTTTTTTTGAGGAACTTGAGAGAGCTGATGTTGTAGGTGTTTATGAGAGAGAATGGTATTACTAAATAATACTAAAAAAATAATAAATAATATTATTTAATTAGAAAAAGGTTTGTAAAATAGATAAACTGATATGGGTGTTTTGGAAATGTGATAGTGTAAAATAAAAAAAGTAAGTTTTTAGTGTAAAATAGATGGAAATTTTTAGACGGACTGATGTGGTTGCTCCTAGTTCCTTAGTTTTGTCCCCCATAAAATCAGATGTACAACAACGGTAACTGCTCCAATAACCTCGTAAATAGTTATACACAATTTGTAGTATTCCAAATATTTTTCGTACAATTTTCTTAACAAATAAATCAATATCTCATACAACAATCAAAATAATATAAGCAATAAATGATAAAAGAAAAGAAAGAGAATTACTTGGAACGGAAGGACTATTCCTTAGAGAGAAAGAGACAGGTCTTTTTTTTTTTTTTTTTTGGGTTGGGGGGGGGGGGGGGGGGTTGGTGGGGGGAAACCATAGGAAGAGAGATAATTATTTATGTTTGATTTTGGGAACTGACTTGCAGTACAAAAGGATTAGGGAAATGTGAAAGTGCCTAAATTTAAGAGATATGGATAAAGGGTCATAGTTTCAAATTGTAAATATTCCATTAAAGAAAAATTGTAACCGCCCTATCTTTTAATAAAATTTTTTAAATTGTAACAAATTATGCTTGTGCCCCATAAAGTGGCACAACTTGTGCCCCAACTAACTCACGTGGTGAGTTATGAGTGGTAGGGGGTGATGATGGGTCCATGTAGGATCACCCTTCTACCACTCACAACTCGCCACGTGGGCAAGTTATGGCACAAATTGTGACACTTTATGTGGCACTAGCATAGCTCTTTAATCAACTAAACTTCTATGATATGACTTCAATCGAGATGATCTATTTTATTTTAAATTCGATCGAAATGATTCACTTCGACCTATTCGATATTGTGATGATGCAATTTGACTTAATTAAGTAGACATTTAGTTTAACTTAGTTACTTTAAAAATTTAGTCTTTTAGAATCTCTCACTCTCTGGTTATTAACTTGTGCGTATTTCAAAAGTATTATTAAGTTAGTCGTTTCTAGACCCCATATCGTAGTCTATGAGGTCAAAAGCACTTCGAGCTAATGCAACTATCTTAAGAACAATCTCGAGGTAATATCAACGTATACATAATCATCTCGCATAACCTAAAAATGTAATTAAGAAGTTAGAATTAACTTTTTGATCAAACATACTGTATAGAATACCAATGCGTTTCATTCATTCAATCTATTGTCACACTGCAGCCTTCTTAAAATTGATTAATTAATTAAAAGACGAGGGATAATCATGATTGGTAAGTGGGCTAAATCAGTAGGTTTAGAGAGAAATTTTTTTAATATTTTTTACAACTATTGAGGTGACATAGTTTGATGGGTACTGATAAAAGTGAAGTATAATGGGCCATTGTGAAAATATTGGTGGTCTAATGAGTAATATAACTTTATCATGTCAAATTTTGTGGTAAAGATTATAAAACTTATTGTGTATCTAAGTATTATTGTGAAAATGAGTAATTGTACTCTAAGCATGCTCAATGACCAATGAGATTTATTTCTCATATTCTTCTAAAAAAATGATTTATTTCTCACAATCTTTTATCAATAATCTATAATTAATTAATCTATATATCTATACATATCTAAAAGCTAAAGGTGTAGCATTTATTGTTATTACGCTTTTGTTGAGCCACGTCATCCACTTATTTTCTACTTTTTTTTTTTAAACTTTTATAAGCTGAAGCGTAGTATTTATTGTTATTACGTTTGTAGGGATAATAGACCCAGTGATGTTATATTGGGCTATGGGCCCGATCTGAGGACACTCTTAATTGTCCGAGGACGGAGTAAACATTGTTAGGAAGGTCAGCGTTGATGAATAAAGAAAGAGGTCAAGTTACAATGGTTTGAGGAGAGGTCCGAGGAGAGATGTCTCCTCAGCTAAATAAAGCAGAGGTCAGAAGATACGGTCTACCACTTAGAAGCAACGTTCCAAGAGATACTGTTGATAAGGATATGCATCATGGGAATGCAGGACAAAAGAAAGTTATGAAATATTTAAGAGAAAGCTACTACTACCGCATTAAATGCTTTGTAGTTAACTCTTTGGCTGCATTAGTGAGGAAATGATACCTAAACAGTGATTTTTTAGCCTTACAACTACTCCCAAAGACATTAGGAAGGTGCTGATGGGACAAGGATCAACACCAGCAATCTAATCTACACGTGGAGGATAGAGAAACAGGGGGAAGATAGTATAAAATAGAGGAAAAATCCAGATGAGAGGGGATCGAAGAAAAAGAGAGAGAAAAACACTGTGGAGTCAAGAACAGTACTTGTAATCAGTCCCAAAAGAATCAAATATTAGAATTAAGCACCTTGGATTGTGTTCGAAGACAATTTTCTTTCTATAACATCAGTTCATCTTTATTCTATTGTCATTTTCTATCCAGTA
Organism: Castanopsis chinensis; assembly: GCA_032878915.1. NCBI lineage: Eukaryota > Viridiplantae > Streptophyta > Magnoliopsida > Fagales > Fagaceae > Castanopsis > Castanopsis chinensis. Next base: position 23,723,931 of record JAVQMG010000121.1, on the reverse strand, counting down.
CGATCATTGTCTAAGCCTATTAGAATCTAGTTTTCTAATCCACTCTCTATAAATTCATTGTATTGGGCTCTTTGGGCCTACTCCCTTTCTTACTTTGGGCTTAGGTACAAAAATTGTGTCCTTACAATGCTTTTATTGAGCCACATCATTCACTTCTTTTCAACCTTTTTTTCTTTTCTTTTTTTCCCTCTTTTTAAACTTTTATTCTCTCTATTCTACAAAAGAAAAAAACTCTTCTCCTCCCAATTAGTCCACATTTACTGTTATACTTCTTCCAACATTTCCGCTCCATTTTTGTCTCTTTATCTTCCTACTACTCTCTACTTTACCGTTACACTTCCTTCATCCTTTTCTCTTTATTATATTTTGACTTTTATTCTCCCTATTTTATTCTGTATAAATTCAATATCATTTCTTTCATTCAATTCATATTTTTCCCACAAAACATTTGTGAGTACTCTCTCTCTCTCTCTCTCTCTCTCTCTCTCTCTCTCTCTCTCCAATAGATTTTTGTTCTTTTTTTATAACTTTGATTAAGGTTGATGGGTTTTTTTTTTTTTTTTTAATATTTTTTTGGTATTGTGTTTTCTTAATTTCCCATCACAAAGTCTTCTCTCTTCCTTTTATAACATTGGTTGAATTTTGGTTTGGGTTAATACTTAGTTTTTTTGGATATAGGAATTTAAGTTTATATCAAAACACAATCTACATGGCTATGAATTTGAATATGTCTACCAATTGTTTGAGTAATAAATTATTATACAGTCTATCTTTTATTCATTTGGTTTCATTTTAATTTTGGTTAAGATAACATTGTAATTTTGTGATAAGTTTTTTTTTTTATTATAATAATAAAACTCCTTATTTCTTAAGAGATGAGAAATTTGAATTATAAATTTGAAACTTATAAAGTTTATTTGTATATTAGGAAAATATAATACACTACAACAGAAGTTAGAAGAATATGGTTCACCTTAAAAAAAATACTAATCAAACATACAAAAAATAATAGTATGATATATTTGTAGAGGTAAAAAGATACAAAATACTTGTAGAAATCTCTTATTAAAAAAAATTCTTAAAATAATTGTTAATTTTTATATATTACATCTCATTACATAAAATTTATATATTCTCACACATTATGTGGGTCTATAGGTAGTTTATATAAAACCAAAAACGTTTGATTTTAGTTAACCTCATAATATTATGCCACATAAGTTTTTGAGATCTCACAAATTTAAAAATTATTTTAATAAATGTCTTCAATTGAATTAAAATTTTATTTTATATTTAGACTCTCATTAGAGTCTTAGTACATCATTTTTTTTTTTATAGAATTAATAATATTTTCTTTAAATAGTACTATATATAATTTCATATACAAATTGCATAATAGATTTTCAATGCTAATATATATAATTCCGTATACCATCACAATTATAATAAATAAATATCTATTCATAATTATTATAATTATTAAATTTCATATTTAAATAAAAGAAAAAAAAATTCAAAATTCATCAATAATAGGCAATTGGTTAGCGCCGTGCTCCATCGTACACAAGAAAGTCAAGATTGTGGTTGTAAGTTTTTCCCCGTGAAAGCTAATAAGAGTTGCGTATGTCCCAAAATTGCATAGATTTCTCGTGTTTATCCCTCTGTAAAGTTGAAAAAATTTATATTATGTTCACACATAGGGTCGAATAACCATGTTGCATACCCATATTGAATATGATACATCTGAAATGATTTTGTATTAATAACCTGTACCAATGAAACGGCAAGACTATCCTATTCCAAAGAGCCTTCTCTATGCTAATGGAAAGGTCACACATTTTCTTCCTGTCGGCTTTTCTGTTAATGCAGCCACGCGTACTTCAGTTGTCCCAATCTTCCAACAACTTTACGGATCAATCAGCACTCATTACCTTCAAATCTCAAATCACTTTTAGCCCAAACGATTGTCTTTGCTGGTGGTAACTGGTCCACAACAACAAACTTCTGTGAGTGGTTGGGGTCTCTTGCAGCCGACGCAGACAAAGAGTCACAGCCTTGAACCTTTCCTACGTGGGTCTCCATGGCACCATTTCCCCTCATATTGCCAACCTTTCCTTCCTAGTCTCACTTATTCTCTCTAACAACAGCTTCAACGGTTTTCTGCAGTATGAGACTGGACATCTACATCGCTTGAGGATACTTATATTGTCATTCAACCTATTGGAAGGTAGTATCCCTCCAACTATGCATAATTGCCAGAAGCTTGAATATTTATATCTTGATTACAACAATTTCAGTGGTACAACTCCATTGTCCCTCAGCAATATGTCGTCACTTGAGATCTTGACTTTGGATGATAATAGCCTTACCAGTCCATTTACTTTTGTCATCTTTAATTTCTCTTTTCTAACGGTTCTTGGTCTTACACAAAATCACTTCTCAGGAACCCTTCCAATGGATCTTTGCAGCCATATTCCTAATCTTTAAGGGCTGTATATTTCTGATAACGAATTCAGCGGTGTGCTCACCTCACAGTTTAATAACTGCATAGAGCTTTTGGTCTTATCTCTGTCATACAATAAGTTTGATGGAAGTATTCCAAAAGGTTTTGAGAGTATAGAAAAGCTTGAATTCCTAGCTCTTGGAAGTATCAACTTAACTGGAAATATACCTCCTATCATAAGCAACTTGTCGATGTTACAAGGGTTTGTGATCGGCAAAAACAACGTGAAAGGAGGCATTCCAAGTGATTTATGGCGTCTCCAAAATCTGAAATTTTTGGAATTTCAACTGAATGATCTCACTGGGGCAATACCCCAAAATATTTTCAACATTACCTCTCTACAAATTCTTAGCTTGGCTGTAAATTCCTTGTCTGGAAATCTTCCATTAGATACTTGGATCTCTTGCCCTAATCTTGAAATTCTAGAACTTGGTACGAACAAAATTAGTGGTCATATCCCATCGCGACTTTCAAAATTTTCCAGCCTCTTCGAAGTATATTTTGGTAATAACTCTCTCTCTCTGGACATAAACCCAGAAATCTTGGGAACTTAAAAAATATAAAATGGCTTAGTCTAGCTGGAAATCAGCTGATAGCGGAGCCTGGACATCAAGAGCATAGTTTCCATTCACCTTTAAGTAATTGCAGATTTTTGGAGGAGCTATATTTATCGATCAATCCCTTGAATATTACCATTCCGGATGCCATTGGAAATTTATCACTTCGCTTAAGGTCTTTGCTGCAAGTGAAAACCAAATAAAAGGTCAAATTCCAATGGGAATTGGTTCCTTGAAAAACTTGTACTTACTTGATTTGTCGAGTAACAGTTTGACCGGAAACATACCGTCCACATTGGGCGGATTGGAGAGATTGCAAAGATTGTTTCTTGAAGAGAACTTGATTGAAGGATCCATTCTAGAACAACTTTGTCAATTAAAGAACCTGGGAGAATTGTTGCTCTCTATGAATTGCCTCTCAAGATTTATCCCGAATTGCATTGGAAACCTTAGTCTTTTGCAAAAATTCAAGATAAGTCATAACGCACTGACATCATCAATCCCATTGAATTTGTGGAGTCTTCAAAACCTTTTCTTCTTGGATTTATCATCGAATTTCCTCAGCGGAAGTTTGTATCCAAGCATGACAAAATTTCCAACTATTGTATTCGTGGACTTAGCCTGTAACCAAATTACTGGATATATTACCAATATCATTGGTGCTTTTGAGAGCCTAAGTCATCTAAACATGTCAAAGAACTCATTCCAAGGAGACATTCCACAATCTTTTGGACAATTGAGGGGAATGGATCAATTGGATCTCTCAAATAATATCTCTCTGGTGCTATTCCAAAATCTCTTGAGACACTTCCATATCTCAAGTATTTGAATTTGTCCTTCAATAAGCTATCGGGAGAGATTTCATCCACTGGACTTTTTGCAAACTTCACTTTAGAATCATTTTTAGGTAATGAAGCACTTTGTGGGAATCCAATTTTTGGAGTTCTACCTTGTACAAGTACAACTTCTCTTGGATCAAGGGTGAAACACGTTTTGCTCAAATATATTGTTCCTACCATTGCATCAATTATAATCTTTGCAACACTGGTCATAATGCGAAGAAGACATCCACAATGCAACATGCAGATTCCAGGCTTGCCTATCACATTGCATAGAGTGGATCATAGAATGATATCATATCAAGAGCTTTCTCGTGGAACAAACAACTTTTGTGAGAGCAACTTGCTTGGAACATGAGGTTTTGGTTTTGTGTACAAAGGAATACTATCTGATGGAACTATCATTGCTGTCAAAGTTCTAAACCTGCAATTGGAGGGTGCTTTCAAAAGTTTTGATGCTGAATGCAAGGTGTTAAGTGCAATCCAACATAGGAATCTTGTTAAGGTTATTAGTACATGCTCCAACCTTGAGTTTAGAGCTTTGGTGCTTCAATACATGTCAAATGGTAGCCTTGAAAAGTGGTTATACTCTCATAACAACTGCTTGAATCTTGTCCAAAGAGTAAATATTATGGTTGATGTTGCATTAGCATTGGAATATCTCCATAGTGGTCAATCAGAATCTGTGGTGCATTGTGATTTGAAGCCTTCCAATATTCCTTTGGACGGGGACATGATTGCACATGTTAGTGATTTTGGCATTGCAAAGATTTTAGCCATAAACAAGGATGCAACACAAACCAAAACCCTTGGTACACTTGGCTACATCGCACCAGGTACATAAATTCATCTTTGTCTATCTATTTAATTACTAGGCTAATTTTGTACATACCTTTATTAATAGATACAATTTTGAAGATTAACAATTTGCTTGGTAGTTCATAGCTCAATTTTGTAATTGCATTAGATACATATGATGATACACTTTAAACTATAGTGTGATTGGTTCAATATATAATTAATTAATTACTTTAAGAAATTATAAAGTAATTTGTATTAAAGAGGTGTTGAGTGCACAACATTTTCACAACAAATCATAGGTGGTTAGTTGTTATTGGTACTAATTAATTTGAACTTACCACTAAAATTACTTTTCTATCTTACCAATAACAACCTGTAACAACTTGCCACATAAGATTTGTTGTGAAAAATATTGTGGACAAATCATTTCTCTTTATATTAAGGTCATTTGTTATATGAGCCACGCAGTAGCGGCTCCAAGAATTTTTTTCACGGTGTTCCTTAGGAAGCATAAATTACACAATCCTATTTCTTTTTAGCCTTTAAGTAATTAAGTTTGATTCAATGTTATTAAGTAGGTAAACAAACCGGAATAGTAACCCACTCTATTCCACTTCAAAAAACATTTCGGTTGTTTCAAGTCATTCCGGTCTATTTCGAGTCATTGGGTACGTGGTTTTCTTATCAAATATTTGTCCATAATTCTAGCAAAAGAATAAACAATAAACTATAAGTTCATTTAAAATATTAATATAGTTATTAATTATTGTTGTTTAGTTGTTTCATTAATTTGTTTGTCTTTTATAAACTATAATTTGTTGTATTGTTATTTCATTAATTATAAAATTATTAATTGTTGTTTAGCCTAACATAGTTTAATTTGTTTGTCTTTTATAATGTACTGGTTAATTAAATTATTAATTATTGGTGTTTAGTTGCTTTATTAATTTCTTTTTACTAACTACTAGCAGTCTAGCACACACCCCACTGTCATTAGCACACACTAGCACACACCCCATGTGCACACACACCCCTGCCTCTACATGCTTTTACTTCCTCAATTCAAATATCCCACCCCACACGGCCCTATGGTCCCATCCACCCTCCACTCAACAGACAAGATTCACACAAGAGGGGCCAATCAGATAAATTCACAAATCACAATATACTAAAAGACAAACTCACCAACACCAACTGACCAACATAGTGACACACCAAGGGATAAGATAGAGTTAAAAAAAAAAATAGGGGCAAATAAATTGAATAATTATAAAGACTTAAAGAGAGAGAATCAGTTCATAAAGACTTAAAGAGAGATAGAGAGAGATTCTCATTTCAGACTTTCAGTAACTCAGTTCAAGAGTTCAAGAGAATTAAGAGCTCTCTTTCTTAGACCATAGTCCACACTCCACAGAAAAACCTAAAGATTAAGAGAGAAAGAGAGAGAGAGAGAGAGTAAAGTGTAAAATAACTTGAGGGAGGCTTGAGGGGTTGCGGCAGCACGTCAAGGCATTGGAGGCGAGGAAGGATTCGAGGCCAATCATCAACGTCGCAAGCTCTAATCACATCAGACCGATCTTCGATCTCCAATCTCTGATGCCCGATCCAAGCTCTGTTGCTTGAGTTCAACCAGTGGCGCTGTCGCCGCGTCGCGCTGATGTGCTTGATGATGAGGTTTTAGGCAGAGGCGTAAGGTGTTGTCTTTTTTTTTTTTTTTTTTTTTTTTTTTTTTCTTTGGGTTAGGTAAGGTTTCTGATTTTAGGTTTTGCTTTAGCTTTACCATTTGATAATTGATGAATCGGCGAACACGTATTCGTATTGGGTTTTGGTTGGTTTTTTTTTTTTTTTTGCCGTACTCCCAATATTAATTAGACCCAACTTTATAGCCCTTGACACTATAATATATAGTGGTCATGGAGGATTTAGGGATGTTAGTAGTTAAAATAAAAATTGTGAAAAATATTGTGTTCTTATACTTATTGGAAATGAAGACACAAATGGATAGGTAGGTACTCGAAGAACATAATATATATACATATATTCTCCTATAACAAAAGGTAAACCCTAAGAACATAATATCAAATGTGTTTTTATTTTTATTAGAATCGAGATAATAGCAAATGGATACATCTTGATCATATCATAATTTTTTTAAAAATAAATCAAATCTACATGTATACATCAATATATTGATAATGGATGGATACAATAAACAAGATTTAAAAATAAAATAAAAAACTTGCATGAATGTGTGAATATATAAATGGTTATTTTTATAAACTTATTCTCTCTCCTATTGGCAAGCATGTGGACCACTAACTTTTCTACATTTTGAGAAATGTGAGCTTGGCAGAGTATGGCTCGAAAAGGAGAGTGTCAACCAAAGGTGATTATAGCTATGGAATAATATTGTTGGAGATCATCACAAGAAAGAAACCCACCAGTGAAATGTTTGTTGGAGAACTAACTATGAGGAAATGGATTGCATCACTTCCAGACAACGTTATGGATTCCGTTCCATTCCGGTCGGAATGGCTGGAAAATCTCATTCCGGCAAGCAAACTGGAACAACAAGCCCCTCCACTCCACCTCGGACAAAATTCCGGCCTGTTCCAGTGTGTTTCGGGAGATCTAGGCTGTTTTGGTTAATTTTGGCCGAAATACAAGATTCAGCAGGTATGGATTTGTTGCAAAAGAAAAAGACAAAAAGTTAAAACTTGGATCTTCAGACCAGACCAAAATCAATCCACCATTCCTTTCCTCAAACATGCTGTAGTCTTTTGCTTCATGAGTTGTAGAAGAATAGCAGTATTAGAACTAGTGGAAACATAAACAGGGGTGTCTAATATTAATACCTACGTTATTGCTTAAGTTTGTATGTGTGTATATGCATATGCCTTGTTAAAGCTTGATTTTGTCTGTTCTTTCTTTGAGTTTGGTTTGGTATGTCCTCTTATTCCTTAAGGTACTAACAAGTTGTGTGTTACTTGGGGAACCAATATTAAAATTATCCTAAGTTATTAATATTTGAAGTTAATATATTTGGGTTTTAATGTATGGTATATAGAAGATTTACTTTAACATTCTAAATCTTGTATGAAAATGATATTTGGGATATTATGCATACGAAAACCTATACTCTTAGTATCAATAGGCAAAGAATGACTAACAAAAAACCAACTGTATTAAGGAATGACACATATAATTACACAAATGTTCTCAATTTGCCTGCAACAATTTACGCAAGAATTTTTTTTTTTTTTTGGCTCAATAACTAGGTACAATTTGAAAGAAGGTTCAGGTTTAATTTGATCTTGTAGAATTTAGCAAAATGAAGCCCCTTAATGATTTTGTGGGACACATAGCAAATACAATATACAATGCCACCATTTGGCAATCATTTCCATAACAAGATAAAAACCAATCTTAAGGTGCTTCATCCTATATGATCATATATAGAGCTTTATGATCATATATATGTCGCACCAATATCATTGCAAATAAAAAAAACTAGTCGTAGACCCACGCGATGCGTGGGAATATATAAATATTATGTAATGGAGTGTAATTTATAAAAAGTAACAATTACTTCAAGTATTATTTATTTAAAAAAAAATTTCTACAAGTATTTTTTATCTCTACAAATATATCATAATATTATTTTTAAGGTGAATCATACTCTTCTAACTTCTGTTGTAGTGTGTTATATTTGCCTAATATAAAACTAAACTTTATAAATTTCAAATTTATTATTCAAATTTCTCATCTCTCAAAGAATAAGGAGATTATCAATATAATAAAAACTTATCACAAAATTACAATTTATGTTAACCAAAATTAAAATGAAATCAAAGGAATAAAAGATAGACTTTATAATAATTTATTACTCAAAAAAATGGTAGGCATATTCAAATTTATAGCCATGTAGACTGTGCTTTATTATAAACTTAAATTATTAGTTTCAAAAAAATTAAGTATTAACCCAAACCAAAATTCAACCAACCCTACAAAAGAAAGAGAGGACTTTGTGATGGGAAATTTAAAAAACACAATACCATAACACATTAAAAAAAAAAAAAAAAAACCATCAACCTTAATCAAAGTTATAAGAAAGAACAAAAATCTAGAAAGAGAGAGAGTACTCACAGTTTTTTATTGGGAAAAATATGGATTGAATGGGAGAAATGATATTGAATTTATACAAAAATAAAATGAGGAAAAAAGAGTAAAAATATAAGAAAGAAAAAATGATAAAGGAAATGTAACGGTAAAGTAGAGAGTAGTAGGGAGATAAAAAAGCAAAAAGGGAGGGGAAATCTGGGAGGAAGTATAATCGTAAATGTGAACTAACAGAGAAAATAAGAGGTTTTTTATTTTATTTTATTTTTTTAAGAATAGGGAGAATAAAAAAAATTTAAAAGGTACAAAATAAGTTGATGTGGCTGCTGATATGGGTCAATAGAAGTATAGCAACAATAAATTTTACGCTTTAGCTTTATATATATACTAGTCGCCAACCCGTGCGATGCACGGAAAAGCTATTAATAATAAGATCTAATGAAATTTAGAAATAAGAAATTGAGGTAATAAAATGTATTTTATAGAAATTTTGCAAGATAGCATTTTAAAAAAATGAATGGTCATAATAAAATAAAATACAATGGGAAGAAATATTTAATATTTAATTTCTATACTTTCCATAGTTTAGAAATCTTATCTAACATAGATTATTATTGGGTTGCTAGGAGAGATTTTTATAAACTGTTAATGGTAGGCATATGCTGCCATATGTGCTTATATTGTCAATAACTCACTGCAAGTGCATAGTTACTGAAACCTACAAAGTAATTCACAATTATTAAATTAATAAAGCAAAATTCCCAAAAGTTATATATACACACATTTAGAACTAATACCCCATTTGAACACATACATATTGTACAACCAAGTCTTAATTTTTTCATCAACAACCTTTGAAAATATAAATTGCAAAGATATAAACAAAGACCATAATATAAGGAGCACACCAAGCTTCAAATTTGAGTAGTAATATGACTTTCTTAGTTTTGCTTGGTTGTGGTAATAATAATATATATAATTCAATATATGGAACAATATCAAGATTATAACACCTTATTCCATTACCTTTTATGTTGAATCTAAACAAACAATTAATTAAAATATGGATGGATCATGCATAGATTGTATGTGAGATTGAATGACAATTTTAATTAACCAAAAATCACACCTTTAATTAAGAAAATAAAAAAAAATCACATGAACCCAAAAAAAAATTCTCAATAAAGTAAAAGCATATAAAGTAAAGAATTAAGATTTAGTAATAAGTTTTTGATGTAGTTGTCTTGAGACGTTTGTGAAGCATTTGGATTGGTAGACTCTTTTCTGAAGTTTATGTTACTTCTATTTTCTATTACTATAAAGAAGTATTAATCCTAAAATGGTGAAGGAATTTCAAGATTAGCACTCATGATACAAATGATAAACTTTGGTTTAAATGAAAACTTTGTGTGGCAATATCCATGTTTTACACGTCTGAAATAATGCATGTAGTTATATTACTTGGTTCATCTCAAGTCATGCTCATGCCAAACACTTACTTCCTTGTTCCGTCCACGGCACCACAGCACAAAGAAAGAACAATATGGCTTCACTTATGATCGACAATATCTGTATCGATCGAATTGAAGGAATGCTTTGACTTTAGGCTAAACGACATCCCATTCATATCTCAGCAGTTTAGAACAAAATAACACATTGTTTCGTCTTTCTTCTTCCTCATTGTTGGGAAACTTGTTTTGCTTCAGTTGCCATCTTCTCCTTTCTCGGTCGATGCAGCCATTGACGTGATGGTTCACCTCTGCACAGAAAATTGGAGTCTATGGCTATTTCCTTGATCTAAACTAGTGTATCTTGGCTTTTGAACGTCACCACCACATGATAGAATTATATCACCATGAAATTCTGATAACAGGTCGTAATCGTACTATTTTCTCTCTCTGCCATGAGATAACTTAATCCTCAACAGTCACACGGATTTTCCACAATGAAACCATGATTGATACAATCTTATTAAAAAATTGCATCAAGAACCTGCTCAGATACCATTATTGGATCCTACAATGCGAATGGTAATTCCGTTAGGTGGGGATCACCAAAACTGATAGAGAGATAATGTAAATTGTGTAACAAATGAATGCGGAGTATCAATATTTATAAACTTCATGTCTTTTGGTAAGAAATATATCTCTTTACCAAAAGATGTATCTTATCTAAGAAAATTTAAACGTTTTTCAAAAACCTCCAAACGAAAAGGCACAATGTTTCGGGTTTTTAAAAATGTAAATGTGTTTGTAATTTATACAGCCACGTGGCACAATGAGTAGTCAACAAAAAGTTAAACGTTTCGGCTATTAATTATTATATAGATATCTATATATATATATATATATATATATATATAAAAGATTTTACTATTTGAGCTAATTGATGCAACCTAAAGAGTATTATATTATGTTTCATTTTTCCCCCATACATGGCACAAGGTATGGTTAGTGAAAAATAAAATTAAGGAATTACAGCAAATCTTATTCAATTGTGTACCAGTTTCTTCCTCAAAAAAAAAAAAAAAAAAAAAAAAAAAAAAAAATTGTGTACCAATTTGGATAAAACTTGTAAAGGACAAAAGTTCATCACCAACTCTTAAAGTAGAAAAGTTCATCACCCATAAACTTAAAGTATATTTCAATTACACATTACATTTTGATAGTAGAATTGATGTCAGGATACTTCAACTTCCAAATTTATATGTTGTGGTAGATAGTCTCAAATCTTAGGTCACAAGTCGCACTAAAGATCTACACTCCTTTACTCAAGTCACAAAATTTTGGAATAAACCCAATTGAATCATTGAGGCACTTCATACAGTCTATGCTTGAAAGGTCTCTAGGGCATTGAATTGACTCGTGGAGTTTGTAATTGTCTTCAACATTGAAGTCTCTAGTTGAAAACATTTGTGCATCCACAGAAGTTTGCCCTACGAGTTGGGCCAACCATTCTTCTTTCTTTTGTCTAATCAATTGGTTAGTATTCATGTTTTCTGGGGTATTTGCGAAGAATAATGTGTCACGGTCAATTTGGCCAAAGAAATCCAAATTAAGATACTTCAATGTGCAGTAATAGTACCATATTGTTGCACCTTTATTATTGGGACAATGTGACCAAATTTCGTTGGTTGCATTAACAATACAACTTTTGCAATCTTTCTCTAAGATATCGCCACGACAAATGGCAAGCCCATAAACTATGTCTGCGCCTTAACCATTTGTGCCTATTGCAAAACCAGTGGAAGGGATTATGTAGGAAAGATAAGGTAAAAGCTCATTCAAATTTGTATCATAATGGTCACTGATTGTGGAATTTACCCAAACCAAGTATTAACCCAAACCAAAATTTAACCAAAGCTACAGAAGAGAGAAAGAAGACTTTGTGACGTAAAATTTAAAAAATACAATACCAAAACATATGTTAAAAAAAACCATCAACCTTAATCAGAGTTATAAGAAAGAACAAAAATCTACCGAGAGAGAGAGAGAGAGAGAGAGAGAGAGAGAGAGAGAGAGAGAGCACTCACAGTTTTTTCGTAGGAAAAATATGGATTGAATGAGAAAAATGATATCGAATTTATACAAAAATAAAATGGGGGAGAAGAAGAGTCAAAATATAAGAAAAAAAAATGATTAAGTGTAACAGTAAAGAAAAGGGTAGTGGGGAGATGAAGAGGCAAAAAAGAAAAGGGAAAGGTTGGAGGAAGTGGAAAGGTTGGGAAAAATGTAACAGTAAATGTGGACTCATAGGGAGAAGAAGAGGTGTTTTTTAATTATTTTTTATTTTATTTTTAAGAATAGGGAGAATAAAAGTTTCAAAAGAGAGAAAAAAAATTAGAAAATAAGTGGATGATGTGGCCGCTGATGTGGCTCAACGGGAGTGTAGCAACAATACTTACTTTGCTTCAACTTTTAGTAATATATAGATTGAATGTGAGGTCAAGTGAGCTCACTTTAAACAATAGATTTAACAGTAGACTAACAGATATATTAATTTGGCATATGTGTGAAGTTTAGGGAGTAAATTGGTTAAAAGAAAAGTTAAGGGGGTGTAATGGCCACTACACCAAAGTTTAGGGGGTCTCTTGGCATTTTTCTCTTTGTTTAATTGAGATAAAAAATAAGAAAATAAAAAGATATTTTGTATGAATTAATTCTTATGCCCTATTACATTGTATATATAAGAAGTAATTTTAAAAAATATATTATATAGGAAAATATATTACTTATATCAATTAATTTTTTCTTATAAAACTCAACACATCATACTTATTATACTCCTATTATATTATTTTTATTTAATAGTACATTTTGTATATTCAAAATTTAAAATGTGATTAATTGACTTTGTTAAAGAATAGTATAGTATTAATAAATAAATAAAAGAGAGAAGTGTTATGTCTATAACATTTTCATAACACTTTTACAACAAATAAGTTGTTCTTGGTTCTTATTTAAACTTACCTCATAAATTACTTTTTTGCCCACTAATAATAATCTGTAACAACATACCACTTATGATTTGTTGTAAAAATATTGTGGATACAACATTTCTCTAAAAAGAAAATAACATAGTGAAAGAATAAAAAGGAAGAGGAAGATCTAAACAAGGTGAAAGAAAATAACAAGCTATTGTAGAGGTAATTTGTAGGCTAGCATAATTTTGGGAGAGAATATCGTTAGTTAGCAAGGTTTTGAAACCATTTAGGAAACTAGCATCTCGAGGCTTTGAAGCTCGAGTTCAGTGACAAAATCTAGCCTCAAAGACTTGAGTTCTAGTGCTAAGGTGGAGTAATTTATCCACGTGGAACTTGAGTTTCTCAGACTCGAGAAGTATCTGAAGGATGAAGATGAAGATGAAGACGATCTGAAGAACCAAAGAAGAATGATATGGAAAATGCAGATCCGAAGACACGATTTGGAAAATACGATCAGGAAAACATAGATCTAAAGAAAAAAAAAACAAAGATTTGGAGTAGAGAACGCAGAACGATCTGAACTAGAAAACGTAGATCCGATGAATGCAGAACGATCTGAACTGAGATTTGGAGTGAAGAGCACAAAACGATCTGAAAAACAAAGGGTAGATCCGAAATAGCAGAATTGAAAAACAGAGGAGGAAGACTCTGCAGAAGTAGATGAGGAAGAAGAAATGTAGAGGAGGATTCCATGTGGATTCCATGTGGATAATTTTTATTTGCCATCTCAGGAACTTGAGCATTTAAGACTCGAGTTCTATCATGAAACTCGAGTCTTAAAAACTCAAGATGCTATTTTTCCACATTGTTTTGCAAAAATCACCACTAACAAAATTGTTAAAAATTTAAGGCCAAATGAAAAAAAAAAAAAATCAGCTATTGTGTTGGTGATTCCGTGGTTGAACGTTGGTGAAAAATGAAAGGGCACTTGTGTCATATTATTTCAACCCTCATTTTCATCCTTATTTGCTCCATGATTTGAGGAGAATGCTTTTTTTTTTTTTTCTTTTTCTTTTTCTTTTGAGCTCAATTTGGTAAAAAACACCCAAATCATCTCATTTCCTCTCCATTTTCTGTTGCATACGAAACAATGGAAAATACTAGTTTTCTTTCCACTTTTTTTCTTCCCTCCTTTTCCATCAAATTACTTTTCAACTTTCACCCTAACCAAACAAACTATTAATTTTTTTTTTATTGACTTTTAAATGATGTAGCACTATGTACACCATCATATCTGAAATAAAAAAAAAATATTTAACATGAAATGAAATCTCTTTATCAATAATGCACATGGTTTTACATGAAATGAAGAGAGTCCATTTTGTTCCCCTTCAATCTATTCGGTTCACAGTTTGGTCTAATTCAGTCTATTTCAGTCCACTGTGTCCAATTTGGTCCACTTTGTTTTTGGTTAGTTTATATTTAGATTCACATTTATGTCACTCGATTTTACTGCTTTGCTCTCTAATGAATAAATGGTTTCTTTCAATTGATAGGCAGTTGTTGATAATGATGACCTAATGAAGATTCCTTACTTTCAAGGATCAAGTAGAGAAATTAACAAATGAGGCTATAAATTTAAGGCTGGCATTGGATATTTTCTTTCCATAACATGATCTCAAATTTATGACTTCGGCAAAACCCATTGAAACAGAAGGAATGGCTATTGGTTAGATGACAAATTTCTTTCAATGTCTACGATGCAAGTAATAAGAGTAATAGTATATAGTTAGTCTAAAACAATAATTTTCAAAATTGAAGGTCTCTTTCGAATGAAAATGCATCTTTGAAAAAGTGGCTTTATCATATCGGGTCGCATCTAATTGGGACAGATAACCACCTTAGATATCTCCTAGATTGTAAACAATTCAATTGGTAGATCATCATGCAAAGTATCCATTCCATTAAGGCTGGTAGAAACAGCCTAAGAAGAATAATTTTTTTCAAATATGCCCAAGGAATTTTCCTGGGATATTGATGAACCATGGTTTTATCATAGATTGACCAACATATGATCATTGACTTTTGCCATTTTCAAATGCGCCGTAATTGATCATTGACTTTTGCCACTGTTAGAAGATGACTCTGCTGATGCGTTTTCATTAATCTTTCTTATTTACATTGACCACGTTTAATTTTTTTTTTTGGTGATGGTTATAATATACCATCACGACTTGAACTTTTTCCTTTTTAAACCTCTAAGCACTTAATGCATGAGGAGATATCAATTAAATTACAAGACTCTTGACAATAATTAAACTTCAATATTTAAATTAATCTAAATATATATAAGTATAAGAGTGGATTTTATTTTTTGGGTTATGCCCGACTACTAAAATCTTGTGTCAGTAAAACACAAATAAATCAAGAGTTTTTATAAGAGAAGTAATATAAGTATTACTACATACTAGTTGCGGATCCCGCGAGTTGCGCGTGATAATACTTTAGGGAAGTCTAGTTAAATTTATTTTTGTTGTCTGGACTAATTAATAAATAGTAATATAATTCATAATCATATTTTCAATTGTTATAGTGACAATTACAAATATAATATATAATCTTTGTCATACCAAAATGAAAACAATACAATTTTTCTTAGAAATTGAAAAGGTTGAAAAAATTTTAATTTCACAACAAAAATTATTTATAACATTTTGTGTATCAATAAAATGTAACTAAATTTTGGAAATTGCTTTTTAGTTTTAAAAAAACTTTTTGAAACCCAATTCTTTCTACCGTACAATAAAAAAACACCGAGAAACGTATCAAAAAAATTTATAAAATTCAAAAAAACTACAATTTAATTAAAAAGAAAGGGAAAAACAAAACTCATATCAAAGTCAAACTCATTCTCCCGAATTTGAAAAAAATTTCAAATG
Organism: Castanopsis chinensis; assembly: GCA_032878915.1. Taxonomy (NCBI): domain Eukaryota; kingdom Viridiplantae; phylum Streptophyta; class Magnoliopsida; order Fagales; family Fagaceae; genus Castanopsis; species Castanopsis chinensis. Next base: position 23,707,750 of record JAVQMG010000121.1, on the reverse strand, counting down.
TGATGTGATCAATCCAAATATTCAATGCATAATCAAATTAAAAAATTTGTCCTATTATACTTAATGATTGTAATCAAGCCAAATATTGTGTCAATACTGTCATAATCTAATCTAACATCTAATCCTACATGTGAAAAATGAATAGATAAATAAATAATTTTAAACTTGAAATTGAATTTATTTTCTTAAAAATTTCAAAAAATACACTAATGAGATAAGGAAGATGAGCAATACAAATATTTCTAAATGTTTAAAAACAATTACTCACGCATCTAAAAACATCATATAATAAATATATAACAATTTGGTGCTAATTTGTTAAACAATATATTTACAAATAGTGAAAGAAAATTGCACAAAAACCATCTTCTTCAACTGCACTAACTATTCTTCATCATATTGTCCAAAGTATCTTGCTATATTTTCCAAATAAGCTGAAACTTGGCAATAACACAAAATATGGACATTTTATAATATAATTTTCCCCCTAGTCTGGTCAACAACATTAAAAGTATTTAGTGTTGCAAAAAAAATGTTAAAAAAAATACTTGCATCAAGGAACAAATATGAGTTAGTCAATAATAAGACAATGGGTGTACAAACTTCATAAAAAATAAAACAAAAAATGAAAAAAAAAAAATGAGAGAGAGAAAGGGAGAGAACCTTTTTGTGTGGAAAAATAAAATATGCATAAAGTGAGAAAGAGTGACAAATTTATAGTAAGAGGATTAGAATAAGAAGAGACAAATTAAAAGAAGATAAAGGGGCAAAATTATGTGTAAAGTTAAAACCGTTTAAAAAGAATATGTATAGACAGTACTTAGTTATAACATTAAAATTAAAGTAGATAAATATGTAAAGTTAAAACCGCTTAAGATGAATTTGTAAAGCTAATGTATTTATATATTTAATAATGTTAAAAAAAAAATAAAAGTAAAAAATAAATATGAAAAAATAATGAAGTGGCAATGACGTGGAAGATAAGGTGACTTAACAGGAGCGTAGCAACAATAAATGCTATGCTTCAGCTTTTAGATATATATAAATGATATGCTTCAGCTTTTAGATATATATAAATTAGTCTTACAAATTGATGTATCACAAATTAATTTTACTAGAAGTATAACAATAGATTTCTTTTCTGTTTTGTTTTTTGGGATATGCCCCAATATCCAAATGTTGTGTAACTTGTGTAAGTAAAACACAGATGGACCAATATAGATTTTTTAAAGAGTAGTACTACATGTACTATAATTTTTACTTCAATTAATCTTACAAATTGATGTTGTGTCACCAATTAGATATACGCAAATCAAAATTTAGTTATGAGGCGCTTAAAAGTTGAAACCCACCAAATATATTCATTACCATATCCGTTTTTAAGTTTCATGTAGTAGAACTTATAGCATCTTTATCATTTTTATTTTTTCTAGGATGGGTTAAGGATTCAACCATAGTGAGCTTAACATGTACTGTCCCAATTTGTTTGTCCTGTTTAAAAAATATAACTTTTTAAGGGAATATTATTTATTGTCTTACTCTTGTCTGCTATATGAAAATGTATAAGTTTTACTACCGCACACTTTTGGTGCGATGGTTACTCCACAAATATAAGTGCTTGTGGGTTGTAGAGGGCAAAGGCCGGGATTCAAGTCTCCAAAAGGGAGCTTCACACACATATACACTTAGATTATTCTAGAGTAGAATTTCTATCATATATTAAAAACAAAAAGTAGAAGTTTCCAAAACTACCCATAAATAAATTTATCAAAATTGGTCTTGGAAATAAAGCAGGGGCATAATAGAAATATTAGTAAATTAATGATTTTTAATTTTAGAAACATGACAATATTTTGGGACATCTCAAAATGAAATAGATTACAAACAAATTGAGACGAAGAGAGTAGTAATTAACAATTTTAGTTCCACTACTGGTTAATGAGAAAGAGGGTGAAAAATTGCGGCCGCAGGTCTAACACGACACTCCGAACTTCTAAGATACATTCATCTATAGCATATAATTGTTTAAAGTCTGAAAGATGTGTATGTTTTTTCTGAAGATGTGTATGGTATTGGTAGTTGACAATTGGCTCCCGTGTCTATCACATTCTTACATTATGTTCAGACTTAGAGACAATTCATTAAATGTATTTTAAATTCTTTAATCAAATTTGATCATGCATTTTCATTGGCTAACAAATTGTCTTTGAAAAAAAATAAATTGTCTTTGAAAATAATAATTTATTTGTATTATTGATTAATACAAGTATGCAACTATAATTTTAATTAAATTAAACAATCTAAACCACGATATCTTAAAAAGGGTTACCTTGAAAACTGCAATTACTTAGTCAAACATAGGAATGATAAAAAAAAGTTTACCTTTTTTGAATTATGATATGAGTCAGCGAATGTTGGTGGGATCACAAATATTAATGTTGACCGTGGCTTCATATAACGCCGTTCATTGCTCATCACTTAGATTGCATTATCTTATCTTTATCTTGCATTCAGCAAAAAAAGATTGCATTATCTTGCACGGGAATGAGAGCCTATGAGCAGTGCTAAACATACTTAATAAAGAGTTGTCATGGGGACTTCCTTTCTTTGCATCATGTTCATGCGTGTGCTTTTCTTTGTTTCTCTGTCTCAGCTTATTGTTATCACTCATTCTTCTCCTTCTATACAGTCACTGTGCCATGTTGATGAGAGTTCAGCCTTGTTGCAATTCAAAAATAGTTTCAGCATAAAAGGGTCTGAATCTAGTGATCCATTATTGGCTTGTCCCAAGGTTGCATCTTGGACACTAGATGGTCAAGACAGTGATTGTTGCTCATGGGATGGTGTTATCTGTGATGATGACACAGGTCATGTGATTGAACTTGATCTGAGTAGCTGCAATCTTTTTGGTTCAATCAATTCCAATAGCAGTCTCTTCCATCTTGTTCATCTTCAAAGACTCAACCTTGCTTTCAACAACTTCAACTACTCTCAAATCCCATCCCAGGTAGGCAATCTTTCAAGACTAACATATCTCAATCTCTCTTCTTCTATGTTATCTGGTGAAATCCCTTTTACTCTTATGAACCTGACAAAATTGAATTTTCTTGGGCTTTCGTCCAACAATTTTCAAGGCCCAATTCCAAGCTCAATTGTCCACCTTTACAATCTTGAGGTTCTTGATGTTTATAATAATAACTTGAATGGCACCATGGAACTTTGTATGTTTCTTAATATGAAAAGCCTAGGCATGTTGGATCTTTCTCATAATGAATTGTCATTACTCATTAATGAAACATGTACCAATGCCACTTTGCCAAAGTTTTATGGGTTAGATTTGGCTGCATGTAACTTGAGTGAATTTCCAAATTTCCTAAGAAACCAAGATGGGTTGCAGTGGCTAAGCCTAGCTTACAACAACATTACTGGTCATATACCTGAATGGATGTGGCACATAAGTAGAGAAAGTTTAAGGGTCATGGATCTTTCTTTCAACTTTCTCACAGGCTTTGATGATCAAGTTCCAATTCCTCTTCCATGGACTAATCTAGCCATTCTAGACCTTAGCTCTAATCAGCTTGAAGGGTCACTTCCTATTCCACCATCCTCCACTTTGCGCTATAATATTCCAAACAATAAATTGAGTGGAAAAATTTCACAGAGGATTTGCAACTTGACTTCTATTCAGATGCTTGATTTGTCTAATAACAGCTTAAGTGGTTCACTTCCCCAATGTCTGAAGAAGTTTGGTGATTCTTTATTAGTGCTTAATCTACAAAAGAACAAACTTGAGGGAAGCATTCCACAAACTTGGGCAAAAGGAACCCGATTGCGGATGATAAATTTTAGTGAAAACAAATTCCAAAACCGGTTACCAACATCATTGGCCAATTTAATGATGCTAGAGGCTATTGATCTTGGTGTCAACCAATTCAATGATTCTTTTCCCTATTGGTTTGGAAATCTTCCAAATTTAATGGTTCTCTGTATAAGGTCTAACAAATTCAGTGGTCCAATAGTCATTCATAATGCTGAGTATAAGTTTCCCAACTTGCGAGTCCTTGATCTTTCCAACAACAGCTTTTCAGGAAAGTTGCCACTAGAAATATTTCAGAATTGGAAGTACAGGGATTTTGAGAATGAAAGCCCTTTAACTTATATTCATGTGAAGACAAATTTTACTATATCAAAAGGTAGTTGGAATTATCATTTGTCTATTGATTACAATTACTCAATGGAAATTACAAACAAAGGCATGAATATGGTATATCAAAGGGTCCTAGAGCTCTTTAGAGGTATTGATATGTCAAGCAATAGGTTTGAAGGAGAGATCCCAGAATTAATTGGTGATTTAAAGGTGCTTCATTTGTTCAATGTTTCCAATAACTTCCTTAGTAGCAATATCCCATTTTCATTGGGAAATCTTGCAGGGTTGGAATCATTGGACCTTTCTTTAAACAGACTCTCAGGGGAGATCCCACAACAGCTAACACAACTTAATTTCTTGCAATATTTCAATGTCTCTTATAATAATCTTACCGGACACATACCAAGTGGGCAACAATTTAATACATTTCAAAACAATTCATTTGAGGGAAATTCAGGATTGTGTGGGAGCCCATTGACAAATAATTGTGACAATTTTTACACTTCGCTACCTCCAGCCTCAATCTCAGAGAATAGTGAAGATACAGATTCTCCATTTGAATTTGGTTGGAAAACAATTGTGATTGGGTATGGATTTGGTACAATTGTTGGAGTGATTATTGGGCATGTTGTGACTGCAAGGAACCCTGATTGGTTAAGGAAGACATTTGGAATGAAGCAACTTGGGAGGAGACAGAGAAATTGATTTAATCAATTTGGACAAAAGTCATCCAAAGATGTAAATATGTACTTTATTGTTATTGTTATTTTTATTTTTTCACTTTTCAACTTTTGGGTATATTTTGTGCTGGGATTGCATTATGGCATTTTATGTAAAAAGTAATGGTGGTTTCACCAATTTGGGAATGTGAAGTAATAGCACTAGCTTGTATTCAAAATTTATTATTTCTATTCATTTAGGTCCAAAAAAATATCAATGTTGAACTAATACTAGGCTAGTTTTTAAGGCTGAAACTGTTTAATAAATAGCTGACGTCCAGCGCCATATACATACTCTGTTATTTTCATTCTAAGTAATTTGTAGTAGTTTTCTGTATGATATATTATATGCGTAGGACTCATCACCATATACACCGAATTTTTTTTGGAGAGAATATACACTATATACTGCAATTTCATTCTAAACACTTTCATTCATTTTACTGCTTGTAAAAACATACTAAAAGTTTTTCTACTAGGGAAAAAGATTTTCCAATTACATAAGATTGTTTCTCTTTATTTTATCTTATAGTACTTAATAGTAGCATTTCTACAACTCTCTTGAGTCTTGACCAGAGCAATTTAAGCAAAGGGCCTTTGATTATAACAATCCAAGTTGTTCCCATAACTTAGTCCCATAATGTCACAATACTCATAGAAACTGATCCTACTAGCCACCCTATCATCATGGCTACGACCGCATTCGAGGCCACTATTGATTATGTTGGTTATGACACCATAGCCTGAGACTCAACCAACTGATCTATCAGCAGGGGATGGTGTCCATTTGCCTATGATGACATTGTGGCTTGATTGATGGCTTGTTGCCCAGTGGTGTCATCCAAAACCATATGACTGTCTTAAATGAAATCACTAGGTCTATGGCTACACGATCTGGATTGTTTATTAGGTCTTCTCTGATTACAAGTTTAGGGCATGTGGACATAACAAGTAATAACCTATGAAGCACGGGCACGTTTCCCGATTCGGGTGTGGGTACGGTTGTAGGACTTGGCAATTTTTGAAAAAGTAGGGTGTGAGTGCGGCGGGGTGTAGCAATTAAAAAATTATTATTTATATTTTCTATATATTTTTACTATTAAAATATTCTTAAAAAACACATTATTATGCCTTGATTCACAAAACAAAGAAAGAAGAAGGCAAGAAACACAAAACAAAAAAGAAAACACAAAAGAAGCAACAAATATTCATAATAAAATTGAGGAAGGATAGATTTAGGATGTTTGAGCCTCATTCAAAGCCAATTTCGGCTATTCCGGCATGTTTCAAGGCCAATTTTGGCCTGTTTCATCCATTTCAGTCGCCGCCCGATACGATCGGATACGGCCCTATTTTGGCCGATATTGGCCTGGTTCTTCGTGAATCAAGCCAAGTTAGTGTGAATCAAGGTAAGTTAGCGTGAATCCGTGAAAAAAAAAAAAAAAAAAAACTCAGATGCGGCACCGACGTGCGGGCAGCCGCGTCGAACTCCGGTGCGGCACTCTCTCAGCTGCGTCCGTGCTTTATAGGTAATAACCCCTTCTCAACAAACTTTTAGTCTCACACATCTTTTATTTTTGGTTGGAGAATCCAGTCTTACACCTTAATTGTAATATACTGAAAGTACCTAATATATATATATATATATATATATATATATATATATTGAGAATCAAGTACCTAATAATCTTAATACACACATTTTTTATTTCTTATTGGTCATTTGATATAGATGAAATTAATCAAGAAATAAGTATATAAATATATAATAAGAGAAAAATTTATGTTCACAACAAATTCTAAAGTGGTAGGTTGTTACTAGCTGTTTATTGATGGGTAAAAAATAATTTCAATTGTGGATTTAAATTAGAACCAATAACAACTTATGAGTTACCACAAAATTTTTCCAATAAAAAAAAAAAGAAAAAAAAGCATACGAGTTACCACTTAATATTTGTTGTGAAAATGTTGTGAATATAATACTTCATATGTAATAAACATGCCAATACTAAGATTAAATATAGTAGAAAAAAAAAATAAAACTACAAAAATAGAAAAGCATTGCAATTGGTCCTAATTGCTTAATTTAAGTATTGAGAAAGGAAAAAGTTTAACAACAAAATTGGTTGTAGCTTAAGGTTACAACCTTACTCATTAAAATAAATGGTTTGGCTTACCTCGAGTACTTTCTTAACTAGAAACTCTTTTTGTTTTAATGGAAATCTGCCACACCATCGACTAACTAAATAAAATGTGGAGATTAAAACCCACTATCACTTGCCATTAGAGCTATCCACGGGTTGGTCCGAGTAGGGTTTGTGCCCAACCCAGAACAGACTCGCCGGAATTGGGTGAAAAAATGCACTTGCTATAGACCCACCAGAGTAACAAGGTCAGGCGATTCAGACCATCTACGGGTGGCGGGCGGCTCGATCGGAGTCATAGATCTAAGAAGACTGCGAGAAAACTGTGAAAAAAACACAAATCTGGCAAAGAAACCCATATTTCAGCAATAATTTTCTAAATTCTGACAAGATTTCCCTTAGATTCGGTGAGATTTTTGCCAGATTCGGTGAAAATCTCACCGGATTTGATGAGATTTTGCTAGATCTGGTCAAAATCTCACCGGATCTAAGGGAAATATCGTTGGAATCTGGGTTTCTTCGCTGGATTTTGGAAAACTATCACCGGAATCTGGAAATTTTGGCTAGAATCTGGAAATCTTTTGGTCGGTTCGGGTTTTAGGGGAGGAAAACCGAAACCGACCTGATGGAATCGATTTCTGGTGGTGAAGACCCGTCACCGACAAGGCAGAGTAGTCGGGTCTGCTGGATTCGGGTAAGATCCGATCGGTTTTTCGGGTGGGTCAAGTTATTGGATCAAATAGACACTTATCTTCAACAATAATTTTTTATTTTATTTTATTTTATTTTTTTCTGAAAACTAATTCTTGTGACTTATTGTTAATATTTCAGACTTAAATATTAATCAAACTAATTATACCTGTAGTCTCATGAGAAGTTTGAGCCAAGAAAGCAGTAATCTCCCTTTTACGAGTATTATCATCACCGGTGGTGCCAAACTCACCAAAAGATCGAGCAGCAGTGATGAAAGCATCGTAGGTATAGAACCTGGGACTGGGGCAACCGTTATCGTTGCGATGTTTAAGCAGTTCATTGAATAGAGAGAGGCTGATGAGGCTGCCAACATCATCACCGCCACCTCTAGGGGTTGGGGTTGGTTTGGAAGGTGTAGTTGCTGCAGGCTTACATTGGCTCTGGCAACCATTTCCGCAGTACTCGGTTGTGGTGCCATACCATCCATGTTGGCTGCAACATAGCCCATTTGGACAAACAGCACCATTAGCTTGTCTTCCACATTGTTCTGCCCAGGTACTTCCTAGCAAGAAAGCCAAACTCAAGAGAATAAACATGTAGGACTTCATTTTTGCTTTGTGTCTTAGTGTGTGTGAGAGCATGTGATGGCTTTGGTTAAATAGATGAGATTCAAGTCTATACGTACGGAGTTGGTTTTTTTTTTTTTTTTTTTTGACTATTCGTTGATCACTTGATCAATTAATTCTAGGCAATATGGACTGCTTGTCTTATTTAAGGACGATTTGCATGAGATTTTTGGAGCTGACCGATTGATTTGCTTTCCACAGGACCACACTGCCCTGCTTCGGACGTCAAGGTAATTGTCTATGAACCACTCTTTTCCTCCACAAGTTCCACAGGACCACACTGGAGAAGACAGTTCAGAGAAGTTTCAATTTATCACGTCGACATTGGAAAAAGGGGACAAAAATAGTGCCACCCTTTGATTGATCTCTCGCTGCAAATATAAATGGATTATCTTGATGGTAATTATCAATAACATTTGTTTCTATCATATAAGATTCTCACCACAAAGTGTAGTTTGATGGTAGCAATTCCTGTCTCAGTATTAAGAGAAAAGCAGTTTGAATGATAGTCTCGACAAAACCCGTGTAGCATATGTGCCATTACCATTGCCGCCATACAGTGTCAGATCGATGAGCTCACACTGTAGACTCCATTTTTTTCATTTAGCTAAATAAATAAATAATGATTCTCTTCGCTTGAAATTGATTAATTTTATGATTAAGATTTTTTTTTTTTTTTAATACAAGATAGAATTTCTACTCTAACCTAATCTAAGTGTATATATGTGTGAAGCTCTCTCTTGAAGACTTGAATCCCAGCTCTTGCCTCCCCACATCTCACAAGCACTTATACTTATAGAGTGACCATCGCATTAAGGTGTGCGGTAAATTTTATGATTAAGATTAAATATCATAAATCTACGTGTATATCTAGTATTACATCACTCTATTTGGTTAGGACTTGGGATGATAAAAAAGGAAGAACATGAAAAATGTTGGGATAATAAAATGTGAAAGAATAAAAAAGATTTGAGGTTTAATTTCCACCACCAATATTTGGTTGGGAGGATGGAAATTTAATACAATATAAATCTTCTTTGTTTAATTGAGATGAAAAAAATAAGAGGATAAAAATATATTGTGTTAATTTACTTTTATGCCCTATTACATTGTATATATAAGAAGTATTTTTAAAAAAAAAATATTAAATAGGAAAATATATTACTTATATCAATTATTATTATTATTATTATTATTATTATTATTATTATTATTATTATTATTATTTTTGTAGATGACATCTTATGAAATTCAACACATCATACTTATTATACTCCTATTATATTCCTTTTATTTACTCGTTCAATTTGAATATAAACAATATATAATGCGATTAATTGACTTTGTTAAAGAATAGCATAATATTAATAAATAAATAAATAAAAAGTATTATGTCTATAATATTTTTATAATTTTTATAGCCCTTTAATAATAGGTAAGTTGTTATGGTTCCAATTTAAGCTTACTGTAAGGGCACAAATCGCGCTGGAATAAAGTTGCACTTTCGGAACCAACCCTATGAGCCCAAAACAATAAATTTATAGAGAGTGAGCTTCTAATCTAAATTTATGGACAGCAAATAATACGAAGGATAAATTAAATCACAGAGCTCGCACATTCTACTCGTACATGGGTGAAAGCTGTATCATATATTAATGCCGAAGACTATCTTTAGCCTCTCTTTACAATTTCTTTCCTCTGTCCCCCCCTCTCTCTCTCTTCTTCCTTCGCATTTTATAGACCTGCATCTTTCTCCTTCTTCCTTCCATGTGTAGACCAAATGCTCTTTTTTAGAGACTTGCCCCATCATCCCTTCCTACCAAAGTCTTTGGCGGTAAGTGCAAGGTTGACCTCCAATGCTCAGGCGTCACTTCTTCATTAATGCGGCCAGAGAGGTAGGTATAGAGCCTTCAATGCGGTGGTAGCAGCTTTATCCTTGATATTTGTCTGTCACTCCCTTTTATCTCATATTTTTGTTTTCTTAGTCTTTGTGTCGAAGGTCTTCAGTACGGATGCCCTTGAACTGCCAGATCACTCGCCTCGTCCTACGCAGCATGTTGCCAAGGAATGGCCATCCTCGGTCATCATGTTTCGTGGTGTTCTGTTCATGCATGACACTTTTCTTTTATAATACTACCTCATAAGTGGGACTTATCATGTCCTCGGACCATCCATGCTATTGGGTTGGGCTTTCCACCTCGTGAGAACCTTTGGGCCGGCCCAATACATATCTTGGGCCTTTTGGCACTACACTTACTATTGAAATTATTTTTTTGCCCACTAATAATAATCCATAACAATATACCATTTATGATTTATTATAAAAATATTGTGGACATAATATTTTTCTAAAAAAAAAAAAGACCTAGTGAAAGAATATAAAGACAAAAGATAAAAATAAAGAGGAAGATCAGAACACAACGAAAGAAAAGAACAAGCTATTGTGTACGTAGGTGTTTCCATGGTTGAACATTGGTGAAAAAGGAGAAAGCATTTGTGTCATATTATTTCAACCCTCATTTTTGTCCTTATTTTCTCTGTGATTTGAGCTTCTTCTTTTTTTATTTTTTTTATTTTTATTTTACCTCGGGTAAAAAACAGCTGGGATCATCTTGTTTCCTCTCCACTTTCTGTTGCATACCAAACAATGGAAAATACTAGTTTTCTTTCAACTTTTTTTCTTCCCTCCTTTTCCATCAGCCACATTTCAGTTTTCACTCCGACCAACGAACTGTTTAATTTTTTTTATTGATTTTTAAATGATGTAGCACCATGTACACAGGGGTGGTTGATGCATTGATCAGGGGCCTAATGCGAAAAATGAATTGATGCCTTTTATATATTTAAAAATGACTTTTTAAAAAATAATCTAAATATTGTTTAAACTCTATTTTCTTGTTAGATGCAAAATTACTAATTAATATGAACCACCTAGAATTTTTTTTTGAGAATGTCTATAGACGTAAAAAAATTGACAAAACATTGTGCACATGTTGCTGTGGCAGATTAATAATGGTAAGTAAAAAAGTGACTTTAATGGTGGACCTAGATATGAATTAATAAAAATTTGCCAACTTAATTGTTATAAAAAATCTTGTGAAATTTTTTGTGTATTGCACAATTTTTTTTAGAAGTGATAAATTTATAACATTTTCACAACAAATTCTAGGTGTTAAATTGTTACTAGTTCTAATTTGAATCCACCATTGAAATTATTTTTTTAATCACCAATAACAACTAGCAAAATCCTGCTACTTAGAATTTAGGCGAAAACCACATTTTCGTTCCTATATTTTCACGCGATTTTTACGTTGGTTTCTATCTTTTATTTTTACCGCTTTTAGTCCCTAAAATAAAAAATGCGATATCTTTTTTGTCCCTACCATCATATCACGAACAGAAATAGTCTACGTGGCAAATGGAGTGCATCGCTGCCATACTAAATGCTTACTTCAACATTAAAATAGTAATATATAATATTTTATTCAGCATTTTAAAAATGCCACGTCATCTTTTAAAAACAAAAAATTAATTTATGAATTTTAACTAAATGAAAAAAAGGAAAAAAAAAAAAAAAACCATCCTCCGATTCCTCCACCAACGACACCGAAACCAATAATCATTATAATGACAACAACAACAATAACAATTACAAATCCACCACCTCCTCCTTTGACGAGCAGAACCAGAACGACAAATCTAACCTTGGCCTTGTGGAGGATCTTCTGACGAGGACTCATGAGCGCGGCTGTTGCTTGACCTACGATTACGTCACCGACGATGCCACCGATCTGCTCGATGAGCGAGACCTCGATTCGATTTCGTTGCTCAGTGGCTTGTTGATGTCTTGTCCTATTGATTTGAGCTTGTCGCATAAGAATGCGTAATGGCAGAAACTCTAGTTGTAACATGAGGTTTTGTCAACGGGTATCAATGGAATGCTCTTATGTTCTTAATTATGTTTATTCTTAACAAATTACTTTTTTTTTTTCTTTTTCTTTATGATTTCATGTATTAAGATGTATTCTTTATATTTTTATTTTAAAATAATTTATGTATCATATAGCCTAAGAGCATTAGCATCTGGAGATGGAAAAAAAAAATAAAAAATAAAAAAAAACCTATGTTGCATCCTTAAGCACTACTTTATTTATTTTACCAACTCATTTTACAACTCACCCTACATTCCGGTTTTTAAAATACCTAATAAAATAATAAAAAAAATATTATTCTCTCTCTCTTTTTCTTCCCACTCACTTTTTCTCTTCACACACAACCACAAGATTAAAATAATATATACTTTTTACAATTTATGAATAGTAAGGTTGTATAAATGCAATTGTTCATAGGTTGCAAATTTTTTTTAAGTTTGAAAACCCGGATGGAGTGAGTTTTTGGTGGTTTGGGTTGTAAAATAGCAACTGAGGGGTGTTTACACCCCCCAATGCTAGTGCTCTAAGGTTGAAAATTCTTTTAAAAAAATTAACATTGTTGCATATTTTGATAATCTATCCGTTGAATTGCATGTTTTTTACCCTCTTAATACACATGTCAAATTTTATGCTATTCAGATGTTATTTACTACATGATTAATAAATCTATTTTTTATGCATAATTTTAAACTATTAAAAATTTACAATTTAAAAAAATGATTGATGACATATTTATTGATTTTTGATCATCTAGAAATTTTGCAAGCATGTAGGATATAAGAAACAAATGTAATCCAATGGTAAATTTGTTAAAATTTAAATCCAATAAAAAGATATTGAGTGAAGCTTTCAATATAATAAAGATTGTCGTAAGTGGTTTGATTTCACCAAGTGGATGCTCTCTCATTATATAGTGTGGCACATTATAAATATGTTAAAATTATTATAATAATTACTTTAAATTAAACTCTATTGCCAATGTTTCAAAGAGTTTAAGAAATATTAGTCCAATTGAAATTATAAATCCAAGAGTTTTTACAAATTAGTGTATTCTAATTTGTTTAATCTTATTTAATAATTTACTATTTTTGTTTTAATCATTAAATTTGTGCCTTGCATCTCATGCTTGCTCTATATAGGTCAATTATGAAATTATTACAAGTTATACGACATTATAATTTCGTCAAATGATTTTTTATAATTACAATAAATTTAATCATTAACACAGTTCAAGTTAAAAACAATCAATAACATAGTTCACATTAAGTGAAATTCTATTATAAAAAAGTTTAAAAAATTATCAAAAGTTAAAAAAAAAATTGAAAATAGTTTCAATAAATATTTTAAATTACTTTATAATCTATTACAATCTTTGGGTTTTGATATGAATATGGCCTTACAAGAAATTTATTTGTCATGGAACTTAAATTTTTCTTAATTACTTTATTTGTACTACGTAGTGTATAATTTAATTTAATTATATCATTAAAATGTGGGTTCTAGCTAGCTTAATTGGTAAAATCTATTGTTATACACAAAAAATCAATTAATCTCTTGACTTATTGATAATAATGAGAAATTATCATGAAATTCTTTAGTTATACGATTCTTAATTAAGCTGTAAGTTCAAAATATAGATCTTACAATATTCTTGCTTATTTATATCGTTTTCACCAACTTTTGTTGCTGCTTATTTATCCCTTGTAGGCAAGCAGTTTATATCCATTAAGGGAAAGGCTGTAGAGCGCAATTATACCCTCTTCTACATTAATAACTTCCTTCGTGCTGCTCTTAAGCTTCCTCACCCAGAATATGAACGGATGACAGGAGTAGGTAAATACATGCATCTCCCTTCGCAGACATTCTTTCTTAGTTCCCACTTGTTGTGCAATAGTTCGTATAGGATAAAAATTAATTATAATAGATAAAAATAAATCAATAAGTTTTCACTCAAGAAATACAATAATTTACGTGATTAAACAATTTTCCTACATCTTGGATGCCGGTGATAAGAAATTTTTACTAGGAAAATAAAATTATTGTAACAGTGGCACAAAAACTCTCAAGAAACCCAAAACTCAAATACTCCATAAACTCTATCTTGCAACTAACACTTGTACATGGCAACATAAGAAAATTCCACTTTAATTAATTCTCTAGCTGCATACAAAAAAGAAAAAAAAAAGAGTGCGTGTGTGTATATGCACATGTGTGTATTTATATTATGTCACTTAATATTTTTTTTTATTAGATGTGTATTTTGAAAAATCCGTCATTAAATTATATTTTGAAAAAATTTAGCTACAAAATTAGTTATAGCCTAAAGCTACAACCTTACTCATTAAAATAAATGGTTTGGCTTACCTCTAGTATTTTTTTAACTAAAATTTCCTTTTGTTTTAATGAGAAATTGTCATATCATCCACTAACTAAATAAAATGTGGAGATTAATTTACTACCACTTATCATTGTATATTTAAAACAAAAGAACATGTTTAGTTAAAAAAGTACTGAAAGTAAGCTAAACCCTAAAATAAATATTACTACATATTTTGAAAATCTAACCGTTAAAATGCATATTCTTTACGCTCTTAATACACATATCAAATTTTGTGTCAATCAAATATTATTTATTATATGATCTAGGTAATATTTTATGTCTAATTTTAAATTACAAAAACTTACAATTTAAACAATTTATTAATGACATAGCTGATAGGCTAAGAATGTAATGACCCCTTTGGTAAATTAATTAATTAATTAATTAGTCAAGTTAATTAATTAGATTCAATTACATGCAATAAACATGGTAGCATAAACAAATTACCAACTAAGTTAAATGTAGCGGAAAATAAATTTGACACATGTGATTTGTTTACGAATGGGATAAACTACCAAGGTAAAACCCCACTGGGTGAATTTAAGATCACCACTCCCGAGAATCCACTATTATCAAAATAAGCAGTTATAAGTAAGAGGAATCTTAGTACCTAATACCAACCTACAGTTAAACCCTTACCCCGATACTCAATTGAATTTGTGATGTAATGACAATCTTTCCTTTCATTGCACAACTCCGAGTATGTGACTAACCAATTAATGCACGAATCCAAGTATGTGACTAACACACTAACTTGTGAAAGATGTTGGCTGCAAAGTTCTTCAGTTCATCTAACGATGAAGATCAAGAAGCTCCTTGGTTAAAAAACTCCTGGCACAAAAACCCAGTAACTTCTACAAAGAATATGATGAACTAGGGCAAATTGTCTTCGGTTACAATATGCATGAATAATCACTTTGCATCACTTGAGATGACCCTTAAAATAATCCTTATATATGTCTAGAGTTGTGAGAAAAGAAACCCTCCATAAATACACTTGGATATGCGTGAAATCAGATCTGAGAATCTGAATTTTGTAATTCTTGACAGATACAGCTTTTGTCGAGCTGCTGTTAAGCATCAGCATTAAACCTCGATAGATATGTTTCTATTGAGATATCTGTCAAGCTTTAATGAATAGTATTTCTTTACTTGTTTCTTGGACAGACTTGTATAGTTTTAATACTAAACTTGAATTATTATTCCTTGAAGTACTAAACTCATCTTAAATTTACCTAATTACAAGTATAGTACGTTTTGTTAAAGGATCAGCCAATTTACATAACATATGTCTTTAACAAGTTCCACATATCCTAACAATAGCTATTGATCTTTAATTTTCTAAAAAATTTGCAAGAATGTAGTATATAAGAAGAAAATGTAATTCAATGGTAGATTTATTAAAATTCACCACTAATAGAAAGATATTAAGTAAGATTGTAATCTTAATCAATTGGTTTAAATTACAAAAACTTGTAATTTAAATAATTTATTGATGACATAACTATTAATCTTTAACTTTCAAGAAATTTTGCAAGAATGTAGTATATATATAAAAAAATGTAATCTAACGGTGAATTTTTTAAAATTCATCGTCAATAAAAAGATATTGAGCAAGGTTGTAATTTTAGTCAATCGGATATAAGAAAACTATTTTTTTTTTTTTTTAGAAAGAGAAATATAGGAGAAATATATATATTTTTTTTTGGAGGAAAAAAAATATAGGAGAACTAGGTTTGAATCATTCCAACCCATTATATTATACTATGGGAATAAAAAGAATAAAATAGTAAAAGTTGAGAAATATATTAGAATTGACTTTATAGTATGAGACGGAATCTTGAGAAAAATACAAATTTCTTTGTGTTCGCCTCGATTGCAGGGTACGTCAATTGCCAATTGGCCTGTTCCTATCCAATTATTCCATTCCCCTTGTTTTTTGTTTGACTTTTTTTGTTTCTTCAAAAGACAAGTCAAACAAAAAAACAAAAAACGGAGCCATCAGCCGTTTCTCTTTACGCAATATGTATATTTCTGTCTATATTATCGCAATGTGTATTTTAATGTTTGAGAAATCCAATTTTCATAACATTTTAATTAAAAGAGAGACATAAAAAGAAAAAAAAAATGTTATATTTACAATATTTTCACAATATTCTCACCATAAATCATAAATGACAAGTTGTTATTAATTGTTACTAGAGGGCAACAAAGTAATTTAAGTTATAGATTTAAACTAAAACCAATAAAAATTTACTACTTATAATTTTGTGATAAACGTATTGAAAAAATGTTGGGGGCAAACGTAGCACTTTTAAGAAAAATAATGCCTATAGCTGGGATTGGAGTATTGTAAAAGAGGATCAATTACAACTTATCAATGAGTTTTAATTAACTTAATTAGTAAAATCTTTTGTCGTCAAATAAGAAATTTATAGTTCAAACTTTAAATTCGTGTCTTGGCCGGATTATATAAAGGATAATTATCATAGAGTAGATAACGTAGATTAAAATTTTATCATGTCTATTAAAAAAAAATTGCAATTTATCATCTTACAATTAGCATCGCTCATGGTGTTTAAATGGTCATTTTAAAAGAAAAAAAAGAAAATTATAATTGACCAAAGTAAATTAGCTTGAGTAGATGCAACTTGTAGGCAAGCTCATGGAAGTTTCAGAGGACGCGGTGATGCCAGCCCTTTGGAACTCAACTCGTAATTTCATCGAAACATCAACAAGGTATTTATAGAGGGCGACAGAAGTGCAATGCTACTGTGTCCCAAGTTTCAAGATCTAAAGCTTTCTTTAAGCTCCTAATTTTCCTTCAATTAAAGCTTGTGAGTCTCTTCTTGTACTTCCTACATATAGTAATATTTTTGTGTATAAATAAATCATTATATAATACTTTGCCATATTGTTATAGTTATTATTTTTCCTGTGTGTGTGTGTATGTGAAATTTATAATGCGTGTCTTCTGGAAACTGTTTGATCAGATTCAAGAAGAAAGAAAATCATAGCAATGGATACTAAACTGTTCAATGCTGCAATTTCTGGAAGTGGCATTGGGAGGATCGATTCGAATATTCTCGGGCAGTTAACAGCGAGGGGGGGCTCTATTCTTCATGTGGCAGCAAAATCTGGAAAGGTGGACTTGCACATCACGGAAAAAGTCTTGGATTCAAAACCATCACTCTTGTATATGACAAATCGGAAAGGCAACACTGCATTACATATTGCAGCAAGCTTAGGTCATATTGAAATGACACGGTTTCTAATAGCTCGTGCAAAACATCAAGATGTTGAAGTTAACATGGAGCTACTAAGGATGGAAAATCATGAGAGGAATACAGCACTACAGGAGGCTATAAGAAATGATCATTGTGAGATTGTGGAGTTGCTAATTAGGGAAGATCCAGGGTTGACTTTGTTTACAAATAATGCTGGGGAATCCCCTCTATTCCTGGCTGTGGATCGAGGATTTTACAACATAGCTCGTTGTATACTAAAAGCTGTTCCAGATTGCTCCTATGGAGGAAGGAACAACATGAATGCCTTGCATGCAGCAGTTATTCGCGCACAAAGTAGTAAGTGTCTTCAACTCTATATAGAAGTAGAAATAGTTGTTAGACTATTAGCACAATGATTAAATTTATCATTTTCTCATTGCTTAAATTTTGAGAGTCATAATCATAATTAGCAATTTATCATGATATCGGAGTAAATTTGCAAAACATGAAATCTTCCATTGATCACTAGAAAAATGGGAATTATTCAAGAGCTTTTCCAAGTGTAACATCTTGTATTGATATATCAAATCCTAACTCTCACGATATATATATATATATATATATATATATATATATTTGTATCATTTTGTAATTTTCAACTTCCATGTTTTGGACATCACGTACAGTTTTAAGAACCAGAAATGTACTAGCCAAACAAAAGTAAAGTCAACGGGTATCAATGGAATGCTTTATATTCTTAATTATGTTTACTCTTAACAAATTACTTTTTCAAATTCTTTTTCTTTATGATTTCATGCATTCTTTATAGTTCTATTTTAAAATAATTTATATATCATATAGTCTAAAAGGTTGCAAATTCTTTGAAAAAAATTAACATTACTGCATCTTTTGAAAATCTAATTGTTGGATTACATGTTTTTTATCCTCTTAATACACATGTCAAATTTTGTGCCATCTAAATGTTATTTACTACATGATCAATAAATCTATTTTTTATGTATAATTTTAGACTATAAAAACTTACAATTTAAACAAATAATTGATGACATATCTATTGATCTTTGATTATTCGAAAATTTTACAAGCATGCAGGATATAAGAAGCAAATGTAATGCAATAGTAAATTTGTCAAAATTTAAATCCAATATATTGAGTGAAGTTTTCAATATAATAAAGATTGTCCTAATTGGTTTGATTTCACCAAGTGGATGTTCTCTCATTATATATATAGTGTGTGGCACACTATAAATACATTAAAATTATTATAATACAATTATTTTAAATTAAAGTCTATTGCCAATGTTTCAAAGAGTTTAAGAAATATTAGTCCAATTGAAATTATACAACCAAGAGTTTTACAAATTAGTTTATTCTAATTTGTTTAATCTTATTTAATAATTTGCTGCTTTTGTTTAATCATTAAAGTAGTGCCTTGCATCTCATGCTTGCGCTATATAGCTCAATGAAATTATTACAAGTTATACGACATTATAATTTCGTCAAATGATTTATTATAATTACAATAAATTAAATCATTAACATAGTTCAAGTTAAAAACAATCAATAACATAGTCCACATTAAGTGAAAGTCAATTGCAAGAAAGTTTAAAAAATTATCAAAAGTTTCAAAAAAAAATTGAAAATAGTTTCAATTAATATTTTAAATCACTTTATAATCTATTACAATATTTGGTTTTGATATGAATATGGCCTTACAAAAAATTCATTTCTCATGCAACTTAAATTTTTCTTAATTACTTTATTTGTACTACCTATTGTATAATTTAATTTAATTATATCATTGAAATGTGGGTTCTAGTTAGCTTAAGTGGTAAAATCTATTGTTATAAACAAAATATCATTTAATCTCTTGACTTTTTGATAATAAAGAGAAATTATCATGAAATTCTTTAGTTATACGATTCTTAATTAAGCTGTAAGTTCAAAATATAGATCTTACAATATTCTTGATTATTTATATCGTTTTCACCAACTTTTGTTGCTGCTTATTTATCCCTTGTAGGCAAGCAGTTTATATCCATTAAGGAAAAGGCTGTAGAGCGCAATTATACCCTCTTCTACATTAATAACTTCCTTCGTGCTGCTCTCAAGCTTCCTCACCCAGAATATGAACGGATGACAGGAGTAGGTAAATACATGCATCTCCCTTCGCAGACATTTTTTCTTAGTTCCCACTTGTTGTGCAATAGTTCCTATAGGATTAAAATTAATTATAATAAATAAAAATAAATCAATAAGTTTTTCACTCAAGAAATACAATAATTTACGTGATTAGACAATTTCCCTATATCTTGGATGCCGGTGATAAGAAAGTTTTACTAGGAAAATAATATTATTGTCACAGTGGCACGAAAATTCTCAAGAAACCCAAAACTCAAGTAATCCAAAAACTCTATCTTGCAACTAACACTAGTACATGGCAACATTAGAAAATTTCACTTTAATTAATTCTCTAGCTGCATAAAAAAAAAAAAAAAAAAAAAAAAAAAAAGTGTGTTTGTGTATATATATATTATGTCACTCAATATATTTTTTTATTAGATTTTTATTTTGAAAAATCCGCTATTGAATTATATTTTCTTTTTATACCATTCATGCTTGCAAAATTTCAAGATAATCAGAGGTCAATAACTATTTTACCAATAATTTGTTTAAATTTCAAATTTTAGTATTTTTAAATTATATATAACATATGAGTTAATGGAACAAATAGTAGTGTACATGTTAAGAAGGATAAGAATTAAGATCCAACCGTGGAATTTTTAAAATTTTGATTGAGTAAAATTATAAAATTTAATCTGAACCATGAAATTGAATTTATTTAAAATGGAGATGATACTTTATATAAAGGAGTAGAGCTTAGTTTGGGGTGTCATTTCTTGAAACCCTTATTAAATTCTTTATTTCTATACTTTTTTTTTTCTTTCTCAATGTAAGACTCTATTTTCAAGCGATATCCCAACAATACAGATGCTGAACCTAGCTAAGTATTAACAACACAATTCTCTCTGTTTTTGTAGTGTTTGTGGGTGAGTTGTTAGAAACAAAAATTTGTCCATCTGCAATTCTGGAAGCAGATGACTTTGGATGGATTCCTCTTCACTATGCTGCATACATGGGCAGTGTACAAGTTGTCGAATTATTTTTGAAAGACCATAACTACACTGCCTATGTGAAGGACAGAGAAGGAATGTGTGCTATTCATATTGCAGCAAAAGAAGGGCATATTGACGTAGTGAGAATGATCATTTTAAACGTCCAGATACTTGCGAATTGTTAGACAACAGAGATAGGACTGCTCTTCATCTTGCAGTGGAAAGTGGAAGGAGAAATGTGGTAAAGCTTTTCCTACAGGAATTGGCTTTCCGGAATCTCATAAATGAGCATGATAACGAAGGAAACACTGCTTTTCATTTAGCTGCCATCAAAGGGAATTATGCATTATTGATGATGCTGGCAGATGATAGAAGAGTCGACCGGATGACTATAAACAGAGCAGGGATTACTACCATTGACATTGTCCAATCAGATAAACGACTTATGTCATATGAAAAGGTAAGCCTCTTGATTTTGATATGAAGAGTACAGTAATGGCTGCATTCCCTCATACCTTTCACAGTGAATAAACCGGTAAGTGTAGCAATAACTTTTGTTGACATTTTAGTATTTTTTTTTCCAAGATCATAATGAATTTAAAAATGGATTTTTTTAATGAAGAATGCAATTTAGCAGAGTAACTAATATACAGAACATTAGTTAGTATGTTCCATTGTTCCATAACCAGTTAAAAAATTAGTCATGACTATCCCTTTGGTCCATATATAGTTCGAATTGCAGTGAAGATCAGAGACGAGAAACTTAATTTGTTGAATACATGCAAGATAAAGATATATAAAACAATGTAAAAAAATAATACATGCATTCATATTTCATTTTATGAATGAAGTCATTGAATTAGGTATCTAAATATAGATTAGAATCTTCAATTTCAAATCTTCTTTCGTGCGAGTAATGCATGATTTCTTAATATGGCAAAGGTGAGAGTTTCCTCTAAAATCTTGCAGGATATAATCATATCAAAGTTGAATAGGGATGACTTTCTTCTGAGTTTGGAACAAATGGTTGACAGACAGACAATTTCAGAACCTGCAGAGGTCTTGAGAAATGCAGGCCTTGAACTTGATAGAACAAAAGTGAAACAAACAGCAGAAGAAGCGGTGTACTCTCGCCTAGATGTTCAGAATATTGCCAACATCAACTTACTGGTAGCCACAATCATCGCAACCGTGACCTTCTCAGCAGCCATCCAAGTGCCTGGTGGATATGACTCAGAGGGAGTGGCAATTTTAAGCAAAAGAGAAGATTTCAGAACCTTTATGATATATGATTCGATGGCTTTTGGTTAGACATGGCAAAACGGGCGGGTCGGGTCGGGTTCGGGTCGGGTCAAACGGGTTTGCGGGTTAAACGGGTCACGGGTTAAAACGGGTCATTTTTAAACGGGTCAAACGGGTTGCGGGTCAACCGGGTTGCGGGTCGGGTCGGGTCGGGTCGGGTTGACCCATATTTTTCAAACAATTTTTTTTTTCAATTACAAAAACAAATCAATAACAATCTGCTTTGGGAGAATGAATAAAATCAATTAAGCAAATGAATTGCACTTAATGCCACTTGTTAATACTTAATATCCTTCTAATTCTGACAGTTTTGAGCATAACAAAAATTATTTATAATCATAAATTTATGATGAAAAAAGTCTACAATGTTAATAGTTTACTGTCAAAATGCATATAATTACAAGTTTACATCTTCAAAAAGAGAGATCTTAAAACAAACAAAATAAGTAAGCCACCAAAGTAACAAGTTATCTGTCTTCTTAAGTGCACATATTCTTGTTGCATTTAAAATAATAGTAAAGTTAGATTACTTAGAAAAATAAACTAAACAAAAAAAGATTTAAAAATAAACCTAACATATTAAGTAAAAAAGAATAAGTAAATATTTTATAAAAATTACACCTCAATCTCTATCTACTTAACGTTGGTAGCAGATTCAGCATTGCAAATATTCATACTTGCAAATTGTAACTCAAGTTGGCCAAATTGTAACTTAAACCTAACATATTAAGTAAAAAAGAATAAGTAAATATTCTATAAAAGACGTGAACGATACGAAGTAAGAATTTTTTTCCCAGTGCTAAAACTTGATTCAGAAGCAACAGTTGTTATCGGAATGCTCATAAGATCTTGTGCCATTAAAAAGAGCTCTGGAAACCGATTGTAATGCTCTTTCCACCAAGAGAGAACTTCCAACTTTGGATTTTCCTGTCTGTTAAGTCTATTCTCTTCTAAATACAAGTCTAACTGAGATTGTTTTGGTACCACGACCACTTTCATAATGATCAAATTCCTAATCATTATAAAAAAATTGCAATGAAAAATAATACCAAACAACATTACAATCTTTATTATTAAAAAATATAGCACAACATATACTAAAAAAAATGCAATTCACTTAATTTAATATTTTATTAGTTTATAATTGGCACAATGACCATGATATATATATATATATATATATATATATATATATATAACATATGTATATATATTTTTGAACGGTTGTGATACAACCACTTACCCAAAGACTTGTCATTGTCAATGACTTAATGAGTCAATTTTGTCCACTTGCTTTTGTGTTTCTAAAAAAAAAAATTGAATAAAAAATAAAACTTTTCTTTGTAAATTGTAATGTTGGACGGATGGGAGATTTAAAGTCATGGAACATTGGAACTCACCCAACTAATGATGCAAGTGTAACCGTGTAAGTGTAAGTAACTAAAGTAAGGTGCTGTACTGTGTTCTTTGTGACTTGTGTTGTCAATTGTCATGACATGAGTCATGATAAATTGACAATTAATTTAATATTTTATTAGTTTATAATTTATGTGTAAATATTTTTTTAGCGAATTTTTTTAACGGGTCGGGTCACGGGTTATTCGGGTCGGGTCGGGTTAACCCGCAAAAAATCGGGTCGGGTCACGGGTCAACCCGTTTTTTACTTCGGGTCAAAAAAATCGGGTTCGGGTCAGGTATTTTTCGGGTCGGGTCGGGTCGGGTCAGAAAATTCTGACCCGTATTGCCATGTCTACTTTTGGTTTCTCAGTCCTCTCAATGTTTATCCACTTCTTGGCTGCATTTTTAGAAAATTTACCAGTATTGCATACCCCATTATGTGTGTATTCATGTTAACTGTACTTTCCCTTCTCTCCATGTTCCTTGCTTTTGTTCAGGGCACACAAGCAGTTTTGGCTGAAAAATCAAGGCTTGCTACTAATGTAAATATTGTGACTAGTATTTTGCTTTCCCTTTTTTATTCCTTTCTTGTATTTTTGTTGGTGTATTTTGACAAAAATAAATAAATAAATAATTATGTTCAAAGTTTTGTTGTCACTTTTTTTTTTTAATATAAGGAAGTGGTGTCTTAGCTTTTAGCTAGATTATTCCACTTCTTGCCCATGAGACATCTCAAAAACCCCATAGACCGATAATATGGTAAATAAAACTTGAAATTTTTAGATTTTAGGTACGTTTTTCAAGTCCATTGAGCCCATTACTTAAGTGTCTTGAAGGCACTTATTAATGAGAGAGAAACTTTGTATGTGCCATGCCCATCAATCCATTAGATGAATGCTTAGTATATGCCATATATGGTGACCTTAGTATAATTGTGTAGACCACAAGTATATGCATTTTTACTATTGAGCAAGAAAATAAAAAAAAGAGTTCTTTGCTCTTTCTCCTTTGAGTTTTTTAGGATAAATGAATTTTGTGAAATTTGACTCTTTTTTTCTCTAAAGCCACGTGACACAATTTTATTGGACAACTAATGTTAAATCAGCATTATTTTACCCAAACAAAAAAAATAGGTCTTACGTTATATGTATTTTGTTGTTGTTGTTGTTTTTTTTTTTTTTTTTTTAATTTCTTGGGTTAATATTCTTTAAAAGCTTAAAAATGCCCAAATTTTTTTTAAATACACAGATTAGCTATTTAGTACTAGGAATCCACAAATTTTCAAATTGGGCTCGTGTCCCATAAAGCTTCACCTCATGAATAGGGATCACGGCTCACTATATTACCGATATCACGCGATAGTCTTATGGCCCATACCTCTCTCACTGTGCAAATTGGGCTAGAAGCCCGTGACTTTTCTGCGCACTTTATTATTTTCATGGCTACATGATGGACTCCTCCAATCAAAATCCCTATTTAACTAATAAAAAAAATAAGTTTTTAGTAAACAATTACATTGAAATGCACCGTGATTGATCATTGACTTTTGCCATTTTTGAAGATGACTCTGCTGATGCTTTTTCATTAATCTTTCTTATGTACATTGAACAAGTTTAAGTTAATCTTTTTATTTTATTTTATTTTTGAGATAGTTATAATATGCCGCTATAGCTTGAACATTTTCCTTACTAAGTATCCGTTTGGATACATAAACTCACGTTCACGTTTGGCGTTTTATGTTTCAGTTTTTTTTTTTTTTTTTTGCTAGGGGGACAAAGAGCATGCGCACACTGTTCATATACTTTTTTAGTAATTTTTTTATTAAAAATGAGTTCCGCAGTACTATTTACACATTAAAAAATTATTTTGTTACAGTGTCTTCAGTTTCAGTTTTCAATTCAGCAAAAATAAGCTCTATCCAAACGGACCCTAAATCTTCAAGTTCTTTGTACACAAGCAAGTGCTAACTAAGTTACAAGATTTTTTGCAATAATTACGCTTAAGGTAAATCCCCTACTCGTAAACTCGCTGGGGTTATTAGGAACATATTCCGTTGGTGCTGTCTTTTTCTGGGTGATGACCTCGCCTAGAATGATCACAATCCTTTCCTTGTATCGCATGGCCCAGCCTGATCGAGGAAGTGAGCAAATCTTGAGAATCATGCCTTCCATGCCCACTGCTACTTGGTAGTTTGACGTACTGGGAGAGCTCTTCAATCTCATCAGACTCAAGAAATGGGCATTTCTGCGATCTTGTACCCTTGAGGTTCTTAGCACTTTTAACCCGAGACCTTATTTCTGTTCTATTTACTCTTCTGAGAAATCTTACTTCGAGAACCCTCTAAGACTTTTCCGTTGCTAGTTTCCCACTACTCAAAGTTTCCTGACAAATGTTCATCTTACACTCAACCCTTTGTGTCATGAGGACTTGCTTCTCACGTGCCTCAGCTACACTAGTGCTAGAAGATATCTTGGAAATTGGGTTGACCTTACTTACCCCTTCCCCTTGGCAGACATTTGCTTCAGAGTCACCTAGATTACCCCTATTAGTCTCGCCACGAATGTCTACAATGCCCTTCGAAGTGATGCCTGAGTAAGGAAACCCCTTGGTGGTCCCACGCCCTCGTTCAGTTTTAACTAGACTTCTCTTCCTAGTTACAACCATCCAGAGCCCATAGTTCGGTTCGGACTGCACGTTATCAGGGGTAGCGTTAGGCTTAGGCGAAGAAGATTCCTCACCTTCACCCTCCCTACTCATTGGCCTGATGCGATAGCAACAATTTTCCTGCTTATGACCCAGTCTTCCAAAGCAAAAGTAAAGTGTGGAAATTCCTTCATACAACACTTGCTGCACTAATCTACCTATTCAGATGGACTTTATGAGAGGCTTCTCAAGATCAACTTGGATGTAGAGCCTCACATAGCTTCCCCTAGACTCAGTTGCCGTGTAGGAATCAATCCGTAATACTGGTCCAATGGCGCTGCCTATTTCCTTAAGGACTAAGGCATCATAAAATTCAATTGGAAGCTCAAGAAACCTCACCCATAACGCCACTGAAGAGAGCTTTGCCTTAGAAGCTTTGAAATAAGGCTCCCAAGGTTTAATGGCAAAGAAGTGCTCTCCCACAAACCACGGCCCTCCTCGCAAAACCTTGTCATAATCCTCATCACTGCTGAATCGGATTAAGAAGTAATCTCTTCCCAAATTCACATAGTCCATCCTAGCCATAGGTTTTCATAAGGCATTGATTTTGAAAGTAAGGTAATTAAAACCCACAGACTTACCAAACACTTTCACGATCAAAGCCTTCGACCACGGTGCGTTAATACGCGCCTTTGTTTCCTTAGAGAGCTTGACCTCTGCCATCCCATCTACTAACGGTTCTAAGTCAGAACCTGATTCATAACCCTCCTCCCAAATTTTGTCTACCTGAAAGGCTTGTTGATAAGCTCCAGGGATGTCACCCACAAGGGTGTCCTTATAGCTGATAAGTGTCCTTGGCTGAGAGAAGCTTCGAGCTCCATGACTATCTTTAAACTTCTTGACACTACGGCATAGCTCGTCCTCTTCTTCGCTTGAACGTTGGGTCAGATTGGTGTACTCAGCTTTCATAGCTCATCGAGCGGCTGACCTTTATCATTTTCATGGCTACATGATGTTCTCCCCCCAATCAAAAATCCCTATTTAACTAATAAACAAATAAGCTTTTAGTAAAAAATTAATCATTGACTTCTGCCATTCTTAGAATATGATTCTACTGATGCGTTTTCATTAATGTTTCTTATGTACAAGGACCACGTTTAATTTAATCCTTCTACTTTATTTTTGAGATAGTTATAATACGTTGACAGAGCTTGAGCATTTTCTTCTTGAATTCCTAAACAATTTGCCTATAAAGAAGTGTCAATTAAGTTACAAGAGTTTTTTACAATAATTAAGCTACAACGAATATATATAAGAGTGGATATATTTTTTCTTTTTTGGGTTATGCAGGACTATCCAAATGCTGTGTTAGTAAAGCTCAAATACATCAATAGAGTTTTTTTAAAAGTAGTACTACAAGTATTACAAGTTTTATTACATGTTAGTCTTAAAAATTGATGTACCACAAATTTTTATTTTTATTTTTTTGTTTTGGAATATGCCCAGATATCCAAATGTTGTGTAACTTGTGTTAGTAAAACACAGATGGACCAATAGAGATTTTTTTAAGAGTAGTACTGCATGTACTATAAGTTTTACTACATATTGATCTTACAAATTGATGATGTGTCACCAATTTGTACTACCTAAGTTTTAGTTCATTGATTTATTGCAAAGAAATTTAATATCTAAAATGTGGAAAAATTAATTTTCAGATACATTTAATGAGCAAAAACATTTATTAACCATGTATATTTAATATAATAAATATTTCAAACACATTTATTGAGACTTTTGTTAATGAATGCCAAAATTGGAAGGTGGGAAAATTGCACTCTCTAGTGTGTCCACCCTTGAGGTTTACTAAAATTACATTGTCCATTCCTATATTAATAATTGTACAAAGACCTTCTTTGCTTTTTTAAAATATACAACAATCACATTTCTCGCAACTTAGCATTCTTAAATCTTTTGCTCAAAAAAAAAAAAAAAATTGTTAAAACCATTAAAAAATATCATCAAAAACCATATGACACATTTTTTTCCCTGTTTAAATAATTTGAGTATTACATGGAGCTAAGCACAAAATAGCAAAAATCATTCACATAATTTATCAAATTGTACAATTTTCTTTCTAATTGTATGTTTACAAAAACTAATGAAAGGCAAAGGACGAAGGTAGTTTAAAGGAAATTTCCAAAAAAAAACATATCCTTTCATCATTGCAAATTATCAATAAAAATTTGATGACTTTCCCACCATTTTATCAATTATTTTTTACCTTTAAAAGAAAATAAAGTAAAACTAAAAACAGAAGAAGTGGAAAAACATTGCTCACTTTTGAGAACCATGTTGATGCCCCGTGTTAACAAAGAACTCATTAACTCAAAACTTTTCATATTGTATAATGAGGATTTCACCCTACACCTTCTTTTCTCTCTTAAATAAAAAATCAAGTAGCATTTAACTAGGGGCTCCTGATAGCTCCAACAAGTTTCGACGAGGATCTTTCATCTTATGAAAATGGTTTAAGGCATTTAGGTCAGCCATGCTAATGACTCTTAGAGGGTGTTTGGGAGGGGCAGAAACACCCACGTCTGCGTTTCAGGTCCTTCACTTTTACCTTCTTTTTTTTTTCACTTAAGTGGGACGCGCTGGTCACTGTTCATTGGCCATGAACAGTGATTTTATGTCAATGAACAGTGATTTTATGCTTGAACAGTGTTTTTTATATATTAAAAAATTATTTTGCTACAGTATTTTTCAGTTTTCAATTTTCAATTTCAGCTACATCCAAACAGACCCTTAGGTAAAATAGCAACAAAGACTCCTTTTAAGACGGAATTTTGCTTAATAATGAACTAGCCAAATACCCAGTGGCCTCTTTTGCTTTTGCCTTCATTTGGTTGGTCTTGAACTAGTTCTGATGATGCTCAAAATCGTCAGTAAGCTACACGGTCTGCATGTACTCCTAATGATGTACCTGTACAACACAAAAGGTGAAGACCTAGGAAAGGGCACCGGTATGGTACCGGCCAAACACCCTCCGACGGTCAAATTAGAGAAATCTCTTGTTCACAACTCTAAAGTGCTAGAGCTGAGGTAAATTGTATGTACCTTGTTTTGAGAGGGCTTTGTAGTATTTATAGTATCGTAGGGCTGAAATTCATGCCTTGCCCAAGAAGTTCTTTTCCTTTAAGGAAAGTAGTTCTTAGATCTTACATATTTTCTAGAATCCTTGTCCTTATAGGAGTCTTCTTATCTCAAGCCAGACGTGTAGTACAAGGATATTTTTTGTATGCGTGTTGGTCAAGTAAGGCGTTGGAGATGGGACTATGACTAACTTCGTCAGCCTTATCTCGTCAGCTTGGCGATATACCTGGAGTCGTTGGTTTGTTGGTGAAGGTCGTTAGCTTCAGACTCTACAGCTTTTAAGGTCGTCAGCCTCAGGGTCGTCAGTCCTTGGTTCCTCAGCTTTGGTCTTACCAAAATAACCCTTATCAAGTTCTAACACCACTATAAAAAGTAAGGAATCTAGGAACGTGGGGAGGCAAATTATAATTATCTCTAGAATAAAAACTTAACATACACATAGTTACTTAAAACACTTGAAACCTCTTAATTCTCATTCAAGATTTATTTTATAGAATGCATTAGTAGATTGAAGCTTCAAAATTAAGATTTTCTGATACTTCAAAATGATTGTTTTACCCATTTGTGAACCATCAAAATAAAGATTTTTTGGTACATTGCAAAATGATTGTTTTACCCTTTTGTGAAATTAAATAGGGGTTACAAAATGAGGTGTTTACAAAAAGAAAAGTTTTCATTTTTTATTTAATAAAAATAAAGAAAAAAACTGAGCCAATATTGATGTCAATGAGACTACTATTCAGTTAGATCGCATAATCCATATAAATTTTCCCTCATAAATCATCAATTTTTATTTATTTTGATATGTAAACTTTTCACCACCTTAATATTTATGTGTTCCAATTATGCATCTTCACATTTTGTCCCATGCCCATGTTATATAAGTAGAATCCATCATCTTTTGCTGTCCAAATGCAATGGTCCCCACCACAATTGGCTTCAAGCCTACTATCTTCTACATACACATCAAAAGCAGCATGAAGGTTTCCATTAAAAAAATAGCAGTAGAAATCTGTGATCTTAAAAGTTGCAGGGTGGAAATGGAATTCCCACTTTCCATTGGGTTGAAGAGTTCTAAGGCCTAAATTGTCATCTGCAGATTTACAATGATAGGTAAGGGATTTGTTGTTGAGATGGTTGACAATTCGTACATATATTACTATGTCGTTTGTTAACCTCAAAGAAGTACTTTGGCCAAAGGCTAAGAGAAGGATAAACACAAAAAAATAAAGTTGGGTTCTAATCATTTGATTCATTTTTCTAGTGCTTATTAAAGATATTTGGTTATACTTGAAATGTATTGTGCTTCTTATTTATAACTAGAGATTGTCAATTGTACATTTACAAAGCATGTTCAAATATTAAATGATTGGTAGACATAATGAATGCACCTCCACTTTACATTAGGAAAATTGCACTGAGCTCTCCTAAGGTTTATTGAAATTATACTGACCTCTCCCTTCTTTCAAATTGTACCCAAACCTCCATGGCTGTTCAAAAAGAATTTGTGCACTCACCTCCCTATTATGTAAAATCATTAAATCTAATATATATATATATATATATATATATATATATATATCGTATATTTTCGCTTTTAACCTTCATTGTCAAATGATATGATTCATGCAATTTCCTCCAAACTACCTTCGGCCTCTACCCATTATTAGCTTTTGTAAACATACAGTTAGAAAGAAAATTCTTAACTCAATGAAATATATGAATGCTTTTTGCAATTTTGTGGGTAGCTTCTAATCAGGCTTAAACTCACTAAATAGGAAAAAATAATGCACCATAAAGTTTTTGGTGATATTCTTAAGAATAATGTTTTTTTTTTTTTTTTTTTTTTCTCATGGGAAATCATATACTTATTTGATGGGATATACTGAATTTTGCAATAATGATACATTTTCATATTTTGGTTTGTTATTGAATTTTGATTAAAAAACTTTCCTTTTCTTTTTAAACCATATGGATTAGAAAATGAGATTTTCATTTGTAAAGGAGGATAAATGAATAAATACAAACAATTTTCTAAATTATATTTAAAATTCCTTTAATTGATTTAACGGTTTGAAGTTGCAAGAAATGTCATTGTAGTTTATTTTTAAAGATAGGGGTTTTTCTAAAATTAGAAATACTTGTTGGAGCA
Organism: Castanopsis chinensis; assembly: GCA_032878915.1. Lineage (NCBI taxonomy): Eukaryota > Viridiplantae > Streptophyta > Magnoliopsida > Fagales > Fagaceae > Castanopsis > Castanopsis chinensis. Next base: position 23,676,097 of record JAVQMG010000121.1, on the reverse strand, counting down.
ATATCAACAACCCCTAATTAAACGCTTCTTGATTTTTTATTTGAAAAATAAAAAACAATGGAAGGTGGAATCCTCAATATACAATAGTAAAAGCTTTTTGTTAATGAGTTCTTTGTTTACATAGGGAATCAACATGGGTCTACTCATAGTTGTCAAAATGGGAATCGTATCATGAATCAATTTTTAATTTTTTCATATCGTGTATCATATTGTATCGTGCATCGTAAGATATACAAATACTTACTAAAATTTATAAAAAAATTTTAAGTATACATATGTAAAGGATATATTCATTATAAATTTTGAATATATTCAATTAATGACTAATTTATTCATCATTTATGTAATAATATTTAACAAACTAACCAAAAAACAAAATCAAACTAGCATGTATTTATAACATACACATTCAAATTACTTAAATTCAAAAGTGATAATATATTTTACAAAAAAAGTGATAATATATTACAAATGACCCAAAAATAATTATTTATTTTCATCATATTCGTCAAATTTGTCTAATCAACCTCATCTAAGTCAATGTTATCGTCATATTTATAATTTGTCAATAACATTTACTATCTCTTCTTGTTCTTTTTATTTTAATAATTTTTTTAGCATTCTAGTTTCTTGGACTTATAAAAATAATGATAAAAATAAAAAAATTATATTGTCAATTAATATTTTATTCTAAGTATATAAAACAAATTTGTAAATATTAAAGTAAATGGTAAGTGTGTACTGTGTAGTCCAATTGTAGGAGAGAGAGGAAAAAAAACTTTTGAAAATGTTATTTTAGTAGGCTAAATTAAATAAACTAATAATTTTGTGCTAAAAATAATTTTAAAAAGTTGTTAGATTCAAATAAAAGTACAAATATCAACAAGAAATCTCATTTTAAAGCATTGATCTATGTATCGTACGATATGTATGATTTTACAATACAATACGATACGATTCATACAATATGCACAGTGTCTTGTACGATTCATGAGCATTTACGATATACCGATACGACATGAATTGTACGATACATAACTTTTTACACACGATACTGACAACTACGGGTCTACTGATCTCAAAAGTGAGCAATTTTTTTCACTTCTTATTTTTAGTTTTACTTTATTTTCTTCTTGAGGCCAAAAATTATTTACAAAATGGTGGAATAGTCATCATCATTTTATTGATAATTTCCTCCAAACTCCCTTTGTTCTATGCCTTTCATTAGTTTTTGTTTGTCAACATACAATTAGAAAGAAAATTGTGCAACTTGATAAATTATGGGAATGCTTTTTTGCAGTTTTGTGGGTAGCTCCATGTCATACTAAAATTCTTTAAAGCGGAAAAAAGTGTGCCATATTGTTTTTCATGATATTCTTTAGTGGATTTAACAATGTTAAGTTGCAAGAAATGTGATTGTAGTTTATTTTAAAAAGCAAAGGAGGCCTTTGTATATTTAGAAATATAAGGAAGGATAACATAATTTTAGTAAACCTCAAAGCTGGACGGTGCAATATTCTTACCTTCCATTTTTGATATGCATTAACAAAAGTCTCAATAAATGTGTTTGAAATATTTAATGCATTAAATATACATGGCTATTAAATGCATTTGCTGATTAAATGTAGTTGAAAATTAATTTTTCTATATTTTAGATGAGTAATGCTAGAGTATAAACTTTTTTTATAGAATTTTTTACAAACTGCTGACGTCATGAGTGGTTATTGGTGAATGATATAGTGATATTAATAGTGGGTCTAGATGAAAACCAATAAAAAGTTAGAAACATCAACACTTTGTAAAAATGTTGTAAAATAGTTTGTAACTGTAGCATCACTCACTTAAGGTATTAAATTTCTTTGCAATCAATCAATGAGCTAAATTTTTTGCAATAAATAAGCTTGTTTAATATTTGCATTAATTACTTTGTCTTACATTAATAAATGTGTATTGTTAATTTTATAGCATTAAATATACTTGTGTATAAAATGTACTCACATGAAAATATAGGAAAAAATGCAATTTATACATGTTAGTCTTTCCCAAAAATTATTTTAATCATTTAATTTTGAAGTTGGTCATTTTAGTCAAATAACTTTTCTCAAAAATAATTTTAGTCCTTTAAGTTTGAAGTTAATCATTTTAGTCTAGTAACTTTACCCAAAAATTATTTAATCTTCTAAGCTGATCATTTTGAGTATTTTTTGGTAAAGTTACCCGACTAAAATGACCACCTTCAAATTTAAAGGACTAAAATGTTTTTTGAGCAAAATTACCATACTAAAATGACCAAATTCAAACTTAAAAAATCAAAACAGCTTTAATTTGGGCAAAGTTAGCGGGTGTAAATTGTGTTTTTTCATTAAATATACATGGTAATTAATTTGTCAAAGTTTTGTTTTTAAATGTCTTGCAATATACATGTTTACTTTAAAAAATGATTTACTATAATTAAATTTTCTTACATTAATAAATATGAGCAATTAATAGTCTAGCATTAAATATTATTGCTTGTTTTAGCATTCATTAATATAACTTACAATACACTATTTCTAATTTAATTATTAAATATCAGAAAATCCTAGAGGTACAAAATTTTTTACATAAAAATTTACAAATTACTGATGTGGTGAGTAAGAAAAATAATATTAATGGTGGACTTAGATGAGAACTTGTAAGAAGTTGGTGACAACAATAGTTTGTAAAAATGTTATAAAATAGTTTGTGTTTGTAGTATTACTCTTAAATGTTTATCTTTCCTAAAAAAAATTAATGTTGATCAATAAATATGCTTGATTAATAAATGGTGCAATGAGTACCTTATGAACAGTGTTATGTCCATAATAGTTTCACACCATTTTGAATCTTAAATTACACTAAATTAAATGTCAAGTCTTTAACTGCTATCCATAATAAGTTATTGTTATGTTGTGTATAAGTAAATGGTACTCCAATCGTCCCAAAATGTTAATCATGTTTAGAAAATTGAACATTTTAAGCTAATATGATTTAATGCATTGTCTAGACCTTAGCTCTAAACAGCTAGAAGGGTCACTTCCTATATTCCATCACTTTGCGCTGTAATATTTCCAAACAATAAATTAAGTGGAAAATTTTCACAATGGATTTGCAACATGACTTCTATTCAGATGCTTGATTTGTCTAATAATAGCTTAAGTGGTTCACTTCTTCAATTTTTGAACAAGTTTAGTGATTCTTTATTAGTGCTTAATCTACTAAAGAAAAAACTTGAGGGAAGCATTCCACAAACGGAAAATTTTTGAATACTCTAGAAATACCATAAATGCGTACTCCCCCCTCTCATATGAATTGTGGGTCTTACAATAAATTTAATTAGTAAGACCTACAAATATGTGAGAGAAGAAAGTACGCATTTATAGTACTCTAAGAGTATCCAATAATTACCCTCCACAAACTTGGGCAAAAGGAACCCAATTGCGGATGATAAATTTTAGTGAAAACGAATTGTAAAACCGGTTACCAACATCATTGGCCAATTTAATGAGGCTAGGCTATTGATCTTGGTGTCAACCAATTCAATGATTATTTTCCCTATTGGTTTGGAAATTTTCCAAATTTAATGGTTCTCTATTTAAGGTCAAACAAATTCAATGGCCCAATAGTCATTCCTAATGCTGAGTGTAAGTTTCACAACTTGCGAGTCCTTGATCTCTTTAATAATAGTTTTTCAGGAAAATTGCCACTAGAAATATTTCAGAATTGGAAGTACAAGAATTTTGAGAATGAAAGCCCTTTAACTTATATTCATGTGAAGACAAATTTTACTATACCAAAAGGTAGTTGGAATTATCATTTGTCTTATGATTACAATTACTCAACGGAAATTACAAACAAAGGCATGAATATGGTATGCCAAAGGGTCCAAGAGCTCGTTAGAGGTATTGATATGTCAAGCAATAGGTTTGAAGGAGAGATCCCATAATCAATTGGTGATTTAAAGGTGCTTCATTTGTTCAGTGTTTCCAATAACATCCTTAGTAGCAATATCCCATTTTTATTGGGAAATCTTGCAAGGTTGGAATCATTAGAAATTTCTCTAAACAAAGTCTTAGGGGAGATCTCACAACAGCTAACACAACTTAATTTCTTACAATATTTCAATGTCTCTTATAATAATCTCACAGGACACATACCAAGTGGGCAACAATTTAATATTTTTCAAAACAGTTCATTTGAGAGAAATTCAAGATTATGTGAGAGCCCATTGACAAATAATTGTGATAATTTTGATACGTAGCTGCCTCCAGCCTCAATCTCAGAGAATAGTGAAGATTTGGATTCTCCATTTGAATTTGGTTGGAAAATAGTTGTGACTGGGTATGGATTTGGTACAGTTGTTGGAGTGATTATTAAGGCATGTTGTGACTGCAAGGAACCCTGATTGGTTAATGAAGACATTTGGAATGAAGCAACGTGGGAGGAGACATAGAAATTGATTTAATCAATTTAATTGGACAAGAGTCTTCCAAAGATGTGAGTATGTACTTTAATTTCTTCTTCCTTTTTTTTTTTTTTTTTTTTTTTTTTTTTTTTTTTTCAATTTTTGGGTATATTTTCTGCTGGGGTTGCATTAAGGCATTTTATGTAAATAGTAATGGTGACACCACCGATTTGTGAATGTGAAGTAATAGCACTAGTTAGCTTGTACTCAAAATTTGACAGTTCTATTCATTAAGTTCCAATATATATATATATATATATATATATATATATATATATATATTTATTTTCATTCTAAGTAATTTGTAGGAGTTTTCTGTATGATTTATGTGTAAGTTCTACCAAAACAAAAGAAAGACTCATCACCATATACACCGAAATTTTATAATTTTTTTTTTTTTTTTTTGGAGAGCGTATACATTGCAGATTGCAATTTCATTCTGAATAATTTTTAAGAGATTTGTAGGCGATTTATGCCTGATTTTTCTATATGGTATATGTTTAATACTTATTTTATAATTGTTATGAATTAAGATTAAGAAATTAGTTTCAAGCGTAATAATTGTTATTGATAGGCCACAAATGCGTTGACCCCTTGTGATGAAATTAAATTGATTAATTAGCTAAGTTATTAATTAATCAAATTATCATGCAAACAACGTGGTAACATAAACAAATCACCAATAACTATAGTATGCAACGGAAAAATAAATAATACGGTGATTTGTTTACGAATGGGAAAAACCTAATGGCAAAAACCCCACCGAGTGATTTAAGGTCACCACTCTCGAAACTCCACTATTATCACAACAAGCGGTTACAAGTAAAGGAATCCCAAGTACCTTACCAACCTACAGTTGAACCCTTACCCTAATACCTAATTGGACTTGTTCTGTAGTGACAGTTTCTCCTTTTAATGCACAGCTCCCAAGTACGTGACTAACCAATTGCGCGAATCCCAGTACACGACTTCAATTCACTAACTAGAGAGAGAGTTGTTGGCTGCAAAGTTATTCAATTCATCCACACGATGAAGATCAAGAAGATGCTCGATTACAAAATCCTACGGTGCACATTACACAGCAACTTCTTCACAAGAGATAAACTAGGGGCATGAACTTTGTCTTAGATCACAAATAGCTTGAACAAGGATTTCTCAATACTTGTGCAACTTATGTACTTGTACTCCTTTGACGGCCCTTAAAATAATCCTTTTATATATCTAAGGTTAAGAGAAAAGAAGTTCCAAAGACATACTCACGGATTGGAATCAAAACAGAACTTAGAACCTGTTTTCCATAAATCTCGACAGATAGAGATGTCGAGGATCTGTCGAGAAGTTGTCAAGCATCAGGGCTGAAACAGCTTCTAAAGCTCGATAAATGCATGTGTCGAGACTAGGTGCCGAGCTTTAGTAACTTACACTTTGCAGCTTGTTTCTTGGACAGACTTGATGACTTCAACACTTGATCTTGAAACACAGTTTCTTGAAGCGTTAAACATATCCTAAATCTACCCAATTACAAATAAAGTGCGTTTTGTCAAAGGATAAGCCAATTACATAAAATAATGACATATGTTCGAAACCACTTGAACCACATATGTCCTAACAGTTTTTATGAATAAGAATTGACTCCCAAATCTCTTGTTTAATTATTAAAAACTTTACCAATTATGCTAACTAAAACCACTATAGAAATATTCTTTAATTTCATGATATCAAAAATTAGGCTCTAACACCCTTTCCACTAAACAAATGTTGCTACTACAAATCTACAATTACTTTATGATAAAATAATTATTTTAATGACCCCATTGTCTCTATTTCAACTTTCAAGGAATCCCTGATGCATAGGCTGTCAATTTCTACAACCAATGGCTACTAGAGAACTGACTCCCTCACTCCTCACATCAAAACAATTAATGGTATCTTGTATTGTAGTATCCAACAAAATAAAAAATTGCCTGCATTTGCAAATATTCTTGGGCTTCAAAATAATTAACATACTCAAACTTTTGCAAATTAAATAAGATTATTTCTCAAACTACTTGTAATAACAAACTCAAAATTTTTCTACTAGGGAAAAAAGGTTTTAATTAAATAAGATTATTTCTCTTTATTTTCTCCTATAGTATTAGGTAGAAGCATTACTAAAACTCTCTTAAGTCTTGACTAGAGCAATTTAATCAAAAGGCCTTTGATTATAGCAATCCAAGTTGTTCCCATAGCTTAGTCCCATAATGTCGCAATGCTTCTTATAGAAACTGAATGTTTAAATAGCGTATAAAATACTAATAAACGTTTAGACCCTTAATTATAAAATTACCAACACAAGCTTATACACAAACAATATATGTGTGGAATGATGAATATAAGCTAAACCCAAATTGGTAAAACACTCCAGACCAAAATTAATTACAAACACAGTAGTAATTAAAAGATAAAGAGTAAGGGAAGAGAGATGCAAACACAAAGACAACATGACGATGTGTTATCGAAGAGGAAACCAAAGTAGTCGTCAAAAAACCTCTCCGCCACCCTCCAAGCGGTCAAATAATCCACCAGAAAGTAAAGTTGGGATACATGAATAGCAATAGACCTTCCAAGCTAATCTACCTGATGCACCTAAGCCCTCCAAGCTTCTTGCTCCAATAAGGTGATGCCGAACCTTGTCTTCTCTAGTTGTAAATTAGAGTTACGAATTAACTGTCAGGCCAGATTGTGCTTTTTGTTTTCTCTAGCTGTTGTGACCTTTCAATTCCCTGCATACTTCACACATATGCCACTTTAGTGCCTTATTAGTCGTGAGTCAGTTGCGAGATCCAACCGCGAGACTCCTTTGAGTGCACACATCTTGAGTTTTCTTCACACTCTCACACATGCAACATTTACATAATTCGCACCTAAATACGGGTACGTGAGGAATGTGAAAATATATTTTTCATCCAAACAGGGCATTCTGGTGACTCGGCCTTGTGATTGGAACTAGTAGCGAGTCTGAGTCGTGACTTAATTGTCAAGCCAGATTGTGCTTTTTGTCCTGTAGTGCTCCAGTTGTCGTGACCCTTCAGCTCTCTACATGCTTCACACGTGTGCTACTTTAGCAACTTGCTAGTTGTGAGCCAATTGCGAGATCCAGTCACGAGACTCTTTTGAGTGCACACATCTTGAGTTTTTTTCACACTCTCTCACACACAACTTTTACATAATTCTCACATAAATACATGGTATTTAATTGCTAAATTACAAGCAAATTTGACACGGAATAAAGCTAACACATGATTGAATAAATTCAACCTTACAATCTCCCCCTTTGGCTATTCCATGACAAAACCTTAAAATAGACTCTAGACTTAAAATGTGAGTTGGGAATAGTTGCCAAAACTCACTCAAACCTAACTCTAGATTCTATGAAACTCTTGAACCATACGAACAAGTTACTTGAAAACAATAACACAATAATATCATTGTAAGTAGAAACCTTGAAATGGATATGGAGCAAGCATAATGCGATCAAGCAATATTGATGTAACAATAGAGCATGGCTTGACCAAACAAGAACAATCACTATAAATAGTGATCACAATAATCATTCACACAAGGAATGAACATCCGGACATGTAAGCTAATAAGCTCAATACAAAGTATTATTTGCATGACTAACACTCAATTGATGCAATACCACTAAGGTAGATGCATTTAGGATACAAGATCCAACAAAGGGCATAAGAGAAGAGTACTAAAGAAAATGCATACATAATCTAAAAGTACTACATAGCTACAAAGCAAAGGTACAAATTAAAGTATAGTCAAATACACAACAAAAGCCATGAAATTTGAATATAGACAAGAAAAGACATGAAATAAAATATTAAAATATTAAGCTTGTTGCGGCTTTTCTTGCTGCTCTTGCTTTTCATCTCCAATGCTCCCCTTTTAACCTAGCTCTTTCTCCCTCTATCATGACACTCCTCCTTTCATGAGCCATCTCCCCCTTTTTGTTACGGAATAGCTAGTCCTCATCTTCCTCTATCTTCCTTTGGATCTGGTCCAATTGAGTTTGGAGAGATGTGAACGTCGTATCAAATTGAGTATACTGAGAGTACATGATAGATGCTAGACCGGATACTTTGGTGCTGAGTTCTTGCATAGATGCAAGTATTTGGTCCAACTTCTCATCATTTGCATGTGAACTAGAGCTTGTATCACCTTGAGGAGCATGAATTTCTTGCTTGACTCCCTTTCGACTGTGACCAATGCTAGCATTGAGAGTGCGAATGTTGATTGGACTTGGCTGAGGGTAAGGATACTCATCTTCCATTGGCTGAACACCTTTGAGCTTCAAGATTTTTGAAATGAGGTAGCAAAAAGAAATGCAGTTCCTTAAGGAATTTCTCTCAGCAATGTTGCTCAAAATATGGAAGATATGAGAGCAGATATCAATTTATTCTTCATTAATCAGGTCATGAAAGAATAAAGCTCTACTGAGATTCATGTATCCAGTGCTTGAGAGAGGATAGAGGTTATGGAACATGATTGTTGTGAGCACCCTCAATTTAGGAGATAGTAATGAAACAGTAATTGAGTTCCCATTGGGAGAGAACTCCAAGTTATCTCCAAGAGTTTCCCGAAGTAGACCCTCCTTCAAATTCAAGTCATCATACATCGGTGGCTTTGGGAACATTGGCAGTTGATGCGCAAGATGTTAGCAAGATAAGAATGTGTCACTGTGAAGCTCTTTCCTCTAACCCAACATTTAAGCTCATCCCCTTCAAAAATGGCATTGGTATAGAATTCCTTTACCATATTTTCATATGGTTCAGCAAAGCTAGTTTGAAGGAAGTTCCAATCCTTGGTGGTGAACCATTTAGGAATGTTCGTATTGAGAAGAGAAGCTTGATCCACCACCCGTTCTACCAATAAGGGGGCAACCTTGAAGTAGTTCTCATATGCTTAAGATGCTGCATATGATATGAACTTCTCGGCATCATAAAAGCCTGTTGATGACCGAGTCTTCTTGGACTTAGGGGTGAGGTTATCGAGATAATTATGGGTTCTTTTCCCTTGTTGCCACTGCCTTTCACAACTAATTTCTTAAAAAGAGACATCGTCAAGGTGTATCATATAATATCAAAGGGCAAGATGAAACACAAAGGAAAACAAACTTGATTAGCAACAAGTTAGTCCCTAAGCAGAAATTTTGAATTAACACCCTATAAATTGAAATTTGAAGAGTAATCCAATCAAAAGAGACATGTGAGGACATAAATCATCAATACATGATAGGGCAAAGTGTGTGTGTGTGTGTGTGTCAAATGAAAAAGTGTGCAAGCTAAGGCAAAGTGGAAAACTACATAATCATATGACGTTTCAATATCAAAGAAACATGATTATCTTTATAGCCTTTGTATTCCATGGAATCCAAAAAGGCACACAAAAAAACATCTAAGATACATTTTATCATGAACATGATATGCACAACGCAACACAACCATGGTATAATGCACAAAAATGAGGAACAAACATGTAAAACATGTAGAATAGGCATTATACTAACAAGATCAACAAAACCCATAGACCAAACTCAACAAAACATCATAAAAACCGTACTCAAATATCATATTTTCAAATTTCATCATAAACACAAAATCTAATAAATTTAGGGCTAGAAACATGAAATACTTTGGAAATAAAAAAAAACCCATACATTTTCTTGAAAATTTATGAAGAAAAAGGAGGTTTTGGAAGAGGGAGAGGCGGATAAGACAATGTTTGTGCACATGATGCAAGGGAAAACTAAAAAGTTTTTGAAAACTGTCTTGGATTTAACCCTATTTGTGCAAAACTTGCATTTTTCATGACAAGAATGAGTCGAGAGCAAGTCGCCAAGTCAAGTCCCCAAAATCCCTTGACACAAATTTTGAAAAATTTATTTAAGTGTTTTTTCGACTGAGATGTCCACTCGAGAACAAGTCATGAGGGGACCTGCGAATCCTTTTAATTAAGCTCGCGATTGGAGCGTCACTCGTGAACTAGTCGCCAAAATTCCAAAAACCCAGAATTTTTGAAAAAATTTCTAAGCCTTTCTTGCAACTAGGGGACTGACTTGCCAGAGAATCGCGAGAGCTTTTGAGTAAGCTCGCAACTGGCTTGACCCACGAGTGAGTCGCCAAAACAGACTTGCACAAATTTTTTAATTTTTTAACTTTTCCAATAACAAAATAATTTCCAAAAACAACTAAAAATACTCAAAAATCTTTTAGTGTTTGACCAACATATGATTGAGCATGTGCAACATATTTAATCAAGTACAATCACACAAATGAATAAGACATTCATTGAACATAGACAAGTGTGATATGTATGGATATAAAAAATGAGATAGTCCTTAGTCTAATGTGAAGTTTTAATGATCAATTCAATCAAGACATACACAATTAACATTAGGAAGAGTGACCAATCTCAATTATAGAAATATGCGTATATGACTTCCCACAAAACTTGACTACATAACTTTGAAGCTTTTTATTTGACTTTTTACATTTCAAATCATTTGACCATTTACAAACAAGAACATCTCATTTTGAGATCGATGCTTGAAATTTTTGATATTTCAATTTGATGAGTAAGCCTTTGGCTTTTTGGGTATAATACATTTTCATTACAAGTCGCTTTTCCTTTTTTCTAGTCGAATAGTAGCATGTATGACGGCTTTTGTAGCTCATTATCTATTTTAGAGATTTGACATTTTTTGAGCTCTTAAGCAAAAAACATAAAAGAGTGGGAAGATATATAGGCACAAGTTTATGCATATCTCCAGATCAACAAAACCAATGACTAATCATTTAAGACAAGTTTGAAGATCTATTTACAACAATTACGTAGATTTCAAGATTTCTCTCACAATGATATGAGTGCATAAAGAACAAGCTCCGCTCATAAATGCACAAAACTATTTGTACGAAGGTACAAGGCAAAACATGCATGAGACAAAGCACAAAAATGCCGATCAAACTTTTTGGATTTTCTACTTTTTGTGTTTTTGGATTTTTGACACAAAGACAAGTATAGATTGATAAAAAAGAAACAAAAACTCAAAGCATTTAAAGACACCAAACAAATTAGTAAAAACATGCTAGAATGATAAAACATAAGCATGCAACCAAACAATGTCACATCAAATAGGAAGCATTAATGTATGGACATTTACTAATGTTTATGCATGTGTATCATTTTTCACCCACACAACATGTGCGTTTTGGGTGATATCCCTAAAGGATTGGGTACAAGAGTAGTGATTTTCAAACCTTTGGGTGAAGCTTGCCAAACAAGAAGTGATGGTATCAATCATCGTCATCACATCCCTCAATCCGGGATCAACGTCTCGCCCTTTTGGTTGCTTGGCAGTCCCATTCCCTTTTGCCATTTCTTGGTCTTTTTGGCCTTTGAACACTTGCATTCTTTAATGCTTGAAACTTATGGCAATTAGGTCTAGTGTGTCCTTGAATTCCACAATGATGACAAAAATGTTAAGTTTGTGGGCCTCTTTGTGACTTTGGAAAAGATTACCCTTTGGCCTTAGGTTTGACCACTAATTGGTTAGGAGGTTTTGTCAAAACCCATTGAGTAGTCACATTCCGCTTCTTCTCAGCCGTCACTTTCTCAACAATAGGAGTTGCTATCATTGGTTTTTTTGCTTTCACAAACTTCATTTCCTTGGACACATTGGCACTTGAACTACTCTCTCCGGTGTATCCCAATTCGCTTTTATCAGAGAAAGGCTTTTGATGAGCAAGCACTTTATCGAGCTTCTTGGAGGCAACCCGTTCCACCTTAGCATTAGCTTGAATCACTTCAAGCTTAAGGAACTTGATCTAGGAATAGGCTTTGGTTAGTTCTCCATTTAGCACCTCAACCTTGCATTTAGTCTCTTTGTACCGCACTAGAAGACTTTTGTAATCTTGCTTGGTTCTCTTCATTTTCTTAACGGCTGCTTTAGCCACTCTTGCATATTCACCAGTCTTCTAAAGGAGAGAATTGTAGGATTTTTGTAATCCCATTGCTCCTTCATCTTCATCATCGTCGGATTCCTCTGCTATCCCTATCAACTCCACTTCGGTGTGCTCACCAAGCTCTTTCACTAGCACACTCTAATCATCCAAAGATTGCATGGGAGCAATGGCCATAAATGCGGAGTAGTTTCCCTCTCCATCATAGCTTTCTTTCTAGTCTGAATTAGAGGAGTCTATGTCAATGGGCGTAGTGGCATACACTTTACCCTTCCCTCTCAAATGGCTGGGACATTCCTTCTTAAGATGTCCATGACCGTTGCATTCATAGCACACAATTTCTTGAGGGGATTAAGAATCCTTTCCATCTTTCTTCTTGAAATCTTTCTCCTTCCTAGAGTTTAAGAATTTTTCTTTCTCAAAAAACTTTCCATTCTTCTTGAACTTTAAGAATTTGCAAAAGTTCTTAGCAAGGTATGCCACTTTTTCTCAACTTCATCCTCATTCGAAGAGTCTTGAGCTTCTACCCTTTCATTAATTTTCTTGAGAGAAAGAGATTTGCTCTTCCTATGTGATGGTAGAGATAGCTCATATGTTTGAAATGAGCCAACATGTTCTTGAATTTTGATCTCATCAAGGTCCTTGCTCTCTTTGATGGCAGTAACCTTTGCATGAAAGCTCTCCAATAATGATCGTAGAATTTTCCTCACAATTTGGGAGTTCTTCGTCTTTTCTCCCAAGTTAAATTTTCCTATCACTACTTCATTTGCCTTCTTATAAAATGAGTCGAATGACTTGTCTTTACTCATCTTCAGCTCCTCGAAGTGTGTGGTAAGCATTTGCAATTTGGCGTCCTTCACCTTTTTGGTTCCCTCATAGGTCGTCTCCAAAATTTGCCACGCCTCATTGGCAATTGTAACATGAGAGATCATGTGAAATTAGTCAGGAGAAACACCACAAAAAATAGTATTAAGAGCCTTGCTATTAGCATTAGCTGCCGTAAGAGTAGCCTTATCCTATGTGGATTTAGCGGCCTCCGGCCTAGTCCATCCTATCTCGATAGCGTCCCAAACACCATTATCATTGGAGCATAGAAATGTCCTCATACGGACTTTCTAAAATGCATAGTTGCTCCCATCAAAGTAGGGAGGTGCATTGAGAGATTGAGATCGTTCCATCTCAAACGGGGTCTAAGATCACACTTAGGTAATGAAACCACACATGTGTACCTGCTCTAATACCAATTGAAAGTTTAAATAGCGTATAAAATACCAATGAACATTTAGACTCCCAATTACAAAATTACCAACACAAGCTTATACACAAACACTATATATGCGAAATGATGAATATAAGTTAAACTCAAATTGGTAAAACTCTCTAGACCAAAATTAATCACAAACACAGTAGTAATTAAAAGGTAAAGAGTAACGGAAGAGTGATGCAAATACAAAGATAACACGACAATGTTTTATTGAATAAGAAACCGAAGTACTCGGCGAAAAACCTCTCTGCCACCTTTTAAGAGGTCAAATAATCTACTAGAGAGTGAAGTTGAGATACATGAATAGTAAGAGACCCTCCAAGCTAATCTACCTGATGCACCTAAAACCTCCAAGCTTCTTGCTCCAATAGAATTACGCCGAACCTTGTCTTCTCTAACTTACGAGACCTACAATACGCTTATTGCATCAACCAAACGAATTGGTCATCTCTGAACTGCTTCTCGAGCACCAAAATACCTCTTCACTGATATGGGTACAGTGAAATAAAGATTTGACTAATGAACCCCTCAAAGGTCTGTCAATGGAGAGGGTGAGAGTAGAGAAATGTGGAGAATCAAAAGGTTAAGATTATGGATGAGTCAATCTTGTTTTTCTTTAAGGTTTCTCTCTCAAAATTCTTTCTAGAAGATCTCTACATTTGTGAGGAATGTAAAAAGACATTTTTCATCCAAACAGGGTATTCTGGGGACTTGGTCTCGCAATTGGAACTAGTCGCGAGTTAGAGTTGCAAATTAACTGTCAGGCCAAACTGTACTTTTTGTCCTGTAGTGCTTTAGCTGTCGTGACCTCTCAGCTCCCTCCATACTTCACACGTGTGCTACTTTTGCGACTTGCCAATCGCGAGCCAATCGCGAGATTCAGTCACAAGACTCCTTTGAGTGTACACATCTTGAGTTTTCTTCACACTCTCACACACACAAGCCTTACATAATTCCCACCTAAATACAGTGTATCTAATTGCTAAATTACAAGCAAATTTGCTATGAAATAAAGTTAACACATGATTGAATAAATTCAACCTTATAGAAACTGATCCTACAATCCACCCTATCATTATGACCATGACCACATTCAAGGCCACCATTGATTATGTTGATTATGACACCATAGCCTGGGACTCGACCAGTTGATCTATCTGTAGGAGACGGTGTCCATTTGCCAATGATAACATTGTGGCTTGATGGCTTGTTGACCTGTGGTGTCATTCAAAACCATATGGCTGTCGTAAATGAAATCATTGCGCGCGTCTGTAGCTACACTATCTAGATTGTTTATCAGATTCTCTCTGATTGCTTTACCTGTTGAGGCATAGTTGTAATTGCTGAAAATTTTAAAAAGATCAACAGTTAATATCAATGTGAAAAATATAGAAAGTTACTCAAACTATTGCGTGTTATCACTAAATGACATAAAGCTGACGAGCCTGGGGCTGACGACCCCATGGCTGACGACCTCAACTCTTGAGCTACCTGAAGCTGACGACCTTTGACGTATGGAGACCTAAGACTGACGGCCTCCACCAATAATCCTATTGAATAGCGTAGCTGACGGGAGAAGGCTGACGAGGTCAGTTTCAGCTCCATTTGCAATCTTACTTGACTGACACGCATACATAAACAATTCTTGAACAATACGTCTAAGTAAGGAGACCCCTACAAGGACAAGGATTCTAGGAGATACGTGAGATCCAAGTATCACTATCCTAAAAGGAAAAGAACTCCTCGGTCAAGGCATGGATTTCGGCCCAACGCTACTATAAATACCCCAAGACTCTCGAAACAAGGTACGCACAAATAACTCAACTCTAGCGCTCTAGTGTTGTAAAGTGAAGATTTCTAACTTAACCTTCGGAGGGTATTTGGCCGGTACCACGCCGGTGCCCTTTCAAAGGTCTTCACTCTCTTTGTTGTGCAGGTACGTCATCGGGAGCACGTGAGGACCGTGTGACTACGTGAGGTGACCGTGTGACTAACTGACGATTTTCGAGCATCATCAGTTGGCGCCGTCTGTGGGAAACGAGGGTGGTAACGCCACACTATCGCTTCCCGGACAAAAGTTGCATGGTACTCACCCGCTCAATGGCTACCACCAACAACATTCAGGAAAACGAACCGCGCGCAACCGTTCTGGAAAAGCAAGTCCAAACGCTCGCAGCAGCCGTCGAGCGCCTGACCAAAGAGAATAACGACTTGGAGGAGCAGCTACGTCAGAGAAACACGCGTCCCAGAATACAAGAGGAAAATCAGGAGGAGACAAGCGCTGAGAGAAGGGATCCCGAAGCACCTGAAGGCAGCAACGCCCCGAGCAGGCCGGAGAGGCGGGATACCAACCTGACTACCCCTTCTGAAGCCATACCCCCTCACATCGCAGCCGAGATGCAGGAGATGCGTGAACGAATAGACGTAATGATGAACGCCCTCAAAGGACGAGTGTCTAACGATCTCGACGACTTGGTACAGCGGACCGATTCACCTTTCACGGCACGTGTTACGTCGTGCCCACTTCCCCCAAAGTTTCGTATGCCGCAGGTGGAAAGCTACGACGGAAACAAGGACCCCCTGGACCACTTAGAGTCCTTCAAAACTATAATGCACCTTCAAGGAGTGCCCGACGAGATTATGTGCAGGGCTTTCCCAACCACCTTGAAAGGGTCCGCAAGGGTCTGGTATAGCAGGTTGACGCCCAACTCAATAGGCACCTTTAAAGAGCTAGGCGCCCAGTTCGTGTCGCACTTTATCGGAGGCCACCGGTACAAAAAATCCACGGCATGCTTGATGAGCATCAGGCAGAGGGAAGACGAGACTCTAAGGTCCTACATAACGCGATTCAACAAAGAAGCTCTCTCGATAGATGAGGCGGACGACAAGATACAAGTAGCAGCCTTCACCAACGGGCTGCGAAAAGGGAAGTTCCTCTTCTCCCTATACAAGAACGATCCAAAGACCATGTCCGAAGTACTTTACAGGGCAACGAAATACATGAACGCGGAAGACGCGCTGATTGCAAGGGAAGACAAGCCTAAGAAGAGGGAAAGGCAAGAAGATACTCGAACGGATAGGGGGCAAAAGAAAGCCAGGACTGAAGAGCGACGGGATGACCGCCGCTCCAAGCCACTCCCAGGGAGATTCACGAGCTTCACACCATTGACCGCCCCTATCGATCAGGTTCTAATGCAAATCAAGGACGAGGGGACTCTGACTTTTCCCGGCAAATTGAAGGGAGATCCCAACAAAAGGCCAAGGGACAAATATTGCCGCTTCCATCGAGACCATGGACATGACACGGCTGATTGCTACGACCTAAAGCAACAGATAGAAGCTTTAATCAGGCAAGGAAAGCTGCAGAGGTTCGTTAGCAAAGAACGAGCAGAACCACCGCAAGGCCCGGCCCCAAGACGGGAAAACGAACGCCCCAGACAGCCCTTAGGCGACATCCGGATGATTGTAGGAGGGACGACGACCGCTGGATCGTCGAAAAAAGCTCGAAAGACGTATCTCAGAATGGTGCAGAACATCCAGCTGACGGGGACCGCACCTCAGATGCCACGGGCTAATAACCCCCTCATCGGATTCTCGGAAGAAGACGCGCGACGCCTCCATCACCCCCATGACGACGCACTCGTCGTCACCATACGAGCAGGAGACTTCAACATGCATCGAGTTCTTGTCGACAATGGGAGCTCGGCGGACATCCTCTACTACCCTGCGTTCCAACAGATGGAAATTGATAGAGAACGACTGACTCCGGCTAACGCCCCACTAGTCGGCTTCGGAGGAACAAAGGTATTTCCCCTCGGTGTTATCACCCTCGCGGTAACTATTGGAGACTACCCGCAACAGGTCACCAAGAATGTAGCATTCCTCGTGGTCGACTGCTCATCAGCCTACAACGCCATCATAGGACGTCCCACGCTTAACTCATGGAAGGCTGTAACCTCAACCTACCACTTGATGATAAAATTCCCAACGGACTATGGAGTGGGAGAACTCAGAGGGGACCAGGTGGCCGCACGCGAATGTTACGTAGCGATGATGGAGATGGACGACCACCAGCAAACCATGAGCATAGAACAGCAGGCATCAGCGGAGCCCACAGAAAAACTAGAAGACATGCTTCTCGACGACTCTCAGCCAGGGCGGACAACCAAGATCGGTACTCTTACCGACTCGACGATACGACAGGAACTTGCGGTCTTCCTCAAAGAAAACCGAGACGTGTTCGCATGGAGTCACGAAGATATGCCGGGCATTGACCCGTCAGTCATAGTACACAAATTAAACGTGTCACCGTCTTTTCCGCCGATTCGACAAAAGAAGAGAGCCTTCGCCCCGGAGAGAGATCGGGCAGTAGCGGAGGAGGTCCGCAAATTGCGGGAGGCGGGCTTCATTCAGGAGGTTTACTATCCCGAGTGGTTAGCGAACGTCGTCATGGTGAAAAAGAGTAGCGGAAAGTGGAGGATGTGCGTAGATTTTACCGATCTAAACAAGGCGTGCCCCAAGGACAGCTATCCTCTGCCAAGGGTCGACCTGCTGGTGGATTCTACGGCCCAACACCAACTATTAAGCTTCATGGACGCGTTCTCGGGATACAACCAGATCCTAATGGACGAAGCTGACCGAGAAAAAACTTCGTTCGTAACAAGTCAAGGCCTTTTTTGCTACAAGGTCATGCCGTTCGGCTTGAAAAATGCAGGCGCAACATACCAGAGGCTTATGAACAAGATGTTCGCGGAGCAGATCGGGAGAAATGTCCAGGTGTATGTCGACGACATGCTGGTAAAGAGTCGAAGAAAGGAGGATCATTTGAAAGACCTGAAGGAAACCTTCGATACCCTTCGCTCCTACAACATGAAGCTAAACCCCGCCAAGTGTGCCTTCGGAGTAACGGCCGGAAAATTCCTGGGATACATGGTGTCCCAACGGGGTATCGAAGCCAACCCAGACAAAATCCGAGCCATAATGGAGATGACACCTCCCAAAAACGTGAAGGAAGTACAAAGCCTTAACGGCAAGATCGCCGCACTTAGCAGATTCGTATCCAGGGCGACGGATAGATGCCTCCCGTTCTTCCGCACACTAAAGAAGTCCTTCGAATGGACGGACGAATGCCAACAAGCATTTGAAGACCTCAAGACCTACCTATCGTCGCCACCACTATTAACCCCCTCCCAACCGGGCGAAGAACTATTCCTCTATTTGGCCGTTTCTCCAGCCGCCGTCAGCGCAGCCCTAGTGAGGGAAGACAACAAGGTACAAAAGGCCGGTATACTACGCCAGCCGGGCACTCCACGGGGCAGAAGGAAGATACTCGCCACTGGAAAAGCTGGCCTTCGCTCTAGTTACGGCAGCGCGCAAGCTAAAGCCATACTTCCAAGCTCATACGGTGGTCGTACTAACTGACAAGCCCATACGACGAGCGATGAGTAGCCCTGATGCCGCGGGACGTATGGCCTTATGGGCAGTAGAATTGAGCGAGTTTGACATAAAATATCGCCCCCGCACTGCCATCAAAGGGCAAGTACTCGCCGACTTTATTGCGGAGTTCGCGTATCAAGAAGATCAGAGGGCAGGGAGTTCCCAATGGAACGTTTTCACTGACGGTTCGTCAAACAAAAAGCTGGCGGAGCAGGAGTCGTACTTCGTTCTCCCGAAGGTGACGAGGTCGAATGCATGATTCGACTTGATTTCCCTACGACCAACAACGAAGCGGAGTATGAAGCCCTCATAGCAGGTTTAGATCTGACAAAAGCCGTAGGAGTCGTAGGTGCGGTGGTCCATTGTGACTCTCAGGTAATCACCAGTCAGATCAACGGTGACTACGAATGTAAGGGAGAAAGAATGAAGATGTACTTGGAACAAGCAAAGAGAAAGGTGGACGAGCTCCAGGCAAAAGTTGTTAAAATTCCAAGAGGGGACAACGAGCAGGCCGACCGCCTTGCAAAAGCTGCATCCGCAGAGCATATGATCATCCCCGGTAAGGCTCTATCTTTTACTCAAATCGCACCACTGATAGATGTCCTCAGCATGCAGGAGGTAAGATCCGAAAACGATTGGACCAACCCTCTGGTCGCCTATTTGAAAGAAGGCATCCTACCTGAAGAAAAGGAAGCCGCGAGGAAGCTGAAGGTCCGTGCAGCGAGATTCATCTTAATAAGGGACGTCTTATACAAGAGGAGTTTCTCCCGGCCGTACTTAAGGTGTCTAGGACCTGAAGAAGCGGATTACGTTATGAGAGAGGTACATGAAGGAATCTGCGGCAACCATTCAGGATCACGGTCGCTGGTCCACAAACTGATCCGGGCCGGGTACTATTGGCCGACAATGCTGAAAGACACCCAGACATATGTCAAGACATGCGACAAGTGCCAACGGTTCAGTAACTTCATCAAGCGGCCAGCTGAAGAACTAAACCCGATCACTGCTCCGTGGCCGTTCGCCCAGTGGGGGTTGGATATCATGGGCCCATTCCCAACGGCAGCAAGACAACTAAAGTTCCTAATAGTCGGAATCGACTACTTCACCAAATGGGTGGAAGCAGAAGCCTTAGCCACTATCACCGAGAAGAACGTGCGAAGTTTTGTCTGGAAGAACATTATTTGCAGGTTTGGAATTCCAAGAGTCCTGATCTCGGACAATGGCAAACAGTTCGACAATAACGCCTTCCGGGATTTTTGCTCACAATTAGGAATCAAAAATCATTACTCTTCCCCTGCTCATCCCCAAGCCAATGGACAAGTTGAAGTCACGAACCGATCCTTGCTTCGGATAATCAAAACTCGGCTCGAGGGGGCAAAAGGCATATGGCCGGAGGAACTACCCAGCGTACTATGGGCATACAGAACAACCGTCAGGACCCCCACAGGAGAACTCCGTTCCGGCTAACATACGGCACTGAAGCAGTTATACCAGCCGAGGTCGGACTCACGAGCTACAGAGTGGACAACCACGACGAAGGAAGGAATGACGAAGCCATGCGTCTAGAACTTGACCTAGCTGACGAAGTTAGAGCGACGGCTGAACAAAGGCTCGCGCGATACCAGAACCTCATGGCTAAATACTACAACTCCCGAGTCAAGCACAGGGACTTCGAAGTTGGAGACCTCGTCCTAAGGAAAGTAATGGGCACCACCAAAGACCCTACGCAAGGAAAACTCGGCCCAAACTGGGAAGGGCCCTATAGAATAACATCGTGGCTAAGGAAGGGCACCTACCACCTGGGGACCCTGGACGGACTACAACTACGCCATCCATGGAACGCCGAGCACCTCAGAAAGTACTACCAGTAGAGAAACAACGGACGCTACTCCTCATTTCCAATCTATTTCTGTCAGTCATTTATTTTAAATCATTTGTTTTAGTTTACTTTTAAAACATTCACCAAAGGGCTAAAATTTGTCCTTTCTGGGAACAATTTTCTACGTATGTATGCATTCATCACAATAAGAGGAGTTTATTCAGAAGTAACTGATGTATTTGTTAAAGCAGACGGAACTACTAAGTCCACGCAGTGGACGACCTTAAATCCACAAAGTGGACAGAACTGCCAAGTCCACAAAGTGGACGGAACTACTAAGTCCACGCAGTGGACGACCTTAGTCCCACAAAAGTGGACGAAGCTACCAAGTCCACGAAATGGACGATCCATAAATCACAAAGTGGACGACCTTAGTCCACAAACATGAACGACCCTAAAAAGTGGACGCCCCAAAGTCCACGAAGGTGACGGCCTTAAATACATCAAAAGGCAAAATTAGTTCGACGGACGATCTCAAAGTCCACGAAGTAGACGGCAATCTAAAAGTCCTCGAAGTGGACGATCTCGCCCACACAATAGACGGAGCTAAAATGCCCGCAGAACTAACATAAGTAACGAACTTATACACTGACGATAAAAAATGGGCGTCCCACCCACGAAATAGGCAAAGTCAGCATCAGGTCCACAAAATGGACAAAGCTGACGACCCCACAAAGAAAAGGTATAAAAAGCAAGCAGCCTCGTCAGAACAAAATACAGAAAAGACATTAAAGAATTTAGATCGACGGTACGAAAGCAACAAAATGAAAATAACACTTTGGAAGCAATAAACGTTAAGATTGTCTTTACAAAAGCTCAAAACAACGAGCGTCAAACATTAAAGTTCATTACAAAACAAAAACAAAGTGTTTACAATAGAAGGGTCTACGAAGCAGACGGGGCAGTCGACGAAGGCAGGACGACAGCCGGAGTTGAAGGATCCTCAGCATTAGACTTCTCCGCTTCAGACCTGCTGACGGGTCCAAAGTGACGGACCTCTCCAAGGCCGGTTGGGCGAGGACAAAGCTGCCGTCCCTCGAATCTACCATAGGCTCGGTAGCCTCGTCATCCTCCTCGAGAATGGAGTCACCTGCCGGGGTTGACGGTATAGGCTCATCCATGCTTATCCCCGACAAGTCCAAGTCAGGATGGGCACGCTTCATTTGCTTTAAGCAATCCTCGAAACCTTCAGAGTAGTAGACGGCACAGGAGTCAATGAATTGTTGGGAATCTTTGAATTCCGCCACGGCGTCACTCCTGGCCGTCTCCACCTGACCCATCAGCCCTTGAAGTTCTTTCTCCGCCGTCAGCTTTGCATCGTCGGCCAGGCCCCGTTGACGGGTTTCCTCCGCCAGTTCATCCGTCAGTCTCTTCACCTCTTTGGCCAGGGTGATGTTGGCGTCCCTATACTGCTGCTGAGCGTCTGCCGACGTCTTGAGGCGCTTGTGCAGACGAGAGACCACCCCTCCTTCGCAGCACATCGGTCCCGTAGGGCCTTCATTCGAATCATGGCCTATGGGGCACAAAAAGGTCGTCAGTCACAGAAATGCCGTCAATACTCTACAACGTCTACGAAAAATAATAATAAAAACAAAAATACGGCGAAGGCAGTCATACCCTTGCAAGGTCGAACAGCCCCGACGACCCTATCTCGTCCGTCGGGTGGTCGTCACACAGCTCCATCTCCTCTTCCTTTAGGATGGACTCCGCTACCTCCACGGCATAGTCCTTGTGGGTGAGGAGGCGACGGGAAGAATCAGGAGTAACGACCCCTGAGGCCGTCATCAGGCCTTTGCCAGACCCGTAAGAAGCTCTTGGAGGCGACGGCCTCTTGGTGGTCTTGTCCCCCGAGGAAGAAACCACTTTCTTCCCGGACCGGTCGTCAGCCCCGTCAGCCTTTCTCTTGACGCCCTTCTTCCCGACGGGCTTAGGAGCTGTTGACGGCGTCGCTTCACCTCTGGCCCTCTCCTCCTCCTGCTTCTTCTTAGCCGCGGCGGCGCGGATTCTTTGCTTTGCCGTCTCCATTTCTGGTAAAGATAAAAAGTGAATAGAAACAACAAAAAGGTAAGGAAAGTGACGGAGGTAACTACGAGATACTCACGTCGACGGGATAATTCGTTTAGTCTACGAGCCTCGTCTGACGGTTCGGGACCACCGCAATATAGGTGCAAAGTGTCTAGGGTAATTAGGTCCCGACACCTCCTTTCGTCCAGAGGAATTGACGTCACTCGGCGGATGAACTCCTCTTGCTCCGCGGTTATACGTGGACGGACGTTGGCTGAAAGAAAAATAGACGGAGTTAGAAACCAATTAGGTGAAAAGCAAAGAGAGGCCGACGGGATAAACCTGAATCCCTAACGTGCGCCCAAGTGTTATCGAAAAAACCATAAGGCATGGACTCCCACTCTTCTTCACGACACACCCAGTTCGTCCCTTTAACGAAAAAGTACCTTCCTTTCCAATTTCTATTGGAGTCAGGCATGTCGGACACCAATTTTAACTCTTTCGACCTTAGGGAGAAATGATAAAACCCCTTGGACGAGGAAATATGTTGTGGACGGTAGCACCAAAAGAATTCATCTAAAGTTAGCTGACGGTGCCCGCCGCTGAGACGACCCCACAAAATTTCCGCGCCGATAAAAGTCCTCCACGCATTGGGGGCAATCTGGCTGACGGAGATCCCCAAAAAGTTAGTTAACTGACGGTACAAGCCCGTCAGTGGTAATCTGAAGCCCGCTGCAAACATGGCGTCATACATGCCCACGTCGGCTGTTCGACCTGAATAACACCGTTCACCATCCAAAGGGAGACGGATTGGGACGTCGTCTGGGATCTGGTAGCGGGCTCGTAAAGTGTTAAAAACATTTTCTGACATCGTCGGCAGAAAACTATTGACGGACCATTCAAGGGGAAGGATGAAGGGGCGGTCATCACCTGGAGCTCCAGAGGTGCTCTCTAAAGTCTCCTCGTCACCTTCATCCTCACTCTCGTCGCCACTTCCCTCTTTCTCACTACCACCCCCGTCCTCACTTTCTCTACCATTTCTATCCACTTCGTCAGAAGAATGGGCCGATGTGTCCCTCTCTGACGACCAGGACAAGCCCTCCTCGGGCTGAAGACCTGACGGAAAGACTTCGTCATAACCCGCTCCTTCGCGGACTGACGACTGCTCACTCGACATCTGACTACCTACAAACGATGGTTGTTGTTCTAAGAACCTAGGCCAACGGCTTCGCTAAAGTTACAGGGTGGAAAAATAAAAAGAATTGAAAGAAAAAACTTACAAGTAAAAATGTCGTCTGGCGTAAGTTGACGGTTCAAGGAAGACGAAGCTAGCAAACAGACGGACGGGAATCTTGCGCTTGACGCTTTGGCTCTCAAAAGAATACAAGTGCTGGAAAGTTTGAAATGAGGAAAGTAGGACATATATATAGGAAACAAGGGGCACGAAAGACGAAGCGACACGCTCGTCGCAGAACGAGGCGAATCAAGCTAAGCCACGTGTCCTCGCATTTAATGAAAGCCGCGCGAGGTTTTAGGTATATACTCCATAGCTCGTCAGGATAAGATGACGAGGCTATGGAGTAGGGGGCAGCTGATAAGGGTTATCACTAAATGACATAAAGCTGACGAGCCTGGGGCTGACGACCCCATGGCTGACGACCTCAACTCTTGAGCTACCTGAAGCTGACGACCTTTGACGTATGGAGACCTAAGACTGACGGCCTCCACCAATAATCCTATTGAATAGCGTAGCTGACGGGAGAAGGCTGACGAGGTCAGTTTCAGCTCCATTTGCAATCTTACTTGACTGACACGCATACATAAACAATTCTTGAACAATACGTCTAAGTAAGGAGACCCCTACAAGGACAAGGATTCTAGGAGATACGTGAGATCCAAGTATCACTATCCTAAAAGGAAAAGAACTCCTCGGTCAAGGCATGGATTTCGGCCCAACGCTACTATAAATACCCCAAGACCCTCTCGAAACAAGGTACGCACAAATAACTCAACTCTAGCGCTCTAGTGTTGTAAAGTGAAGATTTCTAACTTAACCTTCGGAGGGTATTTGGCCGGTACCACGCCGGTGCCCTTTCAAAGGTCTTCACTCTCTTTGTTGTGCAGGTACGTCATCGGGAGCACGTGAGGACCGTGTGACTAACTGACGATTTTCGAGCACGTGAGGACCGTGTGACTAACTGACGATTTTCGAGCATCAAAGTGTGTAGGGTATTATGACATTTAGCTAAGTTCAGTTAGAAGGCTGGATATGTCGTTGTAAGGGTATACAGAAGAGTGCGACGATAGCAAAAATTTTAGTTTTTCACCATGTGTATTTGTGGCTGGCATAATTGTTTAAGTCAGAACCAATTGTATGTTTTATCGTATCAAAAAAGAAAAAAGAAAAAAAGAAAGAGATTGTGAGCATGTTTGGATTGGATGAATTTTGAGTGATATCACTCAATTTTCAGTTTTCATCATCCAAATTATGTGGGTCCCACGAGTGATGGTTTGTTTGGATGAGTTTTGGGTGATGGTTTTGGTTACTCTTGACTCAAAAAAATGGATGACAGTGATGAAAAATGAAAACAGCTTTCAGCTGTTTTCAATTTCCATCACCGTGATTCAGTGGCATGTTTCGTAAATAGGTGAAGATTGTGGGCCCAAAGCTAGTCACATCCACCCAACGGTCACTCTTCTTCTTTCAGCTGTTTTTTTTTTCCCCTTTCTTCTTCACTTTTCTTTCTTTCTCTCTTCTTCACTCTGTTCTCTCTTTTTTGTTCTGCTCCCACCGGTCACTCACACGCCGACCCAAGCTGAGAGATCATCGGCGTCGATCTTCGATCACACGCCGGAAAGCTCCACCACATGCTCGTTCTCCTCATCGCTGCTACCGTACTCGTTCTTTGATTTGGCCGGAGCGTCAAAATCGGCGTCCACAGCGTCAAAATCGGCATCCACAGCAACGATCTGGCTTGGCCGGAGCGTCGAATCGGCATCCACAACAACGATCTTCTCGGCATCCACAGCAACGATTTGGCCGGACCGTCGAAACCCAGGCGAAGATCTCTCCCTCTCTCGCTGCACCTCTCTACCCACCACCGGATTTGCAGAGTTCTCTCTATCTCCTTGGCAAGATCAAAATTTTTTTGATTTGGGTTTCGATTTTTTGATTTGGTTATAGGGTTTTGATTTTTGAGACGTGGGTGTGTATGTGTTTCAGATTTGTGGTGTGGCTGTGGTGGGTTTAGATTTGAGATGTGGGTAGCTGTTATGGGTTCAGATTTGTGGTGTGGGTTCGGATTTGATTTGGGCATAAGTTCTGTATTTGTGATTTTTGATTTGGGTATTTTTGGGTTTTGATTTGAACATCTGTGGGTACCTATGAGTTTATGTTTGTATTCATTTGTGTTTGTATGTTTATGATGGTTTGGCCGAAGGTTTGTGATAGATTGTTCTTGTTGATGTGTGTGCACAAGAGAAATGAAAGAGAAAGAGGACTTCAGTGAGAGAAATAGGGCAATGGTGACTGGAGAGGAAGAAATTGAAATGATGAGAGTGAGGCTAAGGCGGGTAGGTTAACAGAATTGATGACGTGGTGCTCAGGCATGGGTCCCACAAAAAGAAAAAAAAATATGAATGATAGAAAACTGAAAATATGTGCCAAACAAGGGGAGTGAGAAATTGGGGTATTTAAGTGATGGGTAATGAGTGATGAGTGATGAGTGATGGGTGATGAAAACTGAGTGATGAGAAATGAGTGATCATTTTTTTTTTATCCAAACAAGCCCTTAATTTGCAATAAAATTCTGTCCTGAGTTCCTTATTTTGTTTTCTTCTAAAAGGTACTTTATTGATCTGGATCTTCTTTATTCAATTTTATGTTGCCCATTGCCCTCTTTCTAAGAGCATTCACGTAAAAGACGTGGAAACTGCTATATTCATAATTTAGTACCAAAACCACAATAAAACTCTCTACATCAGAGCTTTCAAATGCAAAAAAATTTTGACACTCAGCTACGGTGAGCTGCTATCTCTAGTAACTCACTAGAGCTGAATGTTAAAAGGAAATATTATTTTTTAAATCGCTCTCACACGCATCCTCTCCTCTTTCTCTCTTTCTTCTCACACATGCCACCTGCTCTGTTTCTCTCTTCTATTGCTTCTCCTTGGCTATCACCCACGCCGCTAGTCCTCTCGCCCCAAGCGGTCCAAACAAAGCCTCTGTGGTTCTGGTTTGTGGGTTTTTTTTTTTTTTTTTTTTGCGGTGTTGATGCTTTGCCAACTAAAGGCAAATCTGATGACGCATAAAATCTTATCTAAGTCATCTTGTCCTCTTTGTTTGAAGGAGCACGAATCGGTGATGCATGCCCTGTGGGAATATGATTTTGTGAAACCTGTTTGGAAGCAGAATTTTGGTTGGGCTAATCGGGCAAAGACTTCTGCTAGGACTTTTGTGGATTTGGTAAACTTGATCTAAAGAAAAATCTTATCTATGCAAGGTTGTTCCAATGAAGTAGGTAGGTTGTGATAGAGTGGATTGGATCACTCCTCCTCACGATTACTTCAAGACAAACTTTGTTGCATTCAGATTGGTGTGGGTTTGTTGTGGCTGTGGCAGTGGTGGCTAGTGGCAGTGATTGTGGGTTTGAGTTTGTGATTTGATTTAATTTTGGGTTTATTTTTGTTTGTGATTTTCGTGGTCAGTGGTTGAGGTTGTGAGTGTGGTGACTGTGGCAGTGGGTATGAGCAAGTGTGGCTGGTGGTAGTGGATGTGAGTCGTGGCAACAGGTTGGGTTTACGGTGAGTTGGGTGTTTTTGTTTGGAAGAAGAGAGATACAGAAAGAGTAGGGGTGCGCATGGGTCGGATTGGGTCGGGTGGAGGGAATTTTTGGACCCAACCTACCATGGTGGGTCAAAAAAAATTCGACCCAACCCGACCCATCACATATGTCCAACCCAATCCACATG
Organism: Castanopsis chinensis; assembly: GCA_032878915.1. Lineage (NCBI taxonomy): Eukaryota > Viridiplantae > Streptophyta > Magnoliopsida > Fagales > Fagaceae > Castanopsis > Castanopsis chinensis. The sequence continues at coordinate 23,648,051 of JAVQMG010000121.1, read as the reverse complement.
GGTCAGGTTGGGTCGGGTTGAACCCATGGGTTGGACTTTTTTTATTATTATTATTAAATTGAACTCATATTTTTTTATTAATTATATAATATATTTAAATATATATTAAAGAAAGTAATAGGATTTTATATTATATATGTTTGTAGGATTTAATGAAAAGCTCTACAACTAGGTTTTAACTTAAAAAAATATTTATTAAATATATAATATATTTTAAATATATATTGAAATATGAGTGGGTCGGGTCGGGTTTGGCGGGTTTATAATTTTATGACCCAAACTCAACCCGACCCGCTACCAAAAAAAAAAAAATTATAACCCAACCCAACTCACCAAGCCCTAAAAACTGACCCAATCCAGAGAGTTGGGTTGGGTCGGGTCGGGTTTTGCGGGTCGGTGGGTTTTGCGGGTCGGTGGGTTTTCTGCATACCCCTAAGCAAGAGAGAGGAAGAGATGAGATTGAAAATAAAAAATAATTAAATAATTAATATTTTAATGAAGTAGTAAAAAAAAAAAATCCTTTAGTGTTGGGTATATTATAAAGTAAGGTGTTAAAATAAATAAAGTAATTTTCTGAGTTGTTAAATGCTATATTTTTTTGACATGGTTGATGTGAATGCTATAAACTATTAATGTCTTTCTCAAAAAAAAAAAAAAAAAAAAAAACTATTAATGTTTTTTGAAATATTAAAAGATAAAGAAATCACTTGTGATCCAATGTATGCATTTAAAAATGTGTAGTCGGAGGGGTGTTTTTTTTTCCCAGCAAGTATTTTGTTGGCCTTTTGATTTGGTTTCTATTATGTTCTTAAGTTAAATGGCGTTAGAGTAACAACAAGTAAATAGGTAGGCAACGGCTTGTTAACAGATAGGACCACAAGTGGGTAAAGTGTCATTTTTGAAGCCACAAGTGGATAAAGTGTTTTTTTAGCTAGTTAGGCAAATTACAGGTGGGCAAAGTGTAATTTTCCCTAAAATAAAATTATATTATTGTAAACTACTTTTATTTCCAATAGGATAACATTTAAGAATCATAGAAATGAAAATTAATAAAATAATATCTTAAAAACGCAACCAAATTTCATCAACCCAAAGTACGTAGAGTTCTAAAGAACACATAAATCCATCAATCTAAAGTAGAGATACAAAAAATAAAAAATTCACACAAAAATAAAACATGAGGGAGAGAGAGAGTAATGACTTTTTTGTGTGGAAAAATATGTGTAGAATGGGAGAGAAAATGACAAATTTATAGTAATAAAATAGGGATAAAAAAAGTCAAAATAAAATAAAGACAAATAGGAATGGATAGATAAAGAGCGACATTAAGGTTGCGAGTAGTAGAAAAATGAAAAGGTAAAATGGACATTATGGTTGGAATTAATAGTGAAAAATGGTTAGAAATAAGTAAAAGGTGTAACCGCTAATGTGGCTCAATAAGAGTGTAATAATAATAAATACTAAACTTAAGCTTTTAAATGTATTGTATAGAGGTAGATTAAAAATTATAGTTGCATACTTTTGTTAACCAATATAACACAAATAATTTTTTTTTTCAAAGACAATTTATTAGCCAGTGAAATTGCATATTAATTATAGAATTTAAAATACATTTAAAGAATTGTATCTTAAATCTGAACATAATGTAAGAATGTGATGGAAACTAGGGCCAGTTGTCAACTACCAGTCTAAAACTTCAGACAAAACATAGGAATCCATTTGGGTAGAAATATCAAAGATTAAAAGAAGGTATTAAATAAGACATTATTGAATAATAAAGAAATTAGCTTTGGTGTCGTCATCATGGTTTTACTTTTCATACATCATTCAAAGATTTAAAAACCCACCTAGAGACCATTTCAATTTATGGGATTTGACAGGAGACCAAACTCAAATAAACAAATATGAATCCATCAAAGATTAAGCAAACCATTCTCAAGGAAACACAAAGAGCTTAACCAAACCAACCGACCACACTTTTTCTTCTTTCTCTATGAATTGATAAGAAAGAAACATGTACAAAGAACAGTTCGTATATCACCAAAAAATTCTGCAATTTCAATAAAAAATTAATACTGTCAATAAATTCTACCTAAGATGAATTTGTAAAGTCAGTATATTTATATATTTAATATTGTCAAAAAATTAAAACAAAAAAAATTAATAAAAAGAATAATAATGTGGCCAATAATGTGGTGGATGAAAAGGCTCAATTGGACAATAAATCTGATTTGGAAGTCCAGTTAAAGTCAATTAAATCTTAATAAATGAAAGTGTATGCAATCAATTTATTTTTGTTTGATCATGTTTTCTTTATGTTGTTATACAAATTATTTTCTTTCATTTCGATAGGTGAAGTGTTCAATTTTAGACATAAAAGTATTATTTTTCCATATTATTTTAAATATTAAATTTATAATATGGTCTAATCTCTTAAGAATGTCTAAGAATCATGCAGTTTGAATATTATGTATCTATATTAGTAAACAAATCCAATCAATAGTTTGAAGCTACTCCTATGATAAGAAAATTTTATAAATATGATACTATCTTTTAAGAGAATGAGAAATTTGAATAATATATTTGAAACTTTAATAGTTTATTTGTATAGGAAAAAAAAATTAGGAAAATATAACACACAATAACATAATTTAGCAAAATCTAGACTGCCTAAAAAATGAATAATATCAATAAAAAAAAATCCAAATAATAAAATGATGATATATTTTTTGAGATAGATAAATGAAAAATAATTTTAAAAATTGTTTAATTTTTTGGCAGAACAAATTATTTTCCACAAAATTTAGAAAAACAAATTATATATTATTCCATAACTACAAAATAATTATCTATTCTCACGCATCATGGGTTTTATTAAAAAATCCGAAGTACAATAACTGAAAAAAAAAAAAGTGTGATTTGCTATTTACCATTGCACTTCATTTAAATTTCCTATAAATGCTCATCACTTGGATTGCATTCTCTTGCATAGCAATGAGAGCCTATGAGTGCTAAACATAGTTAACAAAGAATTGTCATGGGGTCTTCCTTTCTTAGCATCATGTTCATGCTTGTGCTTTTCTTAGTTTCTCTGTCCCAGCTTATTGTTCTCACTCATTCTTCTCCTTCTATACAGCCACTGTGTCATGTTGATGAGAGTTCAGCCTTGTTGCAATTCAAAAATAGTTTCAGCATAAAAGGGTCTGAATCTAGTGATCCATTGGCTTGTCCCAAGGTTGCATCTTGGACACTAGAAGGTCAAAAGTCAAAACAGTAATTGTTGCGCATGGGATGGTGTTATCTGTGATGACGCAGGTCATGTGATTAAACTTGATCTGAGTAGCTGCAATCTTTATGGTTCAATCAATTCCAATAGCAGTCTCTTCCATCTTGTTCATCTTCAAAGACTCAACCTTGCCTTCAACAACTTCAACTACTCTCAAATCCCATCCCAGGTAGGCAATCTTTCAAGACTAACATATCTCAATCTCTCTTCTTCCATGTTATCTGGTGAAATCCCTTTTACCCTTATGAACCTGACAAAATTGACTTTTCTTGGGCTTTCGTCCAACAATTTTCAAGGCTCAATTCCAAGCTCAATAGTCCACCTTTACAACCTTGAGGTTCTTGATGTTTATAATAATAACTTGAATGGCACCATGGAACTTTGTATGTTTCTTAATATGAAAAGCCTAGGCACGTTGGATCTTTCTCATAACGAATTGTCATTACTCATTGATGAAACATGTACCAATGCCACTTTGCTAAAGTTTTATGGGTTAGATTTGGCTGCATGTAACTTGAGTGAATTTCCAAATTTCCTAAGAAACCAAGATGGGTTGCAGTGGCTAAGCCTAGCTTACAACAACATTACTGGCCATATACCTGAATGGATGTGGCACATAAGTAGAGAAAGTTTAAGGGTTATGGATCTTTCTTTCAATTTTCTCACAGGCTTTGATGGTCAAGTTCCAGTTCCTCTTCCATGGACTAATCTAGCCATTCTAGACCTTAGCTCTAACCAGCTCGAAGGGTCACTTCCTATTCCACCATCCTCCACTTTGCGCTATAATATTTCGAACAATAAATTGAGTGGAAGAATTTCACAATGGATTTGCAACATAACTTCTATTCAGATGCTTGATTTGTCTAATAACAGCTTAAGTGGTTCACTTCCTCAATGTTTGAACAAGTTTGGTGATTATTTGTTAGTGCTAAATTTACAAAAGAACAAACTTGAGGGAAGCATTCCACAAACTTGGGCAAAAGGAACCCAATTGCGGATGATAAATTTTAGTGAAAACAAATTCCAAAACCGGTTACCAACATCATTGGCCAATTTAATGATGCTAGAGGCTATTGATCTTGGTGTCAACCAATTCAATGATTCTTTTCCCTATTGGTTTGGAAATCTTCCAAATTTAATGGTTCTCTGTATAAGGTCTAACAAATTCAATGGTCCAATAGTCATTCCTAATGCTGAGTATAAGTTTCCCAACTTGAGAGTCCTTGATCTTTCCAACAACAGCTTTTCAGGAAAGTTGCCACTAGAAATATTTCAGAATTGGAAGTACAGGGATTCTGATAATAAAAGCCCTTTAACTTATATTCATGTGAAGGCAAATTTTACCATACCAAAAGGTAGTTGGAATCATCATTTGTCCTATGATTACAACTACTCAATGGAAATTACAAACAAAGGCATGAATATGGTATACCAAAGGGTCCAAGAGCGCTTTAGAGGTATTGATATGTCAAGCAATCGGTTTGAAGGAGAGATCCCAGCAACAATTGGTGATTTAAAGGTGCTTCATTTGTTCAATGTTTCCAATAACTTCCTTAGTGGCAATATCCCATTTTCATTGGGAAATCTTGAAGAGTTGGAATCATTGGACCTTTCTCTAAACAGACTCTCAGGGGAGATCCCACAACAGCTAATACAACTTAATTTCTTGCAATATTTCAATGTCTCTTATAATAATCTTACGGGACACATTCCAAGTGGGCAACAATTTAATACATTTCAAAACAATTCATTTGAGGGAAATTCAAGATTGTGTGGGAGCCCATTGACAAATAATTGTGATAATTTTGATACTTTGCTACCTCTAGCTTCAATCTCAGAGAATAGTGAAGATTCAGATTCTCCATTTGAATTTGGTTGGAAAATAGTTGTGATTGGATATGGATTTGGTACAGTCGTTGGAGTGATTATTGGGCATGTTGTGACTGCAAGGAACCCTGATTGGTTAAGGAAGACAGTTGGAATGAAGCAACTTGGGGGGAGACATAGAAATTGATTTAATCAATTTGGACAAGAGTCTTCCAAAGATGTAAATATGTACTTTATTATTATTATTATTTTTGTTTTTTGCTTTTTTTCACTTTTCAACTTTTGGGTATATTTTGTGCTGGGGTTGCATTAAGGCATTTTATTTTTATGTAAAGAGTAGTTGTGTCTTCACCGATTTGGGAATGTGAAGTAATAGCACTAGCTTGTATTCAAAACTTGTCATTTCTATTCATTCTAAGTAATTTGTGGTAGTTTTCTGTATGATATATTTATATGCGTAGGACTCATCACCATATACACTATATACTGCAATTTCATTCTAAACACTTTCATTCATTTTACCGCTTGTAAAAACATACTAAAAGTTTTTCTACTAGGGAAAAAGACTTTCCAATTACATAAGATTGTTTCTCTCTATTTTATCCTATAGTATTTAATAGTAGCATTACTACAATTCTCTTTAGTCTTGACCAGAGCAATTTAAGCAATGGGCCTTTGATTATAGCAATCCAAGTTGTTCCTAAATTCCTATAGCTTAGTCCCATAATGTCATAGGACTCATAGAAACCGATCCTACTAGCCACCCTATCATCGTGGCCACGACCGCATTCAGGGCCACCATTGATTATATTGGTCATGACACCATAGCCTGGTGTCATAGGGTCAATTTTTCTTTTAAATTTTCTGCCTGTGATAGCACTAAGTCCTTGACTTAGTCTCAGCCAATACACCACACACACTGTAGGAACACTCAGAATAAAATTATCAAGGGAATTCACACACACACACACACAGAGTATTTACAGGGCACCAACCCTAACCTTTATTATTCAATATCAAGTACAAAGGAAGCTTGCGGAATGCACACGAAATTCTCTAAGCCAAAATTACACACTCTGCTATTGATAGCCCTAACAGCTTAGAATAAATTCATAGAAATAACTGTCACGGCAATTATTGCCAAATAATTGCCCCCTTATTTAGGACTTACTGCCACATGTAGTCTGACTTAGGATACCTTCAATTGATGCTGTCTTGGCCTGCTCTCTACGTTTTCAATCCTTATATAACATGTCTAAACATCCAGTAGTTAGAAACTACTTGGTAACTGACGATGCATACTCTGCACATGCCAGCCCATCACTTAGCACATCATGGGGCCTTTGCCCATGCTTCAGCAGCCCACACACACAATTGTTCCATCACATTTTAGAAGGCTTGGCCCCCTGCCCAAGCCCTTCTCATCAGTATCATAGCCCACATAGCATGCCCATATGTAGCATATCAAGTAACTGCCATCAGCCCACTCACACAAGTCCATGCATTCTGCCAGACCAACCAGCCTAATGTCTTGCATAGCATATGATCATCACAACAATCCAACACTATCTTACAGTCAAGCCACCAAGCCCACACACAAAGCAACTATCAACCAAGCCACCAATGCCATGCACCATCACATATGGTCAGCCTATCAAGAACACTTGCTGTTGCCCATCATCACCAAAACCATCTCTGCCTACCATGGCCCACCTTTACCATGGCTTTGGGGCATCATATGGAGCAAGGTGCCTCCGCATGTTGCCCCTCATCATGCTTATCATTCTGAATCCAGTGTGGAGACCAGACTTGTCCCCTTCAAAGAGCAATTAGGAGCTTTGCTAGATAGGTATGAGGAGCCATTGGTCTCTTGAGAAAACATTGAGCCAAGTGACTGGCTTGATGTTGTCCAAACACTCTAATTCCTCATGTCATCGTCAACAACTCGCAAAGCTCCTAACACCTAGGACTCGACTAGCTGATCTATCTGCAAGGGATGGTGTCCATTTGCCTATGATGACACTATGGCTTGATTGATGGCTTGTTGCCCTGTGGTGTCATCCAAAACCATATGACTATCTTAAATGAAGTCACTAGGTCTGTGGCTACACAATCTAGATTGTTTATCAAGTTCTCTCTGATTACAAGTTTAGGGCAAGTGGACATAACAAGTAACAACCCCTTCTTAACAAACTTTTAGTCTCACACTTTTTTTTGTTGTTGGAGAATCCAGTCTCACACCTTAATTGTAATATTTTGAAAATACCTAATATATATATATATATATATATATATATATATATATATGAGTCGAGTTCAAGTTACACCTGGTGTAATATCGTAACTCTAAGTAATGTTACATCACTCAATATGTTTTAATTGGAAACGAATATTGACAAATCCATCATTAGATTACATTATCTTCATATATTCTTCATGCTTGGAAAATTTCAAGGTAATCAAATATTAATAGCCACGTCATCAATTAATTGTTAAAATTCAAATTTTTGTAGTTTAAAATTATGGATAAAAAATGAGTTTATGGATCAAATGGTAAATAGCATCCGATTGATATGAAAATTGGCATGCATGTTAAGAACATATAAAATATGTAATTCAACAGTTGAATTTTCAAAATATTATTTCAATAACAAGTTATTCGGTGGTGTAACATTACTTAAAGTTACACCAAGTGTAACTTGAACCTAGCCCTATATATATATATATATATATATATATATATATTGAGAATCAAGTACCTAATAATCTTAATACACATTTTTATTTCTTATCCATCATTTGATATAGATGAAATTAATCAAGAAATAAGTATATAAATATACAGAAAAGTTATGTTCACAATATTTTCACGACAAATTCTAAAGTGGCAGGTTGTTACTAGTTGTTTATTGATGAGTAAAAAAAATAATAATTTCAATTATAGATTTAAATTAGAACCAATAACAACTTACAAATTACCACTTAATAAAATGTTATGAACATAATACTTCACATATAGTAAACATGTGAATACTAAGATTAAATATAGTAGAAATAAATAAATAAATAAAAAACTACAAAAATAGGAAAGCATTGCAATTGGTCCTAATTGCTTAATTTAAGTTTTGAGAAAAGAAAAAGTTTAGCTATAAAATTAGTTGTAGCCTAAAGTTACAACCTTACTCATTAAAATAAATAGTTTGGCTTACCTCCAGTACTTTTTTTAACTAGAATCTCCTTTTGTTTTAATGAGAAATTGTCACATTATCCATTAACTAAATAAAATGTGGAGATTAACTCACTACCACTTGTCATTGTATATTTAAAACAAAAAAATATGTCCAGTTAAAAAAGTACTGGAAGTAAGCCAAACTCTAAAATAAAAATTACTACATATTTTGAAAATCTAACCGTTAAATTGCATATTCTTTATGCTCTTAACACATATATCAAATTTTGTATCAATCAGATATTATGTATTATATAATCTAGGTTATATTTTATGTCTAATTTTAAATTAAAAAAAAAACTTACAATTTAAACAATTTATTGATGACATAACTGATAGGCCAAGAATGTATTGACCCATTTGGTAAATTAATCAATTAATTAACCAAGTTAATTAATTAGATTTAATTACATGCAATAAGCGTGGTAGTATAAAAAAAATCACTAACCAAGTTAAATGTAGCGAAAAATAAATTTGACGCAAGTGATTTATTTATGAATGGGAAAAACCACCGAGGTAAAACCCCGTTGGGTGAATTTAAGATCACCACTTTTAAGGATCCACTTGTCATTGTATAAGGCCGCAAGGGCAGCCTTATCCCTTGTGGATTTGGTAGCCTCTAGCCAAGTCCATCCTATCTCGACAATGTCCCAAACACTATCATCAATGGAGTATAGAAATGTCTTCATACAGACTTTCTAAAATGCATAGTTGCTACCATCAGAGTAGGGAGGTGCATTGAGAGGTTGAGATCGTTCCATCTTAAACGGGATCTAACATCACACTTAGGTAATGAAACCACAGGTGTACCCGCTCTAATACTAATTGAAAGTTTAAATAGCGTATAAAATACTAATGAATGTTTAGACTTTCAATTACAAAATTACCAACACAAACTTATATACAAACAATATATGTGCGAAATGATGAATATAAGCTAAACCCAAATTACTAAAACATTCTAGACAAAAATTAATCACAAACATAGCAGTAATTAAAGAGTAAAGAGTAAGGGAATAGAGATGCAAACACAAAGATAACACATCGATGTGTTCTCGAAGAGAAAGCCGAAGTACTCTGCAAAAAACCTCTTCGTCGCCCTCCAAGCGGTCAAATAATCCACTAGAGAGTAAAGTTGGGATACATGAATAACAAGAGACCCTCCAAGCTAATCTACCTGATACCCCTAAGTCCTCCAAGCTTCTTGCTCTAATAAGATTACGCCGAATCTTATCTTCTCTAATTTACCAGATCTCATAATACGCCTATTGCATCAACCAAACGAATTGGTCATCTCTGAACTACTTCCCAAGTACCAAAATACCTCTTCACTAACATCGGTATGGTGAGATAAGGATTTGGCTAATGAACCTCTCAAAGGTATGTTAATGGAGAAGGTGAGATTAGAGAAATTTGGAGAATCAAAAAGTTAAGATTGTGGATGAGTCAGTCCTGTTTTTCTTTAAGGTTTCTCTCTCAAAATTCTCCCTAAAAGATCTCCACATTTCAGGAAGAATGTGAAAAGACATTTTTCATCCAAACAGGGCATTCTGGTGACTTGACCTCGCGACTGGAACTAGTTGCGAGTTAGAGTTGTGAATTACCTGTCAGGCTAGACTGTACTTTTTGTCCTGTAGTGCTCTAGCTGTCATGACCTTTCAGCTCACTGCATACTTCACATGTTTGCTACTTTTGCGGCTTGTCAAACGCAAGGTTTAGTCGCAAGACTCTTTTGAGTGTACACATCTTGAGTTTTCTTCGTACTATCTCACATATAACCAAGGTTGTCAAAATCAGGATCTTACGTAAGATCGGATCGTGAATCGTGGATCGTAGGATCGGATCGTGAATTGTAAGATTCTACATTATTTAAGAGAAAAAAAATTGGTATATTAAATAATTACATAAATTATACATTCATACCAAAAATTTGCATCCATTTGATGTAATTACCATACATTATTACATCCATTTGTAAGTATCATTTAAAGAGACCAAAAATCTCAAAATATGATACTCTATTAGGATGTTATTTTTCGTTTGGTTCAACTAAAATTTTATCTCTCTACATTAGAATAGCAAAACTTGGTTTATTAGGATGTTATTTTTTATTTGGGTCCAAATGAGTCTTCTGTCAAGTTAAAGAAGATTACAAAGAACCAAGATCGTTTGGACTTGTTAGAATCGTACGATCTTGAATGATCGCTAAGATCCTTGAAAGATTTAGATCGTTTTGGACAAGTGGAATCGTAAAATCGTAGGATCGTAAGATTCAGATCGAGATTTTGACAACCATGCATATAACCCTTACATAATTTCCACTTAAATACAGTGTATTTAATTGCTAAATTACAAGTAAATTCGGCACGGAATAAAATTAACACATGATTGAATAAATGCAATCTTATAGAAACCGATCCTACTGTCCACCCTATCATTATGACCATGACCACATTCAAGGCCTCCATTGATTATGTTGATTATGACACCATTGCCTGGGACTCGACCAGTTGATCTATCTGCAGGAGACGGTGTCCATTTGCCAATGATAACATTGTGGCTTGATGGCTTGTTGACTTGTGGTGTCATTCAAAACCATATGGCTGTCTTAAATGAAATCATTGCGTCTGTAGCTACACTATCTAGATTGTTTATCAGATTCTCTCTGATTGCTTTACCTGTTGAAGCATAGTTGTCATTGCTGAAAAATTTAAAAAGATCAACAGTTAATATCAGTGTGAAAAATATAGAAATTTACTCAAACTATTGTGCTGATAGGCACGTGTACAAGTATATGGACACCATAGTTATTTTTGACATAGCCCATATTCTAAATATAAGTGAAATTGCTGAATCATCAAAGTTGAAATTGTGAATTATTATTGTAGTTAGATCACATGTAAGGAACTCATACAATCATCAATGTTTGATAGCAGAATTCAATTTGACTTAGTGCTACTAACATCTACAACCCTTGAACTTAGACAATCTTTGACCAATTCAATTCCTTTTATAATTTGTCTGAAAGCATGTGAATTGATTTAAATCATATGTATTAAATAAGACATTATTGAATAATAAAGAAATTAGCTTTGGTGTCATCATCATGATTTTGCATTTCATACATCATTCAAAGATTTTAAAAACCCACCTAGAGACCATTTCAATTTAGGGGATTTGACAGGAGACCAAACTCAAATAAACAAATATGAATCCTTCAAAGATTAACCAAACCATTCTCAAGGAAACACAAAGAGCTTAACCAAACCAACCAAACACTCTTTTTTTTCTTTCTCTATGAATTGATAAGAAAGAAACACGTACAAAGAAAGTTCTTGCCACACATCCCTGCCACAGCCACACTTGCATATACCCACTACCACAGTCACCACCACTCACAACTGGCAACAAAGTTTAGCTTGTAGTGAGTTACTGAGGAGGAGTAATCCAAGCAGCTCATCAGCCTAAAAAGATAAGATTTTTTGCAGATCAACTTCTGATGTCCTAGCAGAAGTTTATCCTGATTGGAACCAAAATAAACAGGTTTCATTATGAATTAGCAGGGCTTGCAACACCGATTCGTGCTCCTCATTTAGATTTTTATGCTTCTTAGATTTGCCTTTAGTTGGAGTTCGTATATCACCAAAAAATTCTTCAATTTCAATAAAAAATTAATATTGCCAGTAAATTCTACTTAAGATGAATTTGTAAAGCCAATATATTTATATATTTAATAATGTCAAGAAATTAAAACAAAAAAAAATTTAATAAAAAGAATAATAATGTGGCCAATGATATGGTGGATGGAGAGGCTCAATTGGAGTGTAGTAACAATAAATCTGATTTGGAAGTCCAGTTAAAGTCAATTAAATCTTAATAAATGAAAGCGTATATATGCATTCAAATTTTTTTTTTTTGTTTGATCGTGTTTTCTTTGTGTTGCTATACAAATTATTTTCTTTCATTTCGATAGGTGAAGTGTTCAATTTTAGACATAAAAGTATTTTTTTTTACATATTATTTTAAATATTAAATTTATAATATGGTTTGATCTCTTAAGAATGTTTAAGAATCATGCAGTTTGAATATTATGTATCTATATTAGTAAACAAACCCAATCAATAGTTTGAAGCTACTTCTACAATAAGAAAAATTTATAAATATGATAATATCTTTTAAGAGAATGAGAAATTTGAATAATATATTTGAAAATTTAATAGTTTAGTTGTATAGGAAAAAAAAATAAAAAGGAAAATATAACACACAATAACATAATTTAGCAAAATATGGACTGCCTAAAAAATGAATAATATCAATAAAAAAAATCCAAATAATAAAATGATGATATATTTTTTGAGATAGATAAATGAAAAACAATTTTATAAATTGTTTAATTTTTTAGCAGAACAAATTATTTTTCACAAAATTTAAAAAAATAAATTATATATTATACATAATTACAAAATAATTATCTATTCTCACGCGCCATGAGTTTTATTAAAAAATCTAGAGTACAATGACTGAAAAAAAAAAAAAAAATTATCTTGGGCTAGCCTACTATCACCTATAGAAAGCAGCCTTTGTCAAACATAGAAATGATAAAATTCAGGTGCAATAGTGTTATTCTCACGCGTCATATTAGTTAGTTGGTGCATTTGCTAGTTCTTTCTATGAAAAAAAAAAAAAAATAATTCAGGTGCAATAGTGATTTGCTAGTTCTTTCTCAAAAAAAAAAAAAGTGATTTGCTAATTACCATTGCACTTCATTTAAATTTCCTATAAATGCTCATCACTTGGATTGCATTCTCTTGCATAGCAATGAGAGCCTATGAGTGCCAAACATAGTTAATAAGGAATTTTCAAGGGGTCTTCCTTTCTTTGCATCATGTTCATGCGTGTGCTTTTCTTAGTTTCCCTTTCTCAGCTTATACTGACTCATTCTTCTCCTTCTATACAGTCACTATGCCATGATGATGAGAGTTCAGCCTTGCTGCAATTCAAAAACAGTTTCAGCATAAAAGGGTCTGAATCTAGTGACCCATCGGATTGTCCCAAGGTTGTATCTTGGACAATAGACAGTCAAAAAAGTGATTGTTGCTCATGGGATGGTGTTGTTTGTGATGAGGACACAGGTCATGTGATTGAACTTGATCTAAGTAGCTGCAATCTTTATGGTTCAATCAATTCCAATAGCAGTCTGTTCCATCTTGTTCATCTTCAAAGACTAAACCTTGCCTTCAACAATTTCAACTACTCTCAAATCCCATCCCAGGTAGGCAATCTTTCAAGACTAACATATCTCAATCTCTCTTCTTCTATGTTATCTGGTGAAATCCCTTTTACCCTTATGAACCTGACAAAATTGACTTTCCTTGGGCTTTCGTCCAACAATTTTCAAGGCCCAATTCCAAGCTCAATATTCCAACTTTACAATCTTGAGGTTCTTGACGTTTATGATAATAACTTGAATGGCATCATGGAACTTTGCATGTTTCTTAATATGAAAAGCCTAGGCATGTTGGATCTTTCTTATAATGAATTGTCATTACTCATTGATGAAACATGTACCAATGCCACTCTACCAAAGTTTTATGGGTTAGATTTGGCTGCATGTAACTTGATTGAATTTCCAAATTTCCTAAAAAACCAAGATGGTCTACAGTGGCTATGCCTAGCTTACAACAACATTACTGGCCATATACCTGAATGGATATGGCACATAAGTAGAGAAAGTCTAAGGATCATGGATCTTTCTTTCAACAATCTCACAGGCTTTGATGGTCAAGTTCCAATTCCCCTTCCATGGACTAATCTGGCCATTCTAGACCTTAGCTCTAACCAGCTCGAGGGGTCACTTCCTATTCCACCATCCTCCACTTTGCGCTATAATATTCCAAACAATAAATTGAGTGGAAAAATTTCACAATGGATTTGCAACATGACTTCTATTCAGATGCTTGATTTGTCTAGTAACAGCTTAAGTGGTTCGCTTCCCCAATGTTTGAACAAGTTTGGTGATTCTTTATTAGTGCTTAATCTACAAAAGAACAAACTTGAGGGAAGCATTCCACAAACTTGGGCAAAAGGAACCCAATTGCGGATGATAAATTTTAGTGAAAACAAATTCCAAAACCGGTTACCAACATCATTGGCCAATTTAATGATGCTAGAGGCTATTGATCTTGGTGTCAACCAATTCAATGATTCTTTTCCCTATTGGTTTGGAAATCTTCCAAATTTAATGGTACTCTGTTTAAGGTCTAACAAATTCAATGGTCCAATAGTCATTCCTAATGCTGAGTATAAGTTTCCCAACTTGCGAGTCCTTGATCTTTCCAACAATAGCTTTTCAGGAAAGTTGCCACTAGAAATATTTCAGAATTGGAAGTACAGGGATTTTGATAATGAAAGCCCTTTAACATATATTCATGTGAAGACAAATTTTACTATACCAAAAGGTAGTTGGAATTATCATTTGTCTTATGATTACAATTACTCAATGGAAATTACAAACAAAGGCATGAATATGGTATACCAAAGGGTCCAAGAGCAATTTACAGGTATTGATATGTCAAGCAATAAGTTTGAAGGAGAAATCCTAGAATCAATTGGTGATTTAAAGGTGCTTGATTTGTTCAATGTTTCCAATAACATCCTTAGTGGCAATATCCCATTTTCATTGGGAAATCTTGTAGACTTGCAATCATTGGACCTTTCTGTAAACAGACTCTCTGGGGAGATCCCACAACAGCTAGAGCAACTTAATTCTTTGGAATATTTCAATGTCTCTTATAATCATCTCACAGGCCTCATACCAAGTGGGCAACAATTTAATACATTTCAAAACAATTCATATGAGGGAAATTCAGGATTGTGTGGGAGCCCATTGACAAATAATTGTGATAATATTGATACTTTGTTACCTCCAACCTCAATCTCAGAGAATGGTGAAGATTCAGATTCTCCGTTTGAATTTGGTTGGAAAATTGTTGTGATTGGGTATGGATTTGGTACAGTTGTTGGAGTGATTATTGGGCATGTTGTGACTGCAAGGAACCCTGATTGGTTAATGAAGACATTTGGAATGAAGCAACTCTTAGGAAAAAAAAAAAAAAGGAGAGTGGGAGGAGACAGAAATTGATTTAATCAAATTTGACAAGAATCTTCCAAAGATGTAAATATGTAATTTCGTTCTTCTTCTTCTTCTTCTTCTTCTTCTTCTTCTTCTTCTTCTTTTTTTTTTTTTTTTTGCACTTTTCAACTTTTGGGTATATTTTGTGCTGGGGTTGCATCAAGGAATTTTATGTAAAGAGTAATGGCTGACATCACCTTCTTGTGAATGTGAAGAAATAGCACTAGCTTGTAACCAAAATTTGTCAATTTTATTCATTCAGTTCCCAAAAAGAATCGAAATATCAATGTTGACCTAACACTAGGCTAGTTTTTAGGGCCGAAACTGTTTAATAAATAGCGGATGTCCTGCGCCATATACATACTCTGTTGTTTCATTCTAAGTAATTTGAAGTAGTTTTCTGTATGATATATTATATGCGTAGGACTCATCACCATATATACCGATTTTTGTTTTTGGAGACCATATACACTATATACTGCAACTTCATTCTAAACAATTTCATTCATTTTACTGCTTGTAATAACATACTCAAAAATCTTTCTACTAGGGAATAATATTTTCGAATTCAATAAGATTGTTTCTCTTTATGTTCTCATGTAGTACTTAGTAGTAGCATTACTACAATCCAAGTTTAAGCAAAGAGCCTTTGATTATAGCAATTCAAGTTGTTCCCATAGCTTAGTCCCATAATGTCACAATACTTCTTATAGAAACCGATCCTACTAGCCACCCTATCATCATGACCACGACCACATTTGAGGCCACCATTGATTATGTTGGTTATGACACCATAGCCTAGGACTTGATCAGCTGATCTATCTGCAGGAGATGGTGTCCATTTGCCAATGATGACCTTGTGGCTTGATGGCTTGTTGCCCTGTGGCTGTGGTGTCTTCCAAAACCATATGGCTGTCTTAAATGAAATCACTATGTCTATGGCTACACTATCTGGATTGTTTATCAAGTCCTCTCTGATTGCTTTACCTGCTGAAGCATAGTTGTAATTGCTGAAAAAGTTAAAAAAATCAACAGTCAATATCAGTGTGAAAAATATAGATAGTTACCCAAAATATTGTGTTGACAGGACACCATAATTATTGTTGACATAGCCCATAATCTAAATATAAGTGAAATTGCTGAATCATCAAAGTTGAAATTGTGAATTATTATTGTAGTTGCATCACATGTGAGGAACTCATACCATCATCAAAGTTTGATAGCAGAATTCAACTTGACTTAGTACTACTAACATCCACAACCCTTGAATTTTAACAATTTTTGACCAATTCAATTCCGTTTATAATTTGTCTGAAAGCTTGTGAATTGATTTAAATATATTTTGAACTAATGTTAAGCAATTGGATATTCCGATAATGTGCTATTTAGTTTTCATATAAGAACAACTTATTTCGTATGAGAACAACTTATTTAACTTCTTGTTGAAATTTTTTTTTACGAAAGTAGTGTATATAAAAAATAAAAGTTAAATGATATAAGTAGGTGACTTAAATGAGACTTGCAAATAATAGAAATAAAATAATTTATAATCTGGTTTATTAGTGCATTTCAAACAGTAGTGATAAATTGTGATAAGGTCAATGAAAAATTTAATGACACAATAGATTTCATAATTGTTAAGGTGACCAATTGTGATTAAGTGGTGATCTCATATAAAGGTGTTGTTGCAATAATCTCAATCTGTCATTTAATAAATTGTGAAATTTGCTTGTGTCTAACATTGTTTGCCAACCAATGACGCTGATATCACGAGTCACGAATGTTTGAATATTCAAAGGGCACTTTCTTAAGCTCTCTATGTTTGAAAGATCGGCCTGCAGTGATGAAAGCATTGTAGGTATAGAACCCGTGACTGGGGCAGCTCCCATCTTTGCGATGTTTAGGCAGTTGGTTGAATATAGAGAGGCAAATGAGGCTGCCAACACCGCCACCACCACCACCTCTAGGGGTTGGGGTTGGGGTTGGTTTGGAAGGTGTAGTTTTTGGCTTACATTGGCTCTGTCAACCATTTCGACAGTACTTAGTTGTGGTGCTACACCATCCAATTACATAAAAGTATAATAATAAATTCATGTTAAGTGTATCTATAGTTGCTAAGTTTACATAGATGAATTTGAATATAAATATAATTGATCCAAAATTTGAGTATAATTTTGAAGGATAATTTATATGAAATTAGAGTGTATTGAAAATCTAAAAAAGCCTGGCATCAAACTCTAGTTCGATTAGAAGGTTATTTGGCACAAAATATAATCTAATTTAGCTTCTTAGTGGGCTTGTAGTCTTGGACACTAAATCTGAGTAACCAACATAATCATAAGCACTTGCTAATTTTCTTAATTAGGTCCTGTTAACGGGTATCCTTATAACAATTGTTAATAAATCATTTTAGAAAAGTTTGATACCACTTTCAAAAGAAATATAAAAAGCTGTCAAAACAATTAATTTTTTTTTCCCATAAAAAATTACTTAAAATAGTTCCTACTTCCTAAACCAATAGCTTTAACTCCCTTCTTAATTTGTTGGGTTACCATGATTTTTATTGCAAAAGATGATTATTATATTTTTCCTAGGAGGGTGGGCAAATGCACCCGGTAGCCCATATGCATGGGGCTACTGCTTTATTACAGAAAAACACAAACAAACTTATTGTACTCCAAAAGATTCTCAATTCCCTCCTGGCAAACAATATCGTGGCCAAGAATCTATCCAACTCACATTGTAAGTCTTTTAAATTATAATTTGTTCTTCATTTTATGGTTAGAACTTTTTTTTTGAATTTAATAGCATATAATGTGTTATTAAATGACGTAATATTATATATAAATGGAGAGGATCCTAATACCACAAAGAGGTTTTTAATCCCTCTCTATTTTAAGTAAAAAGGAATCTAAAATTTTAGTTAATTTTTGGATATAAGTGTACAAAGTCTTATGTCATTTCAAAATTTAAATGATAAGACACCTTTAATTACTAAACTATGAAATAAATTTATTTCAAAACTTTGATATTGTCTTTGATTGTTTCATTAGTCCTATACAGTCCACTTTAGTCCAATTCGGTCCACATCAGTCCTATTCAGTCCACATCGATCCTATTTGGTCAATTTCCATCCTATTCGGTCCATTTTGTCCAATTTGATTCTAGTCGGTCCACTTCCGTCATATTCAGTCTACTTTGGTCTTATTCGGTCCATTAACTTCTATTTAGTCCACTTCAACCTTATTCTGTCCACTTTGGTCCTACTCGATCAAATATGTTTCAACCATGTTTTGTTGGTGAGTTTTATTAATTTTTGCTTGAAATTTAATGAGGTGGCTGGTGGCATTAAGTTTTAATCTCCACAATATGTTTATTAGCAGGTAATGTGGCAGCTTTTATTTAAAACAAAAGGAGATATGCTGTTAAATTTTACTGGAGGTAAGCCAAACTCAGCTTTGTATATACTATGTTTATACTTGTTCTCATTAATACAATTACTACCATTGATTTCAAAAAAAGAAAAAAATTGTTAATGCCTAACTGTGATTAGGAAACTTTTTTTTGGGGATATTTTACTAATTTAGTGATTGAAAATAATAAGAGAAATTAAATCCAATAATTATGAGCATTTAAAAATTAATGCTAGAGTGCAAGATTTGGGGCAGCAAATGACAACATAGATGGCCAAATTCTAAATGGGATTACAATTTGGAATAATTTGAATATGTGGGAAATCTATATCAGGAATAATTCTTTTACCATTAAGGTTTTCTTGCAATAATATGATCCTGGTTTACCCTGAAAAAAAAAAAGAGCAATATTATTCCATAATTTTCTCCTTCCATTTTTTTTCATGCTTTATATGTTGAAACAAATATAATAAATCCTTAAATACATTAATTTCTTTCTATTTAAACAAATTTTATTTAATATTTAATATTGATTATTATTGTTTTTATTCTTTGTGACTTGGTCAAGATCCCGTACAACTCGTAATTGAATAATAAAGCTGAAATATAGATGAAGTTTCGTAACTCAAGAACTTCTGCCGAGATACTTGCTAGCAACAAAACTAAGCTCAAACGTCTAGGACTTCTTCTTTTCTTTTTCTTTTTCATTTTTTTTTGGTTTTGTTTTTCCTCTGTGAGTGAGGGAGCATGTGATAATCAAATGAACTCCTGGCTCCACCACCCCCCCCCCCCGGAAAAAAAACTATTTAAAATTTAAATTTTTTTTTTTTTTTTGTTTTGACCCTTAATTTTGAAGACCCTAAACCCAATTAAAATAAACTTGAAATATGATCATGTTAGTGCTATTTTCTCAATTTTTCTACAATAAAGGTTAAGTGACAAGTTGTAATATAATAACTTTTTATCTAAACCCATAACTAACATCATTTTTTAACATACCTTTAACAACTTGCCATCTAAATTTTATTGCATAAATGTTTTGTACTCTTAAAATTGCTTATTTATTAATAAATAAATAAACATTTTCTCTGGATTCTGGCTTACTTTATAGTTGATGGTAGAATGAAAGTGTTTTTTTCCTGCACTTTTCTTCTTTATCAACATAAAATTACACCACTTGTATTACCAAGTGATCTGTATTTCTATGATTCTTTTTTCTTTCTCCCTTCTATGCTTTCTTTCTATCTAATCAAGTAGTTTGATAAGTGTCCTACTATTTTTCAAGTCCAAAAAGTCTTTTAGTGCTTGTTCCAATTTTAAGAGAATGACCTGTACATGTGTGGTTAAAAATTCATACACTTCAAAAGCAAATTCTTATATAAGTTACTATTTATTTTCCTTAGTTTAACGTCTACTCTCAGACCTACTCTTAGGTGTGTTGCTATTCATCCTTATCATATATTTTTATTTAACTGATATTACATATGATAATAATAAATTATTATTAATTTGACAAATATTATGATTTGTTATTTATTTATATGCATTCTATTATTGTTTTTTTTTTTTTCAGATTTTTAAACTATTAATACTTTTCTTAGACTATTTGACAATATAGTTGTACTGTATACTGTTTAGAATACTATGTTAGATTATTGTATCTAATATCACAATTGTATATACAAAAAAAAAAAAAATTAATCATTTTATTTTTTACTTCCACAACAAATTTCTAACTCAAGAGACTATCAATCTCTTAAAAGAAATTCTTGGAGCCGCCACTGGATGTGATGGCTTTCCTTGAATAGATGAGATTCAAGTCTCTACTCTATGCGTACGCATGGTGTTGTTTTGTTTTTTCCCTTTAATATTTTCCTTGACGATTCATTAAATGGTTCAAACTTCAAAGCTCAAGTCTCTACTCTATACGTACGCATGGCGTTGTTTTGTTTTGTCCCTTTAATTTTTTTCTTGACGATTCATTAAATAGTTCAAACTTCAAAGCTTTGAAGTTTAAACTATTTAATGAATTGTTCAAACTTCAACCCATATTGACTTAAGTCAATATGGGTTGCTTGTCTTATTGATGGACTATGTGCATGGATGCAGAGAAATCTCAAATTATTTGACATGGACAAATTTATAGCACAAATTAAACATTAGTATAAATCTAAAAGCGTTTATGGTATTATGTCATTTAGGTTAAGTTCAGTTGGAACTTAAAATGATAGAAAAGTAGAAGGTTGGATATGTTGTAAAGATAGAAGAGTGTGAGAATAGAAAAAATTTTAGTTTCTTTCTTATGCATGTTTAGCAGTGGCGGCGCCACGTTAATGTCAGGGTGTTCCCAGGAACACCCTGACTTGAAAAAAAAAAAAATTTATATATAGTAATTAAATTTTTTTTATTTGTTTACCTTCTAAAAAAAAAATGAGGAACACCCTCAATAAAAAATGAGGAACACCCTCAGAGAAAAACAAATTTATTTGTTCTACTTTCAAGCAAAAAAAAGCCCCAAAAAAATTTGAAATAAATCTGAAAAAAAAAAAAAATTGTATCAGGCAAGCCCACCAGAAAAGAAAGCCCAATATACTGAAAACAGAAACCCACAGATTCTTAAGAAAAAAAAAAAAAAAAAAAGAACAGATTGGTGCAAGCCCAGCACAGAGCAAACCCACATAAACTTAAAACGTATACGGTATACCCATTACCCATTCTATTACTCAATTCCAGAATTCCTAACCTAATAAGAACCTCACGTTCTAACTTTAGTCACATTTCAGCAGCAGCAGTAGCGACTTAGCATCAGCAAGGCTGCGAAGGCAACGATTTTGAAAAAAAAAAAAAACTCAGCAAGGCAACAACAGCAAGTCAGCAACACTGAACATCCAGATCAGCTCTACGATGGGGAGATTGCAGGATGACTTGGCCCAGATCGGAGATTGCAAGATCAGCGACGGCAAAAGCGAGATTGGGTCCATCGGAAAATAAGAATCTCGGCCTTCAAAGTGCCGCCGCGCGAGATCGGGTCCATCGGAAAATAAGATTTTGGCCTTCAAAGTGCCGTGGCGCCGCCCCTGACCGTAGGCGACATTGAGGTATTTCAGAGCTCTCTCCTTTTCCCTATCTCATCTCTGCTCTCTCTCTCTCTCTCTCTCTCTCAGTTTTTCTCTAGTACTTTCTGACTTGTGTTGTGACTTAGACTTATCTTATTGTGGGGTGGATGGGGCCGGTATTGAATTGGAGCAGCCGAGCAGTGTCTGTCATCCCTTAAAAGTAAGTGATAAAATGTTACGAATTTTGCATATATATATCCTTTTATTGTACTATTTTTTATTCTTGTTTTTTATTGTTTAATTACATATTTATGTTATAATATTTAAAAAAAAAGTAATTGTTATGTAATAACTAAATGATTTAAGTGTTAAAAAAAAATTAAATATTTTTTATTTATTTGAAGTTTATTTATTTGGATCAATAATTTTATGTTGTATAAAAAAATATAAATATATATTATTCTTAATTTTTTTAGAAATCTCAAAACACCCTAAAATAGTACCTCGAAATAGATTAACAGTGAAATATTCTATTCCATTAAACAAACCAAAACAAAGTTTAAAACGGTATTCATAACATTGCTTTTGAGCAAAAAGAAAAAAGTTAAAAAAAATTGAGCTAAAATAAAAAAGAAAAAATTGTAACAAAGAATTTGAAGAAAAAAAAAATTGTTACAGAGCAAGCAAACCTAGGAACACCCTGAAAAAATTTCCTGGAGCCGCCACTGATGTTTAGTTGGAATGATGAAAAACAAATATAAATTTCTTTGTTTGCGCAAGAAGAAAAATGAAAGTATGAAAAAAAGATACTTGTTTATATTTACTCTTATACTTATCACAACACACTTTTCTGTAAGTTTTGTTTTACTCAATATTTCCAAATACAATATTTTTCTACAATATCACACTAAGCAATTTGGAAGCGAAGATTTTTATTTTTTTTTTCCAAATCTTCACATCCAAATGCAATCCCTTCTTTCTCCTAAAAAAAAAAAGGCATTCCCTTGGTATTGGGGAGAGGGATAATCTAATTCTAAAACTCCAACAATATACACACACTAGTTTCATCACATGTACTTTATACATGAAATAAGTTTTTTTTTTTTGGTCTAGTGTCATGATTTTCCATTTATCTCAATTTTTAGATTATGACACAACCTGAAAATTAAATTAAAAAAAATTGGTGACTCTTGATAAAGGAAAAAAAAAGAGAAAAAGTTAGAACGTGGTTTTGAAGGAAATATACAAAGTGAAGTGAGAAGTTTTTTTTTTTTTTGATAAGTTTGTTTTGAAGACATAAATTAGTAGGAAAATGTCCTATTTTTTAGTTATTTTAAGTGGAATTGGAAATATATTTTTACCAGGTTATTCCCAAGTTTTATTACTATTAAACGTAAAATTTAGAAGTATTTCTAAACCACATGTTCAGTCCAAAGAGGAGAATTTTTCTTATATATATATATATATATATATATATATATGAGTTGGGTTCAAGTTACACCAAGTGTTATTTTAATTAATGTTACACCATCCAATAACTTATTATAGAATTCATATTTTGAAAATCTCACCGTTGAATTACATGTCCTTTATGTTCTTAACAATCATTCCAATTTTCATGTCAATTGGATGTTATTCACTGTTTGATCCATAAACTCATCTTTTATGCATTATTTTAAACTTAAAAAACTTGAATTTTAAAAATTGATTGATTACATGGTTATGAATCTTTGATCACCTTGAAATTTTGCAAACATTGAGAATATTCAAAGATAATTTAATCTAATGATAGATTTATCAAAATTTGCATTCAATTAAAAAATATTGAATAGTGTAATATTGCTTAGAGTTACGCCAAGTATAACTTGAACACAACCCTATATATATATATATATATATATATATATATATATATATATATGTGTGTGTGTGTGTGTGTGTGTGTGTAAAACTCAAAAAAATTCAGACCTTGGTTTCATTAATGTTGCAGATGGCCATATACCTAGATCCAATTGGCCACACATGTCAATTCATCATCGAAGTCTTAAAACCGTTCAAATCTTAAACCGTAGCATATACTGGTAATAAAGATCAAGTTCTTTTGATTGAAATTTTGGACTAGAAACTTGATGCAAAAGACTATCTTGAGACAAAGTCAAGGTCACAAAAAAATAAGGAATTTTTTTTTTGTCACACTGAATATTGTATAACCAATCGACGCTATCAAGTACAATAATATGATCAACATATATTTGTTTTTGAGGAAAGAAATAGAATTATATCATCAATATCAATATTAATATCAATGCAAGCAACATTTGCAGGATTTATTTATTTCTTAGAGAAATATCTTACTAAACTGAATTTAATTTCGACGTCCCTTCCAATTCGATCACCAGTCTTCGCGTTGGTTGATCTATCACAAAAGTCTTGATAAACCAATCAATCTTCCTTGTGATCACAATTTGCCCAATAAGGACTTCAACTATCAATCCACATCCATAACCCACCACAACTACTTTCCAACCAAACTCAATTGGAGACTTTGAGCTTTGCTTCGTTTCAAAGGTTGAAGGTGGAAGTGATGAGTTTCCAACATGACCGCATTTGTTTGACAATGGAATTCCACACAATCCTGCATTTTTATCGAATGAACTATTTTCAAATGTCACAATCCGTTTTCATTGTGGTATACGTCCTGTAAGACGATTATGAGACACATTCATAGATGCAAGGAAAGTGAGCTCTGCTAGTTGCAGAGGAATCTCTCCAGACAGCTTGTTTTGAGAAAGATCTAGTGATTCCAAGTTTGTAAGGTTTCCCAAAGAGGATGGGATAGAAACCATAAAAACATTGTTGAAAAGGTTGAGCATATGAAGTCCTTTTAGATTCCCTACAACTTCTGGAATTTCTCCTTCAAACCTATTACTTGAGAGATCAATGGCCACCAAGAAATCTTGAATTTTCCAATATTTTGTTTCTATTCCTTTATTTGTCAAACTCATTTGGTAATCATATCGAGCTGACCATATCCTTCCAGGTATTTGGAATCCTGGAATTGCATGCATATACTTTAAGCGTTCTACATCAATGATTCGCGTGGCTTGCCAATTTTGAAAGTATTTAGATGGCAACTTACCTTTGAAATTATTATTAGAGAAGTCAATAATTTGTAACTTTAATTTGGGAATTCAAAATTGCTTAGAGGTTCTCCAATAACACCATGAAATCCATTAGACCGCAATATGAGAACCCTTAGCTCTGGAAGAATGCCCAACCAAGATGGAAAAGTATCATTTATATAGTTTTTTCCAAGATCAAGAATTTCCAGCTTGGTACAATTAAGTAGTGAACTTGGCATAGGCCCTCGTAAATGATTTTGGTTTAAATTGATCATCCTCAATTTGCTGCCTCTCATGAACATTTGTGGAATGCTACCATGAAAGTTGTTCCCTTGTAGACTAAGAACCAAAAGGTCATTCAAGTTGCCTAAACATCCTGGAAGGAAGCCACTCAAATTGTTGTATGACATTTCAAAGATAGAAAGAAGACTCAGATTACAGATCATTGGTGAGATCTCTCCACTAAACATGTTGTTAGCGATGTAGTAAACGTAGATGGAAGGTGGTGGGACTGGAAGTGATCCTTGCAGCTCGTTTCGGCTAAGGTCCAAAACTCGTAGATTAGTCCAAGGTGGAAAATCTGGAGCTTGTTCAAAACCTGTGAGGAAATTGTTAGACATCTCTAAACATTGGAGATTGTCTTTACTCAAGCTCCACATCCACTTTGGTATTTGGCCATGAATTTTGTTTTGAGAGAGTACCAAATATTCCAATTCATTTTCGCTTCATAAGAAATCTGGGAAATCACTTAGGCCACAAAAACTCAGTCCTAACACCTTAAATTTTTCACTAGTAGTAGTATTAGGCCTGACAAGCAAAGAAATATTGTTTACGGATAATTCAAGGTCGGTTAGGTTTTTGAGGTTGTAAAATAAGTCAAATTCCACTGTGCCACTCAAATGATTTGAATGTCAAGTAAGGCTTTGAAGATTCACAAGATTGGAAATCGAAGTTGGAATTGGACCATGCAATTCATTAGCCCCAAGTGCTAGGTCAGTTAAATGGGTGAGATTTGCTAGCCAACATGGGAAAGGACCAGTTAATTTATTGACCAAAGTTGTAAAAATCTAACTTGGGTCAGGTTTACAAGAGAAAATGGAATGTTGCCATACAAGTTGGTCTTTGCTACGTCCAAAATAATCAGCTTGGTTTGCTTATGAAGCCAGGACAAAGTCCAAGGTTTGAAATTGTTAAATTTAAGATGTAACTCAATGAGCTCAGTAAGGTTACCTAGTGAAGGAGGCACTGATCCAGAGAAATGGCAGAAACCAACATCAAATGTAGATAATGACTTGAGGTTATCAATTGAATTGGGTAGCTCACCAGAAAAACTTGTTCTTTTAACACTTAAATATTCAAGTGGGAAGCTTCTATTGAATTCTGGAATACGTCCTGAAAGATCTGGATTGGACCCCAAGTCTAGTAATCGAAGATTGGACAATTGAAAATTTCCACCGGGGAACTCACCATTCAAGCCACAATCTTCAAGAAGAAGAGATGTTAAGGAAGTTAGGTTGGCAAAGCTATTAGGCACTGTTGAAGATATATTATTCCCAACAAGATGAAGGTGTTCCAGCTTTGTTAACTTCTCAGCCAAACCTTTTAAGCCAGGGCTTTGGAGACTCAATGGATTACTTGAGAGATCAAGCGAAACCAACTCAGAAAGCTGTAAAAGAGCTGATGGAATTTGACCAGAAAATGTAGATTCTGAGAGGTTTAGATATGTGAGCTTTGAAAGCTGCCAAAGACCAAGAGGGATTTGAGAGTGATTGAAGTGATTGTCAGCAATGTTGAGCTTCTGGAGGTGAAGAAGCCGAAAGAGACTGGTATTAGAATCGATAGAACCATAAAGACAACTGCTACTGAGGTCGAGGCTGATCACGTAACCGGTGTTCTCATTGCACCGAACACCATCCCATGAGCAGCAATCGCCATTTTCGAGCCTCCACAACGAAACCTTCGGATAAGCAGAAGGAGCATGAGATGCAGACTGATTGACAATAAAGCTTTCTTTGAATTGCAACAAGGCAAAGCTCTCATCTTCATGACACAATGGCTGCACAAATAAAAAAGAGCCAGCAAATACAAGATAAAACAATGGCAATAAAGCAAGAAAGCGCATGACATGAGTAGAATAAGTGATGAACTCATAATCTCTTCTAAGAATTTTGTTTAGCACTGATAGGTGGTAATCATGGAAGTAAATGTGAGATCTCTCAGATCAAAGTCTTCTGTATTTATTATCACAGCGCACATGCACGACTTCATGCAATGGCAAGTTTAGAATAGAGCAGTTGACTAGACTAATTCCATGCGCGTTCTACTTTCTCTAATCTGATCACCTCAAGTCAAGCCATCTCCGTACCTCCGGTCAAGTCATCTCCGTATGTCAGGTTCCAAGATCAATTTTTCATGACCACTGATATTTTCAAAAGGTTAAAGCTATTAATATACAGTAAATTTCATTATTTAACTATATATGTACTAATAATTTTTTTTTTTTCACTTAAGTGTGACTCAAACTTGATCCCTTTTAATAGGTGAAATCCATCCAACACTTGAGAATTAAGATAATAGATGAGGTCTAATACATGAGATTTTATATGAGAGATAGAGTGAAAGTGATAAAGATTGAATCCAAGACACAGTGAATAAGTTCAGAATCTCTAGCTTTCATACTATATTAAATTACCAATTCTAACTAATGGTTTAGCCGTTACCGTTTTAGGTTTGCTATTTTGTCAATTATAGTCTTAAAATCGTGAAGCTATTTCAATTTCAAGTAAGGATCTGGGTCAGCCATTCATTTTTCCAAACAATTTACTTTCATGCTTTGAGAATGAGTTTTATGCTAGCAGATATTTCTATTCATCCAAGAAGATGGTTGAGTTCATCCAAGATGTCTAATCCCTTTTGGGTAAAGAGTAAAGATGTTGTGACGGTAGTTTGAATGTGTACACCGAAAGAAAAATTTGCAAGCATATATGAAATATTTGTAAATTCATTTTAGAAAAATTTTGATACTACTTTCATAGGAAACACAAAAAGCCGTCAAAACAATTAAAAAAAAATTTCCTATAAAAACTAAAATGATTCTTAAAATAGTTCACAATTAATTGTTTTTTTTTTTTTTCTCATAAAAAATTTCTTAAAATAGTTCCTACTTCCTAAACCAATATCTATAACTCCCCCTACTTAATTTGTTAGGTTACCTTGATTTTTGTTGCAAAAGATTATTATTATTTTTCTAGGAGGGTGGGCAAATGCACTCGGTGGCCTATATGCATGGGGATACTGCTTTAAAACAAAAAAACACAAAAAAACCTATTGTACTCCAAAAGATTCTCAGTGCCCTCTTGGCAAACAATATGATGACAGAGGACCTATCCAAACAATATTTGAAATTATAAATTAGTTCTTCATTTATAGTTAGAACTTTATTTGTTTTTTGAATTTAATAACATATAATGTGTTATTAAATGACTTAATACTATATACAGATGAAGAGGATCCTAATACCGGAAAGAGGTTTTTAATCCCTCTCCATTTTAAGTAAAAAGGAGTCTAAAATTTTATTTAATTTTTGAATATAATAGTGTACAAAGTCTTATGTCATTTAAAATTTTAAATGACAAGTCCTTCAATTACTAAACTATGAAATAAATCTGTTTCAAAACTTGGACACTGACTTGATTGTTTCATTCTGTAAAGTTGTGATTTATAATTATGTTTTATGTTGGCTTTATTCCATGACAAAAAGTGTTGTAATTGTTTTAATTTTGTTCGTTGTATTTTGTGAAATTTTATATAATGAGTTTAGTATTAAGTTGGTGAAGAATCGAGCATTTATTGGATGAACAAGTGGATTTTGCAAGAATATCGTGAGAAGCCTACCCGCAAAAGAGCCATGTGAGAAGCACATGCTGAAAGCTGAAGAGTCGTGCCAGCTTAGAGGATTTCATGAGTGTCTCGCAGGTAAGGCCTTCCTACGAGATACCTGCAAAACTTTCTACGAAGATGATTTTTAAGTGTGATTTTTTTACTCTTCACCCATACTATATATACTCTCATTACCCACAGAAATTGAGAGAAAGCTATTCAGAGAAAAAAACCCTAGATAAGTTTTCAACAACACACACACCATTCTTTTAGAGAGAGAGCTACTCATCATTAGTGAAAAATCATTGTAGCCTTTTCTCCTTCCCTCTCCCATTATCATACCTTGAGAGGAGATTTATACCTAAACACAACCCACACCTTTTCAGAGTGTAGAGAGTGTTTTGGAGCTTGGAAAGCATTAGGGATTTGCCAAAAGAAGCCAATGAGACTTGGTGGATGTAATCGAGCGTATTGCGAGATTTGGAAAGCTAGACAAGACACTGTTCCGAGAAATCTTGTTGGAGTAGGAGCTTGGAGGGCTTAGGTGCATTGGATAGATTAGACTTGGAGAGTCTCTTGCTATTCGTGTATTCCAACTTATTGTCTAATGGATTGATTTACCTCTTGGAGGGTGGCGGAGAGGTTTTTCGCAGAGTTCTTCGGTTTCCTCTTCGATAACACATCGACGTGTTATCTTGTATTTGCATATTTCTTCCTTTACTCTTGTGTTTTACTTTTATTATTTGTTGTTTATGTTTATGCACTTAAGTAGTTATCGGTTTATTGCGCTTCATTTACTCTTGTTCCGCACTTAGATAAGTTAGAGTAAAAGCAATCTAGCAGTAATTTTTATTTGGGAGTCTAAACAAACTCTTGTATATTTTACACAAATCGTGAGCTTTCACATTCACTATTGTCAGCAACTACAATTACAAGCAAGCAGGTAGAGCCATCTGAGCCGATCTCACAAATAATCCGAATATGGTAGCCACAGACCACACCATATCATTTGAGACAACCATATGGTTTTGGATGAGCCCACAGGTAAACAAGCCATCCAGCCACGATGTCGTAATTGGAAAATGGAGATCATCTACTTCAGACACTTTAGCTAGTCGAGTCCCAGGCTACGGTTTAATCACCAACATTTTCAAAGGTGGCCTCAAATGTGGCCATGGCTCCGATAATAGGGTGGTTGATAGGATAGGGTTCTATAAGAGATATTGTGACATATTAAGAATAAGCTATGGGAACAACTTGGATTGCTATAATCAAAAGCTTTTTACCTAAAGCTAAAATGGCTCTGTTCCTAGCAAGGGAAAAAAATGTTTAGATGAGTGCAACAAGGAGACAATATATAGGTATTTACATTGGAGACTTTCTTGTTGAATGAGAAATCTCTAAACTTGCAAATGCTTAAAGAATAGTTGCAGAGCTTTTAAGCAATGCAACCAGCTTAACCAAAGTGTGTGATTTTACGTTGTTGTCTAAATTATTCACTTTGATTGCTGAGAGAGAGAGAGAGAGAGAGAGAGAGAGAGAGAGAGAGATTTTAAGAAAATCATAAGAACCTTGAAACCATAAATTACCTAAACATTCAAATTTAAGCACATTATTATATATCCCAATTCACATGATTGTCGTTTATTTATTTGAGAGATAATCACATGATTGTCATAGAGTCATAAGTATAATCATTATACCATTACTCTATGGTAAGATTAAATAAGAAGTCACATGATATATTTTTGGCAGTTCGAAGTGTCAGCAGCGGATGGTCTCCATTTTCCATTTTCATCAAAGTGTGATCTTTCTCATTTACTATGGATTTTTGGCAGCTTGCGGATTTGAGAAGGTTTGATATTGTGGGTCTTCAAAGATAAAAGTTCATCTATGGAAGTTGTATATATGATTATCTTTTATATCTATTTTCAACCTTTATTTTGAACTAAAATTATTGATTTTTTTTGCTTTTAACTGATTGTAACATCGAACAAAGTGAAGAACTTTTTTTTTTTTTTGAAAAAAAAGTGAAGGAAGGTATTTAACATTTGCTAATTATTTAGTGTCTTACACGGGCTAGCGACTAGTATATCAAAAAACTTAAGAATAACATTTATTGTTGTTAAGTTCCTTGAGCCACATCAGCCTGGAATTTTGGTCTATTCGGTCCAATTTGGTCGTATTCTATCAATTCGGTCCACATTAGTTCTATTCAGTCTACTTTAGTTCTATTCAGTCCACATAAGTCCAATTCGGTCCGTTTTCATCCTATTCAGTCCATTTTGTCCAATTTGATTCTAGTCGGTCCACATCGGTGATTTTCAGTCTACTTTAGTCCTATTCAGTCCATTAGGTTTTAGTTAGTCCACTTTAGTCTTATTCGGTTTACTTTGGTCTTACTCAGTCCAAGTTGGTTCTATTCAATCCATTTTGGTCCATTATGTCCACATTGGTTCTATTTGGTCCTATTCAGTTCACGTCAGTCCTATTCGATCCACTTTCGTCCTATTAAGCCAATTTGGTCCATTTAGTTTATTTTGTTTTCTTTAGTCCAACTTCGTCTACTTTGTACTATTTGGTCCAGTTCGATCCTACTTAGTCTTGTTCGGTTCATTTTGGTCCATTAGATGCAGTTGGTCCATTTTTGTGCACTTACCAATAGCAAAATATGATCTTGGGTTGAGAGCACCTATTTTAAATCCAAATTTATTAATATATATATATATATATATATATATCTATATCTATCTATCTCATACTCGTAATTTATATATAAAATCTTAAGCATATCATTTATTATTTTTATGCTCCTGTTGAGTCACATTAATGTAGAATTTTGGCCTACTTCAGGCTAGCTAAATTTAAGTAAAAGTCTTTCTAAATATAAAAGCTATAAATAATTAAATATACTAAATGTAATTTTTAGGGCAGCTACTCATTTGTTTTAATGTTGTTACTTTTAAATAAATTACATGAGTTTGATTATACATTCAAACAAACAAAATAAATAAATAAATTATATATATAATTTTATTTAACTATTCAGTGCAACACACAAGATAGTGACTAAATTTTTATAAGGAAATAATCAATTTAATTTTTATAAAAAAATGATGAAAAAATATATACTTATTCAGTTTTTTATGGTCAAATCTATTTAATTTTTTTTTGTTACTGATAGAAACTTTTTTTTTTCTAAGGCTTTAGATGGTTGTTTAAAGTTGCTAGAATAGTAACAAAATATTTCTTTAGTAAACTAAGTTTAATACAATCACTTTAAGTATTTTAGTAGTTAGGGGAGTACTATTAAAAGATTCATTTATAATATCTCAGGATCAATCCTCTACACTCCCCTCATATATTTTTGCTATGAATTGGAGTTATCGGACTGCGCTACGATGTGTTGGCTAATGGGCTAGCTTGCTGTGTGGGCAATGGGCCATTTGGTGACCTGTAGATATAATGACTCACAATCTTGGGAGCCTTCTTGAAGATGCTTGAATGAGTACATATCCCATCTATTTGGTTTTTTTTAAATAATTTATTTTATTTTATTTTTTAAAACAACTATTCAAATACAATTTTGGGGTCTTTTATAAATGGGGGACTTACCCATTGTCCTAAGTGTCCTAAGCCTAGAGTAGGCTCATTAAATTAAGGTGACATTTATACTCTCGTATCTTGGATTGACATGGATGAGTATGATCCTTATTTAGATAATTTGAATGCATGAATATAGGTCTTTGTTTTGTATGACTAGTTAGAAATATTTCTCCTTTGAAAACAAACCTCTCAATTTCATTGAAAATTTTATTTAATTTTTTAGATCTAAAGAGTGTGAATTATATAAGCCAATAAAGTAATGAATTACCGGTACTCAAATTTATTAAATTCCTATTTATTTATCCATAACCTTAGAGATTTCTCAATGAAAAAGAAATCTCCCATTCATACATTTATATCATGTCCTTATTGTACTTGGCTAAACATTTTTTTGGCCTTGGACTAGAGCTGTTTAGGCAAAAGGCTTTTGATTATAGCAATCTAGATTTGCCCCATAGCTAACTCCCAATATGTTAGAGTACTTCTTATAGAACCCAATCCTATCAGCCACCCTACTATCTGGGCCATGACCACATTCGAGTCCACCATTGATAATGTTGGTGATTACACCATAACCTGAGGCTCGGCCAGCTGTAGTGTCAGCTGCAGATGGTTTCCATTTTCCAATGATGACATCGTGGCTAGATGGTTTGCTTCCTTGTGGAGTCATCCAAAACCATATGGCTGTCTTGAATGATATGGTGGGGTTTGTGGCTACTAGATCTGGATTATTTAGAAGAGCAACTCCAAGGGCTTTTCCTGCTGGCCCATAATTGTAGTTGCTGACAATATATAGTAAAACAATCAAAGTCAAAGTCTTTGATAAACTAAGTTACAAACCATACACAGAATACAGCTTTATATTTTTGTTATTTGATTTGAACTATTATTGAATATAACATATTCAAATAAAGGTACATAATTCCATGATCAGTGTGTCTGTTGTGGGAAGAACTAATTGATGATTTGAAAGACTTACTGAGTGAGTTGGATTGGTCCTCGACCATAATATTGTTTACCAGGAGCACATGGCCATTCTTTTGAAGGAGTGCAATAGGCTTGCTTGTTAGTTTCGGTAATAAGGCAATATCCCCATGCATATGGGCCATCTGGTGCAGTCGGCCACCCTCCTAGACAAAATATAATTATCTTTTGCGATTAAAATTTAGCTAATATCCAACAAGTTAAACCAAACACACACTTAAAAAACACTTTATTAATAATGACATATTTGGCCTAGTTTTACAAGGAAAAATAGTAAAATGTCGAAAATATTTCCCTTATAACATTTTACAGCAAACTAAACAGAGCGTAAGTAATTAACTAACCAGTGGTCTCATGAGAGGTTTGACCCAAGAAAGCCGCAAGCTCCCTTTTACGTATAGTAATATCACCAGTTGTGCCAAAGCCATTGAAAGATTTGGCAGCATCAACGAAAGCATTGTAAGTGTAGAATCCTTTGCCTTTACATCGTGCATCGTTTCGATATTTAAGCATTCTGTCAAAAAGAGCTGAGTTGATTACGCTGGTAACATCGTCTGCTGAGGTTCCAAGCAAGAAGAAAGCCAAGAAAAACAGTATCAGAGAAAAGAGCTTCATTTTTCTTATCTATGAGAGTGTGAATGCTGTGTAGCAGTAGTGATTTGTGGAAGTGACTATATATAAGATCGGTGCAATGGGTTTTGCTCGATTACTAGTCAAAATGGGTTGGCTGAGCCTGACTTCATCTTCGATGACAATATACGGAATTCCAAGTCGATTTTGTTGCGGAAAATAGTGTAGTGTTGTTGAGATAAGGCTATCTTGCATGCCTTCCTTTGCGGATTGAAGTTCCTTGTAAAAATGTGGAAAAAAGAGTTGAGACAAACCCCACACACATATATAATATTTTAAGGGCGGGTTTAATTACACATACCATTTTGCAGGCGTCTTAGTTGTCTATACACATTGAATTTGATATGAAATCGTAAGTTAAAGATATATTGAACGTTCAAATTCACCTGTATATAGCGGCATGTATGCAAAATGGTATGTGTAATAGATTTTACCGATATTTAATACGAAAGCAAGCCATAATTTATAAATATATTGTATATAAAATCATCAACTTTGACTTATATAAGTTTATTATATATTGTTTAGGAGTACTTATACCATCTTTTAGTATCTCCTATAAAAATTGTGCTTAATGATTTTCTTTCATAGATAGAATTCTCTACCTTTTACTATCTTCTTAGTGAAATTCTTAAGAATTTTATTTTCAAATATAAATAACAAAATTTTCAATCAAACTGAGTAAAAAAAAAAAAAAACTTAATGGAAATATTAAAGTGTTCAAAAACATGAATGATTATTCAAAATTTAATATATACAAGAGAAACTTTTATAATAAAAAATGAAATTCGAGAAAACAAAAACTACATTATCTTTATAACTATAGAGTATAGAACAATCTTCAAACTTTTTAAGAGCACCATTTGACTAACTCAAATATTTGGGAAGCCAACTGCTATCTTTGTAAGCTAAATATTTAAAGTTTTTTAATAATTATGTAAACTATAAATGAAATTTTTAAAATTTTGACAATACATAACGGACCTATTATTGAGAGGCCATGGTCAAACAAGACAAAATAAAACAAAAAAATTTCAATCATTTTCAAAAACCATGGCTATGCACACACGAGGTTGGTCCATATGTACGCAGCTAGGAGTTGGGGCCTTGGGGGAGCTCTTTATGGAAATTTTCTCTTAGAAATCTGGTGCAAAACTGATCCCACAATTGAGAGAAGGTTTTGCACTTAGATTGTCAAGTATAAAAAGTATGATTAAAGCTCCATTTGGGTAAGGATTTTTGCGTTTGCGTCCACTTAAGTTGCGTTTTTTGGCTGGTCCATGGCACTGTTCATGGACCCGCCAAGTGCAAATTGTTGGTGAATAGTAAATTTGAGCAATAAAAAATATTTTATTACAGTGTTTTCAGTAATAAGTTTTCAGTTTTCAGCAAAATAAGCGATATCCAAACTTACACTAACTCCCTTTTCAAAACACAAGCAAATATCGTTAGAAATACATATAGAACTACTATCAAAGCAATTCTTGAGTAAATGAGGGAGTTTTGATTAAATTTCTTTTGAGTTTAAATTCTTGTTTGGCCAACGTCTTATCTCTTAGGTCACTAGCCCTTTAATTTAAAGTTTAGGGTGTGTTTGGATACTGCTTATTTACTGAAAACTAAAAATTAAAAACATTTTAACAAAATAATTTTTAAATGTGTGAATAGTGCTGTGAAACCTAAATTTATATTGAAATTTGTGTTTGGATGACTTTTGTAGGTCAGTGAACAGTGCCACAGGACCCACATTTTTTCAGCAAAACGCACAAACACTAGCCATAAACGCTATCCAAACGTGCACTTATGACTTTGTTGTTTGTGCCATAGAATGGCTGCACAAATCAACTAATTGAGGAACAATTTTCTTGTAAAACAAGTACCACAATGTATATCATTTCGACTCTTAACTTCAATTTAAACGTCTAAGAGAGTAAGTATGAGTTCAAAAATTCCGAGAAAGAGCATTGGGAGGAAATTTTAAATTAAATTCATTTTCCTTTATAATTACAAGAGTAAATCATTATAAAAAAAAAAAAAAAAAAGGGTCTTCATCAAAATTTCAGTATTTAATTTTGTATTCTTGCAAAGAAAAATTAGGCTGCTTTCCTGCAACGACACTCTTTGCACGGAGCACAACCAAAACTTTATTAGCAACCTCTTCTCCACCTCCTAAACAACATTTTCACATCACTCAAGCCAACCCAACTACCCTCTGAAAACCTTAGATACCAAAACTAGAATCATTAGACACCTGAAAACACCTCCAAATTCAACTCCAAAAGCTTCACCCATCAAATCCATTAAAATCTTCATCTCAACCTCATGATGATGAAGTCTTGAAGTCATTTTCAAGAGTCCTTAATTTACAAAATCTGAAGACACTGGATTGCATATCACAAAATCGACAGCACACAACATTAAGAAGCATAATTCCCTCTCCCATGAAAGTGAGAGATCTATGCATTGATCCTAGGAAATAAGGGCAGTGAATTATTCCATATTTTATAGAGTGATCCACCATCATTTCATTTGCAAGAGGTTGTGCATATAGGTAAGTATTCTAATTTAGTTAATTCTTATAATAATTAGTTGCACAGATGATGAATTTTGATGATATGAGATGGTTAACATGTTCATGTATATAATATTATGACCATGCACATTGAGATTGGATTTTAATTTCCATTTGGTCTTATTTCATCCATTTCGGTCCTATTTGGTCCACCTTGGTCCTATTTAGTATACTTCGGTCCACCATTCGGTCCTATTCGGCCCATTCTATCCACTTTGGTCTCATTCGGTCTATTTCGGTCCTATTTAGTCTAAATTGGTTATATTCAGTCTATTCAGTCCACTTTAGTTCTATTCCATTCCATTATGTCCACTCTGGTCTTATTTAGTCCACTTTGATCCTTTTTAGTACATTAGGTCCACTTCAGTCCATTAGGTTCTATTCGGTTCTATTTAATTCATTCCGTCTGATTTGGTCCTAACCGGTCCACATTAGTCTTATTTAGTCCACATCGGTCCCAAATGTCCACTTTGCTTTTATTCAATCCACTTTGGTCCTATTCGCTCAAAATCGGCCTATTCAGTCATTTGCTCCACTTTAGTCCTATTCCATTCACTTCAGACTTATTCGGCCCACTTTTGTTTGATTTAGTCTACTTTGGTCCTATTCAGTCTAGTTCAATCCACTTTGGTCCATTCAATGAATTTGGACCATTTTTGTGCACTTACATAATGGGAAAAGAAAAGTTTGGGTAGAAAGCATCTATTCTAAATCCAAATTTATTAATAATATATAGATCTCAAACTCATAATATCTAAAATTGTAAGCATATCATTTATTATTATTACGATCTTGTTAAGTTACATTAATGTAGTATTTCGGTGTACTTTAGTCTATCTAAATTTAAGTGAGAGTTTTTCTAAGCATAAACCCTATAAATACACAAATGCAGTCTTTACAGCAGTTACTCATTTGTTTTAACACCATTACTTTTAAATAAATTACTTGAAATTGATTATACATTCAAACAAAATATATAAATAATATATATATATATATATATAATTTTTATTTAACTATTTGGTGCTATGCATGGGATAATGACTATTTTTTTAAGGAATTAATCAAATAATTTAAAACTTATTTAATTTTTGTATTGTCCAATCTATTTAATTTTTTTTATTAACACAATCTCAGTTTAAGTATCTTAGTGGTTAGGGGAGTTATGAATTGAGTTATTGGGCAGTGTAACGGGTTGGGCTAATGGACTAACCCATTGGGTGCCTATAAGCACAAAAACTAACACACGGCCTAACCCACTGGGCTAATGAGCAACCCATAGGCCTCAACAGCAATGTGCTTGGCCGCCCATTAGCCTAGTGGGCCATCGGGCTACTTGGTCGAGCATGGGCAATGGCCTCTTTGGTGAAACTTAGATATATTGACCCACAATCTTGGAAGTTTTCTTGAAGATGCTTGAATGAGTACATATCCCACCTATAAGTTTTTTTTTTTTTTTAATAACATAATTTAATTTATTTCGAAAATGGTTATTCAAATACAATTTTGGGGTCTTTTATAAATAGGGGACTTGAGCAATGGCCTAAGTGAGCTAAGCCTAGAGTAGGCCCCTTAAAAAAGGTGACATTTTTATACTCTCATATAGTGGATAGATATGGATGAGAATGATCCTTATTTAGGTAATTTGAATGCATGGATATAGGTCTTAGTTTTGTTTTACTACTTTAAACATATATCTCCTTTGAAAAAAAAAAAAAAAACTCTCAATTTCATTCAAAATTGAATAAAAATCCATCTTACAGTTAAGATTTAATTTTTTAGATCTAAAGAGTGCGATATTTACACGTCATATTACAGGATCATAATCGAAAGAGTTTGTGAGCATCCTCACACAATTAGCCAACAAAGTAAAAAATTCTATATAAGCAGCAATAAAAAAATCACACAATTTGGTAAAGCTAGCTGCATTACCAGTACTCAAATTTATTAAATTCCTCTTTATTTAACTTTATAGATTTCTCATTGAACAAGAAAATCTCTTATTCATACATTTATATCATCTCCTTACATTTATATCATCTCCTTATTGTACTTGGCTAAACATTTTTTTTGTCGTGGACCAGAGCTGTTTAGGCAAAAGGCTTTTGATTATAGCAATCTAGGTTGTTCCCATAGCTAACTCCCAATATGTCACTGTACCTCTTATAGAACCCAATCCTATCAGCCACTTTACTATCTTGGCCATGGCCACATTCAATGCCACCATTGATAATGTTGGTGATTACACCATAACCTGGGACTCGACCAGCTGCAGTGTCAGCAGCAGAGGGTTTCCATTTTCCAATGATGACATCGTGGCTAGATGGTTTGTTTCCTTGTGGTGTCATCCAAAACCATATGGCTGTCTTGAATGATATGGTGGGGTTTGTGGCTACTTGATCTGGATTACTTAGCAGATCAACTCCAATAGCTTTACCTGCAGGCCCATAGTTGTAGTTGCTGACAAAAGTGAAACAATCGAAGTCAGAGTTAAAGTCTTTGATAAACATAGTTACAAACCTAACACTGATCCATACAACTTTATATTTGTATTATTTGATCTGAAGATCCTGAACTATATTGAAGAAATCATATTCAAATAAAGGGAATCATAATTCCATGATCTCTGTGTGTGTTGTGTAAAGAACTAATTGATGATTTGAAAGACTTACTGAGTGAGTTGGATAGGCCCTCGACCATAATATTGTTTGCCAGGAGCACATGGCCATTGATTTGAAGCCGTGCAATAGGTTTGCTTGTTAGTTTCGGTAATAAAGCAATATCCCCACGCATATGGGCCATCTGGTGCACTTGCCCACCCTCCTACACAAAAATGGTAAAATGCTGAAAATATTTTCCTTAAAACATTTTATAGCAAACCAAACAAAACGTAAGTAACTAACCCGTGGTCTCATGAGAGGTTTGACCAAAGAAAGCAGCAATCTCCCTTTTTCGTGTAGTTATATCACCAGTGGTGCCAAAGCCATTGAAAGATTTGGCAGCATCAACGAAAGCATTGTAAGTGTAGAATCCATTGCTCTTACATCGAGGATCGTTTCGATATTTAAGCATTTGGTCAAAAAGAGACGAGCTGATGACGCTGGTAACATCGTCTGCTGAGGTTCCAAGCAAGAAGAAAGCTAAGAAAAACAGTATCAGAGAAAAGAGCTTCATTTTTTTCCTTATCTTTGAGAGTGTGTGAATGCAGTGCAACCAAGGTGATGTGTGGAAGTGAATGGTGGGTATATGTGACTATATATAGAGGATAAGTGCAATGGATTTTGCTCGATTACCAGTCAAAATGGGTTGGCTCAGCCTGACTTCAACTTCAATGACCAAAGTGAAATTCTTAAA
Organism: Castanopsis chinensis; assembly: GCA_032878915.1. Lineage (NCBI taxonomy): Eukaryota > Viridiplantae > Streptophyta > Magnoliopsida > Fagales > Fagaceae > Castanopsis > Castanopsis chinensis. The sequence continues at coordinate 23,607,961 of JAVQMG010000121.1, read as the reverse complement.
ACTTTCAATTTCAAATATAAATTACAAAATTGTCAATCAAATTGAGTAAAAAAAAATTAATGAAAATATTGAGGTGTTCAAAGACCTGAATGATTCAAAATTTAATAAATATAAGAGATAATTTTATAGTAAAAAATGAAATTCGATAAAACAAAAATTACGCTATCTTCATAACTATAGACTAATCAGCCAATTCTTTTTTTAAGAACACCATTAGACTAACTCAAATATTTGGAGTCCAACTCCTATTTTTGTAAGCTAAGTATTTAAAATTTTTTTTTTTTAACCGCAACATTGGACTAACTAAGGCCTCTCGTAGGTCACTAGCCCCTTATTTTTTTGCGAATTCAAAAAAAAAAAAAAAAAAATAGGGCTAATGACTTTAATTTAAAGCTTATAACTTTGTTGTTTGGTTCTCGCTTCAAGGTAAGCAATGTTTTTTTTTTCAATTTCTTTTATTTTCATTGCTTTAGTTATTTAATTTCGTAGTTTAATTTCCTTCTAGTTTTAGGTACTTTTACTATAGGAACTAGTTTAGGCTATTAGAATAGTTAGAATGTAGAATTTCTGCCTCAAGGCGCGCGCATATGCCGGCTTGACTTAGTATAGGCATCTTAAGGAGTTTTCACATGTAACATTGGTCATGCGTACCTACAATTACCTAGAAGCCCTGACTTTATAATGTTTTGGTTGATTTTTTGTTTAATCAGTTGCTAGCTTTCAATAATATGCTAGTAACATGCTTATGGTATTAGAACTGTTTAGAAACTTGGCTAGGATCGGTTGAATATTTCATAGAGACACGTTTAGGATTGGATAAGGATAATTATCGTATGAATAAGATGTTTGATTTCAATCCTTGTTTGAATTCAAGATGTTTTGGATTACGAACGAATTAATTCAAAGAGAGTATGACTTTCTTTCTTCTTCCCCATTTTGGGTTTGGTAATTATCGATCTCTTGTACAAAAATGTCAAAGAAGCTCGACAAGTGGGACTTTTTTATTTTTGAGAGAAGACAAGGGTGGCTTTTTTATTTTTGAGAGAAGACAAGGGTGGCTTGGCTAAGTTCAAAGCCAAATACAAATGTTAGCTTACCTGTCTTACAAGGAATAGGAAAATCCATTGTCATCATCCTGAGGTGTGGTCCATTAATGCCATTATATCTGCCAATTGAATTACCCTTTGGGTGCTGCCAATTAGCAATAGCAATACGATTTGCGTCTACATTTTGGAGTTTTCCTTCCGTATTCAATGAACCTTGTGGATGAGGAGTAGGGCATTTACCACCACCTTGTGAATGAATTGATTTACTAATGCCTAACTTTCCACTCCAATGACTGGGCATACAATTGCTTATGCAATAATCATCAAAATATATATAAGAGCATAAGTTTCTGTCATGTGACACATTTTATAAAAAGAATTGAAATACTCTTAAGTCATCTAAGAACAACTTTAAAAATAGGGACTCTTCATTTTATTTTATTTTAGTTTAATATTTCAAGGCTACTTTTTGTTACATTTTATTCAATTATGTTTCAAGACTATTATTTGTTTCATTTGGTTCAATGTTTATAGATTTTTCCTCTCTCTCATACACAAAAAATTCTTTGCATTTCCATTCATCATTTTCACTTCTACTCCTTTATATACACATGCCCAAAGCCCTCCATGTTATCTCATCTCAAATACACTCAAACCAAAAACGATGTCATTTACCTTCAAGTCTTCAACCTTACAACCACACTTACATAACTCTAATATTGTCATACCTTTAATCCTAACCCATATGAGTAGACTATAAACAAGAAAAGGGCTTGCTTTTTTTATTCAGTGACGATGGCTTATGGTTTTGATGTTGGTGTCAGACATTGTAGATTTTATGAATGTTGTGATTCGCTTTGAATCTTTGGATGTTTGAGATCTTGGTTGGGGAAGGTCGTAAATGTATTTTATTTTAGAACTAAAGAGAAAGAGAAAGAAACATTCTAATTGATTATTTATGAAATTAGCTTTTTTTTTTCTTAGAACTCATAATGTGTAGGTTTTTTTGTAAGAAACATTCCAATGATGATCACAAAGTGCTTTCCTTTTTTTTTTTTTTTTTTTTTTTTTTTTTTAAAAAAAGGATATAGAAGCCCAATTAAAAATAATTAAATTTTGATAAATGGATGTGTTTTTAGCCGATTTCTATTTGTTTAATCGTGTTCTCTTTATGTAGATACTCATAATCACAAATTATTTCCTTAATTTCATTGAGATAATGAATTAAGTGTTTGAGATTGAGGTCTCCATATTTGGTTTTAAGAATAGAGTGGATGAAGAAGTGTTTGGGAGGTTTCTTAAATTTATGTAATTTTAAGATATAGAAGTATTTTATGTTCTAAATTCTTATTTATTTATTTCAAAATCATTTAATCAGTTTAAAAAATAAATTTTAATTTTAATAGTAAATGTTATAACATTTTATAGTCTTATAGTGTTATCCACTTTGGTCCTATTAAGCCAATTTGGTCCATTTAGTCCTATTTGTTTGCTTTGGTCCAACTTGGTCCACTTTGGTACTATTCCGTCCTACTCGGTCTCATTCGGTTCATTTTGGTCCATTAAATGCATTTGGTCCATTTTTGTGCACTTACCATATAGTCCTATTAAGCCAATTTGGTCCATTTACCCAATAGGTACATTTTTGTGCACAAGGAAGCAAACCATCTAGTCCCATTTAGTCTCATTCGGTTCATACTTGTAATTAATATCTAAAATCTTAAGCAAATTATTTATTATTATTATGATCTTATTGAGTCACATTAATGTAGCATTTTGGTCTACTTTAGTCTAGCTAAATTTAAGTAAAAGTCTTTCTAAACATAAATGTTATAAATACTTAAATATACTAAATGTAATTTTACCTTTGCATCAGGGGGATAGAAGGGAGAGGAGAACTAACCAAACGGTACACTTGGTCTGGGAGCCACTTATCCTCCTTTAAATTCACTATTTTACCATCACCTATCTGCTAAATCATGCCTTTCCTCACCACATCCCTTGCACTTAAAATACTCTTCTATGCATATAACCCATTAGTCGAGGGATTAGCTTCAAGAATGGAGCAATCTGGAAAAAAAATGAGCTTTAAAAACTCTGTGACAAAGTGATTCCGGATTTTTTAGCATACGCCAAACTTGCTTGGCCAACAAAGCATCATTAAACTTCTCAATCTCCTTAAACCCCATGCCTCCACAATCTTTAGCTTGGCAAAGTTTTTTCCATTTTACCCAATGCACTTTCTTGTTATCACCATTGTAGCCCTACCAAAATTTGCAAATCATGACCTCAATTTCCTAAATTAATCCCTTAGGAAGCTTGAGACAACTCATAGAGTAGGTTGGAATGGCTTGGATGACGGATTTAATGAGTACCTCTCTACCAGCTTGAAATAGGAGTTTCTCCTTCCAACCTTGGAGCTTGTTCCAAATTCTCTCCTTAATATAGGCAAACCCTTGTCTCTTTGCTCTCCCCACAAATGCAGGCAGCCCCAAATATCTCTCATACTGCCTAATGGTTGGAACACCCAACAGATGTTGAATTCTGACTTGGATATCATGGTGAGTATTAAAGTTGAAGAAGATACTTGTTTTATCTCTGTTTATTTTTTGGCCCGATCCTCTCTTATAGACTGATAAAATATTAAGGATTACCTGACACTTATATTCTTTTGCACGGCAAAAAAGAACACTGCCATTCGCAAAAAATAGGTGAGAAACATGTGGCCTATTTCTGCAAATTGACACCCCTAATAGCACCATCAAATTCGGCTTTGCAGATCAAACCTTGAAGGCCCATGGCACATAGCAAAAATAAATATGGAGATAACGAATCACCTTGCCTCAGCCCCCTACTGGGCTTGATAGTTCTACTTGGCACCCCCATTGAGCAAAACAGAATATGATACAGACTTGATGCAAGACATAATAGTGGCAACAAACCTTCCAGCAAACCTCAAATGCAACATTACCCTTTCCAAGAAATCCCACTCCACTCTGTCATAAGCTTTTCTCATATCAAGCTTTAGAGCCATATACCCATTTTTCCCTTGGGTCTTCCACTTCAAGAAATGGAGGGTCTCAAAAGCAACCAGCACATTATTAGTAATCAGCCTTCCTAAAAGAAAAGCACTCTGTGAATCAGATACTACATAGGGCAAAATCAGTTTCAAAGGGCTAACCAACACTTTAGCAATGAGTTTGTAAACTACATTACAAAGACTTATAGGTCTAAAACCTAAAACTTTCTTGGGGTCTTTTATTTTTGGGATAAGAGCAATAAAAGTGGAATTAATAGCATCTGGAATAGTGCCTGAATTTAAAGCTGTCAGAGCTACCTTTGTTACATCTTTACCAACAATATGCCAAAAGGATTTGTAAAAAATAGGGGACATACCATCTGGGCTTGGGGCCGTGAGAGGAGCCGTTTGGTGGAGAGCTTTGAGTACATCTTCAACATTGTATGGTTTGTTCAGGCTATTATTCATCTCATCACTGACTGTAGGAAGTAATCCACTCACAATCTCATCAAAGCCAGTTGCATTCGAAGTGGTAAACATACTATTAATTGCCAATTTTCCCATTTGTTCTTCATCTTCAGTCCAAGTACCAAACTCATCTTCCAACCCCAAAATATAATTATGTTTATTTAGTTGTTTGGCTTGGCAGCTTGTGATTTTTTTTAACAAAATACTAACTGGGTTAGGGTCATGTAAATCAGTCCATGATTGTTTCAGCACATCCTCACAAGTTTTATCTTTAAGCTACATTGCCTCAAACCAGAACGACTGCCCCTTTCTATAGAACCTTTTTTGCTCAGCATCTAAAATGAGAATGATAGGTCTATGGTCCGAATGGAAGCACTCTAAGTGATGAATGCGAGAAGTAGGAAACCGTAAAACCCAATCCACTATTGCCACCCCACGGTCTAATCAGATCCAAAAATTATGGTCACCCTGTCTTCTATTGCACCATGTAAAAGGGAATCCATTAAAGCCAAGATCTTTAAAACCGCAATAATCCAATGCATCTCGGAACCCCTGTATTTGTCTTTCAGGCTGAACCAACTATCCCTATTTCTCTTCAAGCTTAAATATTTCATTAAAATCACCCAAGAAAATCCAAGGTAGACTGAGTCTGTGGCTCAAATCTCTAAGTAGATTCTAGGAATTTTCCTGGCTGGTAATTTCAAGCTCTCCATAGAAACCCATGAAATGCTAGGCGTCATCCATTCCTTGATCCACCACCCCATCAATGTGATTATAAGAAGAAGTAAGAACTTTCATTGCAAAATCCTCTTTCCACAGCAAAGCCAGGCCCTCTCCCCTATTATGACATGGAACAAAAAAAAAAAAAAAAAAAAAATTGTATTTCATTTTACGACTTATCCTCTAAATGACCTCCTTATCAACCTTGGTCTTCATGAGAAAAACCACTTTGGGATTTTTTTGCCAACCAAGTTAGCAAGTTCGACCTCTGTCTGTGGGTTTCCAAGCCCACGACAGCTCCAGCTAAAGCAACTCATTGTGTCTGGTGGTGGTGGGAACCAGCCACCACCTGAATATTTTCTTTGCCTCCCTTACATACTGCACTAACCCTTTTCTTCTTTCTAATTTTCAAGTCCAAAGTTTCCAACTCCGGCCGACTACTGTTTAAAATCTCCATATCTGAACTGGAATAAATTTCCCCAACCTCACACAATAGTCTTGACCATTTTTTGCTTAGAGCTTTTCGAAGGCTGTGTAGTTGCCCTATTAGTTACATTTGCTAGCGGGGTCTGAATTGTACTAAATGATAAAATACCATGCAACCCATCATTGTGACCAACTCCTCCCTCAGTGCATAAAACTTTTTGCATGGGAATGATATAAGGTGGCTGACCTAAAACGGAAAAGAAACAACAAGGAGGAAAATGCACCATTTAAATTAGTGGGAAGTTAGTTGTATTAGATGCCAGGTGTCTCTGTCTTATTGGTTGTAGTTGTAAAGAAATAGTTACTGATTTTAGCGCCAATTTTCAGTCTCTGTTTTTGGTTTCTGTATATATAGCTCCTCTGTTAGTTGATTTATGTAACAACTATTATTTGAACTTTCCAGATTAGTGAATAACAGTTTTCTCTCACGACATTTTGTGTTTTCTTCTTATTTTACATGGTATCAGAGCTATTTTCTTTCACTTTCCTACCAACCAAACAAAATTTCTTTCTTGAACTAAATTTTTTTAGCTTCCCATGGCTTCAGACTCTTCGAGTGCACCATCTTCTTCATCTACTCCAACTACAAGTGCAGTCATGGCAGATGAATCTGCCAATAATCCCTATTTCCCACCAGCAAATGAGAATCCTGGTTTGATTCTCACATCTCAACCTTTCATTGCTCCTAAGAATTACATGACTTGGGCGAGATTTGTGTTTCTGGCTCTGAGTTCCAGGAACAAGTTTGGATTCGTTTATGGTTCAATTCCAGAACCAGATCCAACTTCACCCTTGTTCAATTCTTGGAATAGATGTAACACTACGATCCTTTCATGGTTGACCAATTCACTTAGTCCTGATCTTAAAGCTAGTGTTATGTACATCAATTCTGTAAAAAATTTGTGGATTGATCTCAAGAACAGGCTATCTCAAGACAATACACCAAGATTGTTTGAGTTGCAAAAGGAGATTTCACATTTGGTTCAAGGATCACTCTCAGTGAGTTCATACTTTACCAAATTCAAGACTTTATGGGATGAATTTGCTAATAATCAACCTTTCACAGTTTGCACTTGTGCTTGTGTTTGTGGTTCTAAGTTATCTCAGTTAGATGCACAACACAAAGAACATGTATTTCGTTTTTTGATGGGCTTGAATGATAGCTATGGAAACCTAATAGGGCAGATTTTGCTTGTTGAACCTTTTCCTTCTCTTAGTAAAGTGTGTTCTTTAGTTTTTCAAGAAGAGAAAAGAAGGAATATAGGTAGCACTACTAATGTAGTTCAGCAATTGGATGCTGTGGCAATGTATGTGAATAATAATAGGCCATTCAATGCAAATCAAGGTTAGAACAAAATTGGTGGGAAAGGAAAGAAAGACAGACCTGTGTGCACTTATTGTGGCTTTACTGGACATATAGCAGATAAGTGTTATAAGCTTCATGGGTACCCTCTTGGTTATAAGCCTAAAGGAGGTACCAAGCCAACGGTTAATCAAGTTTCAGGAAATCTTGGTTTTGATGGTAATTCCATGGTTCAGTCAAATGGTTTGCCTACTGGTTTGCCTATTTTTGGTGTCCAATCTGATGGTATGGTTCAGAATTTGGTAAATGCTCCCATCAGTACTCAATCTAGTTTTGGGAATGGTGTTGCTACTTTACCTTTTGGTTTTTGCACATGGTGCTTCTGGTGGTTCTCTCATGCAGCAGGGTGCTTTCTATCAGCCTTAATGTCCTATATCCTAAGCTCAATGTGAGCAATTGCTCAGTTTCTTGAAAGGGTATGTAGGTGTGGATTCAGGTTTTGGCACTCCAACTAGTCATGTTGCATCTGTCATGACTTCCAATGCTGTTCCAACTTCACCACAAATTCAATCATCTTTGTGTACCATTTCCAATTCCCCTTCCTACTCTACTAGTTTTTCAAGTAACCCCTTTTGGATTCCACCTTATCTTTCACATTTTGTTTTTTCTACTTAAGTGACTGACAGGACTGCTTACAAATCTGATTCTTGGATCATAGACACTGGTGCCACTGATTATACGGTGCACTCAGTGACTCAATTCACTTCTATCACTTCCATAGTCAATACTTGTGTCTATTTGCCTAATGGGGAACAAGCCTTAGTCACACATGTGGGCACTGTGCATCTTTCTTCTACACTTGTTTTAAATGATGTTTTGTGTGTTCCATCTTTTGGTTTTAACCTGATTTCAGTGAGCAAGCTTACAAAATCCTTATTTTGTTGTCTCATATTCTTTGGTCATTATTGTTTTATTTAGGACCTTGCTCAATAGAGCATGATTGGTCAGGTAGAGAGAGCAATGGCTTGTATCTGTTGAACTCAGCTAAACAACAAGGTTCTTATGCTCTCACTGCTGTTGCTAGTTCATCTTCAAATTTGTGGCATACTAGACTAGGTCATCTTTCATTTTCCAAACTTCAATTATTGAAAAATGTTGTAAATATTGATATTTCCAATAAAACTCCATGCTGTGAAGTTTGTCATTTTTCAAAACAGAAAAGACTTCCCTTTTCCATTAGTGCTCATGTATCTTCTGCCCCCTTTGAATTGATTCGTTGTGATCTTTGGGGTCCCTTTTCTACTTGCACTATTGAAGGTTATAAATACTTTTTGACCATTGTAGATAATTTTTCTAGATGCACTTGGGTGTATTTGCTTAAACTGAAATATGATACTCAGTTTTCAAATCCTAGTTTTGCTAACATGGTTCAAACTCAGTTTCATAGCAATATTAAGACCATTAGAAATGATAATGGTACTGTTGTCTTGTGTTGATACTCCTCAACAAAATGCCATTGTTGAAAGGAAGCGTCAACATATACTTAATGTTGCTAGGGCATTGAGATTTCAATCCCAAGTTCCTTTATGTTTTTGGGGTAACTGCATTCTTACTGCAGTTCACTTGATAAATAGGGTTCCTTTCAAATCTTTGGGTAAAAAAACCCCTTATGAAATCTTTTTTCATGCTCCACCCTCTTATGCTCATCTCAGAAATTTTGGTTGTTTGTGTTTTGTCTCCACTTCATCCAACCATAGGCACAAATTTGCACCTAGGGCCAGAAAGTGTGTTTTATTAGGCTATCCTCATGGCATCAAAGGCTACAAAGTTTTGGACCTTAACTCCAATTCCATTTTCATTTCCAGGGATATTGTGTTTTATGAGACCATTTTTCCTTATGCTTCTAATTCCTCACCATCTACCTCATACTTGCATGATTATGTTTTTCCTCATGTTTCTTCTATTTTTCCTTGTGATTTTGATTTTGTTCCCTTTTGCCAGGCCACAAATGCGTTGACCCCTTGTGATAACTTAGATTAATTAATTAGCCCAGTTTTTAATTAATCAAATTAACATGCAATATCACGTGGCAGCACAAACAAATCACCAAACTAAGTTAAGCAGCGGAAAATAAATAACACGGTGATTTGTTCACGAATGGGAAAAACCCTTACGGCAAAAACCCCACCGGGTGATTTAAGGTCACCACTCCCGAAACTCCACTATTATCACAACAAGCAATTACAAGTAAGGAATCCCAGTACCTCACCAACCTACAGTTGAACTCTTACCCCAATACCCAATTGGACTTGTTCTGTAGTGACAGTTTCTCCTTTCAATGCATGGCTCCCAAGTACGTGACTAACCAGATGCGTGGATCCTAGTACGCGACTTCAAATACCAACTAGAGAGAGAGAGAGTTGGCTGCAAAGTTCTTCAAATCATCAGAGATGAACTAGGGCACGAACTTTGTCTTTCTGATCACAAATTGCATGAACAACAAGTTCTCAAAGGATGTGCAACTTGTATCTTCTACTTCCTTGCTTGACGGCCCTTAAAATAATCCTTTTATATGTCTAGGGTTAGGAGAAAAGAAGTCCCAAAGACACACTCACGGATTAGACTTGAAACAGACTTGGAAATCTGTTTTCTTTAATTCTCGACAGATAGAGGTGTCGAGAGGTGTCGAGAAGCTGTCGAGGCTCGGGCAAAACAGCTTCTTTAAAGCTCGATAGATGCATCTGTCGAGGTATGTGTCGAGCTTTAAAAACTTGCACTTTCTTGCTTGTTTCTTGGACAGACTTTGACGGCTTCAACACTTAACCTTGAACCACTGTTTCTTGAAGTGTTAAACTCATCCTAAATCTACCCAATTACAAGTAAAGTGCGTTTTGTCTAAGGATAAGCCAATTACATAAAATAGCGACATATGTTCACGGACTTGAACTACATATGTCCTAACACCTTTACTGCTCCTTCTCCTTCCTTTGATAGTTCCATAGCAGTTTCTTTAGATTCTTCTCATTCTACTAAGTCCATTCTTTCTTCTGTTTCATTAGAGCTTCCAACCACCACTCCTCTCTCAGAATCTATTTCTCATTCAGATTCTGCTACTATTCCTTCTGATCTACCTGCTCCTTTAAGAAGGCCCACTAGACCCCATGTTCCTCCTTCTTATCTTTCAGACTACTCTTGTAAGATGGTTAGTGCTAAACCCTAACCTAGTCTACAAGTGGGCTTATAGGATCAAATACTTACCTGATGGGTCTATTGAGAGGTATAAGGCTCGTTTAGTTGCTAAAGGATATACTCAGAAGCTTGGCCTTCATTATTCTGAGACTTTTTCTCCAGTTGCCAAATCTGTTTCTGTTAGAATTGTGCTTTTCTTGGCTATTGTGAAAGGGTGGGTTTTGCATGAAATGGATGTTAACAATGCATTGTTACATAGTGATTTGGTGGAGGGTGTGTATATGTCTTTGAGCCACCTAGTTTTCACAGCAAGGGGGAGGGTTTAGTATGCAAGTTAAATAAGAGTTTATATGGTCTTAAACAGGCCTTAAGACAATGGTTTGAGAAATTTTCAGATACCATATTGCAGATGGGTTTTGTGCAATCAAAATTAGATTGCTCCTTGTTCACACATTCACAAGGAGCTTCATTCACTGCACTCTTGGTCTATGTTGATGATATTCTGCTTACAGGTAACAATCCTTCTTGTGTTGTTGCTTTGAAGAAACTGCTTGATGATAAATTTGGCTTAAAAGACCTTGGCACCTTAAGGCACTTCTTGGGTTTAGAAGTTGCAAGGATTGCTGAGGGTATTAGTCTTACTCAAAGGATATATGCCTTGAAGATTTTGGAAGACACAGGTTTTATGGGCTACAAACCTATCAAATTTCCCATGGAGCAAAATTTGAGGTTGTCCAAATATGAAGGGAAACTACTTGCTGAACCAGGAGTGTATAGAAGTCTCATAGGCAGGCTGCTATACTTAACTTTGACAAGACCAGACTTGACATATGCTGTGAATAGATTAAGTCAATTTGTGTCACAGCCTAGAGAACCTCATCTATTAGCAGCACATAGGGTTCTTCAATTTATCAAAGGGTCACCAAGTAAAGGGATTTTTTTTCCTAGTTGTTCAGAGTTGCACATTAAGTCCTTTTGTGATTTAGATTGGGCTGGATGCCCTGATACCCTTATGTCCTTCATAGGATATGTAGTGTATTTGGGTGATTCCTTGATATCATGGAGATCAAAGAAGCAAGGGGTGGTGTCCAAATCCTCTATAGAAGCTGAGTATAGGGCAATGGCTAGTGTAGCTTATGAAATTACTTGGGTGATGCAATTGCTTAAGGACTTACAGATTGAACATCATAGACCTGCTATGCTATTTTGTGACAATCAAGCAGCTTTATATATAGCTGCAAACCCAGTTTTTCTTGAGCGGACCAAGCGTATAGAGGTTGATTGCCATTTGGTAAGGGACAAGATTTTGGAAGGGTAGATAAAGACTTTTCATGTGGCAACCAATTCTCAAGTTGCTGATATTTTGACAAAAGCTTTAGGCATGGCAGCTTTTGCAAGACTCTCAAAAAAATTGGGAATGAAAGACATATTTCAACCTAAAGTTTTGCAATCAGTTCAAGTTACAGAGTCTGAGACACTGGACTTGAGGGGGAGTGTTAAAGTTGAAATGAATGAAGTAACAGAAGCTGAAGTAAATGAAGTAATAGACAAACGATCGGACAAACAAAATAAGCAAAACGATTACTGAAGAAACGGTTACTGATTTTAGTGCCAATTTTCAGTCTATTACTTCATTTAGTAATAGACTGATTTTAGTAACAGAGTCTGATTTTACTGATTTCAATGGAAGAAAGCCTAAGCATAAAATGGCAAAGAAACAAAAGGAAGGAAAACGCACCGTTTAAATTAGTGGGAAGTTCGTTGTATTAGATGTCAGGTGTCTTTGTCTTATTGGTTGTAGTTGTGAAGAAACGGTTACTGATTTTAGTGCCAATTTTCAGTCTCTGTTTTTGGTTTCTGTATATATAGCTCCTCTATTAGTTGATTTATGTAACAACTATTATTAGAACTTTCCAGATTAGTGAATAATAGTTTTCTCTCAAAGAATTTTGTGTTTTCTTCTTAATTTACAACGTAAGTAACTAACCCGTGGTCTCATGAGAGGTTTGACCAAAGAAAGCAGCAATCTCCCTTTTTCGTGTACTTATATCACTAGTTGTGCCAAAGCCATTAAAGCATTGTAGAGGAAAAAACCACTGGGCAATTCCGAAAAATATCCACTATAAAATAGAGATTACAACTATTAAGTTTATGCTTAACTTGAGTCCACAATAAATTGAATATATAACAAATAAATCTCAAGGAGAAAATACAATCTCTCCACAAAACCAGTAATAAAATACTCCAACTTTCCATAGTTGTAGTACTCAAAAACTCCATAAAAACTCCATCAATTTATCTTCTTTATGTGTAATTTGAGCAAAAAAAAAAAAATGTCTCTTTCCCTTTTTCACTCTCTCACACTCTCACTATGTTTCTCTCTACCTCTTCGGACTACACCTCCTGAAGCTCTCACTTGTGTTTTTCTCACAATTGCCGAATGACTCTCTTGCGTCAGCTCTTCACTCATTGTGTTTCTCACTCAAAATCACACGGCATGGCCAAATGGCCTTTCTTTTCTTTTCCTTCTTTTCTCCTCAGCATGTCTCACGCGCTTGCTCAGCTTTGCATTAAATCAAAAGCTAGCTTTGGAAGCTTGAGGAAGCACGCTCATTAATTGAGCTTTGACTAATGTGACAAGCAAGTGGGCTGGACCCCCTAGGTGCCACGCACCCAACAGAAACTTGGCTAGGATCGGTTGAATATTTCATAGAGACACGTTTAGGATTGGATAAGGATAATTATAGTATGAATAAGATGTTTGATTTCCATATCAAAAAAAAAAAAGATGTTTAATTTCAATCCTTGTTTGATTTCAAGATGTTTTGGATTACGAACGAATTAATTCAAAGAGAGTATGACTTTCTTTCTTCTTCCCCATTTTTGGTTTGGTAATTATTGATCTCTTGTTCAAAAATGTCAAAGACGCTCGACAAGGGTGACTTTTTTATTTTTGAGAGAAGACAAGGGTGGCTTGACTAAGTTCAATGCCAAATACAAATGTTAACTTATCTGTCCTACAAAGAATAGGAAAATTCATTGTCATCATCCTGAGGTGTGGTCCATTAATGCCATTATATCTGCCAATTGAATTACCCTTTGGGTGCTGCCAATTAGCAATAGTAATACGATTTGCGTCTACATTTTAAAGATTTCCTTCCGTATTCAATGAACCTTGTGGATGAGGAGTGGGGCATTTACCACCATCTTGTGAATGAATTGATTTACTAATGCCTAACTTTCCACTCCAATGACTGGACATACAATTGCTTATGCAATAATCATCAAAATATATATAAAAGCATAAGTTTCTGCCATGTGGCATATTTTATATAAAGAATTGAAATGCTCTTAAGCCATATAAGAGATAAGAACAACTTTAAAAATAGGGACTCTTTATTTTATTTGATTTTTGTTTAATATTTCAAGACTACTTTTTGTTACATTTTATTCAATAATGTTTCAAGACTATTATTTGTTTCATTTGGTTCAATGTTTCAAGACTTTTCCTCTCTCACACACAAAAAACTCTTTGCATTTCCGTTCACCATTTTCACTTCTACTCATTTATATACACATGTCCACAGCCCTCCATGTCATCTCATTTCAAATACACTCAAACCAAAAATTATGTCATTTACCTTTAAGTCTTCAACCTTACAACGACACCTATATAACTCCAACATTGTCATACCTTTAATCCTAACCCATACGAGTAGGCTATAAACAAGGAAAGGGGCTTGCTTTTTTTTATTCAGTGACTGTAGCTTATAGTTTTGATATTGATCAATGTCGAATGTTGTGGATTTTATGAATGTTGTGAATCGCTTTGAATCTTTGGGTGTTTGAGATTTTGGTTTGGGAATATCATAAATGTATTTTATTTTAGAATTAAAGAGAAAGAGAAAGAAACATTCTAATTGATTATTTATGAAATTAGCTTCTTTTTTTTTTTTTTTTTTAAACTCATAATGTGTAGGTTTTTTTATAGGTTTTTTACTACTATTTTGTATGGTATGAGCCATAGTAATTAAAAAAAAAAAAATCAATGATGATCACAAAGTGTTTTCCTTTTTCTTTTTTCTTTTTTTAAAGGATATAGAAACCCAACTAAAAATAATTAAATTTTGATAAATTGATGTGCTTTTAGCTGATTTCTATTTGTTTAATCACGTTCTCTTTATTTTGATACTTATAATCACAAATTATTTCCTTAATTTCATTGAGATAATGAATTGAGTGTTTGAAATTGAGGTTTCCATATTTGGTTTTGAGAATATAGTAGTTGAAGAAGTGTTTGGGAGATTTTTTAAATTTATGTAATTTTAGGATATAAAAGTATTTTATATTTATTTATTTCAAAATCATTTAATCAGTTTAAAAAATAAATTATAATTTTAATAGTAAATATTATAATATGTTATAGGCTTATAGTGTTATAAAATTTTTAAAAATAAAATATGAATTAAAAAAAATAAAGTTTCAAAGTATTCAACAATATTGAGGGCAAATATAAATGCAATACAAAAAAATAAATATTATATGTAAATCTTAATATACATAAAAAAATTATTTCAAATGAAATTATAAAATATCTTTGCATCGCACAGGATATCATTGAATTGGGAGTGAATTTGTCTGAAAATATTGTATATGTATTTTAAGGGTGAAAAACTACCCACTGCTAGTAGAAAAATATTATTTTCAAACTCTAAGCTTTAAAATATAAGTTCAAATAAAATTGCTTCTTAGAGCATCTCTAATGGCTTCTTAAGGGTGTGTTTGGCTGGGGTGAAAACAGGAAGGATGAAAAATAGGGAGAGAAAAATAGGATAGAAAATGGCATTTTCTACTGTTTGGTTAAGAAGGGGAGGGGGAGAGAAAAGTGGTAGAGCCTACAAGTTTTCTCTCCTCCCTCTTCAAAATACAATCTCTCCAAATTGAAGAGAAAATTGGAGTGAAAAGTGAGAAATTGTTTTTGACAAAACTGCCCCCACTTTTCTGGTTCTTCCCCCCGTCACGGTAACGTTGGTTTTTTCTTTTTTTCTTTTTTTCTTTTTTGACTTTTCCACTGTAACGTTTTTTTCCTATTTTTTTTTTTTTTCTTTTGACTTTCCACTGTAATGTTGGTTTTTTTTTTTTTTTTTTTTTTTTTTTTTTTTTTTGCTTTTTTCTTTCTTTTGTTTGGTCAGGTGATAGGTTCTTCTTTTCTTTCTTTTTTTCTCTTAATTTTTATTTGTATTATTTTTTAAGAAAGCACTTTTGGATGATTTCTTATATTATTTTTTTTGAATTGTTCACTTTCATCTATATACAATTTTTTAAAAAAGTATAATGCATTACTTTCTCTTTTATTTAAGAGAGACATGATGGTAAATTTATACAAACCTTATTTTCAACCAAACCAAAAAAATTTTCATCCTTCTACTTTTCCACCCTCTCAACCAAACACAACTGAGGAAAACTAAAGATTTTTCTATCCTTCCAACCAAACGGACCCTAAAGCCAACTTTAGAGAGAAAACACCCCAAAAATTCACTCCAATAGCTTCTCCATCTTCATTTCTTAGATTAGAATTGCTACAGTGTTTCTCTACAAGTAGTTAGCATTGTAGTGTTTACTGTTCACACTTCAAATGTTTTTAGCTATTATAATAATCAACTATTAAATAAAAAATGTTGGAAGATGTGTAGTTGTTAAAGAAAAAATAAATAATGAATAAATAATAAATGAAGAAATAATATTTAAATGAGATAGAGAAAATGGTAAAGAATCTGTTGGAAAATGTATTTAAAAAAGTAGGTAGGTAAAAGCTAAATATTACTGTTCATTGTCCAAATAATACAAAAATTTTGATAAGCTACTGGAGATGCTCTTAGAGATCCGATTTCATATTGAGTTGGCACTTGGCAATTACACATGCATGACAGTACTGTTTGTCCATATAAGTAGAGCATGTAAATTTTGAAGAGTTTGGCTGTCATCCGTGGATAATTGAAGTCTTTTGGATAATTAAAAATAATCATAATTCAAACGTGTTCAAAATTGCTTGAAAGGTGTTGTTGGAAAATAACCTTAATTTGATTACTTATTTGCTCATATCTTTTCAAGCATAGCGATTTTTTGAGTGATACTTCGTTTCACTTAGAAGTAGACATCTAGGGCAGCTATGCAGATTGGTACCCAATATGATTCAATCTTTTTTTAATTAAGAGAGCATCATACCCAATTGACTTTGTGAGCATCTTACCCAAAGTAGCCAACAAAGCAATGAATAATTTAGAATTTAGAAAGTAATATAAAATCCGACGTACAGTTTGGTAAAGCTAGCTACAATATTAATTACCAGTACTCAAATTTATATAATTCTTCTTTATTTATTTTTAAGCTTAGAGATCTCTTATGGAACAACAAAATCACCAATTTATATGTTTATATTGGACTCCTTATTGTAGTTGGCTAAACATATTTTAGCCTTGGACCAAAGCTATTTAGGCAAAAGGCTTTTGATTATAGCAATCTAAGTTGTTCCCATAGCTCACTCCCAATATGTCACAATACCTCTTATAGAACCCAATCCTATCATCCACCCTATTATCGGAGCCATGGCCACATTCAAGGCCACCATTGATAATGTTGGTGATTACACCATAGCCCGGAACTCGACCAGCTGATGTGTCAGCAGCAGAGGGTCTCCAATTTCCAATGATGACATCGTGGCTAGATGGCTTGTTTGCTTGCGGGGTCATCCAAAACCATATGGCTGTCTTGAACGATATGGTGGGGTCGGTGGCTACAAGATCTGGATTGTTTATGAGATCAGTTCCAATAGCTTTACCTGCTTGCCCATAGTTATAGTTGCTGATAAAAGTTGATGAACCATCAAAGTTAGGGTCAAAGTCTTTGATAAACATAGTTACAAAAGTCATTTGACACAACATTTTTCACAACTTTAACATGATTTGTTGTGATTGGATCATATCAATAATATTTAAGTCTATCTCCCACATTATTTTATTATACACCAATTATAATAAATCATATCAATATTTTTAAAAATAAATTGTTTTCCTAACTTAGTAACAAATTTATGGTTTTAAAAACTTACTGAGTGAGTTGGATAGGTCCCCGGCCATAATATTGTTTTCCAGGAGCACATGGCCAAGATGTTGAGGTACAATAAGTTTGCTTGTTATTTTCTGTAACAAAGCAATATCCCCATGCATATGGGCCATCCGGTGCAGTTGCCCACCCTCCTACACAAGATACAATCACCTTTTGCAATTAAAATTAAATCAATCAAACAAAAACTACGGGCCTGATTGTAACCCAGGTCTAAGTCCATTATACTATAACCCTGATTGTAATGTACTTTTAAAGCTAGTCCACTACAAAAACTACGGGCCTGGCATAATTTTTTGAAGTCACATTAATTTTTATGTATAGTTGTATTTTATACAATATTTTTTTTAAAGTGAATATATAGTTACACTAAACGTACACTTATTTATTATATTTTATATGGGAGATATACCGTACAATAATGTTAGTGATAAGGTATTTTTCAGTTGATCTTTTTTTTTTTTTTTAGAAAGAGTTTTAATTACCAAGCACCAATTAGCTTTTAGTATAGGCAGAAATTGAATTTCAGATTTTTTATTTAACCATCAGAGATTTTACCAGTTGAGCTAACTGAAACTCACAATTTTTTTCAATTGATCTGGTTTATTAATTGTAATTAGAATCATTTTCGTATGCAATTACTACTGATTTTATTTTTATGATTTCATCACTAGTAGCAGAACTGACCTGTGGTCTCATGAGAGGTTTGAGCTAAGAAAGCCGCAAGCTCTCTTTTACGTGTAGTAACATCACCAGCAGTGCCAAAGCCATTGAAAGATCGAGCAGCAGCAATGAAAGCATTATAAGTGTAGAATCCATTGCTTTTACATCTTGGATCGTTCCTATATTTAAGCATTTGATCAAAAAGAGACGCACTGATAAGGCTGCCAACATCGCCACCACCACCACTAGGTGTAGGAGATGGAGTTGTAGGGGAACCACCAGAAGAACACTGGCTTTGGCAACCATTTCCACAGTAATCATTTGTGTTGCCACACCATCCATATTGGCTACAACATAGCCCATTTGGACATACTGCACCCCCAGCTTGTCTTCCACATTGTTCTGCTGAGGTTCCAAGCAAGAAAGCTAAGAAAAGTAGCAAAGAAAAGAGCTTCATTTTTTTTAGTGTTTGTGCAAAACAATGGTGAGTTTGTACCTATATATATAGGAAAGTTTTATGGGTTTATCTTTACTGCTATTCTAGTTTTAGGTTCTTTTACGATAGGAACTGGTTTAGGCTAGAATAGTTAGAATGTAGAATTTCCGCCACAAGGCGCACACGTATGCGGGCTTGACTAAGGAGTTTGCATAAGTAACTTTGGTCATGCGTTCCTAAAATCATCTAGAAGCCCTGGCTTTATAATGTTTTGGTTGATTTTTTGTTTAATTAGTTTTTGGCTTTCAATAATATGCTAGTAACATGCTCATGGTATTTGAATTGTTTAGAAACATGGCTAGGATCGGTTGAATATTTCATTGAGACACGTTTAGGATTGGATAAGGATAATTATAGTATGAAGATGTTTGATTTCAATCCTTGTTTGATTTCAAGATGTTTTGGATTGCGAACAAATTAATTCAAAGAGAGTATGACAGCTTTTTCATTCTTCTTCCCCATTTTTGGTTTGGTAATTATCGATCTCTTGTCAAAGAAGCTCGACAAGGGTGGCTTGACTAAGTTCAAAGCCAAATACAAATGTTAGCTTACCAGTCTTACAAAGAATAGGAAAATCAATTGTCATCATCCTGAGGTGTGGTCCATTAATGCCATTATATCTGCCGGTGGAATTACTCTTTGGGTGCTGCCAATTAGCGATAGCAATAGGGTTTGTGTCTACAGTTTAGAGTCTTCCTTCTGAATTCAATGAACCTTGTGGATGAGGGAACAGGGCATTTACCACCACCTTGTGAATGAATTGATTTACTAATGCCTAACTTTCCACTCCAATGACTGGACATACAATTGCCTATGCAATAATCATTATATATATATATATATATATATATATATATAAGCAGAGATCTCGTATGGGAGATCATGAGTTTCTGCCATGTGGCACACTTTATAAAAAGAATTGAAATACTCTTAAATCATCTAAGAACAACTTTAAAAATAGGGACTATTCATTTTATTTTTTTTTTAGTTTAATATTTCAAGACTACTTTTTGTTACATTTTATTCAATAATGTTTCAAGACTATTATTTGTTTCATTTGTTTCAATGTTTAAAGACTTTTCTTCTCTCTCATACACTAAAAACTCTTTGCATTTTCATTCATTATTTTCACTTCTACTCCTTTATATACACATGCCCAAAGCCCTCCATGTCATCTCATCTCAAATGCACTCAAACCAAAATCGATATCATTTACCTTCAAGTCTTCAACCTTACAATGACACCTACATAACTCTAACATTGCCATACCTTTAATCCTAACCCGTATGAGTAGGCTATAAACAAGGAAAAGGGCTTGCTTTTTCTTATTCAGTGACGGAAGCTTATGGTTTTGATGTTGGTATTGGACATTGTAGATTTTATGAAGGTTGTGATTCACTTTGAATCTTTGGGTGTTTGAGATTTTGGTTTGGGAAGGTCGTAAATGTATTTTACTTTAGAACTAAAGAGAAAGAGAAAGAAACATTATATTTGATTGTTTATGAAATTAGCTTTTTTTTCTTAGAACTCATAATGTGTAGGTTTTTTTGGTAAGTTTTTTACTGCTATTTTGTATGGTATGAGCCATAGTGATAAAAAAATCGATGATGATCACAAAGTGCTTTCCTTTTTTTTTTTTTTTTTTTTTCAAAGGATATAGAAGTCCAATTAAAAATAATTAAATTTTGAGAAATGAATGTGATTTTAGCCGATTTATATTTGTTTAATCACATTCTTTTTATGTTGATACTAATAACACAAATTATTTCCTTAATTTCATTGAAATAATGAATTGAGTGTTTGAGATTGAGGTGTCCATATTTGGTTTTAAGAATAGAGTTGTTAAAAAAGTGTTTGGGAGGTTTCTTAAATTTACATAATTTAGGATATAAAAGTATTTTATACTTTAAATTCTTATTTATTTATTTCAAAATCATTTAATCATTCTAAAAAATAAATTTTAATTATAATAGTAAATATTATAATATGTTATAGTTTGATAGTGTTATCCACTTTGGTCCTATTAAGCCAATTTAGTCCATTTAGTCCTATTTGTTTGCTTTGGTCCAACTCGGTCCACTTTGGTACTATTCGGTCCTACTTTGTCTCATTCGGTTCATTTTGGTCCATTAGATGCATTTGGTCCATTTTTGTGCACTTACCTAATAGGAAAAAATAAGTTTGGGTTGAGAGCACCTATTTTAAATCCAAATTTATTAATATATATATATATATATATATAGAGAGAGAGAGAGAGAGAGAGATCTTATACTCATAATTAATATCTAGAATCTTAAGCAAATCATTTATTATTATTGTGCTCTTGTTGAGTCACATTAATGTAGTATTTTGTTCTACTTTAGTCTAGCTAAATTTAAGTAAAGCTCGGGTTGGGTTAGACTTTAAGATCTGGGTAGATGACGTTCCTGGGGACATTATCCCCCTTGCGTTGTTTGATGTGCACTAGTCCCCTTGTTTTTTTTTTTCATTTGGTTTAATAAAAGCCCCAGTCCCACAGACTGGTTTCTCAAAAAAAAAAAAAAAAAAAAAAGTAAAAGTCTTTCTAAACATAAATGCTATAAATAATTAAATATACTAAATGTAATTTTTAGGGCAACTACTCATTTGTTTTAATGTCGCTACTTTTAAATGAATTTCATGAGGTTGATTATATACCTTCAAAGGAAATAAACAAATAAATAAATAAATTATATATATAATTATATTTAATTATTCAGTGCAACGCACAAGATAGTGACTAGTTTTTTATAAGGAAAGAATCAATTTAATTTTTATAAAATAAATGAGGATACAATATATACTTATTCAGTTTTTTATGGTCAAATCTATTTAATTTTTTTGTTATTGATAGAAACTTTTTTTTCCTTTTTAAGGCTTTAGATGGTTAGTTCAAAGTTGCTAGACTATTAAAAATATATATATTTAGTAAACTAAGTTTAATACAATGACTTTAAGTATTTTAGCAGTTAGGGGAGTACTATTAAAAGCTTCATCTATAATGTCTCAAGATCAATCCCCCATACTCCCTCCATATATTTTTGTTATGAATTTGAGTTATCGGACTAGGCAACGACGTGTTGGCTAATGAGCTAGTCTGCTATGTGGGCAATGGGCTATTTTGGTGACCTGTAGATATATTGACTCACAATCTTGGGAGCCTTCTTGAAGATACTTGAATGCGTACATATCCCATCTATGTGGTTTTATTTTTTTTATTTTTTATTTTTTTTGTAATAATTTATTTTATTTTATTTTTTAAAAGAATTATTAAAATACAATTTTGGGGTCTTTTTTATAAATGGGGGACTAACCCAATGTCCTAAGTGACCTAAGCCTAGAGTAGGCTCTTTAAAAAAAAGGTGAAATTTATACTCTCATATCTTGGATTGACATGGATGAGTATGGTCCTTATTTAGATAATTTGAATGCATGAATATAGGTCTTAGTTTTGTATGACTAGTTAGAAATATTTCTCCTTTGAAAACAAACCTCTCAATTTCATTGAAAATTTTATTACAGTTAAAATTTAATTTTTTAGATCTAAAGAGTGTGAATTAAATAAGCAAACAAAGTAATGAATTACCAGTACTCAAATTTATTAAATTCCTCTTTATTTATCCATAACCTTAGAGATTTCTTATTGAAAAAGAAATCTCCCATTCATACATTTATGTCATGTCCTTATTGTACTTGGCTAAACATTTTTTTTGGCCTTGGACTAGAGCTGTTTAGGCAAAAGGCTTTTGATTATAGCAATCTAGATTTGCCCCATAGCTAACTCCCAATATGTCAGAGTACTTCTTATAGAACCCAATCCTATCAGCCACCCTACTATCTGGGCCATGACCACATTCGAGTCCACCATTGATAATGTTGGTGATTACTCCATAACCTGAGGCTCGGCCAGCTGTAGTGTCGGCTGCAGATGGTTTCCATTTTCCAATGATGACATCGTGGCTAGATGGTTTGCTTCCTTGTGGAGTCATCCAAAACCATATGGCTGTCTTGAATGAAATGGTGGGGTTTGTGGCTACTAGATCTGGATTATTTAGAAGAGCAACTCCAAGGGCTTTTCCTGCTGGCCCATAATTGTAATTGCTGACAATATATAGTCAAACAATCAAAGTCAAAGTCTTTGATAAACTAAGTTACAAACCTTACACAGAATACAGCTGTATATTTTTGTCATTTGATTTGAACTATTATTGAATATATCATATTCAAATAAAGGGTATTATAATTCCACGATCAGTGTGTCTGTTGTGGGAAGAACTAATTGATGATTTGAAAGACTTACTGAGTGAGTTGGATAGGTCCTCGACCATAATATTGTTTACCAGGAGCACATGGCCATTCTTTTGAAGGAGTGCAATAGGCTTGCTTGTTAGTTTCGGTAATAAAGCAATATCCCCATGCATATGGGCCATCTGGTGCAGTTGGCCACCCTCCTAGACAAAATATAATTATCTTTTGCGATTAAAATTAAACTAATATCCATCAAGTTAAACCAAGCACACACTTAAAAAACACTTTATTAATAATGACATATTTGGCCTAGTTTTACAAGGGAAAATAGTAAAATGTTGAAAATATTTCCCTTATAACATTTTACAGCAAACTAACAGAGCGTAAGTAATTAACTAACCAGTGGTCTCATGAGAGGTTTGACCCAAGAAAGCCGCAAGCTCCCTTTTACGTATGGTAATATCACCAGTTGTGCCAAAGCCATTGAAAGATTTGGCAGCATCAACGAAAGCATTGTAAGTGTAGAATCCTTTGCCTTTACATCGTGCATCGTTTCGATATTTAAGCATTCTGTCAAAAAGAGCTGAGTTGATTACGCTGGTAACATCGTCTGCTGAGGTTCCAAGCAAGAAGAAAGCCAAGAAAAACAGTATCAGAGAAAAGAGCTTCATTTTTCTTATCTATGAGAGTGTGAATGCTGTGTAGCAGTAGTGATTTGTGGAAGTGACTATATATAAGATCGGTGCAATGGGTTTTGCTCGATTACTAGTCAAAATGGGTTGGCTGAGCCTGACTCCATCTTCAATGGCAATATACGGAAATCCAAGTCGATTTTGTTGCGGAAAATAGTGTAGTGTTGTTGAGATAAGGCTATCTTGCATGCCTTCCTTTGCGGATTGAAGTTCCTTGTTAGGACCAACTTCAACGTGGCAGAAATATATATGCTAACAACGGAAAAATGTGGAAAAAAGAGTTGAGACAAACCCCACCCACATATATAATATTTTAAGGGCGGGTCTAATTATACATACCATTTTGCACGCGTCTTAGATGTCTATACACACTGAACCTGAATTGAAATCGTAAGTTGAAGACATATTTAAAGTTCAAATTCACCTATATATAGCGACATGTACGCAAAATGGTACGTGTAATAGATTTTATCGATATTTTAATATTAAAGCAAGTCATAATTTATAAATATATTGTTTAGGAGTACTTATACCATCTTTTAGTATCTCCTATAAAAATTGTGCCTGGTGATTTTTCTTTCATAGATAAAATTCTCTACCTTTTACAATCTTCTTAGTAAATTCTTAAGAATTTTATTGTCAAATATAAATAACAAAATTTTCGATCAAACTGAGTAAAAAAAAAATTTAATGGAAATATTAAAGTGTTCAAAAACATGAATGATTATTCAAAATTTAATATATACAAGAGAAACTTTTATAATAAAAAATGAAATTCGAGAAAACAAAAACTACATTGTCTTTATAACTATAGAGTATAGAATAATCTTCAAACTTTTTAAGAGCACCACTGGACTAACTCAAATATTTGGGAAGCCAGCTCCTATCTTTGTAAGCTAAATATTTAAAGTGTCTAATAATTATGTAAACTATAAATGAAAATTTTAAAACTTTGACAATACATAACGGTCCTATTATTGAGAGGCCTGGTCAAGCAAGATAAAAGAAAAAAAAAAAAATCCAGTCATTTTCAAAAACCAAGGCTATGCACACACGAGGTCGGTCCATATGTACGCAGGTAGGAGTTGGGGCCTTGGGGCCCTAGGGGAGCTCTTTATGGAAATTTTCTCTTAGAAATCTGGTGGAAAACTGATCCCACAATTGAGAGAAGGTTTTGCACTTAGATTGTCAAGTATAAAAAGTATGACTAAAGCTCTGTTTGGGTAAGGATTTTTGCGTTTGCATCCACTTAAGTTGCATTTTTTGGCTAGTCCATGGCACTATTCATGGACCAGCCAAGTGCAAATTGTTGGTGAACAGTAAATTTGAGCAATAAAAAATATTTTCTTATAGTGTTTTCAATAATAAGTTTCCAGTTTTCAACAAAATAAGCAATATCCAAATGCACACTAACTCTCTTTTCAAAACACAAGAAAATAGCGTTAGAAATACATATAGAACTACTATCAAAGCAATTCTTGAGAAAATGAGGGAGTTTTGATTAAATTTCTTTTGAGTTTAAATTCTTGTTTGGCCAACGTCTTACTAGCCCTTTAATTCAAAGCTTATGGTGTGTTTGAATACCTCTTATTTACTAAAACTAAAAATTAAAAACTAAAAACACTATAGAAAAATAAATTTAAAAGTGTGAATAGTGCTTTAGGGCTTAAATTTATATTGAAATTTGTGTTTGGATGACTTTTGTGGGTTCGTGAACAGTACCGTGGGACCCACTTTTTTCAGAAAAACGCACAAATTAATGCCAGCCATAAACGCTATCCAAACGTGCACTTATGACTTTGTAGTTTGTGCCATAGAATGGTTGCACAAAACAACTAATTGAGGAACAATTTTCTTGTAAAACAAGTACCACAATGTATATCATTTCGACTCTTAATTTCAATTTAAACGTCTAAGAGAGTAAGTATGAGTTCAAAAATTCCGAGAAAGAGCATTGTGAGGAAAATTTAAATTAAATTCATTTTCCTTTATAAATACAAGAGTAAATCATTAAAAAAAAAAAAAAAAAGGTCTTCATCAAAATTTTAGTATTTAATTTTGTATTCTTGCAAAGAAAAATTAGGCTGCTTTCATGCAACGACACTCTTTGCAAGGAGCACAACCAAAACTTTATTAGCAACCTCTTCTCCACCTCCTAAACAACATTTTCACATCACTCAAGCCAACCCAACTACCCTCTGAAAACCTTAGATACCAAAGCTAGAATCATTAGACACCCGAAAACACCTCCTAATTCAACTCCAAAAGCTTCACCCATCAAATCCATTAAAATCATCATCTCAACCTCATGATGATGAAGTCTTGAAGTCATTTTCAAGAGTCCTTAATTTACAAAATCTGAAGACACTAGATTGCATATCACAAAATCGACAGCACACAACAGCAAGAAGCATAATTCCCTCTACCATGAAAGTGAGAGATCTATGCATTGATCCTAGGAAATAAGGAAATAAATTATTCCATATTTTATAGAGTGATCCACCATCATTTCATTTGCAAGATGTCATGCATATAGGTAATAAGTATTCTAATTTAGTTAATTCTTATAATAATTAGTTGCACAGATGATGAATTTTGATGATATGAGATGGTTAACATGTTCATGTATATAATATTATGACCATGCACATTGAAATTGGATTTTAATTTCCATTTGGTCTTATTTCATGCATTTCAGTCCTATTTGGTCCACCTTGGTCCTATTTAGTCTACTTTGGGCCACCATTCGGTCCTATTCGGCTCATTCTATCCACTTTGGTCTTATTCGGTCTAGTTCGGTCCTATTTGGTCTAAATTGGCAATATTAGTTCATTTTGGTCCATTCAGTCCACTTTAGCCCTATTCCATTCCATTATGTCCACTCTAGTCTTATTTGGTCCTATTTAGTCCACTTTGATCCTTTTTAGTACATTAGGTCCATTAGGTTTAATTCGGTCCTATTCGATCCATTCGGTCTGTTTTGTTTCTACTCGGTCAACAGTGGACTTATTTAGTCCACATCGGTCCCATTATGTTCACTTTGCTTATATTCGGTCCACTTTAGGCCTATTCAGTCATAATCGGCCTATTCAGTCATTCGCTCCACTTTAGTCCTATTCCATTCACTTCAGCCTTATTTGGCCCACTTTTGTCTAATTTGGTCTACTTTGGTCCTATTCAGTCTAGTTCAATCCACTTTGGTCCTATTTAGTCTAGTTCAATCCACTTTGGTCCATTCAATGATTTGGACCATTTTTGTGAACTTACATACTAGGAAAAGAAAAGTTTGGGTAGAAAGCATCTATTCTAAATCCAAATTTATTAATAATATATAGATCTTAAACTCGTATTACCTAAAATCTTAAGCATATCATTTATTATTACTACGATCTTGTTGAGTCACATTAATGTAGTATTTCGGTGTACTTCAGTCTATCTAAATTCAAGTGAAAGTTTTTCTAAGCATGAACCCTATAAATATACAAATCTAGTCTTTACGGAAGTTACTCATTTGTTTTAACGCCATTACTTTTAAATAAATAACATTAAATTGATTATACATTCAAACAAAATATATAAATAATTTTTATTTAACTATCTAGAGCTATGCATGGGATAATGACTATTTTTTAAAGGAATTAATCAAATAATTTAAAACTTATTTAATTTCTGTATGGTCCAATCTATTTAATTTTTTTTATTAGCACAATCTCACTTTAAGTATCTTAGTGGTTAGGGGAGTTATGAATTGAGTTATTGGGCAGTGCAACGGGTTGGGCTAATGGACTAACCCGTTGGGTGCCTATGAGCATAAAAACTAGCCCACGGCCTGACCCACTGGGCTAATGAGCAATTCATAGGCCTCAGCAGCAATGTGCTTGTCAGCCCATTAGCCTAGTGGGCCATTGGGCTACTTGGTTGAGCGTGGGCAATGGCCTCTTTTGGTGAAACTTAGATATATTGACCCAGAATCTTGGGAGATTTCTTGAAGATGCTTGAATGAGTACATATCCCACCTATAAGTTTTTTTTTTTTTTTAATACTGTAATTTAATTTATTTCAAAAATGGTTATTCAAATACAATTTTGGGGTCTTTTATAAATAGGGGACTTGAGCAATGGCCTAAGTGAGCTAAGCCTAGAGTAGGCCCTTAAAAAAGGTGACATTTTTATACTCTCATATAGTGGATTGATATGGATGAGAATGATCCTATTTAGGTAATTTGAATGCATGGATATCGGTCTTAGTTTTGTTTTACTAGTTTCAACATATATCTCCTTTGTAAAAAAAAACTCTCAGTTTCATTCAAAATTAAATAAAAATCCATCTTACAGTTAAGATTTAATTTTTTAGATCTAAAGAGTGTGTTATTTACACGTCATATTACAGGATCATAATCGAATGAGTTCTAAAGAGTGTGATATTTACACGTCATATTACAGGATCATAATCGAATGAGTTTGTGAGCATCCTCACACAATTAGCCAACAAAGTAAAAAATTTTATATAAGCAGCAATAAAAAAATCACACAATTTGGTCAAGCTAGCTGCATTACCAGTACTCAAATTTATTAAATTCCTCTTTATTTAACTTTATAGATTTCTCATTGAACAAGAAAATCTCTCATTCATACATTTATATCATCTCCTTATTGTACTTGGCTAAACATCGCCACCACCACCACCACCACTAGATGCAGGAGATGAAGTAGTAGTTGTAGGGTAACCACCAGAAGAACACTGGCTTTGGCAACCATTTCCACAGTAATCATTTGTGTTGCCACACCATCCATATTGGCTACAACATAGCCCATTTGGACACACTGCACCCCCAGCTTGTGTTCCACATTGTTCTGCTGAGGTTCCAAGCAAGAAAGCTAAGAAAAGTAGCAAAGAAAAGAGCTTCATTTTTTTGAGTGTTTGTGCAAAACAATGGTATGTACCTATATATATATAGGAAAGTTTTATGGGTTTATCTTTACTGCTATTCTAGTTTTACGTTCTTTTACTATAGGAACTAGTTTAGGCTAGAATAGTTAGAATGTAGAATTTCTGCCACAAGGCGCGCACGTATGCCGGCTTGACTAAGGAGTTTGCATATGTAACTTTGGTCATGCGTTCCTAAGATCACCTAGAAGCCCTGGCTTTATTGTGTTTTGGTTGATTTTTTGTACAATTAGTTTCTTGCTTTCAATAATATGCTAGTAACATGCTCATGGTATTTGAATTGTTTAGAAACATGGCTAGGATCGGTTGAATATTTCATAGAGACACGTTTAGGATTGGATAAGGATAATTATAGTATGAAGATGTTTGATTCCAATCCTTGTTTGATTTCAAGATGTTTTGGACTGCGAAAAAATTATTATTATTATTATTTTTTTTTGTTGCTCGAACAAATTAATTCAAAGAGAGTATGACAGCTTTTTCTTTCTTCTTCCCAATTGTTGGTTTGGTAATTATCGATCTCTTGTTCAAAAATGTTAAAGAAGCTCGACAAGGGTGGCTTGACTAAGTTCAAAGCCAAATACAAATGTTAGCTTACCAGTCTTACAAAGAATAGGAAAATCAATTGTCATCATCCTGAGGTGTGGTCCATTAATGCCATTATATCTGCCGGTGGAATTACTCTTTGGGTGCTGCCAATTAGCGATAGCAATAGGATTTGTGTCTACAGTTTAGAGTCTTCCTTCTGTATTCAATGAACCTTGTGGATGAGGGAACAGGGCATTTACCACCGCCTTGTGAATGAATTGATTTACTAATGCCTAACTTTCCACTCCAATGACTGGACATACAATTGCCTATGCAATAATCATTATATATATATATATATATATATATATATATATAAGCAAAGATCTCGTACGGGAGATCATGAGTTTCTGCCACGTGGCACACTTTATAAAAAGAATTGAAATACTCTTAAGTCATCTAAGAACAACTTTAAAAATAGGGACTATTTATTTTATTTTATTTTTAGTTTAATATTTCAAGACTACTTTTTGTTACATTTTATTCAATAATGTTTCAAGACTATTTTTTGTTTCATTTGGTTCAATGTTTAAAGACTTTTCCTCTCTCTCATACACAAAAACTCTTTGCATTTTCATTCATCATTTTCACTCCTAAATGTAATTTTTAGGTCAACTACTCATTTGTTTTAATGTCACTACTTTTAAATGAATTTCATGTGTTTGATTATATACCTTCAAACAAAAGAAATAAATAAATAAATTATATATATAATTATATTTAACTATTCAGTGCAACGCACAAGATAGTGACTAGTTTTTTATAAGGAAAGAATCAATTTAATTTTTATAAAACAAATGATGATAAAATATATACTTATTCAGTTTTTTATGGTCAAATCTATTTAATTTTTTTGTTATTGATGGAACCTTTTTTTTTTTTTTTTTTTTTTTTCTTTTGAAGGCTTTAGATGGTTAATTCAAAGTTGCTAGACGATTAAAAATATATATATATATATATATATATATATATTTAGTAAACTAAGTTTAATACAATGACTTTAAGTATTTTAGTAGTTAGGAGAGTACTATTAAAAGAGTCATCTATAATGTCTCAAGATCAATCCCCCATACTCCCCCTATATATTTTTGTTCTGAATTTGAGCTATCAGACTAGGCAATGACGTGTTGGCTAATGGGCTAGTCTGCTGTGTGGGCGATGGGCTATTTTGGTGACCTGCAGATATATTGACTCACAATCTTGGGAGCCTTCTTGAAGATACTTGAATGAGTACATATCCCATCTATGTGGTTTTTTTTTTTTTTTTTTGTAATAATTTATTTTATTTTATTTTTTAAAAGAATTATTAAAATACAATTTTGGAGTCTTTTATAAATGGGGGACAAACCCAATGTCCTAAGTGACCTAAGCCTAGAGTAGGCTCTTTTAAAAAAGGTGACATTTATACTCTCATATCTTGGATTGACATGGATGAGTATGGTCCTTATTTAGGCAAATTGAATTCATGAATATAGGTCATAGTTTTGTTTTACTAATTAAAAATATTTCTCCTTTGAAAGCAAACCTCTCAATTTCATTGAAAAATTGATTTCAGTTAAAATTTTATTTTTTAGATCTAAAGAGTGTGAATTATATAAGCCAACAAAGTAATGAATTACCAGTACTCAAATTTATTAAATTCCTCTTTATTTATCCATAACCTTAGAGATTTCTCATTGAAAAAGAAACCTCCCATTCATACATTTATATCATCTCCTTATTGTACTTGGCTAAACATTTATTTGGCCTTGGACCAGAGCTGTTTAGGCAAAAGGCTTTTGATTATAGCAATCTAAATTTGCTCCATAGCTAACTCCCAATATGTCAGAGTACCTCTTATAGAACCCAATCCTATCAGCCACCCTACTATCCGGGCCATGGCCGCATTCGAGTCCACCATTAATAATGTTGGTGATTACACCATTAACTTGGGACTCGTCCAGCTACAGTGTCAGCCGCAGATGGTTTCCATTTTCCAATGATGACATCGTGGCTAGATGGTTTGCTTCCTTGTGGAGTCATCCAAAACCATATGGCTGTCTTGAATGATATGGTGGGGTTTGTGGCTACTAGATCTGGACTATTTAGAAGATCAACTCCAATGGCTTTTCCTGCTGACCATAATTGTAGTTGCTTACAATAGTGAAACAATCGAAGTCAAAGTTAAAAGTCTTTGATAAACTAACAAACCTTACACAGAATACAGCTTTATATTTTTGTTATTAGATTTGAACTATTATTGAATATATCATATTCAAACAAAGGGAATCATAATATCATGATCTATGTGTGTTGTGTGAAGAACGAATTGATGATTAGAAAGACTTACTGAGTGAGTTGGATAGGTACTCGACCATAATATTGTTTGCCAAGATCACATGACCATGCATATGGACCATCTAGTGCAGTTGTCCACCCTCCTACACAAAATAAAATCATCTTTTGCGATTAAAATCAAGCTAATATCCAACAAGTTATACCAAACACACACTTAAAAACACTTCATCAATAATGAAATATTTGGCCAAATTTTACAATGAAACAAAAATGGTAAAATATTAAAAATATTTCCCATATAACATTTTACCGCAAACCAAATAGAATGTAAGTACTTAACTAACCAGTGGTCTCATGAGAGGTTTGACCCAAGAAAGCCGCAAGCTCCCTTTTACGTATAGTAATATCAACAGTTCTGCCAAAGCCATTGGAAGATTTGGCAGCATCAACGAAAGCATTGTAAGTGTAGAATCTGTTAGGTTCTAAGTACTTAGGAACTAATGTATTAGAACTCCAATGTATATTATTGGCAAACCATGATCAAAACAGGTGTTTAGTCTGTTTTAGACTTGCTCAAAGTATGTCATTCATGTAAAGTTGGAATTGAGTTAACTGCAGAAGTTATTGTGTAAATTTGTCTGGCTCGATTCGATCGAGAATCTGACTCGACTGATCGAAAGTCGTGCAGATTATTTTTTCTGTAGAATTTCACCTCAGCCCTAAGCCCATATGACGTGTAGGATTTTATGTTTTGCCCTAGGTATAAAGGGAAAACCCTAGAAACGATTTTGAGGTTGCTCATATTGCTATTTGTGTGAATCTCTTGTGAGATCTAAGAGGTGATTGCCTTCACACAAGCTTAGGATTATCAAGAAGGAGATTTCTTCAAGATCTTAATGATCATTCAGTTGCTACCATAAAAGCTTAAAGATACACAAGTGGGAGTGCTTGTACTTGCAGGAGAATCCAAGAAAGAAGAAGTTTGTGGCCTCGGAGCTTGCACGTGGTCGTGTTAGTAAGTTTTCTACTAGTGGGTAACAATAGGATGTTAGTGGTCTAAGTCGCTGTTGTACAAACTTCGATTCTTTTATAGTGGATTCAGGTTTATCTTAAGGATAGCTAAGTTAAATCCTCCCTAAATTTTTTACCAGTTTAGTTTTCCTGGGTCATCATATCTTTGTGTTTTTATATTCCGCACTTTACATTGATATGATTATATGATTGTGTTAACCTAGATCTGAAATTTGGACTAAGTAATAACTTGGCTTGTTAACTAGGTTAATCTAATTGTGTTTTAAGGGGTCTAAAAACCGTACAAAATCCATTGACTTTACATCGTGGATCGTTTCGATATTTAAGCATTCTAACAAAAATAGCTGAGTTGATTACACTGGTAACATCGTCTGCTGAGGTTCCAAGCAGGAAGAAAGCTAAAGGAAACAGTATCAGAGAAAAGAGCTTCATTTTTCTTTCCTTTGAGAGTGTGAATGTTGTGCAGCAATAGTGCTTTGTGGAAGTGAATGTGTTTTTTTGCAACGTTCATCTCCTTTGGCTTCCCACTACTGCCATCAAAATTCTCCAATATAGTCATGCCACCGTTAGAAGTCGCATCAACATTGCAAGATCATTACCTTCCTTAAACTATTGTCACATAGCCAAACTTCATTCAAGGGATCTTCTCAACCTTATCAAATCTCAAGATTTCATCAAACTTCCATCTTGAATTTGAGAGGGGGGCGTTAGAGATATATTAGTTCATTAGCATAGGCTCAAGCCTAATTCTACTTTGTGTGCAAGCCAAGTCTCTTACTTGTACTACATGTCTATTAGTCTAGGGTTTAATCTACTATATATACACATGTTATGATTTATTATAATACAAGATTTGTACTACACTCTAATATATTATTGATATAGTCGTTTAGGGTTTCCTTTGTGGATGTAGGCCGTGAGGCTAAACCACGTAACTCTCGTATGTTATTGTGTTCTGTACTTTATGCTTTCACTTCTGCATCCATACTAGCATATTCAACAAGCTGTGTCAATGCTAATATTTAATAGTGGGTACAAATGTGACTATATATAGGATCGGTGCAATGGGTTTTGCTCGATTACTAGTCAAAATGGGTTGGCTGAGCCTGGCTTCATCATCAATGACAATATACGGAATTCCTAGTCTATCTTGCATGCCTTCCTTTGCGGATTGAAATTCCATGTTTGGACCAACTTCCGTGGCAAAAATACATTAACAACGGTAAAATGTGGAAAAAAGAGTTGAGACAAACCCCACAGTCCACACACATATATAATACTTTAAGGGCCGGTTTAATTACACTTGCCATTTTGCACACATGTCTATACACGTTGAATTTGAACTGAAATCGTATATAGCGATGTTTATGCAAAATGGTATGTGTAACTAATTTTACCAATATTTTAATACTAGGGCAAGCCATAATTTATAAATATATTGTATATAAAATCGTCAACTTTAACTTGTATATATGTATATATATATATATATATATATATATATATATAAATAATTTTTAGGAGAACTTATACCATCTTTTAGCATCTCTTATAAAAATTGTGCTTGACGATTTTCTTTCATATAGATAAAATTCACTACCTATTACTATCTTCTTAGTGCAATTCTTAAAAAAAAAAAAATTCAAATATAAATTACAAAATTGTCAATCAAACTGAGTAAAAAAAAAAAAAAAAACGTAATGGAAAGATTGAAGTGTTCAAAGACATGAATGATTCAAAATTTAATTGATACAAGAGAATGTCTCATAATAACATATGAAATTCGAGAAAACAAAAACTACATTGTCTTTATAACTATAGAGTATAGAACAATCGGCAACTTTTTTTTTAAGAGCACCATCGGACTAACTCAAATATTTGAGAGGCTAGCTACTATCTTTGTAAGCTAAATATTTAAAGTTTTTAATAATTACATAAACTATAAATGAAATTTTTACAATACATAACGGACCTATTATTGAGAAGCCTTGGTCAAGCAAGATGGAAGAAAACAAAACAAATATATATATATATATATTCAATCATTTTCAAAAACCATGGCTATGCACACATGAGGTCGGTCCATATGTACGCAAGTAGGAGTTAGGGGAGCTCTTTATGGAAATTTTCTCTTAGGCTTCGTTTGGGAGTTCATAGGAGAATAGAATGAAATGATCATAAGGGAATGGAATGAAATGGAATGGATGGTACTTAAGTAAGGGAAATGAATGGAAAAAAATGGAATAGAATTAAGTAAACTTAATTAGATGTTTTAAAATAAAAGAATAAAACTTAATGGAATGTAACTAATCTTGTTTGGGAGTAATATGGAGGAAATGGAATGAAATCATTTTATGACAATATTACTATTAGGCCCCCTGCTGTAAAATAAAGGGTTGAATATATAGGGTATTTTGGGAGTTTTAGTAAAAAATTCATTAAATTTAATTTCATTCTTTTCTATTCCTCCCAATTTTGGAAGAAATGAAAATTTGAGGTTTTGAGGGAATAGAGAGGAATGAGTGTTCCCTCTTACCCATTTGTTTTATCATCATTACTCTTAAATAAATTTGATGAATTTGATTATACATTCAAACAAAATATATAAATAAATAATTTTTATATGTATAATTTTTATTTAACTATGCAATGCACAAGATAGTGACTATTTTTTAAGGAATTAATCAAATAATTTAAAACTTATTTAACTTTTGCACGGTCAAATCTATTTAATTTTTGTTATTAACACAATCTCTTGTTCAAAAATGTCTAAGAAGCTTGACAAGGGTGGCTTTTTTATTTTTGAGAGAAGACAAGGGTGGCTTGACTAAGTTCATAGCCAAATATAAATGTTAGCTTACCAGTCTTGTTAGGACATATGTAGTTCAAGTGGTTGTTGACATATGTCGTTATTTTATGTAATTGGCTTATCCTTAGACAAAACGCACTTTACTTGTATTTGGGTAGATTTAGAATGTGTTTAACACTTCAAGAAACAGTGTTTCAAGATTCAGTGTTGAAGTCATCAAGTCTGTCCAAGAAACAAGCAAGAAAGTGCAAGTTACTATAGCTCAACACTTGGCTCGACACATGCATCTATCGAGCTTTAAGAAGCTGTTTTAGCCCGAGCCTCGACAGCTTCTCGACAGATCCTCGACACCTCTATCTGTCAACAATTAAAGAAAACAGATTTTCAGTTCTGTTTTAAGTCCAATCCGTGAATGTGTTTTTGGGACTTCTTTTCTCCTAACCCTAGACATATAAAAGGATTGTTTTAAGGGCCATCAAACAAGATGCAAGTTACACAAGTATTGAGCAATCCTTGTTCATGCAATTTGTGATCAAAGACAAAGTTCGTGCCCTAGTTCATCTATTGTGAAGAAGATAGCTGTGTAATGTGCACCGTAGGGTTTTGTAACCGAGCATCTTCTTGATCTTCAACGCGTAGATGATCTAAAGAACTTTGCAGCCAACAACTCTCTCTCTAGTTAGTGAATTGAAGTCGCATACTAGGATCCGCGCATCTGGTTAGTCACATACTTGGGAGCCGTGCATTGAAAGGAGAAACTGTCACTACAGAGCAAGTCCAATTAGGTATTGGAGTAAGGGTTCAATTATAGGTTGGTAAGGTACTTGGGATTTCTTGCTTGTAACCGCTTGTTGTGATAATAGTGGAGTTTCGGGAGTGGTGACCTTAAATCACCCGTTCGGGTTTTTGCCGTCAGGTTTTCCCCATTCGTAAACAAATCACCGTGTCATTTATTTTCCACTATATAACTTAGTTTTGGTGATTTGTTTGTGCTGCCACGTGATTTTGCATGTTAACTTGATTAATTAATAACTTGGCTAATTAATCAATTTAATTTATCACAAGAGGTCAACACGTTTGTGGCCTGTCAAGTCTTACAAAGAATAAAAAGAGCAATTGTCATCATCCTGAGGTGTGGTCCATTAATGTCATTATATCTGCTGGTTGAATTACTCTTAGGGTGCTGCCAATTAGCAATGGTAATAGGATTTGTGTTTGCATTTTAAAGATAGGGCATTTACCACCACCTTGTGAATGAATTGATTTACTAATGCCTAACTTTCCACTCCAATGACTGGACATGCAATTGCCTATGCAATAATCATAAAAAAAAAATTATATATACACACACACATATATATATATATATATATATATATATATATATATATAAAGTAGAGACCTAATGCAAGAGAGCATGAGTTTCTTTCATGTGGCACACTCTAAAAAGAATTGAAATACTCTTAAACCATATAAGAGTTAAGAACAACTTTAAAAATAGGGACTCTTTATTTATTTATTTATTTATTTTTGTTTAATATTTCAATACTACTTCTTGTTAGATTTTATTCAATAATGTTTCAAGACTACTATTTGTTTCATTTGGTTCAATATTTCAAGATTTTTCCTCTCTCACACACAAAAAACTCTTTGCATTTCCGTCCACCATTTTTACTTCTATTCCTTTATATACGCATGCCCACAACTCTCCATGTCATGTCATCTCAAATACACTCAAACCAAAAACGATGTCATTTACCTTCAAGTCTTCAACCTTACAATGACACTTACATAACTCCAACATTGTTATACCATTTGATCTTAACCCGTATGAGTAGGCTATAAACAAGGAAAAGGGCTTGCTTTTTTTATTTAGTGACAGTAGCTTATGATTTTGATATTGATGTGGAATGTTGTAGATTTTATGAAGGTTGTGATTCGTTTTGAATCTTTGGGTGTTTGAGATTTTGGTTTGGGAAGGTCATAAATGTATTTTATTTTAGAACAAAAGAGAAAGAGAAAGAAACATTCTAATTGATTATTTATGAAATTAGCTTCTTTTTTTTTTTTTTCTTAGAACTCATAATGTGTAGGTTTTTTCCTGCTATTTTGTATGGTATAAGCCATAGTAATAAAAAAATCGATGATGATCACAAAGTGTTTTTCTTTTTTCTTTTTTTCTTTTTAAAAAAAAAGGGATACAGAAGCCCAACTAAAAATAATTAAATTTTGATAAATAGATGTGCTTTTAGGCAATTTTTATTTGTATAATCACAGTCTCTTTATGTTGATTCTCATAATCACAAATGATTTCCTTAATTACTTTGAGATAATGAAGTGAGTTTTTGAGATTGAGGTCTCCAAATTTGGTTTTGAGAATAGAGTGGTCGAAGAAGTGTTTAAGAGGTTTATTAAATTTATGTAACTAGTAAGTTACCCATGCGATGCACAGATAATGTTGTAATATTTTATGTAAATTTTTTTTTTAGAAAATGTTATACATATATTATAGCATATTTATTATAAAACTTTGTTACTAATGAGTTTATCAAAAAAAGTAACAATTATACATTGTACAGACATATCTACTATAATTATTTTGTTCAAATAGTGGGCAATAATTAAAACTACTTCGAAGTAATTGTATAACAAAAGTTTATCAAAACATATTAATTCTTGTTAAGGACATATTCTATGTAATTAGCTAATCCTTTGACAAAATACACTTTACTTGTAATTGGATAGATCTAGGATGGATTTAGTACTTCAAGAAACAAGAGTTTAAGTCAAATGTTAAAGCCATGAAGATCTGACCAATAAACAAGTGAAGAAAGAGTTGTTCACTAAAGCTCGACAGAAGTCTCGACAGAATCCTTTCTATCAAGATTTAATGTTGAAACTCGACAGAAGTTCCACACAAGCTGTTTCTATCGAGACTTACAGAATCAAAATTTCCAAATCTGATTTTCGGCCAAGTTGATGTATTTATGTTGGGCTTCTTTTCACACAACCCTAGACATATATAATGATTATTTTAAAAGCTGTCCCACATGCATTGAGTGACGTAGTGCTTTATTCTCTCTGAAAGAAGCTACTGCATCCTTATGCCAAAGGGTTTTGTAACCAAGGAGCTTTCTGATCTTCATTGTGCATGAAGTGAAGAACTTTGTAGCCAAAAATCTTCTTCAATTTGGTGAGTTAGTCATGTACTAAGATCCGTGCATCATTGGTTAATCATGTACTGGAATTTGTGCATTGAACAAAAAGAGTGTCGCTACAAGATCAAGTCCAATCGGGTATTGAAATGAAGATTCAACTGTAGGTTTGTAATTTAGGATAGGCCAAGGGTAGTTGGTAAGATTCCTTTTACTTGTAATCGCTTAATTATTAATTAGTGGATTCTTGGAAGTGGTGACCTTAAAATCACCTGGTGGAGTTTTTGTTTTGGTGGTTTTCCCCATTTGTAAACAAATTACCGTGTCAAATTTAATTTCCGTTGCATTTTGTTTTGTTGGTGATTTTTTTGTGCTACCATGCCATTAATATGATAGTTTTTGTAAATGTTTTAATATTTTTTTTGGGTTAATTTTGGAATAGTGCAGCAAAAAGAATTAATATAGCATATTGGATTGTGTAATTTTTTTTCCATACCTTTTTGTCATTTGAAGGTGCATCAAAAATCTTAGTAACTATGTAATTTTCGAAACCAACCTTTAGATTGAATTCATTCAAATAAAGTAGGAAAATCCTTTTTTTTTTCCTAATTTTTTTTTTCAAATCATGTGGGATTCCTTCTACAATATCAATATTTTTACAATAATTTAAATAAGTTGTACCTTAGTTTGTTTTTAAGCAAGATCTCCTGTAGATTTATTTAAGATTTTCTAGGCATTTCAATCAAATATCTCGAAAGTTGTTTAGTTAGTTGCATAAAAAACTTCAATTTTGATAGGCCAAGAATGTATTGACCCCTTGTGATAAATAAATTGATTAATTATCCAAGTTTATTAATTAATCAAATTAACATGCAATGTACGTGATCGCACAAACAAATCACCAACTAAAGTATAATGCGACGAAAAATAAAGTTGACACAATAATTTGTTTATGAATGGGGAAAAGCTCTAAGACAAAAACTCCACCGGGTGATTTTAAGGTCACCACTCTCGAGAATTCACTACTATCAAAACAAGCAGTTACAAGTAAAGGAATCTCAATACCTTATGAAAATTGTCTTCATATTCTTTAAACATAAATCTTCTTATGAAAATTGTTTTGCATATATTTTTGGTATTTCTTTTATAGGATCATGTTTTTGACCATTCCTATCATTGATTTTTTTTAAAGAAAATATTAAGTAAATGAGATTTTGTGAGATAGTATATGCTATTTATTACACTTTTTTCTTATTATAAATTTTAGAAATATGCACTTGTCAATTATTTCAGCAATCTCAAGAATCTTAAGATTTATATATATTTTTGTTGCACAGGTTGATGACAAAGAGAATTTGTCTGCATAAATTGCATAGAGCATTATTAATAAACTTAATTACAAGTTTTTTTAATTTTTTTTCTTTTAAAGGAAAAAAGAAAAGAAAAAACAAATCGGTTTTTTTAGAAGAAAATCGGTTTTTCTATGGGGGAAATCATAGGGTTATGTTCTTGCCCAAAAAAAAAAAAAAAAACCGTAGGATTATTTTGAACCATATTACTCAAGTGGACACTAAACAAGACACGCAATCTTAATTATATGAGAATTTTTTTTCATGAAAAATTATATATGAGATTAGAAATGCCACAAAAACAAAAACAAAAAAACATTGCAGGATTACATATGCTCTAGGCCTTTTTTTTTTTTTTTTTTTTTTTTTTTTTTCAGTTTTTAATGCCAAACAGCCCAAGGCAAGGTATCTAATGGACTGCTTTTTTGGGTCAAAACCTTGAATGAGACTTTCTAAATTCAGCCCACTCCATTATTTAGCCCGAAGCAAAAACAAAGATTTCGGCTTAGTTGTACGGTACAATCCAAAACAATTTTTTTTTTTTTTAATTTTATTATTATGGGTAAACTGCATATTTAGTCCCTAACTTTTACATTATATGTTAATTTAGTCCCTGACCTTTTACATATGTCAATTTAGTCCTTAACCTTTTGATATTGTGTCAAAATGATTCTTACCATTAAGTAACGAATGAAAAATGCTGACTTGACTAACAGTGACAGTAAAAAATTATCTTTATGCCATCTAGGCTGCCACATGGACTGCCACGTGGCCTAAATAAAAAATTAAAAAAAAAAAAACCTAAAACTAAATTAGCTTAAACAACCCTAAAACCCAGGTGAAGCTTATCATCTCTCGACCTGATCAAATCATACCTCTATGGCCCAACATTCAATGCTTTCATGACTCGCCACCGCTTTCCCGGTGATGGCCTTGAGCTTGTCATCCCTTTGTCACTCCGTCTATTCCCACCGTCTCTCTCTCTCTCTCTCTCTCTCTCTCTCTAAAACCCAGGTCGGTTAATCCGACCAAATTCTCTCACCTCTCAAACTCAGGAAGGACTCAGCTGAAACCACCATTGTTTGCTCTTTTTTTTTTCACATTAGGTTTTGGGCTTGCATCAGAATTTGAGTTAACTCAATCAAATAAGATAGGTTTTTGTTTTGTGGTTGATTGTGTAACTGGGTTTGTTTTTGTTGTGGATTTTTAAACTGGCATGTGGTATACAATTGCGTTCCAATTGTA
Source organism: Castanopsis chinensis (assembly GCA_032878915.1). Taxonomy (NCBI): domain Eukaryota; kingdom Viridiplantae; phylum Streptophyta; class Magnoliopsida; order Fagales; family Fagaceae; genus Castanopsis; species Castanopsis chinensis. The sequence goes on along the minus strand of JAVQMG010000121.1, from coordinate 23,567,089 downwards.
TTGGGTTGCTTAACAATTCCTTGTGGGTATTGGGAAATTGGTTTGTATCAAAATTGTGTGCAACAATATGAATATTTTAAATATGATATTCTAAATTGAATATGAGAATTTATTAGTTGTTTTCAATTAGGCGAGCTTGGATTGAAAAGATACGATGATTTTTTGAGTAAATAATAGAAATTTTATTAAATTTGAATCATGAGCATACTGAAGTCTTGGAGATACAAAACCAACCCAGGTTTGGCATGTCTAGGATAATAGCAAAACAAAGAATAAAAACAAATAGAAGGTCACAAGACCAGATGTGTTGTTGGCTTGCTGCTAACCTTTGATATTCCTCCAATAGTTTGGTAACTCCCTTGAAAATTACCGCTGGGTTTACTGTAGAATTCAATTTCCATATTGGACTTGAATGAGAAAGGAAACAGAGTGATAGAGTAGTAGCAACAGCGATGGACAGTCAAGTCCTTCCTGAGTTTGAGCGAAGAGAGAGAAAGGGTGAGAATTAAGGGAGAGAAAAAATTAAAAAATTGACACAATTAAAAAATTAGGGATCAAATTGAAATATGGTGTAAAGGATAGGGACCAATTTTGTAATTTACCCTTTTTTTAAAGATAAATTCAACTTATGATGTCAATAAATTTTATCAAATATTAGAGATATATTAGACATATTAGCCCAATATAATAGGCTCAAGCCCAGTCCTACTTGTACTAGTAGTCTAGGATTTGGTTACTTATATATACTCATGTTAGGGTTCATTATAACATAGGCTATTGTACTACACTCTTATACAATAAAGATGTAACTCTTAAGGGATTCCTCCGTGGATGTAGGCTGACAAGGCTGAACCACATAACTCTTGTGTTCTTGATGTTCCTATTCTGTACTTCCCCTTTCGCATCCACTCTATCATATATATACAACATGGTATAACACATTGTCGTTGTAATAATATATTTAACATGGTATCGGAGCCAACTTCGCTCTTGGCCTCAAACAGACATCTCTACACAGCAAACAAGATTCCCACACTCACAACATAGATTCACAACAGTGCCCACGCCTTCTTTCAGATCTAGGCCTACAACATCACACAGCTCCCATGGAAACTCCGTTGCTGCCTCAACGCTAGTTCTTTGATCTCTCAAGCAAGCCATGACTTCACTTTTCAGATCTGTGCAAATCCAAACTTTGCCTGATGAAACCAACACCACAGACGTGCTTCACGACCTCCCGCAACAAAAACCCAAGAACTCAGCCCCCAACGGCAGCCTCACACACCACCACGCGCTGTTAACAGCTTCGAAACCTCCCACACACTGCCACAATTTCCTCATGTGCAACTCATCCATCAGCCACACGCGCCGCCCTATCAACCATGTCGACCGCCAATCTCCCTATGGAAGAAATCTAGCTTTCAACCACTGAAGCACGAACCTCCAGGCGCTGCCTGGTTTTCTGGCTTCTCCTCCACGCACCAGTGGTCATTACACGCTCCTGCCACGTGTCGAAGAACTCTTGCTGATGTCATCTAACGTCAACGGATGACGTCATTACTCCACATTAGCATGCCACGTCATCAACCACGCAAGCCCTAGTTTACATCAGCAACTTGTCATAGGATGATGTCAGCGGCTCTACTGCCCAATCCATGACCCGACCCGGAAACCCAAAACTAACCCAAACCATGTATCTGTTGACTTTGACCCTGGACGAGTTGACTTTTATTTTTGTTGACTTTGACCTTTAGCGTTGACCTTTGACCAAAAGTCAAAATTTTCGAAAGGGCCTATCTTACTTAGTTTTGCCCATAGATTCCAATTTCGGACTCCGTTTCTTCATTTGAAGCTCTAAAATTGGTCAATTGACACATTCTTCATTGTGGTTTCTTCAAAGGCATTTTCCAAGGCATCTCCAAGTTATCTTCACATACTTATCCAACCTTAAACCTTTATCGAGCTTCTGTCTTGAGTTTAAGGGAGGGTATTAGAGATATATTAGACATATTAACCCAATGTAATAGGCCCAAGCCTAGTCCTACTTGTACTAGTAGTCTAGGGTTTGGTTACCTATATATACTCATGTTAAGGTTCATTGTAACAGAGATTATTGTACTACACTCTTATACAATAAAGATGTAACCCTTAAGGGATTCCTCTGCGGATGTAGGCCGACAAGACTGAACCACGTAACCCTCGTGTTCTTGATGCTCCTATTCTATGCTTCCCCTTCTACATCCACTTTAGCATATACAACATGGTATGACACATCGCGTTGCTAATAATGTTATTTTAACATCAATTGAGATAATTGGAACTTACAATCCAAAACAAATCCATTAATTACATTTTAGCAAACTTTTATGTGGATGCTGAGATTGTCTTTAAAAACAGCGAATTTATTCATGACTTTAAGCCATTATAATTTCTATTTCTTCTTATGGGTCACTGTATAATTTCTAACATTTGATCTTCCACCAGCTATTAATTATAAAACTCATATAGCAAATTTGACCCCTTTTTTTCACTATGCATTCTGCTTTAGAAAGTTGAAAGCACCAACGTAAAATGCTTTTATCTATCAAATTATTCATTTTCCAACAATTTCTCAGCAACTAAACACCACTTATATTTTAAACAAAAAAAAAAATATATATAAAAGAAAAAGTTGACTCATTAATTAAACATTACTAGTAAGTTACCTGTGCGATGCATGGACAACTTTTTATATTTTATATAAGAAGGTTTTGGATAATATTTTATATATATTATAAAGAAAAAGTAACTGAATTTGAGTAAAGATACATATAAATTTTGAGATATTAAAAATTAGTTTAGTAGCTTCATTGCATATTTGAAGCCTTCCCAAGGTAAGATTAATATTTTAAAAACATGAAACCAAATATAAATGTAAAAGAGTAACGGGACCATGAAAACTAACTAATTTGTGCTGTGTTCACATATTTCATACAATGAAATGAAAGTATGCCAAACTCTCTCACCATCTTCTACTCATCAATAGTGTGACATTAAGACATGATGTGGGCAAGTGTGTATGCATATATTTTATAGACGATTTAAATTTAAACTATTGTAGAATATGGCTTTATATTATGCACCAAATATTCTCTCTACTTATATACCCAAAACAAAAACCATCCAACTAAATTACCCAAACCTAAATTGTATTTAAGCCACTAATTTTTTTTTTTTTGAAGACATTTAAGCTACTAATTTTAAAAAGAAAGAAGGAAAAACAAATTACCCGTAAGGGTTTTGGCATCTTGATAATAGTGGGAAGCCTGTATAACAAAGGTCATGACCCCTTAGATTCCTCTTTCTCTCTCTTTCAAATGTTTTGTCAATCTCAGGTCTTTTATTTTAGTAATATATAGTAAAATAGTACGTTTTATTTAATAATCCACAACACTTTTTTGTCTCTCTATCTCTTTTTAGAGCCTTATCTGGTTAGTTATTACTATTAGTCCTACATTATTATTATTTTTGTTTTTTTTTTTAAATTACTAAAACGATGAGTATGCTAAAAGCCATGAAGAATAGAGAAATGTGTGGTGTAAACTTAGTCAATTAATGAGGCATTAATGAGATAACAGTAAAATAAGTTAATGTGAACTTTTGGGTAATAGTAAAAAAAACTTAATGAAAGAGGTTAAAAAAAAAAAAAAGACTAAATGTATTTCTAGAAGTATCATCTATATGTGGAGGAGGAGGAAGAGAGTTTGTAAGTAGGTAAGAGTTTTGACTTTGATTTACACGTGGAAAGGGTCAGACTTGGGTCATAATATGTAAAGTAATAACTGGGCTTAGGTGATAAAAAATCCTAATTTATATAATAGTAAAAATAAGTTATTATGATTTATTGGGTAACAGTAAAAATAATAATAAAAATAGGTAAAAAATGCTAAATTTATATAATAATAAAAAGAAATTACTATGATCTATTAGGTAACAGTAAAAAAACTTAAAGAAAAAAGGTAAAAAAAGGCTAAATGCAACATAAGAGTGCCACATGGTAAGACCTCATACACTCTCACATGAGGTTTCTGAAAGGGAAAAAAAAAAAAAAAAAGTGAAAAAAGGCAAAAATACAAAAATGCAAAACTAACCCTCGAACTTTCACCATTTTTCATTTCAGTCTTCTAACTTTCAATTTTGTCAATTCAGTCCCCTAACTTTCAATTTTTGTCAATTCAGAGCTTTGTTACAACTTAGTTAGTGGTTGCCATTAGAACCCCTGAAACGACGCTGTTTTATAGATTTTTTTAAATATAAATATAGAATTAAAAGAAAATAAAAAAAATCTGAACAAAAAAAAATAATAATAAATTAAGGGGAGCAATGTTCCCCTTCCCTTGCATCAAACCAAAACAAAACAAAACAAAGAAAAACCTTCAATCACTTAACAAAATAAACTCAAACAAAAGCAATTACCATCTCATTTCGATTTTGATTTTGATCCTGATTATGGTTCTCGTTACGTTTTTGATTCTGAGGTAATTATTCCTCTCTCTCCCTTTCTCTTAAATTCGATACGCCATTGTTTGTTTCTCTGGAAAAAATATATTTTCTTTTGCTTTCTCAAGAAAGTTTTGAAAATAATATTTAATTAAGGATTTGGTTACCTCTCTACTATCAGTGAATTTGAGCTTAGATACGATATGGATTTCACTTTTTTTTAAAAAAAAATATTTTGAAAATTTAGGTTCACGAACACACTTATTCTTTATCCGAGAGCTTTTGTCTTCTCTGTTGTATCATCTTTGGCCACTAGAATTTGGCCGGAGTGGCTATCGAAATGGAGTGGCATGCTTCATTTTTTGATAACAGCCATTTCTTCTTCAATAATCTTTGGTTTAATTTCTAATTTATTGCTTAAGTATCTTATTAGATTCAAAATTCAATTTTTTTTTTTAAAAAAAAGTAAATTATTGAGCTTTTGAAGCTTAGGGTTTGTAAGTAGTATGAAAATGTAAAAAGAAACTAAAAAGCATTGAATTGATTGAGTTTAATATATCTGTTAAAGGTTGCCATGTTTAGAAGTATACAATGTCATTCCCCCCCCCCCTTTTTTTTCCAGATTTTCCTTATTTTCTTTTAATTTTAAATTTATAAAATAAAATAAAAAATCTACAAAATGGTGTTGTTTCAATGGTTCTAACGGCAGCCACTAACTGAGTTGTAACGAAACCCTGAATTGACAAAAATTGAAAGTTAGAAGACTAAATTGACAAAATTGAAAGTTAAATGAGTGAAATGAAAAACAGTAAAAGTTAGTGGATCAATTTTGCATTTTTGCCAAAAAAAATTGCCCAGTACTTTATTTCTTGAAACTAAAGTACTATACAAAAAGAAAAAGAAAAAAAGATAAATCATTCACAGTCCATAATTTAAGCACTAACAACTATCTTAAATATTTATAATTCACTCAATAATATGAAATTTAAAAAAGAAAAAAAAAAAAAAAAAAAAAAAAAAAAAAACTCAATACTTGATTTCTTAAAACTAAAGTATCATACAAAAAGATAAAAATAAATCATTCCACAGTCCACACTCTAAATACTAATAACTATCTTAAATATTTATAATTCACTTACTAATATAATTTTTTTTTTTTTTTAAAGTTTACCCAGTACTTTATTTCATGCAAGCACATTCTCGATCACCCAAGCTCTAGGCAAAAAATCTTGATATACTCTCAATCAACCAAAATCCTACTACAAAATATTTTGAGAGTTGCTCCAATTGCCTTTTTGGCGACAAACTCTACCCCAAAACCCTTCATAACTATATGTAAATAACCCTAAACTCAGAAGAAGGAAGACAGCTAAATAAATAAATAAATAACTTTGAACTCAATATTCTTGTCTTCCAACCTCTCCAATTGTGAAATCATTGGGAGGAGAATTCATCACCCAACACAAGATCTACAACTGTATTGTTGGAAATCATAGAGACTACAAAAATCAATTTTGCAGTCAGCTAGCAATAGTTGGGGCCCTGGGGGAGCTCTTTATGGAAATTTTCTCTTAGAAATCTGGTGCAAAACTAATCCCACAATTGAGAGTAGGTTTTGCACTTAGATTGTCAAGTATAAAAAGTATGACTAAAGCTCTGTTTGGGTAAGGATTTTTGCGTTTGTGTCCACTTAAGTTGCGTTTTTTGGCTGGTCAATGGCATTGTTCATGGACCAACCAAGTGCAAATTGTTGGTGAACAGTAAATTTGAGCAATAAAAAATATTTTATTACAGTGTTTTCAATAAAAAATTTTCAATTTTCAGCAAAATAAGCAGTATCCAAATTCACATTAACTCCCTTTTCAAAACACAAGAAAATATCATTAGAAATATATATAGAACTACTATCAAAGCAATTCTTGAGAAAATGAGGGAGTTTTGATTAAATTTCTTTTGAGTTTAAATTCTTGTTTGGCCAACGTCTTACTAGCCCTTTAATTCAAAGCTTAGGGTGTGTTTGGATACCTCTTATTTACAAAAAACTAAAAAATAAAAACTAAAAACACTGTAGAAAAATAAATTTTAAATGTGTGAATAGTGCTTTAGGACTCAACTTTGTATTGAAATTTGTATTTGGATGACTTTTGTGGGTCCGTGAACAGTACCACGGGACCCGCATTTTTTCAGCAAAACGCACAAATTAATGCCAGCCATAAACGCTATCCAAATGTGCACTTATGACTTTGTAGTTTGTGCCATAGAATGGCTGCACAAATCAACTAATTGAGGAACTATTTTCTTGTAAAACAAGTACCACAATGTATATCATTTCGACTCTTAATTTCAATTTAAATGTCAAAGAGAGTAAGTATGAGTTCGAAATTTCCGAGAAAAAGCATTGGGAGGAAAATTTAAATTAAATTCATTTTCCTTTATAAATACAAGAGTAAATCATTAAAAAAAGAAAAAAAGAAAAAAAAAAAGGTCTTCATCAAAATTTTAGTATTTAATTTTGTATTCTTGCAAAGAAAAATAAGGTTGCTTTCATGCAACGACACTCTTTGCAAGGAGCACAACCAAAACTTTATTAGCACCTCCTAAACAACATTTTCACATCACTCAAGCCAACCCAACTACCTTCTGAAAACCTTAGATACCAAAGCTAGAATCATTAGACACCCGAAAACACCTCCCAATTCAACTCCAAAAGCTTCACCTATCAAATCCATTAAAATCAACATCTCAACCTCATGATGATGAAGTCTTGAAGTCATTTTCAAGAGTCCTTAATTTACAAAATCTGAAGACACTAGATTGCATATCACAAAATCGATAGCACACAACAGCAAGAAGCATAATTCCCTCTACCATGAAAGTGAGAGATCTATGCATTGATCCTAGGAAATAAGGAAATAAATTATTCCATATTTTATTGAGTGATCCACCATCATTTCATTTGCAAGATGTCCTGCATATAGGTAATAAGTATTCTAATTTAGTTAATTCTTATAATAATTAGTTGCACAGATGATGAATTTTGATGATATGAGATGGTTAACATGTTCATGTATATAATATTATGACCATGCACATTGAGATTGGATTTTAATTTCCATTTGGTCTTATTTCATCCATTTCAGTCCAATTTGGTCCACCTTGGTCCTATTTAGTCTACTTTGGTCCACCATTCGGTCCTATTCGGCCCATTCTATCCACTTTGGTCTTATTCGGTCTAGGACGGTCCTATTTGGTCTAAATTGGTTATATTCAGTCTACTTTGGTCCATTCAGTCCACTTTAGTCCTTTTCCATTCCATTATGTCCACTCTGGTCTTATTTCGTCCTATTTAGTCCACTTTGATCCTTTTTAGTACATTAGGTCTAATTCGGTCCATTAGGTTCTATTCCGTCCTATTCGATCCATTCAGTCTATTTTGGTCCTACTCGGTCCACATTGGACTTATTTAGTCTACATCGGTCCCATTATGTTCACTTTGCTTCTATTCGGTCCACTTTAGTCCTATTTAGTCATAATCAGCGTATTCAGTCTTTCGCTTCACTTTAGTCCTATTCCATTCACTTCAGTCTTATTTGGCCCACTTTTGTCTGATTTGGTCTATTTTGATCCAATTCAGTCTAGTTCAATCCACTTTGATCCATTCAATGATTTGGACCATTTTTGTGCACTTACATATTGGGAAAAGAAAAGTTTGGGTAGAAAGCATCTATTCTAAATCCAAATTTATTAATAATATATAGATCTTAAACTCGTATTATCTAAAATCTTAAGCATATCATTTATTATTACTACGATCTTGTTGCGTCACATTAATGTAGAATTTCGGTGTACTTCAGTCTATCTAAATTTAAGTGAAAGTTTTTCTAAGCATGAACCCTATAAATATACAAATGCAGTCTTTACAGAAGTTACTCATTTGTTTTAACACCATTACTTTTAAATAAATTACATTAAATTGATTATACATTCAAACAAAATATATAAATAATTTTTATTTAACTATCTGGAACTATGCATGGGATAATGACTATTTTTTTAAGGAATTAATTAAATAATTAAAAACTTATTTAATTTCTATATGGTCCAATCTATTTAATTTTTTTTATTAGCACAATCTCACTTTAAGTATCTTAGTGGTTAGGGGAGTTATGACTTGAGTTATTGGACAGTGCAACGAGTTGGGCTAATGGACTAACCCGTTGGGTGCCTATGAGCATAAAAACTAGCCCACGGCCTGACCCATTGGGCTAATGAGCAACTCATAGGCCTCAACAGCAATGTGCTTAGGAACCCATTAGCCTAGTGGGCCATTGGGCAACTTGGTTGAGCATGGGCAATGGCCTCTTTTGGTGAAACTTAGATATATTGACCCACAATCTTGGGAGATTTCTTGAAGATGATTGAATGAGTACATATCCCACCTATAAGTTTTTTTTTTTTTTTGTTAATAATGTAATTTAATTTATTTCGAAAGTGGTTATTCAAATACAATTTTGCGGTCTTTTATAAATAGGGGACTTGAGCAATGGCCTAAGTGAGCTAAGCCAAGAGTAGGTCCCTTAAAAAAGGTGGCATTTTTATACTCTCATATAGTGGATTGATATGGATGAGAATGATCCTTATTTAGGTAATTTGAATGCATGGATATAGGTCTTAGTTTTGTTTTACTCGTTTAAACATATATCTCCTTTGTAAAAAAAAAAAAAAAAAAAAAAAAAAAAAAAAAAACTCTAAGTTTCATTCAAAATTGAATAAAAATCCATCTTACAGTTAAGATTAAATTTTTTAGATCTAAAGAGTGTGATATTTACATGTCATATTACAGGATCATAATCGAATGAGTTCTAAAGAGTGTGATATTTACACGCCATATTACAGGATCATAATTGAATGAGTTTGTGAGCATCCTCACACAATTAGCCAACAAAGTAAAAAATTTTATATAAGCAGCAATAAAAAAATCACACAATTTGGTCAAGCTAGCTGCATTACCAGTACTCAAATTTATTAAATTCCTCTTTATTTAACTTTATAGATTTCTCATTGAACAAGAAAATCTCTCATTCATACATTTATATCATCTCCTTCCATTTATATCATCTCCTTATTGTACTTGGCTAAACATCGCCACCACCACCACCACCACCACTAGATGCAGGAGATGAAGTAGTAGTTGTAGGGGAACCACCAGAAGAACACTGGCTTTGGCAACCATTTCCACAGTAATCATTTGTGTTGCCACACCATCCATATTGGCTACAACATAGCCCATTTGGACACACTGCACCCCCAGCTTGTGTTCCACATTGTTCTGCTGAGGTTCCAAGCAAGAAAGCTAAGAAAAGTAGCAAAGAAAAGAGCTTCATTTTTTTGAGTGTTTGTGCAAAACAATGGTATGTACCTATATATATAGGAAAGTTTTATGGGTTTATCTTTACTGCTATTCTAGTTTTAGGTTCTTTTACTATAGGAACTAGTTTAGGCTAGAATAGTTAGAATGTAGAATTTCTGCCACAAGGCGCACACGTATGCCGGCTTGACTAAGGAGTCTGCATATGTAACTTTGGTCATGCGTTCCTAAAATCACCTAGAAGCCCTGGCTTTATAATGTTTTGGTTGATTTTTTGTACAATTAGTTTCTTGCTTTCAATAATATGCTAGTAACATGCTCATGGTATTTGAATTGTTTAGAAAGATGGCTTGGATCGGTTGAATATTTCATAGAGACACGTTTAGGATTGGATAAGGATAATTATAGTATGAAGATGTTTGATTTCAAGCCTTGTTTAATTTCAAGATGTTTTGGACTGCGAACAAATTATTATTATTATTATTTTTTTGTTGCTCGAACAAATTAATTCAAAGAGAGTATGACAGCTTTTTCTTTCTTCTTCCCAATTTTTGGTTGGGTAATTATCGATCTCTTGTTCAAAAATGTCAAAGAAGGTCGACAAGGGTGGCTTGACTAAGTTCAAAGCCAAATACAAATGTTAGCTTACCAGTCTTACAAAGAATAGGCAAATCAATTGTCATCATCCTGAGGTGTGGTCCATTAATGCCATTATATCTGCCGGTGGAATTACTCTTTGGGTGCTGCCAATTAGCGATAGCAATAGGATTTGTGTCTACAGTTTAGAGTCTTCCTTCTGTATTCAATGAACCTTGTGGACGAGGGAACAGGGCATTTACCACCACCTTGTGAATGAATTGATTTACTAATGCCTAACTTTCCACTCCAATGACTGGACATACAATTGCCTATGCAATAATCATTTTATATATATATATATATATATATATTTATATATATTTATATATATATATTTATAAGCAAAGATCTCGTACGGGAGATCATGAGTTTCTGCCACGAGGCACACTTTATAAAAAGAATTGAAATACTCTTAAGTCATCTAAGAACAACTTTAAAAATAGGGACTATTCATTTTATTTTACTTTTAGTTTAATATTTCAAGACTACTTTTTGTTACATTTTATTCAATAATGTTTCAAGACTATTTTTTGTTTCATTTGGTTCAATGTTTAAAGACTTTTCCTCTCTCTCATACACAAAAAACTCTTTGCATTTTCATTCATCATTTTCACTTCTACTCCTTTATATACACATGCCCAAAGCCCTCCATGTCATCTCATCTCAAATATACTCAAACCAAAAACGATATCATTTACCTTCAAGTCTTCAACCTTACAACGACACCTACATAACTCTAACATTGCCATACCTTTAATCCTAACCCGTATGAGTAGGCTATAAACAAGGAAAATGGCTTGCTTTTTTTATTCAGTGACGGAAGCTTATGGTTTTGATGTTGGTGTTGGACGTTGTAGATTTTATGAAGGTTGTGATTCACTTTGAATCTTTGGGTGTTTGAGATTTTGGTTTGGGAAGGTCGTAAATGTATTTTACTTTAGAACTAAAGAGAAAGAGAAAGAAACATTCTAATTGATTGTTTATGATATTAGCTTTTTTTTTTCTTTAAACTCATAATGTGTAGGTTTTTTTGGTAAGTTTTTTACTGCTATTTTGTATGGTATGAGCCATAGTGATAAAAAAATCGATGATGATCACAAAGTGCTTTCCTTTTTTTTTTTTTTTTTTTTTTTTTTTTTTTTTTTTTTTTAAAGGATATAGAAGCCCAATTAAAAATAATTAAATTTTGAGAAATGAATGTGTTTTTAGCCGATTTCTATTTGTTTAATCACGTTCTTTTTATGTTGATACTCATAATCACAAATTATTTCCTTAATTTCATTGAAATAATGAATTGAGTGGTTGAGACTGAGGTGTCCATATGTGGTTTTAAGAATAGAGTCGTTAATGAATTGAGTGTTTAATTATAATAGTAAATTTTATAATATGTTATAGTCTTATAGTGTTATCCACTTTGGTCCTATTAAGCCAATTTAGTCCATTTAGTCCTATTTGTTTGCTTTGGTCCAACTCGGTCCACTTTGGTACTATTCGGTCCTACTCAGTCTCATTCGGTTCATTTTGGTCCATTAGATGCATTTGGTCCATTTTTGTGCACTTACCCAATAGGAAAAATTAAGTTTGGGTTGAGAGCACCTATTTTAAATCCAAATTTATTAATATATATATATATATATATATATAGAGAGAGAGAGAGAGAGAGAGAGAGAGAGAGAGAGAGAGAGAGAGAGAGAGATCTTATACTCATAATTAATATCTAAAATCTTAAGCAAATCATTTATTATCATTGTGCTCTTGTTGAGTCACATTAATGTAGTATTTTTTTCTACTTCAGTCTAGCTAAATTTAAGTAAAAGTCTTTCTAAACATAAATGCTATAAATAATTAAATATATTAAATGTAATTTTTAGGGCAACTACTCATTTGTTTTAATGTCGATACTTTTAAATGAATTTCATGAGTTTGATTATATACCTTCAAACAAAATAAATAAATAAATAAATTATATATATAATTATATTTAACTATTCAGTGCAACGCACAACGGCACAAGATAGTGACTAGTTTTTTTTAAGGAAAGAATCAATTTAATTTTTATAAAACAAATGATGATAAAATATATACTTATTCAGTTTTTTATGGTCAAATCTATTTAATTTTTTTTGTTATTGATAGAAACTTTTTTTTTTTTTCTTTTTAAGGCTTTAGATGGTTAGTTCAAAGTTGCTAGACTATTAAAAATATATATCTTTAGTAAACTAAGTTTAATACAATGACTTTAAGTATTTTAGTAGTTAGGGGAGTACTATTAAAAGATTCATCTATAATGTCTCAAGATCAATCCCCCATACTCCCCCTATATATTTTTGTTATGAATTTGAGTTATCGGACTAGGCAACGACGTGTTGGCTAATGGGCTAGTCTGCTGTGTGGGCGATGGGCTATTTTGGTGACCGTTAGATATATTGACTCACAATCTTGGGAGCCTTGTTGAAGATACTTGAATGAGTACATATCCCATCTATGTGGTATTTTTTTTTTTTTTTGTAATAATTTATTTTATTTTATTTTTTAAAAGAATTATTAAAATACAATTTTGGGGTCTTTTATAAATGGGGGACTAACCCAATGTCCTAAGTGACCTAAGCCTAGAGTACGCTCTTTAAAAAAAGGTGACATTTATACTCTCATATCTTGGATTGACATGGATGAGTATGGTCCTTATTTAGGCAATTTGAATTCATGAATATAGTTCTTATTTTTGTTTTACTAATTAAAAATATTTCTCCTTTTAAAACAAACCTCTCAATTTCATTGAAAAATTGATTTCGGTTGAAATTTTATTTTTTAGATCTAAAGAGTGTGAATTATATAAGCCAACAAAGTAATGAATTACCAGTACTCAAATTTATTAAATTCCTCTTTATTTATCCATACCTTAGAGATTTCTCATTGAAAAAGAAATCTTCCATTCATACATTTATATCATCTCCATATTGTACTTGGCCAAACATTTATTTGGCCTTGGACCAGAGCTGTTTAGGCAAAAGGCTTTTGATTATAGCAATCTAAATTTGCTCCATGGCTAACTCCCAATATGTCAGAGTACCTCTTATAGAACCCAATCCTATCAGCCACCCTACTATCCGGGCCATGGCCGCATTCGAGTCCACCATTAATAATGTTGGTGATTACACCATTAACTTGGGACTCGTCCAGCTACAGTGTCAGCCGCAGATGGTTTCCATTTTCCAATGATGACATCGTGGCTAGGTGGTTTGCTTCCTTGTGGAGTCATCCAAAACCATATGGCTGTCTTGAATGATATGGTGGGGTTTGTGGCTACTAGATCTGGATTATTTAGAAGATCAACTCCAATGGCTTTTCCTGCTGGCCATAATTGTAGTTGCTTACAAAGGTGAAACAATCGAAGTCAATGTTAAAAGTCTTCGGTAAACTCACAAACCTTACACAGAATACAGCTTTATGTTTTTGTTATTTGATTTGAACTATTATTGAATATATCATATTCAAACAAAGGGAATCATAATATCATGATCTATGTGTGTTGTGTGAAGAACGAATTGATGATTAGAAAGACTTACTGAGTGAGTTGGATAGGTCCTCGACCATAATATTGTTTGCCAGGATCACATGACCATGCAGATGGACCATCTAGTGCAGTTATCCACCCTCCTACACAAAATAAAATCATCTTTTGCGATTAAAATCAAGCTAATATCCAGCAAGTTATACCAAACACACACTTAAAAACACTTCATCAATAATGAAATATTTGGCCAAATTTTACAATGAAACAAAAATGGTAAAATATTAAAAATATTTCCCATATAACATTTTACCGCAAACCAAATAGAGTGTAAGTAATTAACTAACCAGTGGTCTCATGAGAGGTTTGACCCAAGAAAGCCGCAAGCTCCCTTTTACGTATAGTAATATCAACAGTTGTGCCAAAGCCATTGAAAGATTTGGCAGCATCAACGAAAGCATTGTAAGTGTAGAATCTGTTAGGTTCTAAGTACTTAGAAACTAATGTATTAAAACTCTAATATGTATTGTTAGTAAACTATGATCGAAATAGGTGTTTAGTCTGTTTTAGACTTGCTCAAAGTATGTCATTCATGTAAAGTTGGAATTAAGTTAACTGCAGAAGTTACTGTGTAAATTTGTCTAGCTCAATCGATCAAGAATCAGACTCGACCGATCGAAAGTCATGCAGATTTTTTTTTTTTTGCAGAATTTCAACTCAGCCCTAAGCCCATATGACGTGCAGGGTTTTATGTTTTGCCCTAGGTATAAAAAGAAAACCTTAGCCACGTTTTTGAGGTTGCTCATATTGCTGTTTGTGTGAATCTCTTATGAGATCTAAGAGATGCTTGCCTTCACATAAGCTTAGGATTATCAAGAAGGAGATTTCTTCAAGAGCTTAATGATCATTCAGTTGCTACCATAAGAGTTTAAAGATACACAAGCGGGAGTGCTTGTACTTTCAGGAGAATCCAAGAAAGAAGAAGTCTATGGTCTCGGAGCTTGCACGTGGTCGTGTCAGTAAATTTTCTACTAGTGGGTAGCAATAGAATGTTAGTGGTCTAAATCGCTATTGTACAAACTTCAATTATTTCATAGTGGATTCAGGTTTATCTTGAGGACAGCTAGGTTAAATCCTCCCTAGGTTTTTTACTGGTTTGGTTTTCCTGGGTCATCATATCTTTGTGTTTTTATATTCCGCACTTTACATTGATATGATTATATGATTGTGTTAACCTAGATCTGAAATTTGGACTAAGTAATAACTTGGTTTTTTAACTAGGTTAATCTAATTGTGTTTTAAGGGGTCTAAAAACTGTACAGAATCCATTGCCTTTACATCATGGATCGTTTCGATATTTAAGCATTCTAACAAAAATAGCCGAGTTGATTACACAGGTAACATCGTCTGTTGAGGTTCCAAGCAGGAAGAAAGCTAAGGGAAACAGTATCAGAGAAAAGAGCTTCATTTTTCTTACCTTTGAGAGTGTGAATGTTGTGCAGCAATAGTGCTTTGTGGAAGTGAATGTGTTTTTTTGCAGCGTTCATCTTCTTTTTCTTCCCACTGCTACCATCAAAATTCTCCAGTATAGTCATGCCACTGTTAGAAGTCGCATGAACATTGCAAGACTATTGCCTTCCTTAAACTACTGTCACATAGCTAAAATTCATTCAAGGGATCTTCTCAACCTTATCAAATCTGAAGATTTCATCAAACTTCCATCTTAAGTTTGAGAGGGAGCCGTTAGAGATATATTAGCTCATTAGCATAGGCCCAAGCCTAATTCTACTTTGTGTGCAAGCCAAGTCTCTTACTTGTACTACAAGTCTATTAGTCTAGGGTTTAATCTACTATATATACATATGTTATGATTTATTATAATACAAGATTTGTACTACACTCTAATATATTATTGGTATAGCCGTTTAGGGTTTCCCCCGTGGATATAGGCCGTGAGGCTGAAGCACGTAACCCTCGTGTGTTATTGTGTTCTATATTTTATGCTTTCACTTCCGCATCCATACTAGCATATTCAACATGGTGTATCAATGCTAATATTTAATAGTGAGTACATATGTGACTATATATAGGATCGGTGCAATGGGTTTTGCTCGATTTCTAGTCAAAATGGGTTGGCTGAGCCTGGCTTCATCTTCAATGACAATATGCGGAATTCCTAGTTGATTTTGTTGTGGAAAATAGTGTAGTGTTATTGAGATAAGGCTATCTTGCATGCCTTCCTTTGCTGATTGAAATTCCTTGTTTGGACCAACTTCCATGGCATAAATACATTAACAACGGTAAAATGTGCAACACATGTCTATACACGTTGAATTTGAACTGAAATCATATATAGTGATGTGTATGCAAAATGGTATGTGTAACTGATTTTACCAATATTTTAATACTAGGGCAAGCCATAAATATGAAATTCGAGAAAACAAAAACTACATTGTCTTTATAACTATAGAGTATAGAACAATCGGCAATTTTTTTTTAAGAGCACCATCGGACTAACTCAAGTATTTGAGAGGCTAGCTACTATCTTTGTAAGCTAAATATTTAAAGTTTTTAATAATTACATAAACTATAAATGAAATTTTTACAATATATATATATATATATATATATATATTTTTTTTCAAAAAGCATGGCTATGCACACATGAGGTCGGTCCATATGTACACAGGTAGGAGTTAGGGGAGCTCCTTATGGAAATTTTCTCTTAGGCTTCGTTTGGGAGTTCATAGAGGAATGGAATGAAATGATGATAAGGGAATGGAATGGAAGGTACTTAAGTAAGGGAAATGAATGGAAAAGAATGGAATAGAATTAAGTAAACTCAATTGGATGTTTTAAAATAAAAGAATAAAACTTAATGGAATGTAACTAATCTTGTTTGGGAGTAACAAGGAGGAAATAGAATGAAATCATTTTATGACAATATTACTATTAGACCCCCTGCTGTAAAATAAAGGGTTGAATATATATGGGTATTTTGGGAGTTTCAGTAAAAAATTCATTAAATCTAATTTCATTCCCTTCCATTCCTCCCAATTTCGAGGAAATAGAGAGGAATGAGTGTTCCTTCTTACCCATTTCATTTCCTCCCACTTAAACTCCCAAATAAGAGAATGGACTTTCCATTCCCTCTATTAAAACTCTCAAACAAGAGAATAGAAGAATATTTTAAAGTTATTCTTTTCATTCTTTTCTATTCCATTCAATTCCCTCCTCTCAAACGAAGCCTTAGAAATCTGGTGCAAAACTGATCCCACAATTGAGAGAAGGTTTTTCACCTAGATTGTCCAGTATAAAAAGTATGACTAACTCCCTTTTCAAAACACAAGCAAATATCGTTAGAAATACGTATAAAACTACTATCAAAGCAATTCTTGGGTAAATGAGCTAGTTTTGATTAAATTTCTTTTCAGTTTAAATTCTTCTTTGGCCAACGTCTTATCTCTTAGGTCACTAGCCCTTTAATTCAAAGCTTATGACTATGTTGTTTGTATCGTAGAATAACTGCACAAATCAACTAATTGAGGAACAATTTTCTTGTAAACAAGTACCACAATGTATATCATTTCGACTCTTAACTTCAATTTAAACCTCTAAGATAGTAAGTATGAGTTCGAAAATTCCGGGAAAGAGCATTGGGAGGAAAATTTAAATTAAATTCATTTTCCTTTATAAATTCAAGAGTAAATCATTAAAAAGTAAAATGGTCTTCATCAAAATTTAAGTATTTAATTTTGTATTCTTGCAAAGAAAAATTAGTTTGCTTTCATGTAACTACACTCTTTGCAAGGAGCACAACCAAAACTTTATTAGCAACCTCTTGTCCACCTCCTAAACAACATTTGCACATCACTTAAGCCAACCCAACTACCCTTTGAAAACCCTAGATACCAAAGCTAGAATCATTAGACACTTGAAAACACCTCCCAATTCAACTCTAAAAGCTTCACCCATCAAATCCATTAAAATCGTCATCTCAACCTCATGATGATGAAGTCTTGAAGTCATTTTCAAGAGTCCTTAATCCACAAAAATTGAAGACACAAGATTCCATATCACAAAATCGACAGCACACAACAGCAAGAAGCATAATTCCCTTTACCTTGAAGGTGAGAGATCTATGCATTGATCCTAGGAAATAAGGGCAATAAATTATTCCATATTTTATAAAGTGATCCACCATCATTTCATTTGCAAGAGGTCGTGCATATAGGTAAGTATTCTAATTTAGTTCATTCCTATAATAATTAGTTGCACAAATGATGAATTTTTATGATATGAGATGGTTAACATGTTCATGTATATAATATTATGATCGTGCACATTGAGATTGTATTTTAATTTCGATTTGGTCTTATTTCGTCCATTTTGGTCCTATTTGGTCCACCTTGGTCCTATTTATCCTACATTGGTCCACCATTTGGTCCTATTCGGCCCAATCTATCCACTTTGGTCTTATTCGGTCTAGTTCAGTCCTATTTGGTCTAAATTGGTTATATTCAGTCCATGCAGTTCACTTTGGTCTTCTTCCGTCCAATTCAGTCCAGTTTGGTGCTTTTGAGTTATTAAGGTCCACTTCGGTCCATTAGCTTCTATTCCGTCCTATTCGATCCATTTGGTCTGCTTTAGTTCTATTCTGTCCACATTAGTCTCATTCAGTTCACATCGGTCCCATCATATCCACTTTGCTTCTATTCGGTCCACGTTGGTCATATTCGGTCAACATCGGTTCCATTCAGTGTATTCGGTCCACTTTTGTCTGATTTGGTCTACTTTAGTCCTATTCAGTCTAGTTCAATCTACTTTGGTCCATTCAATGAATTTGGACCATTTTTGTGCACTTACATAATGGGACAAGAAACGTTTTGGTAGAAAGCATCTATTCTAAATCCAAATTTATGAAAAATATATAGATCTCAAACTCGTAATATCTAAAACTTTAAGCATAACATTTATTATTACTACGTTCTTATTGAGTCACATTAATGTAACATTTCGGTCTACTTCGGTCTATCTAAATTTAAGTGAAAGTTTTTCTAAGCATGAACCCTATAAATATACAAATGTCTTTACGGCAGTTACTCATTTGTTTTATCATCGTCACTTTTAAATAAATTGGATGAATTTGATTATACATTCAAACAAAATATATAAATAAATAATTTTTATATGTATAATTTTTATTTAACTATGCAACGCACATGATAGTGACTATTTTTTAAGGAATTAATCAAATAATTTAAAATTATTTAACTTTTGTACGGTCAAATCTATTTAATTTTTGTTATTAACACAATCTCTTGTTCAAAAATATCTAAGAAGCTCGACAAGGGTGGCTTGACTAAGTTCAAAGCCAAATATAAATGTTAGCTTACCAGTCTTACAAAGAATAGGAAAAGCAATTGTCATCATCCTGAGGTGTGGTCCATTAATGCCATTATATCTGCCGGTTGAATTACTCTTAGGGTGTTGCAAATTAGCAATGGTAATAGGATTTGTGTCTGCATTTTAAAGTCTTCCTTCCGTATTCTATGAACCTTGTGGATGAGGGAACAGGGCATTTACCACCACCTTGTGAATGAATTGATTTACTAATGCCTAACTTTCCACTCCAATGACTGGACATACAATTGCCTATGCAATAATCATAAAAAATATATATATATATATATATATATATATATATAATATATATATATAAAGCAGAGACCTAATGCAAGAGAGCATGAGTTTCTTTCATGTGGCACACTCTAAAAAGAATTGAAATACTCTTAAACTATATAAGAGTTAAGAACAACTTTAAAGATAGGGACTCTTTATTTATTTATTTTTGTTTAATATTTCAATACTACTTCTTGTTAGATTTTATTCAATAATGTTTCAAGACTACTATTTGTTTCATTTGGTTCAATATTTCAAGATTTTTCCTCTCTCACACACAAAAAACTCTTTGCATTTCCGTTCACCATTTTTACTTCTAGTCCTTTATATACAGATGCCCACCACTCTCCATGTCATCTCATCTCAAATAAAGGGTTGAATATATAGGGTATTTTGGGAGTTTTAGTAAAAAATTCATTAAATTTAATTTCATTCTTTTCTATTCCTCCCAATTTCGGAAGAAATGAAAATTTGAGGTTTTGGGGAATAAAGAGGAATGAGTGTTCTCTCTTACCCATTTCATTGCCTCCCACTTAAACTCCCAAATAAGAGAATGAACTTTCCATTCTCTCCATTAAAACTCTCAAACAAGAGAATAGAAGAATATTTTAAAATTATTCTTTTCATTCTTTTCTATTCCATTCAATTCCCTCCTCTCAAACGTGGCCTTAGAAATCTGGTGCAAAACTGATCCCACAATTGAGAGAAGGTTTTTCACTTAGATTGTCCAGTATAAAAAGTATGACTAACTCCCTTCTCAAAACACAAGCATATATCATTAGAAATACATATAGAACTACTATCAAAGCAATTCTTGGGTAAATGAGGTAGTTTTGATTAAATTTCTTTTCAGTTTAAATTCTTCTTTGGCCAACGTCTCATCTCTTAGGTCACTAGCCCTTTAATTCAAAGCTTATGACTATGTTGTTTGTATCGTAGAATAACTGCACAAATCAACTAATTGAGGAACAATTTTCTTGTAAACAAGTGCCACAATGTATATCATTTCGACTCTTAACTTCAATTTAAACCTCTAAGATCGTAAGTATGAGTTCAAAAATTCCGAGAAAGAGCATTGGGAGGAAAATTTTAATTAAATTCATTTTCCTTTATAAATACAAGAGTAAATCATTAAAAAGAATAAAAGGTCTTCATCAAAATTTCAGTATTTAATTTTGTATTCTTGCAAAGAAAAATTAGGTTGCTTTCATGCAACTACACTCTTTGCAAGGAGCACAACCAAAACTTTATTATCAACCTCTTGTCCACCTCCTAAACAACATTTGCACATCACTCAAGCCAACCCAACTACCCTTTGAAAACCCTAGATACCAAAGCTAGAATCATTAGACACCCGAAAATACCTCCCAATTCAACTCCAAAAGCTTCACCCATCAAATCCATTAAAATCGTCATCTTAACCTCATGATGATGAAGTCTTGAAGTCATTTTCAAGAGTTCTTAATCCACAAAAATTGAAGACACTAGATTCCATATCACAAAATCGACAACACACAACAACAAGAAGCATAATTCCCTGCCAAAAAAAAAAAAAAAAAGAAGCATAATTCCCTCTACCATGAAAGTGAGAGATCTATGCATTGATCCTAGGAAATAAGGGCAATAAATTATTCCATATTTTATAGTGTGATCCACCATCATTTCATTTGCAAGAGGTCGTGCATATAGGTAGGTATTCTAATTTAGTTCATTCCTATAATAATTAGTTGCACAAATGATGAATTTTTATGATATGAGATGGTTAACATGTTCATGTATATAATATTATGATCATGCACATTGAGATTGGATTTTAATTTCCATTTGGTCTTATTTCATCCATTTTGGTCCTATTTGGTCCACCTTGGTCCTATTTAGTCTACTTCGGTCCACCATTCGGTCCTATTCAGCCCATTCTATACACTTTGGTCTGATTCGGTCTAGTTCGGTCCTATTTGGTCTAAATTGGCTATATTCAGTCCATTCAGTTCACTTTGGTCTTCTTTGGTCCAATTCAGTCCACTTTGGTGCTTTTGTGTGATTAAGGTCTACCTCAGTCCATTAGCTTCTATTCCGTCCTATTTGTTCTATTCGGTCTTCTTTAGTCCTATTCGGCCCACATTAGCCTCATTCAGTCCATATCGGTCCTATCATGTCCGCTTTGCTTCTATTCGGTCCACATTGGTCCTATTCGGTCAACGTCGGTCCCATTCGGTCAACGTCGGTCCCATTCGGTGTATTCGGTTTACTTTTGTCTGATTTGGTCTACTTTGGTCCTATATAGTCTAGTTCGGTCTACTTTGATCCATTCAATGAATTTGGACCATTTTTGTGCACTTACATAATGGGAAAAGAAAAGTTTTGGTAGAAAGCATCTATTCTAAATCCAAATTTATAAAACATATACAGATCTCAAACTCATAATATCTAAAACTTTAAGCATAACATTTATTATTACTACGTTTTTATTGAGTCACATTAATGTAACATTCCGGTCTACTTCGGTCTATCTAAATTTAAGTGAAAGTTTTTCTAAGCATGAACCCTATAAAAATACAAATGTAGCCTTTATGGCAGTTACTCATTTGTTTTATCATCATTACTTTTAAATAAATTTCATGAATTTGATTACATTAAAAAAAATATATAAATAAGTAATTTTTATATGTATAATTTTTATTTAACTATGCAACGCACAGGATACTGACTATTTTTTAAGGAATTAATCAAATAATTTAAAACTTATTTAACTTTTGTACGGTCAAATCTATTTAATTTTTGTTATTAACACAATCTCTTGTTCAAAAATGTCTGAGAAGCTTGACAAGGGTGGCTTTTTTATTTTTGAGAGAAGACAAGGGTGGCTTGACTAAGTTCAAAGCCAAATATAAATGTTAGCTTACCAGTCTTACAAAGAATAACAAGAGCAATTGTCATCATCCTGAGGTGTGGTCCATTAATGCCATTATATCTGCTGATTGAATTACTCTTAAGGTGCTGCCAATTAGCAATGGTAATAGGATTTGTGTCTGCATTTTAAAGTCTTCCTTCCGTATTCAATGAACTTTGTGGATGAGAGAATAGGCCATTTACCACCACCTTGTGAATGAATTGATTTACTAATGCCTAACTTTCCACTCCAATGATTGGACATACAATTGCCTATGCAATAATCATTAAAAAAAAAAAAAATTATATACATATATATATATATATATATATATAAATTTACTTTTACTTGGGATAGGCCAAGGGTAGTTGGTAAGATTCCGTTTACTTGTTATCGCTTAATTATTAATTAGTGGATTCTTGGAAGTGGTGACCTTAAAATCACCCAGTGATGTTTTTGTTTTGGTGGTTTTCCCCATTTGTAAACAAATTATCGTGCAAAATTTAATTTCTGCTGCATTTTGTTTTGTTGGTGATTTTTTTTTTGCTACCACGTCATTAATATGATAGTTTTTGTAAATGTTTTTATATTTTTTTGGGGTTAATTTTGGAATAGTGCAGCAAAAAGAATTAATATAGCATATTGGATTGTGTAATTTTTTTTTTTCCATACCTTTTTGTCATTTGAAGGTGCATCAAAAATCTTAGTAACTATGTAATTTTCGAAACTAGCCTTTAGATTAAATTCATTCAAATAAAGTAGGAAAATCCATTTTTTTTCCTAATTTTTTTTTTTCAAATCTTGTGGGATTCCTTCTACAATATCAATATTTCTACAATAATTTAAAAAAGTTGTACCTCAGTTTGTTTTTAAGCAAGATCTCCTGTAGATTTATTTAAGATTTTCTAGGCATTTCGATCAAATATCTCGAAAGTTGTTTAGTTTGTTGCATCAAAAACTTCAATTTTGATAGGCGAAGAATGTATTGACCCCTTGTGATAAATAAATTGATTAATTACCTAAATTTATTAACTAATCAAATTAACATGTAATGTACGTGACTGCACAAACAAATCACCAACTAAAGTACAATGCAGCGAAAAATAAAGCTGACACGGTAATTTGTTTATGAATGGGGAAAAGCTCTGAGGCAAAAACTCTACCGGGTGATTTTAAGGTCACCATTCTTGAGAATTCCCTATTATCAAAACAAGTGGTTACAAGTAAAAGAATCTCAATACCTTATACTAACCTACAGCTGAACCCTTACCCCAATACCCAATTGGACTTGTTCTGTAGTGACAATCTCTCCTTGTATTGCACGGCTCCCAGTACATGCAACATTCAATGCTTACCTCTATGGCCCAACATTCAATGCTTACACGACTTGCCACCGCCTTCCTGGTGATGGCCTTGAACTTGTCATCCCTTTGTTAGTCTGTCTATTCCCACCGTCTCTCTCTCCCTCTCGCTAAAACCTAGGTCAGTTAATTTGGCCAAATTCTCTCACCTCTCAAACTCAGGAAGGACTCAACTGAAACCACCAATTTTTGCTCTTTTTTTTTTTTTTTTTTTTGTTCACATTAGGTTTTGGGCTTGTATTAGAATTTGAGTTAACTCAGTCAAATAAGATAGGTTTTTGTTTTGTGGTTGATTGTGTAACTGGGTTTGTTTTTGTTGTGGATTTTTAAATTGGCATGTGGTATACAATTGCGCTCCAATTGTATTGGGTTGCTTAACAATTCCTTGTTGGTATTGGGAAATTGGTTTGTATCAAAATTGTGTGCAACAATATGAATATTTTAAGTATGATATTCTAAATTGAATATGAGAATTTATTAGTTGTTTTCAATTAGGCGAGCTTGGATTGAAAAGAAACAATGATTTTTTGAGTAAATAATAGAAATTTTATTAAAATTGAATCATGAGCATACTGAAGTCTTGGAGATATAAAACCAACCCAGGTTTGGCATGTCTAGGATAATAGCAAAACAAAGAATAAAAACAAATAGAAGGTTACAAGACCAGATGTGTTGTTGGCTTACTGCTAACCTTTGATATTCCTCCAATAGTTTGGTAACTTCCTTGAAAATTACCATTGGGTTTACTGTAGAATTCAGTTTCCACATTGGACTTGAATGAGAAAGGAAACAGAGTGATAGAGTAGTAGCAACAGCAATGGACAGTCGAGTCCTTCCTGAGTTTGTGCGAAGAGAGAGAAAGGGTGAGAATAAAGGGAGCGAAAATGGGGATGACGAGTTCGAGGCCACTGCCATCATAGGTGAGAAGACCAAAGTATTGAAGGTTTAGCCATGGAGTTTTGGTTCCGACAAATTGCGAGAGGGCTTTTAGCTTGGTTTAGTGTTTCAAAAAATGTTTCGAAGTGTTTAAGTTATTTTAATTTTTTTTAAATAAAAAGAAATTGACATGGCGGTATAGTTGTCCGTGACATGGAAAAATATTTATTTTTTTATTTAGCCGTTTGTCACGTCAACAATTCCCATCTAAAAGATAACAGTAAGGACTAAATTGACATGACACTTAAAGCTTAGGGACCAAATTGACACAATTAATAGATTAGGGGTCAAATTGAAATATGGTGTAAAGGATAGGGACCAATTTTGTAATTTACCCTTTTTTTAAATATAAATTCAACTTATGATGTCAATAAATTTTATCAAATGTTAGAGATATATTAGACATAGTAGCCCAATGTAGTAGCCCCAAGCCCATTCCTACTTGTACTAGTAGTCTAGGATTTAGTTGCTTATATATACTCATGTTAGGGTTCATTGTAACACAGGTTATTATACTACATTCTTATACCATAAAGATGTAACTCTTAAGGGATCCCTTCATGGATGTAGGTCGACAAGGCTGAACCATGTAACCCTCGTGTTCTTGATGTTCCTATTCTATACTTCTCCTTCCGCATCCACTCTAGCATGTATATACAACATGGTATAACATATCGTCGTTGTAATAATATATTTAACATGGTATCAGAGCCAAACTTCGCTCTTGGCCTCAAGCAAACATCTCTACACAGCAAACAAGATTCCCACACTCATAACACAGATTCACAACAGTGCCCACGCCTTCTTTCAAATCTGGGCCTACAACATCACGCAGCTCCCATGGAAACTCCGTTGCTACCTCAACGCTAGGTCTTTAATCTCTCAAGCAAGCCATGACTTCACTTTTCATATTTGTGCAAATCCAAGCTTTGTCTGATGAAACCAACACCACAGACGTGCTTCACGACCTCCTGCGACAAAAACCCAAGAACTCAGCCCCCAACGGCAGCCTCATGCACCACCACCGACTGTTAACAGCTCTGAAACCTCCCCACATGCTGCCACGATTTCCCCATGTGCAGCTCATCCATTAGCCACACGCGCCGCCCTATCAACCATGTTGATCGCTAATCTCCCTACGGAAGAAATCTGGCTTTCAACCACTGAAGCACGAACCCCAGGTGCTGCCTGGTTTTCTAGCTTCTCCTCCACGCACCGGTGGTCATTACATGCTCTTGCCACGCGTTGAATAACTCCTGCTAATGTCATCTAACGTCACTAGATGATGTCATTACTCCACGTTAGCATGCCACATCATCAACCACGCAAGCCCTAGTCTACATCAGCAACTTGTCATAGGATGACGTCAGTGGCTCTGCTGCCCAATCCATGACCCGACTCGGAAACCCAATACTAACCCAAACCATGAACAAGTTGACTTTGACCCTAAACGAGTTGACTTTGACTTTTGTTGACTTTGACCTTTTGCGTTGACCTTTGACCAAAAGTCAAAATTTTCGAAAGGGCCTATCTTACTCAGTTTTTCACATAAATTCCAATTTTGGACTCCGTTTCTTTATTTGAAGCTTTGAAATTGGTCAATTGACACATTCTTCATTGTGGTTTCTTCAAAGGCATTTTCCAAGGCATCTCCAAGTGATCTTCACATACTTATCTAACCTTAAACCTTCATCGAGCTTCTGTCTTGAGTTTGAGGGAGGGTGTTAGAGATATATTCGACATATTAGCCCAATGTAATAGGCCCAAGCCCAGTCCTACTTGTACTAGTAGTCTAGGGTTTAGTTTCTTATACATACTCATGTTAAGGTTTATTGTAACAGAGATTATTGTACTACACTCTTATACAATAAAGATGTAACCCTTACGGAATTCCTCCATGGATGTAGGCCGACAAGACTGAACCATGTAACCCTCGTGTTCTTGATGTTCCTATTCTATGCTTCCCCTTCTACATCCACTTTAGCATATACAACATGGTATGACAAATTGCGTTGCTAATAATGTTATTTTAACATCAATTGAGATAACTGGAACTTACAATCCAAAACAAATCCATTAATTACATTTTAGCAAACTTTTATGTGGATGCTGAGATTGTCTTTAAAAACAGCGAATTTATTCGTGACTTTAAGCCATTATAATTTCTATTTTTTCTTATGGTTCACCGTATAATTTCTAACATATGATCTTCCACCAGCTATTAATTATAAAACTCATATAGCAAATTTGACCCTTTTTTTTCACTATGCATTCTGCTTTAGAAGTTGAAAGCACCAACGTAAAACGCTTTTATCTATCAAATTATTCATTTTCCAATAATTTCTCAACAGCTAAACACCACTTATTTTTTAAACAAAAAAAATATAAAAGAAAAAAGTTGACTCGTTATTTTTTAAACTATATATATATATAAAATAAAAAAGGTGACTTCATTAATTAAACATAACTAATAAGTTAGCTGTGCGATGCATGGACAATTTTTTATATTTTATATAAGAAGGTTTGGATAATATTTTATATATATTATAAAGAAAAAGTAAACTAAATTTGAGTAAAGAAACATATAAATTTTGAGATATAAAAAATTAGTTTAGTAGTTTCATTGCATATTTGAAGCCTTCCCAAGGTAAGATTAATATTTTAAAAAATCATGAAACCAAATATAAATGTAAAAGAGTAACGGGACCATGAAAACTGACAAATTTGTGTTGTGTTCACATATTTCATACAATGAAATGAAAGTATGCCAAACTCTCTCACCATCTTCTACTCATCGATAGTGTGACATTAAGACATGATGTGGGCAAGTGTGTATGCATATATTTTATAGATGATTTAAATTTAAACTATGGTAGAATATGGCTTTATATTATGCACCAAATATTCTCTCTACTTATATACCCAAAACAAAAACCATCCAACTAAATTACCCAAACCTAAATCATATTTAAGAAACTCATTTTTTTTTTTTTTTGAACACATTTAAGCTACTAATTTTAAAAAGAAAGAAGGAAAATAAATTACCCGTAAGGGTTTTGGCGTCTTGATAATAGTGGGAGGCCTATATAGCAAGGTGGTGACCCCTTAGATTCCTCTTTCTCTCTTTTTAAAATGTTTTGTCAATCTCAGGTCTTTTATTTTAGTAATATATAGTAAAACAGTGCATTTTATTTAATAATCCACAACACTTTTGTGTCTCTCTATCTCTTTTCAGGGCCTTATCTGGTTAGTTATTACTATTAGTCCTACATTATTATTATTTTTGTTTTTTTTTTTAAATTACTAAAACGATGAGTATGCTAAAAGCCATGAAGAATAGAGAAATGTGTGGTGTAAACTTAGTCAATTAATGAGGCATTAATGAGATAACAATAAAATAAGTTAATGTGAACTTTTGCGTAATAGTAAACAAAACTTAATGAAAGAGGTTAAAAAACAAAAAACAAAAAAAAAATTATCATCTATATGTGAAGGAGGAGGAAGAGAATTTGTAAGTAGGTAAGAGTTTTGACTTTGATTTACACGTGGAAAGGGTCAGACTTGGGTCATAATATGTAGAGTAATAACTAGGCTTAGGTGATAAAAAATCCTAATTTATATAATAGTAAAAATAAGTTATTATGATTTATTGGGTAATAGTAAAAATAATAATAAAAATAGATAAAAAAAAATGCTAAATTTATATAATAATAAAAAGAAGTTACTATAATCTATTGGGTAATAATAAAAAAACTTAAAGAAAAAAGGTAAAAAAAAGCTAAATGCAACATAAGAGTGCCACATGGTAAGACCTCATACACTCTCACATGAGGTCTCCGAAAGGAAAGAAAAAAGTGAAAAAGGCAAAAATACAAAAATGCAAAACTAACCCTCGAACTTTCACCATTTTTCATTTCAATCCTCTAACTTTCAGTTTTGTCAATTCAGTCCTAACTTTCAATTTTTGTCAATTCAGAGCTTTGTTACAACTCAGTTAGTGGTTGCCATTAGAACCCCTGAAACAATGCTGTTTTGTAGATTTTTTTTAATATAAATTCAGAATTAAAAGAAAATAAGAAAAATCTGAACAAAAAAAAATAAATTAAGGGGAACAATGTTCCCCTTCCCATGAATCAAACCAAAACAAAACAAAACAAAGAACAACCTTCAATCACTTAACAAAATAAACTCAAACAAAAGCAATTACCATCTCATTCCGATTTTGATTTTGATCCTGATTACGGTTCTCCTTACGTTTCTGATTTTGAGGTAATTACTTCCTCTCTCTCCCTTTCTCTCAAATTTGATACGCCGCTGTTTGTTTCTCTGGAAAAAATATATTTTCTTTTGCTTTCTCAAGAAAGTTTTGAAAACAATATTTAATTAAGGATTTGGTTACCTCTCTACTATCAGTGAATTTGAGCTTAGATACGATATGGATTTCACTTTTTTATAAAATAAAAAAAAATAAAAAAATAAAATAAAAAATAAATAAATAATTGGAAATTAGGTTCATGAACACACTTATTCTTTATCCGAGAGCTTTTGTCTTCTCTGTTGTATCATCTCCGGCCACAAGAATCTAGCCGGAGTGGCTATCGAAATGGAGTGGCATGCTTCATTTTTTGATAACAGCCATTTCTTCTTCAATAATCTTTGGTTTAATTTCTAATTTATTTCTTAAGTATCTTATTAGATTCAAAATTCAATTTTTTAAAAAAAAATAGTAAATTATTAATCTTTTGAAGCTTAGGGTTTGTAAGTAGTATGAAAATGTAAAAAGAAACTAAAAAGCGTTGAACTGATTGAGTTTAATATAGCTGTTAAAGGTTGCCGTGTTTAGAAGTATACAATGTCGTTCCCCTTTTTTTTTTTTTTTTTTTTTTTTTTTTTTTTTTTTTTTTTTTCCAGATTTCCTTATTTTCTTTTAATTTCGAATTTATAAAATTAAAAAAAAAAAATCTACAAAACGGCGTCGTTTCAAGGGTTCTAACGGCAGCCACTAACTGAGTTGTAACGAAACCCCGAATTGATAAAAATTGAAAGTTAGAAGACTAAATTGACAAAATTGAAAGTTAAAGGAGTGAAATGAGAAACATTAAAAGTTAGTGGATCAATTTTGCATTTTTGCCAAAAAAAATTGCCCAGTACTTTATTTCTTGAAACTAAAGTACTGTACAAAAAGAAAAAGAAATAAAGATAAATCATTTCACAGTCCACAAATTAAGCACTAATAACTATCTTAAATATTTATAATTCACTCAATAATATAAAATTTAAAAAAGAAAAAAAAACTAAAAAAAATACTCAATACTTGATTTCTTAAAACTAAAGTATCATACAAAAAGATAAAAATAAATCATTCCACAGTCCACACTCTAAATACTAATAACTATCTTAAATTTTTATAATTCACTTAATAATATATAATTTACAAAAGAAAAAAAAATTCCTAGTACTTCATCGTGGCGGAAATATTATACTAAGGAAAAATGATGAAAAAAGATGTTGGGATTTCTAGATGATGGTTAATTTCAAGACATTTTTTTTTTTGTTAAATGTTGAGTTTTAATTTTGTAATGTACAATGGGTATTGAGGATTAAATTCAAAGACAAGTTCGGGTAGTGTGAAATTGGAATTCATGGTCATGCGAGCACATTCTCGGTCACCCAAGCTCTAGGCAAAAAATCTCGATATACTCTCAATCAACCAAAATCCTGCTACAAAATATTTTGAGAATTGCTCCAATTGCCTTTTTGGCGACAAACTCTACCCTAAAACCCTTCATAACTATATGAAAATTAACCCTAAACTCAGGAGAAGGAAGACAGCTAAATAAATAAATAAATAAATAACTTTGAACTCAATATTCTTGTCTTCCAACCTCTCCAATTGTGAAATCATTGGGAGGAGAATTCATCACCCAACACAAGATCTACAACTGTGTTGTTGGAAATCATAGAGACTACAAAAATCAATTTTGCAGTTAGCTAGCAATAGTTGGGGCCCTGGGGGAGGTCTTTATGGAAATTTTCTCTTAGAAATCTGGTGCAAAACTGATCCCACAATTGAGAGAAGGTTTTGCACTTAGATTGTCAAGTATAAAAAGTATGACTAAAGCTCTGTTTGGGTAAGGATTTTTGCATTTGCGTCCACTTAAGTTGCATTTTTTGGCTGGTCCATGGCACTGTTCATGGACCAGCCAAGTGCAAATTGTTGGTGAATAGTAAATTTGAGCAATAAAAAATATTTTATTACAGTGTTTTCAATAATAAGTTTTCAATTTTCAGCAAAATAAGCTGTATCCAAACGCACACTAACTCCCTTTTCAAAACACAAAAAAATATCGTTAGAAATACATATAGAACTACTATCAAAGAAATTCTTGAGAAAATGAGGGAGGTTTGATTAAATTTCTTTTGAGTTTAAATTCTTGTTTGGCCAACATCTTACTAGCCCTTTAATTCAAAGCTTAGGGTGTGTTTGGATACCTCTTATTTACTAAAAACTAAAAACACTGTAGAAAAATAAATTTTAAATGTGTGAATAGTGCTTTAAGACTCAAATTTATATTGAAATTTGTGTTTGGATGACTTTTGTGGGTTTGTGAACGGTACCACGGGACCCACATTTTTTCAGCAAAACGCACAAATCAATGCCAGCCATAAACGCTATCCAAACGTGCACTTATGACTTTGTAGTTTGTGCCATAGAATGGCTGCACAAATCAACTAATTGAGGAACAATTTTCTTGTAAAACAAGTACCACAATGTATATCATTTCGACTCTTAATTTTAATTTAAACGTCTAAGAGAGTAAGTATGAGTTCAAAAATTCTGAGAAAGAGCACTGGGAGGAAAATTTAAATTAAATTCCTTTTCCTATATAAATACAAGAGTAAATCATTAAAAAAAGGAAAAAAAAAAAAAAAAAAAAAAGGTCTTCATCAAAATTTCAGTATTTAATTTTGTATTCTTGCAAAGAAAAATTAGGCTGCTTTCATGCAACAACACTCTTTGCAAGGAGCACAACCAAAACTTTATTAGCAACCTCTTCTCCACCTCCTAAACAACATTTTCACATCACTCAAGCCAACCCAACTACCCTCTGAAAACCTTAGATACCAAAGCTAGAATCATTAGACACCCAAAAACACCTCCCAATTCAACTCCAAAAGCTTCACCCATCAAATCCATTAAAATCATCATCTCAACCTCATGATGATGAAGTCTTGAAGTCATTTTCAAGAGTCCTTAATTTACAAAATCTGAAGACACTAGATTGCATATCACAAAATTGACAGCACACAACAATAAGAAGCATAATTCCCTCTACCATGAAAGTGAGAGATCTATGCATTGATCCTAGGAAATAAGGGAAATAAATTATTCCATATATTATAGAGTCATCCACCATCATTTCATTTGCAAGATGTCGTGCATATAGGTAATAAGTATTCTAATTTAGTTAATTCTTATAATAATTAGTTTCACAGATGATGAGTTTTGATGATATGAGATGGTTAACATGTTCATGTATATAATATTATGACCATGCACATTAAGATTGGATTTTAATTTCCATTTGGTCTTATTTCATTCATTTCAGTCCTATTTGGACCACCTTGGTCCTATTTGGTGTACTTTGGGCCACCATTCGGTCCTATTTGGCCCATACTATCCACTTTGGTCTTTTTCGGTCTAGTTCGGTCCTATTTGGTCTAAATTGGTTATATTCAGTCCACTTTGGTCCATTCAGTCCACTTTAGTCCTATTCCACTCCATTATGTGCACTCTGGTCTTATTTTGTCCACTTTGATCCTTTTTAGTACATTAGGTCTACTTTGGTCCATTAGGTTCTATTCGGTCCTATTCGACCTATTCCATTTGCTTTGGTCCAATTCGGTCCACATTGTACTTATTTAGTCAACATCGGTCCCATTATGTTCACTTTGCTTATATTCGGTCCACTTTAGGCCCATTCAGTCATTCGCTCCACTTTAGTCCTATTCCATTCACTTCAATCTTATTTGGCCCACTTTTGTCTGATTTGGTCTACTTTGGTCCTATTCAGTCTAGTTCAATCCACTTTGGTCCATTCAATGATTTGGACCATTTTTGTGCACTTACATACTGGGAAAAGAAAAGTTTGGGTAGAAAGCATCTATTCTAAATCCAAATTTATTAATAATATATAGATCTTAAACTCGTATTGCCTAAAATCTTAAGCATATCATTTATTATTACTACGATCTTGTTGAGTTACATTAATGTAGCATTTCGGTGTACTTCAGTCTATCTAAGTTTAAGTGAAAGTTTTTCTAAGCATGAACCCTATAAATATACAAATGCAGTCTTTACGGAAGTTACTCATTTGTTTTAACACCATTACTTTTAAATAAATTACATTAAATTGATTATACATTCAAACAAAATATATAAATAATTTTTATTAAACTATCTAGAGCTATGCATAAGATAATGACTATTTTTTTAAGGAATTAATCAAATAATTTAAAACTTATTTAATTTCTGTATGGTCCAATCTATTTAATTTTTTTTATTAGCACAATCTCACTTTAAGTATCTTAGTGGTTAAGGGAGTAATGAATTGAGTTATTGGGTAGTGCAACAGGTTGGGCTAATGGACTAACCCGTTGGGTGCCTATGAGCATAAAAGCTAGCCCACGGCCTGACCCACTGGGCTAATGAGCAATTCATAGGCCTCAACAGCAATGTGCTTGGCAGCCCATTAGCCTAGTGGGCCATTGGGCTACTTGGTTGAGCGTGGGCAATGGCCTCTTTTGGTGAAACTTAGATATATTGACCCACAATCTTGGGAGATTTCTTGAAGATGCTTGAATGAGTACATATCCCACCTATAAGTTTTTTTTTTTTTTTTTTTTTAATAATGTAATTTAATTTATTTCAAAAATGGTTATTCAAATACAATTTTGGGGTCTTTTATAAATAGGGGACTTGAGCAATGGCCTAAGTGAGCTAAGCCTAGAGTAGGCCCCTTAAAAAAGGTGACATTTTTATACTCTCATATAGTGGATTGATATGGATGAGAATGATCCTTATTTAGGTAATTTGAATGCATGGATATAGGTCTTAGTTTTGTTTTACTAGTTTAAACATATATCTCTGTAAAAAAAAAAAAAAAAAAAAAAAAAAAAAAAAAAAAAAAACTCTCAGTTTCACTCAAAATTGAATAAAAATCCATCTTACAGTTAAGATTTAATTTTTTAGATCTAAAGAGTGTGATATTTACACGTCATATTATAGGATCATAATCGAATGAGTTCTAAAGAGTGTGATATTTACACGTCATATTACAGGATCATAATCGAATGAGTTTGTGAGCATCCTCACACAATTAGCCAACAAAGTAAAAAAATTTATATAAGCAGCAATAAAAAAATCACACAATTTGGTCAAGCTAGCTGCATTACCAGTACTCAAATTTATTAAATTCCTCTTTATTTAACTTTATAGATTTCTCATTGAACAAGAAAATCTCTCATTCATACATTTATATCATCTCCTTACATTTATATCATCTCCTTATTGTACTTGGCTAAACATCGCCACCACCACCACCACTAGATGCAGGAGATGAAGTAGTAGTTGTAGGGGAACCACCAGAAGAGCACTGGCTTTGGCAACCATTTCCACAGTAATCATTTGTGTTGCCACACCATCCATATTGGCTACAACATAGCCCATTTGGACACACTGCACCCCCAGCTTGTGTTCCACATTGTTCTGCTGAGGTTCCAAGCAGGAAAGCTAAGAAAAGTAGCAAAGAAAAGAG
This sequence comes from Castanopsis chinensis, assembly GCA_032878915.1. Taxonomy (NCBI): domain Eukaryota; kingdom Viridiplantae; phylum Streptophyta; class Magnoliopsida; order Fagales; family Fagaceae; genus Castanopsis; species Castanopsis chinensis. Next base: position 23,532,405 of record JAVQMG010000121.1, on the reverse strand, counting down.
CTTCATTTTTTTGAGTGTTTGTGCAAAACAATGGTATGTACCTATATATATAGGAAAGTTTTATGGGTTTATCTTTACTGCTATTCTAGTTTTAGGTTCTTTTTTCTATAGGAACTAGTTTAGGCTAGAATAGTTAGAATGTAGAATATCTGCCACAAGGCGCACACGTATGCCGGCTTGACTAAGGAGTTTGCATATGTAACTTTGGTCATGCGTTCCTAAAATCACCTAGGAGCCCTGGCTTTATAATGTTTTGGTTGATTTTTTGTTCAATTAGTTTCTTGCTTTCAATAATATGCTAGTAACATGCTCATGGTATTTGAATTGTTTAGAAACATGGCTAGGATCGGTTGAATATTTCATAGAGACACGTTTAGGATTGGATAAGGATAATTATAGTATGAAGATGTTTGATTTCAATCCTTGTTTGATTTCAAGATGTTTTGGACCGCGAACAAATTATTATTATTATTATTTTTTTTTTGTTGCTCGAACAAATTAATTCAACGAGAGTATGACAGCTTTTTCTTTCTTCTTCCCAATTTTTGGTTTCGTAATTATCGATCTCTTGTTCAAAAATGTCAAAGAAGCTCGACAAGGGTGGCTTGACTAAGTTCAAAGCCAAATACAAATGTTAGCTTACCAGTCTTACAAAGAATAGGAAAATCAATTGTCATCATCCTGAGGTGTGGTCCATTAATGCCATTATATCTGCCGGTGGAATTACTCTTTGGGTGCTGCCAATTAGCGATAGCAATAGGATTTGTGTCTACAGTTTAGAGTCTTCCTTCTGTATTCAATGAACCTTGTGGACGAGGGAACAGGGCATTTACCACCACCTTGTGAATGAATTGATTTACTAATGCCTAACTTTCCACTCCAATTACTGGACATAAAATTGCCTATGCAATAATCATTTTATATATACATAAATAAAAGCAAAGATCTCATACGGGAGATCATGAGTTTCTGCCACGTGGCACACTTTAGAAAAAGAATTGAAATACTCTTTAGTCATCTAAGAACATCTTTAAAAATAGGGACTATTTATTTTATTTTGTTTTTAGTTTAATATTTCAAGACTACTTTTTGTTACATTTTATTCAATAATGTTTCAAGACTATTTTTTGTTTCATTTGGTTCAATGTTTAAAGACTTTTCCTCTCTCTCATACACAAAAAACTCTTTGCATTTTCATTCATCATTTTCACTTCTACTTCTTTATATACACATGCCCAAAGCCCTCCATGTCATCTCATCTCAAATACACTCAAACCAAAAACAATATCATTTACCTTCAAGTCTTCAACCTTACAACGACACCTACATAACTCTAACATTGTCATACCTTTAATCCTAACCCATATGAGTAGGCTATAAACAAGGAAAAGGGCTTGCTTTTTTTAGTCAGTGATGGAAGCTTATGGTTTTGATGTTGGTGTTGGACATTGTAGATTTTATGAAGGTTGTGATTCACTTTGAATCTTTGGGTGTTTGAGATTTTGGTTTGGGAAGGTCGTAAATGTATTTTACTTTAGAACTAAAGAGAAAGAGAAAGAAACATTCTAATTGATTGTTTACGAAATTAGCTTTTTTTTCTTAGAACTCATAGTGTGTAGGTTTCTTTGGTAAGTTTTTTACTGCTATTTTGTATGGTATGAGCCATAGAGATAAAAAACTCGATGATGATCACAAAGTGCTTTCCTTTTTCTTTTTCTTTTTTAAAGCATACAGAAGCCCAATTAAAAATAATTAAATTTTGAGAAATGAATGTGTTTTTAGCCGATTTCTATTTGTTTAATCACGTTCTTTTTATGTTGATAGTCATAATCACAAATTATTTCCTTAATTTCATTGAAATAATGAATTGAGTGTTTGAGATTGAGGTGTCCATATTTGGTTTTAAGAATAGAGTTGTTAAAGAAGTGTTTGGTAGGTTTCTTAAATTTATGTAATTTAGGATATAGAAGTATTTTATGCTTTAAATTCTTATTTATTTATTTCAAAATCATTTAATCATGCTAAAAAATAAATTTTAATTATAATAGTAAATTTTATAATATTTTCTAGTATTATAGTGTTATCCACTTTGGTCCTATTAAGCCAATTTAGTCCATTGAGTCCTATTTGTTTGCTTTGGTCCAACTCGGTCCACATTGGTACTATTCGGTCCTACTCAGTCTCATTTGGTTTATTTTGGTCCATTAGATGCATTTGGTCCATTTTTGTGCACTTACCCAATAGGAAAAAATAAGTTTGGGTTGAGAGCACATATTTTAAATCCAAATTTATTAATATATATATATATATATAGAGAGAGAGAGAGAGAGAGAGAGAGAGAGAGAGAGAGAGAGAGAGAGAGAGAGAGAGAGATCTTATACTCATAATTAGTATCTAAAATCTTAAGCAAATCATTTATTATTATTGTGCTCTTGTTGAGTCACATCAATGTAGTATTTTGTTCTACTTCAGTCTAGCTAAATTTAAGTAAAAGTCTTTCTAAACATAAATGCTATAAATAATCAAATATACTAAATGTAATTTTTAGGGCAACTATTCCTTTGTTTTAATGTCGCTACTTTTAAATGAATTTCATGAGTTTGATCATATACCTTCAAACAAAATAAATAAATAAATAAATTATATATATAATTATATTTAACTATTCAGTGCAACGCACAAGATAGTGACTAGTTTTTTATAAGGAAAGAATCAATTTAATTTTTATAAAACAAATGATGATAAAATATATACTTATTCAGTTTTTTATGGTCAAATCCATTTAATTATTTTGTTATTGATAGAACCTTTTTTTTTCTTTTTAAGGCTTTAGATGGTTAGTTCAAAGTTGCTAGACTATTAAAATATATATATATATATATATATATATATATATATATTTAGTAAACTAAGTTTAATACAATGACTTTAAGTATTTTAGTAGTTAGGGGAGTACTATTAAAAGATTCATCTATAATGTCTCAAGATCAATCCCCCATACTCCCCCTATATATTTTTGTTATGAATTTGAGTTATCGGACTAGGCAACAATGTGTTGGCTAATGGGCTAGTCTGCTGTGTGGGCGATGGGCTATTTTGGTCACCTGTAGATATATTGACTCACAATCTTGGGAGCCTTCTTGAAGATACTTGAATGAGTACATATCCCATCTATGTGGTTTTTTTTTTTTTTTTTTTTTTTGTAATAATTTATTTTATTTTATTTTTTAAAAGAATTATTAAAATACAATTTTGGAGTCTTTTATAAATGGGGGACAAACCCAATGTCCTAAGTGACCTAAGCCTAGAGTAGGCTCTTTAAAAAAAGGTGACATGTCTACTCTCATATCTTGGATTGACATGGATGAGTATGGTCCTTATTTAGGCAATTTGAATTCATGAATATAGGTCTTAGTTTTGTTTTACTAATTAAAAATATTTCTTCTTTGAAAGCAAACCTCTCAATTTCATTGAAAAATTGATTTCAGTTAAAATTTTATTTTTTAGATCTAAAGAGTGTGAATTATATAAGCCAACAGAGTAATGAATTACCAGTACTCAAATTTATTAAATTCTTCTTTATTTATCCATAATCTAGAGATTCTCATTGAAAAAGAAACCTCCCATTCATACATTTATATCATCTCCTTATTGTACTTGGCCAAACATTTATTTGGCCTTGGACCAGAGCTGTTTAGGCAAAAGGCTTTTGATTATAGCAATCTAAATTTGCTCCATAGCTAACTCCCAATATGTCAGAGTACCTCTTATAGAACCCAATCCTATCAGCCACCCTACTATCCGGGCCATGGCCGCATTCGAGTCCACCATTAATAATGTTGGTGATTACACCATTAACTTGGGACTCGTCCAGCTACACTGTCCGCCGCAGATGGTTTCCATTTTCCAATGATGACATCGTGGCTAGATGGTTTGCTTCCTTGTGGAGTCATCCAAAACCATATGGCTGTCTTGAATGATATGGTGGGGTTTATGGCTACTAGATCTGGACTATTTAGAAGATCAACTCCAATGGCTTTTCCTGCTGACCATAATTGTAGTTGCTTACAATAGTGAAACAATCGAAGTCAAAGTTAAAAGTCTTTGATAAACTAACAAACCTTACACAGAATACAGCTTTATATTTTTGTTATTTGATTTGAACTATTATTGAATATATCATATTCAAACAAAGGGAATCATAATATCATGATCTATGTGTGTTGTGTGAAGAACGAATTGATGATTAGAAAGACTTACTGAGTGAGTTGGATAGGTCCTCGACCATAATATTGTTTGCCCGGATCACATGACCATGCATATGGACCATCTAGTGCAGTTGTCCACCCTCCTACACAAAATAAAATCATCTTCTGCGATTAAAATCAAGCTAATATACAACAAGTTATACCAAACACACACTTAAACACTTCATCAATAATGAAATATTTGGCCAAATTTTACAATGAAACAAAAAAGGTAAAATATTAAAAATATTTCCCATATAACATTTTACCGCAGACCAAATAGAATGTAAGTAATTAACTAACCAGTGGTTTCATGAGAGGTTTGACCCAAGAAAGCCGCAAGCTCCCTTTTACGTATAGTAATATCAACAGTTCTGCCAAAGCCATTGAAAGATTTGGCAGCATCAACGAAAGCACAGTAAGTGTAGAATTTGTTAGGTTCTAAGTACTTAGGAACTAATATATTAGAACTCCAATGTATATTATTGGCAAACCATGATCAAAACAGGTGTTTAGTCTGTTTTAGACTTGCTCAAAGTATGTCATTCATGTAAAGTTGGAATTGAGTTAACTACAGAAGTTATTGTGTAAATCTGTCTAGCTCGATCGATCGAGAATCTGACTCGACTGATCGAAAGTCGTGCAGATTATTTTTTCAGCAGAATTTCACCTCAGCCCTAAGCCCATATTGCATGTAGGATTTTATGTTTTGCCCTAGGTATAAAAGGAAAACCCTAGCCACGTCTTTAAGGTTGCCCATATTGCAATTTGTGTGAATCTCTTATGAGATCTAAGAGGTGCTTGCCTTCACACAAGCTTAGGATTATGAAGAAGGAGATTTCTTCAAGATCTTAATGATCATTCAGTTACTACCATAAGAGCTTAAAGATACACAAGCGGGAGTGCTTGTTCTTGCAGGAGAATCCAAGAAAGAAGAAGTCTGTGGTCTCGGAGTTTGCACGTGGTCGTGTCAGTAAGTTTTCTACTAGTGGGTAGCAATAGGATGTTAGTGGTCTAAGTCGCTATTGTACAAACTTCGATTCTTTCATAGTGGATTCAGGTTTATCTTAAGGATAGCTAAGTTAAATCCTCCCTAAGTTTTTTACCAATTTAGTTTTCTTGGGTCATCATATCTTTGTGTTTTTATATTCCGCACTTTACATTGATATGATTATATGATTGTGTTAACCTAGATCTAAAATTTGGACTAAGTAATAACTTGGCTTGTTAACTAGGTTAATCTAATTGTGCTTTAAGGGGTCTAAAAACCGTACAGAATCCATTGCCTTTACATCGTGGATCGTTTTGATATTTAAGCATTCTAACAAAAATAGTCGAGTTGCTTACACTGGTAACATCATCTGCTGAGGTTCCAAGCAGGAAGAAAGCTAAAGGAAACAATATCAAAGAAAAGAGCTTCATTTTTCTTACCTTTGAGAGTGTGAGTGTTGTGCAACAATAGTGCTTTGTGGAAGTGAATGTGTTTTTTTTGCAGTGTTCATCTCCTTTGGCTTCCCACTACTGCCATCAAAATTCTCCAATATAGTCATGCCACCGTTAGAAGTTGCATCAACATTGCAAGACCATTGCCTTCCTCAAACTACTGTCACATAGCCAAACTTCATTCAAGGGATCTTCTCAACCTTATCAAATCTCAAGATTTCATCAAACTTCCATCTTGAGTTTGAGAGGGGGGCATTAGAGATATATTAGTTCATTAGCATAGACCCAAGCCTAATTCTACTTTGTGTGCAAGCCAAGTCTCTTACTTGTACTACATGTCTATTAGTCTAGGGTTTAATCTACTACATATACACATGTTATGATTTATTATAATACAAGATTTGTACTATATTCTAATATATTATTGATATAGCCGTTTAGGGTTTTCTCCGTGGATGTAGGCCATGAGGCTGAACCACGTAACTCTCGTGTGTTATTGTATTTTATACTTTATACTTTTACTTCCGCATCCATACTAGCATATTCAACACGGTGTATCAATGCTAATATTTAATAGTGGGTACAAATGTGACTATAAATAGGATCGGTGCAATGGGTTTTGCTCGGTTACTAGTCAAAATGGGTTAGCTGAGCCTGGCTTCATCTTCAATGACAATATACGGAATTGCTAGTCGATTTTGTTGTGGAAAATAGTGTAGTGTTGTTGAGATAAGGCTATCTTGCATGCCTTCCTTTGCGGATTGAAATTCCTTGTTTGGACCAACTTCCGTGGCAGAAATACATTAACAACGGTAAAATTTGGAAAAAAGAGTTGATATAGACCCCACAGTCCACACACATATATAATACTTTAAGGGCTGGTTTAATTATACTTGCCATTTTGCACACATGTTTATACACGTTGAATTTGAACTGAAATCGTATATAGCGATGTGTATGAAAAATGGTATGTGTAACTGATTTTACCAATATTTTAATACTAGGGATATTGTATATAAAATCATCAACTTTAACCTGTATATATGTATATATGTATATATATAAATAATTTTTAGGAGAACTTATACCATCTTTTAGCATCTCTTTTAAAAATTGGGCTTGACGATTTTCTTTCATATAGATAAAATTCACTACCTATTACTATCTTCTTAGTGAAATTCTTAAAAAAAAAAAAAAAAATCAAATATAAATAACAAAATTGTCAATCAAACTGAGTAAAAAAAATGTAATGGAAAGATTGAAGTGTTCAAAGACATGAATGATTCAAAATTTAATTGATACAAGAGAAAGTTTTATAATAAAATATGAAATTCGAGAAAACAAAAACTACATTGTCTTTATAACTATAGAGTATAGAACAATCGGCAATTTTTTTTTTAAGAGCACCATCGGACTAACTCAAATATTTGAGAGGCTAGCTACTATCTTTGTAAGCTAAATATTTAAAGTTTTTAATAATTACATAAACTATAAATGAAATTTTTACAATACATAACGGACCTATTATTGAGAAGCCTTGGTCAAGCAAGATGAAAGAAAACAAAACAAATATATATATATATATATATATTCAATCATTTTCAAAAACCATGGCTATGCACACATGAGGTCGGTCCATATGTACGCAAGTAGGAGTTAGGGGAGCTCTTTATGGAAATTTTCTCTTAGGCTTCATTTGGCAGTTCATAGGGGAATGGAAGGAAATGATCATAAGGGAATGGAATGAAATGGAATGAATGGTACTTAAGTAAGGGAAATGAATGGAAAAGAATGGTATAGAATTAAGTAAACTTAATTGGATGTTTTAAAATAAAAGAATAAAACTTAATGGAATGTAACTAATCTTGTTTGGGAGTAACATGGAGGAAATGGAATGAAATCATTTTATGACAATATTACTATTAGACCCCCTGCTGTAAAATAAAGGGTTGAATATATAGGGTATTTTGGGAGTTTTAGTAAAAAATTCATTAAATTTAATTTCATTCTTTTCTATTCCTCTCAATTTCGGAAGAAATGAAAATTTGAGGTTTTAAGGGAATAGAGAGGAATGAGTGTTCCCTCTTATCCATTTCATTCCCTCCCACTTAAACTCCCAAATAAGAGAATGAACTTTCCATTCCCTCTATTAAAACTCTCAAACAAGAGAATAGAAGAATATTTTAAAACTATTCTTTTCATTCTTTTCTATTCCATTGAATTCCCTTCTCTCAAACGTGGGCTTAGAAATCTGGTGCAAAACTGATCCCACAATTGAGAGAAAGTTTTTCACTTAGACTGTCCAGTATAAAAAGTATGACTAACTCCCTTTTCAAAACACAAGCAAATATCGTTAGAAATACATATAGAACTACTATCAAAGCAATTCTTGGGTAAATGAGGGAGTTTTGATTAAATTTCTTTCCAGTTTAAACTCTTGTTTGGCCAACGTCTTATCTCTTAGGTCACTAGCCCTTTAATTCAAAGCTTATGACTATGTTGTTTGTATCGTAGAATAACTACACAAATCAACTAATTGAGGAGCAATTTTCTTGTAAACAAGTACCACAATGTATATCATTTCGACTCTTAACTTCAATTTAAACCTCTAAGATCGTAAGTATGAGTTTAAAAATTCCAAGAAAGAGCATTGGGAGGAAAATTTAAATTAAATTCATTTTCCTTTATAAATACAAGAGTAAATCATTAAAAAGAAAAAAAGGTCTTCATCAAAATTTCAGTATTTAATTTTGTATTCTTGTAAAGCAAAATTAGGTTGCTTTCATGCAACTACACTCTTTGCAAGGAGCACAACCAAAACTTTATTAGCAACCTCTTCTCCACCTCCTAAACAACATTTGCACATCACTCAAGCCAACCCAACTACCCTTTGAAAACCCTAGATACCAAAGCTAGAATCATTAGACACCTGAATACACCTCCCAATTCAACTCCAAAAGCTTCACCAATCAAATCCATTAAAATCGTCATCTCAACCTCATGATGATGAAGTCTTGAAGTCATTTTCAAGAGTCCTTAATCCACAAAAATTGAAAACACTAGATTCCATATCACAAAATCGATAGCACACAACAGCAAGAAGCATAATTCCCTGCCAAAAAAGTAAAGAAGCATAATTCCCTCTACCATGAAAGTGAGAGAACTATGCATTGATCCTAGGAAATAGGGGCAATAAATTATTCCATATTTTATAGAGTGATGCACCATCATTTCATTTGCAAGAGGTCGTGCATATAGGTAAGTATTCTAATTTAATTCATTCCTATAATAATTAGTTGCACAAATGATGAATTTTTATGATATGAGATGGTTAACATGTTCATGTATATAATATTATGATCATGCACATTAAGATTGGATTTTAATTTCCATTTGGTCTTATTTCGTCCATTTTGGTCCTATTTAGTCCACCTTAGTCCTATTTAGTCTACTTCGGTCCACCATTCGGTCCTATTCGGCCCATTCTATCCACTTTGGTCTTATTCGGTCTAACTTGGTTATATTCAGTTCACTTTGGTCTTCTTTGGTCCAATTCAGTCCACTTTGGTGCTTTTGAGTGATTAAGGTCTACTTCAGTCCATTAGCTTCTATTCCGTCTTATTTGATCTATTCGGTCTTCTTTAGTCCTATTCGGTCCACATTAGCCCCATTCAGTCCATATCGGTCCCATCATGTCCACTTTGCTTCTATTCGGTCCATATTGGTCCTATCCAGTCAACTTTGGTCCCATTCAGTGTATTCAGTCCACTTTTGTCTGATTGGGTCTACTTTGGTCCTATTCAGTCTAGTTCGGTCTATTTTGATCCATTCAATGAATTTGGACCATTTTTGTGCACTTACATAATGGGAAAAGAAAAGTTTTGGTAGAAAGCATCTATTCTGAATCCAAATTTATTAAAAATATATAGATCGCAAACTCATAATATCTAAAACTTTAAGCATAACATTTATTATTACTATGTTCTTATTGAGTCACATTAATGTAACATTTCGGTCTACTTTGGTCTATCTAAATTTAAGTGAAAGTTTTTCTAAGCATGAACCCTATAAATATACAAATGTAGTCTGTACGGCAGTTACTCATTTGTTTTATCATCATTACTCTTAAATAAATTTGATGAATTTGATTATACATTCAAACAAAATATATAAATAAATAATTTTTATATGTATAATTTTTATTTAACTATGCAACGCACAGGATAGTGACTATTTTTTAAGGAATTAATCAAATAATTTAAAACTTATTTAACTTTTGTACGGTCAAATCTATTTAATTTTTGTTATTAACACAATCTCTTGTTCAAAAATGTCTAAGAAGCTTGACAAGGGTGGCTTGACTAAGTTCAAAGCCAAATATGAATGTTAGCTTACCAGTCTTACAAAGAATAAAAAGAGCAATTGTCATCATCCTGAGGTGTGGTCCATTAATGCCATTATATCTGCTGGTTGAATTACTCTTAGGGTGCTGCCAATTAGCAATGGTAATAGGATTTGTGTCTGCATTTTAAAGATAGGGCATTTACCACCACCTTGTGAATGAATTGATTTACTAATGCCTAACTTTCCACTCCAATGACTGGACATACAACTGCCTATGCAATAATCATAAAAAAAAAAAAAAAAAATTATATACATACATACATATATATATATATATATAAAGTAGAGACCTAATGCAACAGAGCATGAGTTTCTTTCATGTGGCACACTCTAAAAAGAATTGAAATACTCTTAAACCATATAAGAGTTAAGAACAACTTTAAAAATAGGGACTCTTTATTTATTTATTTATTTTTGTTTAATATTTCAATACTACTTCTTGTTAGATTTTATTCAATAATGTTTCAAGACTACTATTTGTTTCATTTGGTTCAATATTTCAAGATTTTTCCTCTCTCACACACAAAAAACTCTTTGCATTTCTGTCCACCATTTTTACTTCTATTCCTTTATATACACATGCCCACAACTCTCCATGTCATCTCATCTCAAATACACTCAAACCAAAAACGATGTCATTTACCTTCAAGTCTTCAACCTTACAATGACACTTACATAACTCCAACATTGTTATACCATTTGATCTTAACCCGTATGAGTGGGCTATAAACAAGGAAAAGGGCTTGCTTTTTTTATTTAGTGACAGTAGCTTATGATTTTGATATTGATGTCGAATGTTGTAGATTTTATGAAGGTTGTGATTCGTTTTGAATCTTTGGGTGTTTGAGATTTTGGTTTGGGAATGTCATAAATGTATTTTATTTTAGAACAAAAGAGAAAGAGAAAGAAACATTCTAATTGATTATTTATGAAATTAGCTTCTTCTTTTTTTTTTTCTTAGAACTCATAATGTGTAGGTTTTTTACTGCTATTTTGTATGGTATAAGCCATAGTAATAAAAAAATCAATGATGATCCCAACAGTGCCCACGCCTTCTTTCAAATCTAGGCCTACAACATCACACAGCTCCCATGGAAACTCCGTTCCTGCCTCAACGCTAGGTCTTTGATCTCTCAAGTAAGCCATGACTTCACTTTTCAGATCTGTGCAAATCCAACCTTTGCCTGATGAAACCAACACCACAGACGTGCTTCACGACCTCCCGCGACAAAAACCCAAGACCTCAGCCCCTAACGACAGCCTCACACACTACCACGCGCTGTTAACAGCTCCGAAACCTCCCACACACTGCCACGATTTCCTCATGTGCAACTCATCCATCAGCCACACGCGCCGCCCTATTAGCCATGTTGACCACCAGTCTCTCGACAGAAGAAATCTGGCTTTCAACCACTGAAGCATGAACCTCTAGGCGCTGCCTGGTTTTCTAGCTTCTCCTCCACGCATCGGTGGTCATTACACGCTCCTGCCACGCGCCAAAGAACTCTTACTGATGTCATCTGACGTCAACGGATGACTTCATTACTCCACGTTAGCATGCCACGTCATCAACCACGCAAGCCCTAGTCTACATCAGCAACTTGTCATAGGATGACCTCAGCAGCTCTATTGCCGGATCCATGACCAGACCCGGAAAACCAAAACTAACCCAAACCATGTAGCTGTTGACTTTGACCCTGGACGAGTTGACTTTGATTTTTGTTGACTTTGACCTTTTGCGTTGATCTTTGACCAAAAGTCAAAATTTTTGAAAGAGCCTATCTTACTCAGTTTTTCACATAGATTCCAATTTCGGACTCCATTTCTTCATTTGAAGCTCTGAAATTGGTCAATTGACACATTCTTCATTGTGGTTTCTTCAAAGGCATTTTCCAAGGCATCTCCAAGTGATCTTCACATAGTTATCCAACCTTAAACTTTCATCGAGCTTCTGTCTTAAGTTTGAGGGAGGGTATTAGAGATATATTAGACATATTAACCCAATGTAATAGATCCAAGCCTAGTCCTACTTGTACTAGTAGTCTAGGGTTTAGTTGCCTATATATACTCATGTTAAGGTTTATTGTAACAGAGATTATTGTACTACACTCTTATACAATAAAGATGTAACCCTTAAGGGATTCCTCTGTGGATGTAGGCCGACAAGACTGAACCACGTAACCCTCGTGTTCTTGATGTTCCTGTTCTATGCTTCCCCTTCTACATCCACTTTAGCATATACAACATGGTACGACACATCGTGTTGCCAATAATGTTATTTTAACATCAATTGAGATAACTGGAACTTACAATCCAAAACAAATCCATTAATTACATTTTAGCAAACTTTTATGTGGATGCTAAGATTGTCTTTAAAAACAACGAATTTATTCATGACTTTAAGCCATAATAATTTCTATATCTTCTTATGGTTCACTGTATAATTTCTAACATTTGATCCTCCACTAGCTATTAGACCCTTTTTTTTCACTATGCATTCTGCTTTAGAAAGTTGAAAGCACCAACGTAAAACGCTTTTGTCTATCAAATTATTCATTTTCCAACAATTTCTCAGCAGCTAAACACCACTTATTTTTTAAACAAAAAAATATATAAAAGAAAAAAGTTGACTCGTTATTTTTTAAACAGTATATATATATATATATATATATATATATATATATATAATAAAAAAGGTGACTTCATTAATTAAACATAACTAGTAAGTTACTTGTGCAATGCATGGACAATTTTTTATATTTTATATAAGAAGGTTTTGGATAATATTTTATATATATTATAAAGAAAAAGTAAACTGAATTTGAATAAAGATACATATAAATTTTGAGATATTAAAAATTAGTTTAGTAGCTTCATTGCATATTTGAAGCCTTCCCAAGGTAAGATTAATATTTTAAAAAATCATGAAACCAAATATAAATGTAAAAGAGTAACGGGACCATGAAAACTGACTAATTTGTGTTGTGTTCACATATTTCATACAATGAAATGAAAGTATGCCAAACTCTCTCACCATCTTCTACTCATCGATAGTGTAACATTAAGATATGATGTGGGCAAGTGTGTATGCATATATTTTATAGATGATTTAAATTTAAACTATAGTAGAATATGGTTTTATATTATGCACCAAATATTCTCTCTACTTATATACCCAAATAAAAAACCATCCAACTAAATTACCCAAACCTAAATCGTATTTAAGCCACTAATTTTTTTTTTTGAAGACATTTAAGCTACTGATTTTAAAAAGAAAGAAGGAAAAAAAATTACCCGTAAGGGTTTTGGCATCTTGATAATAGTGGGAGGCCTGTATAACAGAGGTCATGACCCCTTAGATTCCTCTTTCTCTCTCTTTCAAATGTTTTGTCAATCTCAAGTCTTTTATTTTAGTAATATATAGTAAAACAGTACGTTTTATTTAATAATCCACAACACTTTTTTGTCTCTCTATCTCTTTTTAGGGCCTTATCTGGTTAGTTATTACTATTAGTCCTACATTATTATTATTATTATTATTATTATTATTTTTTAAATTACTAAAACGGTGAGTATGCTAAAAGCCATGAAGAATAGAGAAATGTGTGGTGTAAACTTAGCCAATTAATGAGGCATTAATGAGATAACAGTAAAATAAGTTAATATGAACTTTTGGGTAATAGTAAAAAAAACTTAATGAAAGAGGTTAAAAAAAAAAAAAAAGACTAAATGAATTTCTAGAAGTATCATCTATATGTGGAGGAGGAGGAAGAGAGTTTGTAAGTAGGTAAGAGTTTTGACTTTGATTTACATGTGGAAAAGGTCAGACTTGGGTCATAATATGTAAAGTAATAACTGAGCTTAGGTGATAAAAAATCCTAATTTATATAATAGTAAAAATAAGTTATTATGATTTATTGGGTAACAGTAAAAATAATAAGAAAAATAGGTAAAAAATGCTAAATTTATATAATAATAAAAAGAAGTTACTATGATCTATTAGGTAACAGTAAAAAAACTTAAAGAAAAAAGGTAAAAAAAGGCTAAATGCAACATAAGAGTGCCACATGGTAAGACCTCATACACTCTCACATGAGGTCTTTGAAAGGGGAAAAGAAAAAGTGAAAAAAGGCAAAAATACAAAAATGCAAAACTAACCCTCGAACTTTCACCATTTTTCATTTCAATCCTCTAACTTTCAGTTTTGTCAATTCAGTCCTAACTTTCAATTTTTGTCAATTCAGAGCTTTGTTACAACTCAGTTAGTGGTTGCCATTAGAACCCCTGAAACGACACCGTTTTGTATATTTTTTTTAATATAAATTCAGAATTAAAAGAAAAGAAGAAAAATATGAACAAAAAAAAAATTAAGGGGAACAATGTTCCCCTTCCCCTGAATCAAACCAAAACAAAACAAAACAAAACAAAGAAAAACCTTCAATCACTTAACAAAATAAACTCAAATAAAAGCAATTACCATCTCATTTCAATTTTGATTTTGATCATGATTATGGTTCTCCTTACGTTTCTGATTCTGAGGTAATTATTTCCTCTCTCTCCCTTTCTCTCAAATTCGATACGCCATTGTTTGTTTCTCTGGAAAAAATATATTTTCTTTTGCTTTCTCAAGAAAGTTTTGAAAATAATATTTAATTAAGGATTTGGTTACCTCTCTACTATCAGTGAATTCGAGCTTAGATACGATATGGATTTCACTTTTTTATAAAATAAAAAATATTTTGAAAATTTAGGTTCATGAACACACTTATTCTTTATCCGAGAGCTTTTGTCTTCTCTGTTGTACCATCTCCGGCCACTAGAATCTGGCCGGAGTGGCTATCGAAATGGAGTGGCATACTTCATTTTTTTGATAACAGCCATTTCTTCTTTAATAATCTTTGGTTTAATTTCTAATTTATTGCTTAAGTATCTTATTAGATTCAAAATTTAATTTTTTTTTTTTTTTTGAAAATAGTAAATTATTGAGCTTTTGAAGCTTAGGGTTTGTAAGTAGTATGAAAATGTAAAAAGAAACTAAAAAGCATTGAATTGATTAAGTTTAATATAGCTGTTAAAGGTTGCCGTGTTTAGAAGTATGCAATGTCGATCCCCCTTTTTTTTTTTCCCAGATTTTCCTTATTTTCTTTTAATTTCGAATTTATAAAATTTAAAAAAAAAATCTACAAAACGGCATTGTTTCAAGGGTCCTAACGGCAGCCACTAACAGAGTTGTAACGAAACCTTGAATTGACAAAAATTGAAAGTTAGAAAATTGAATTGACAAAATTAAAAGTTAAATGAGTGAAATGAAAAACAGTAAAAGTTAGTGGATCAATTTTGCATTTTTGCCAAAAAAAATTGCCCAGTACTTTATTTCTTGAAACTAAAGTACTATACAAAAAGAAAAAGAAATAAAGATAAATCATTTCACAGTCCATAATTTAAGCACTAACAACTATCTTAAATATTTATAATTCACTCAATAATATAAAATTTAAAAAAGAAAAAAAACTATAAAAAAAAACTCAATATTTGATTTCTTAAAACTAAAGTATCATACAAAAAGATAAAAATAAATCATTCTACAGTCCACACTCTAAATACTAATAACTATCTTAAATATTTATAATTCACTTAATAATATATATATATATATATATATATATATATATTTTTTTTTTTTTTTTAAGTTTACCTAGTAGATTATTTCATGCAAGCACATTCTCGGTCACCCAAGCTCTAGGAAAAAAATATCGATATACTCTCAATCAACCAAAATCTTGCTACAAAATATTTTGAGAGTTGCTCCAATTGCCTTTTTGGCGATAAACTCTACCCCAAAACTTTGCTTCTAGTCGATCCACTTTAGTCCTATTCAGTTGTAATCGGCGTATTCAGTCTTTCGCTCCACTTTAGTCCTATTCCATTCACTTCAGTCTTATTTGGCCCACTTTTGTCTGATTTGGTCTACTTTGGTCCAATTCAGTCTAGTTCAATCCACTTTGATCCATTCAATGATTTGGACCATTTTTGTGCACTTACATACTGGGAAAAGAAAAGTTTGGGTAGAAAGCATCTATTCTAAATCCAAATTTATTAATAATATATAGATCTTAAACTCGTATTATCTAAAATCTTAAGCATATCATTTATTATTACTATGATCTTGTTGAGTCACATTAATGTAGCATTTCGGTGTATTTCAGTCTATCTAAATTTAAGTGAAAGTTTTTCTAAGCATGAACCCTATAAATATACAAATGCAGTCTTTACGGAAGTTACTCATTTGTTTTAACACCATTACTTTTAAATAAATTACATTAAATTGATTATACATTCAAACAAAATATATAAATAATTTTTATTTAACTATCTAGAGCTATGCATGGGATAATGACTATTTTTTAAGGAATTAATCAAATAATTTAAAACTTATTTAATTTCTGTATGGTCCAATCTATTTAATTTTTTTTATTAGCAAAATCTCACTTTAAGTATCTTAGTGGTTAGGGGAGTTATGAATTGAGTTATTGGGTAGTGCAATGGGTTGGGCTAATGGACTAACCCGTTGGCTGCCTATGAGCATAAAAACTAGCCCACAGCCTGACCCACTGGGTTAATGAGCAATTCATAGGCCTCAACAGCAATGTGCTTGGCAGCCCATTAGCCTAGTGGGCCATTGGGCTACTTGGTTGAGCGTGGGCAATGGCCACTTTTGGTGAAACTTAGATATATTGACCCACAATCTTGGGAGATTTCTTGAAGATGCTTGAATGAGTACATATCCCACCTATAAGTTTTTTTTTTTTTTTTTTAATAATGTAATTTAATTTATTTCAAAAATGGTTATTCAAATACAATTTTGGGGTCTTTTATAAACAGGGGACTTGAGCAATGGCCTAAGTGAGCTAAGCCTAGAGTAGGCCCCTTAAAAAAGGTGACATTTTTATTCTCTCATATAGTGGATTGATATGGATGAGAATGATCCTTATTTAGGTAATTTGAATGCATGGATATAGGTCTTAGTTTTGTTTTACTAGTTTAAACATATATCTCCTTTGTAAAAAAAAAAAAAAAACTCTCAGTTTCATTCAAAATTGAATAAAAATCCATCTTACAGTTAAGATTTAATTTTTTAGATCTAAAGAGTGTGATATTTACACATCATATTACAGGATCATAATCGAATGAGTTCTAAAGAGTGTGATATTTACACATCATATTACAGGATCATAATCGAATGAGTTTGTGAGCATCCTCACACAATTAGCCAACAAAGTAAAAAATTTTATATAAGCAGCAATAAAAAAATCACACAATTTGGTCAGCTAGCTGCATTACCAGTACTCAAATTTATTAAATTCCTCTTTATTTAACTTTATAGATTTCTCATTGAACAAGAAAATCTCTCATTCATACATTTATATCATCTCCTTATTGTACTTGGCTAAACATCGCCACCACCACCACCACCACTAGATGCAGGAGATGAAGTAGTAGTTGTAGGGGAACCACCAGAAGAACACTGGCTTTGGCAACCATTTCCACAGTAATCATTTGTGTTGCCACACCATCCATATTGGCTACAACATAGCCCATTTGGACAAACTGCACCCCCAGCTTGTGTTCCACATTGTTCTGCTGAGGTTCCAAGCAAGAAACCTAAGAAAAGTAGCAAAGAAAAGAGCTTCATTTTTTTGAGTGTTTGTGCAAAACAATGTTATGTACCTATATATATAGGAAAGTTTTATGGGTTTATCTTTACTGCTATTCTAGTTTTAGGTTCTTTTACTATAGGAACTAGTTTAGGCTAGAATAGTTAGACTGTAGAATTTCTGCCACAAGGCGCACACGTATGCCGGCTTGGCTAAGGAGTTTGCATTTGTAACTTTGGTCATGCGTTCCTAAAATCACCTAGAAGCCCTGGCTTTATAATGTTTTGGTTGATTTTTTGTTCAATTAGTTTCTTGCTTTCAATAATATGCTAGTAGCATGCTCATGGTATTTGAATTGTTTAGAAACATGGCTAGGATCGGTTGAATATTTCATAGAGGCACGTTTAGGATTGGATAAGGATAATTATAGTATGAAGATGTTTGATTTCAATCCTTGTTTGATTTCAAGATGTTTTGGACTGCGAACAAATTATTATTATTTTTTTTTTTGTTGCTCGAACAAATTAATTCAAAGAGAGTATGAGAGCTTTTTCTTTCTTCTTCCCAATTTTTGGTTTCGTAATTATCGATCTCTTGGTCAAAAATGTCAAAGAAGCTCGACAAGGGTGGCTTGACTAAGTTCAAAGCCAAATACAAATGTTAGCTTACCAGTCTTACAAAGAATAGGAAGATCAATTGTCATCATCCTGAGGTGTGGTCCATTAATGCCATTATATCTGCCGGTGGAATTACTCTTTGGGTGCTGCCAATTAGCGATAGCAATAGGATTTGTGTCTACAGTTTAGAGTCTTCCTTCTGTATTCAATGAACCTTGTGGATGAGGGAACAGGGCATTTACCACCACCTTGTGAATGAATTGATTTACTAATGCCTAACTTTCCACTCCAATGACTGGACATACAATTGCCTATGCAATAATCATTATATATATATATATAAAAGCAAAGATCTCATACGGGAGATCATGAGTTTCTGCCACGTGGCACACTTTATAAAAAGAATTGAAATACTCTTAAGTCATCTAAGAACAACTTTAAAAATAGGGACTATTCATTTTATTTTATTTTTACTTTAATATTTCAAGACTACTTTTTGTTACATTTTATTCAATAATGTTTCAAGACTATTTTTTGTTTCATTGGGTTCAATGTTGAAAGACTTTTCCTCTCTCTCATACACAAAAAACTCTTTGCATTTTCATTCATCATTTTCACTTCTACTCCTTTATATTCACATGCCCAAAGCCCTTCATTTCATCTCATCTCAAATACACTCAAACCAAAAACGATATCATAATATTTTTTGTTTCATTGTGTGTTGTGTGAAGAACGAATTGATGATTAGAAAGACTTACTGAGTGAGTTGTATAGGTCCTCGACCATAATATTGTTTGCCAGGATCACATGACCATGCAGAGGGACCATCTAGTGCAGTTATCCACCCTCCTACACAAAATAAAATCATCTTTTGCGATTAAAATCAAGCTAATATCCAACAAGTTATACCAAACACACACTTAAAAACACTTCATCAATAATGAAATATTTGGCCAAATTTTACAATGAAACAAAAATGGTAAAATATTAAAAATATTTCCCTTATAACATTTTACCGCAAACCAAATAGAGTGTAAGTAATTAACTAACCAGTGGTCTCATGAGAGGTTTGACCCAAGAAAGCCGCAAGCTCCCTTTTACGTATAGTAATATCAACAGTTGTGCCAAAGCCATTGAAAGATTTGGCAGCATCAACGAAAGCATTGTAAGTGTAGAATCTGTTAGGTTCTAAGTACTTAGGAACTAATATATTAGAACTCTAATGTGTATTGTTGGTAAACTATGATCAAAACAGGTGTTTAGTCTATTTTAGACTTGCGCAAAGTATGTCATTCATGTAAAGTTGGAATTAAGTTAACTACAGAAGTTACTGTGTAAATCTGTCTAGCTCAATCGATCAAGAATTAGACTCGACCGATCGAAAGTTGTGCAGATTTTTTTTTTTTTGCAGAATTTCAACTCAGCCCTAAGCCCATATGACGTGTAGGGTTTTATGTTTTGCCCTAGGTATAAAAGGAAAACCTTAACCACGTTTTTTAAGTTGCTCATATTACAATTTGTGTGAATCTCTTGTGAGATCTAAGAGATGCTTGCCTTCACATAAGCTTACGATTATCAAGAATGAGATTTTTTCAAGAGCTTAATGATCATTCAATTGCTACCATAAGAGTTTAAAGATACACAAGCAGCAGTGCTTGTACCTGCAGGAGAATCCAAGAAAGAAGAAGTCTGTGGTCTTGGAGCTTGCACGTGGTCGTGTCAGTAAGTTTTCTACTAGTGGGTAGCAATAGGATGTTAGTGGTCTAAGTCACTATTGTACAAACTTCAATTCTTTCATAATGGATTCAGGTTTATCTTTACGATAGCTAGGTTAAATCCTCTCTAGGTTTTTTACCGGTTTGGTTTTCCTAGGTCATCATATCTTTGTGTTCTTATATTCCGCACTTTACATTGATATGATTATATGATTGTGTTAACCTAGATCTAAAATTTGGACTAAGTAATAACTTGGCTTGTTAACTAGGTTAATCTAATTGTGTTTTAAGGGGTCTAAAAACCGTACAGAATCCATTGCCTTTACATCGTGGATCGTTTCGATATTTAAGCATTCTAACAAAAATAGCCGAGTTGATTACACTGGTAACATCGTCTGCTAAGGTTCCAAGCAAGAAGAAAGCTAAGGGAAACAGTATCAGAGAAAAGAGCTTCATTTTTCTTACCTTTGAGAGTGTGAATGTTGTGCAACAATAGTGCTTTGTGGAAGTGAATGTGTTTTTTTGCAGCGTTCATCTCCTTTGGCTTCCCACTACTGCTATCAAAATTCTCCAATATAGTCATGCCACCGTTAGAAGTCGCATCAACATTGCAAGACCATTGCCTTCCTTAAACTACTGTCACATAGCCAAACTTCCATCTTGAGTTTGAGAGGGGGCCGTTAGAGATATATTAGCTCATTAGCATAGGCCCAAGCCTAATTCTACTTTGTATGCAAGCCAAGTCTCTTACTTGTACTACAAGTCTATTAATCTAGGGTTTAATCTACTATATATACACATGTTATAATTTATTATAATACAAGATTTGTATTACACTCTAATATATTATTGATATAGCCGTTTAGGGTTTCCTCCGTGGATGTAGGCCGTGAGGCTAAAACACGTAACCCTCGTGTGTTATTGAGTTCTATACTTTATACTTTCACTTCCGCATCCATACTAGCATATTCAACATGGTGTATCAATGCTAATATTTAATAGTGGATACATATGTGGCTATATATAGGATCGATGCAATGGGTTTTGCTCGATTACTAGTCAAAATGGGTTGGCTGAGCCTGGCTTCATCTTAAATGACAATATACAGAATTCCTAGTTGATTTTGTTGTGGAAAATAGTGTAGTGTTGTTGAGATAAGGTTATCTTGCATGCCTTCCTTTGCTGATAGAAATTCCTTGTTTGGACCAACTTCCATGGCAGAAATTCATTAACAACGGTAAAATGTGGAAAAAAGAGTTGCGACAAACCCCACAGTCCACACACATATATAATACTTTAAGGGCCAGTTTAGTTACACTTGCCATTTTGTACACATGTCTGTACATGTTGAATTTGAACTGAAATCGCATATAGCAATGTGTATGCAAAATGGTATGTGTAACTGATTTTACCAATATTTTAATACTAGGGCAAGCCATAATTTATAAATATATTGTATATAAAATCATCAACTTTAACCTGTATATATGTATATATATATATATATATATATATATAAATATTTTTTAGGAGAACTTCTACATCTTTTAGCATCTCTTATAAAAATTGTGCTTGATGATTTTCTTTCATATAGATAAAATTCACTACCTATTACTATCTTCTTAGTGAAATTCTTAAAAAAAAATATTCAAATATAAATTACAAAATTGTCAATCAAACTGAGTAAAAAAAAAAAAAAAAAAGTAATGGAAAGATTGAAGTGTTCAAAGACATGAATAATTCAAAATTTAATTGATACAAAAGAAAGTTTTATAATAAAATATGAAATTCGAGAAAACAAAAACTACATTGTCTTTATAACTATAGAGTATAGAACAATCGGCAATTTTTTTTTTTAAGAGCACCATCGGACTAACTCAAGTATTTGAGAGGCTAGCTACTATCTTTGTAAGCTAAATATTTAAAGTTTTTAATAATTACATAAACTATAAATGAAATTTTTACAATACATAATGGACCTATTATTGAGAAGCCTTGGTCAAGCAAGATGAAAGAAAGCAAAAAAAAAAATATATATATATATATATATATATATATATATTCAATCATTTTCAAAAACCATGGCTATGCACACATGAGGTCGGTCCATATGTACACAGGTAGGAGTTAGGGGAGCTCTTTATGGAAATTTTCTCTTAGGCTTCGTTTGGGAGTTCATAGGGGAATGGAATGAAATGATCATAAGGGAATGAAATTGAATGGAATGGAAGGTACTTAAGTAAGGGAAATGAATGGAAAAGAATGGGATAGAATTCAGTAAACTTAATTGGATGTTTTAAAATAAAAGAATAAAACTTAATGGAATGTAACTAATCTTGTTTGGGAGTAACAAGGAGGAAATAAAATCGAATCATTTTATGACAATATTACTATTAGACACCCTGCTGTAAAATAAAGGGTTGAATATATAGGGGTATTTTGGGAGTTTCAGTAAAAAATTCATTAAATTTAATTTCATTTCCTTCCATTCCTCCCAATTTCGAGGGAATAGAGAGGAATGAGTATTCCATCTTACCCAATTCATTACCTCCCACTTAAACTCCCAAATAAGAGAATGGACTTTCCATTCCCTCTATTAAAACTCTCAAACAAGAGAATAGAAGAATATTTTAAAATTATTCTTTTCATTCTTTTCTATTCCATTCAATTCCCTCCTCTCAAACGAGGCCTTAGAAATCTGGTGTGAAACTGATCCCACAATTGAGAGAAGGTTTTTCACTTAGATTGTCCAGTATAAAAAGTATGACTAACTCCCTTTTCAAAACACAAGCAAATATCATTCGAAATACATATAAAACTACTATCAAAGCAATTCTTGGGTAAATGAGGGAGTTTTGATTAAATTTCTTTTCAGTTTAAATTCTTGTTTGGCCAACGTCTTATCTCATAGGTCACTAGCCCTTTAATTCAAAGCTTATGACTATGTTGTTTGTATCGTAGAATAGCTGCACAAATGAACTAATTGAGGAACAATTTTCTTGTAAACAAATACCACAATGTATATCATTTTGACTCTTAACTTCACTTTAAACCTCTAAGATAGTAAGTATGAGTTCAAAAATTCCGAGAAAGAGCATTGGGAGGAAATTTTAAATTAAATTCATTTGCCTTTAAAAATAAAAGAGTAAATCATTAAAAAGTAAAAAGGTCTTCATCAAAATTTAAGTATTTAATTTTGTATTCTTCCAAAGAAAAATTAGTTTGCTTTCATGCAACTACACTCTTTGCAAGGAGCACAACCAAAACTTTATTAGCAACCTCTTCTACACCTCCTAAACAACATTTGCACATCACTTAAGCCAACCCAACTACCCTTTGAAAACCCTAGATACCAAAGCTAGAATCATTAGACACCTGAAAACGCCTCCCAATTCAACTCCAAAAGCTTCACCCATCAAATCCATTAAAATCGTCATCTCAACCTCATGATGATGAAGTCTTGAAGTCATTTTCAAGAGTCCTTAATCCACAAAAATTGAAGACACAAGATTCCATATCACAAAATCAACAGCACACAACAGCAAGAAGCATAATTCCCTCTACCATGAAAGTGAGAGATTTATGCATTGATCCTAGGAAATAAGGGCAATAAATTATTCCATATTTTATAGAGTGATCCACCATCATTCATTTGCAAGAGGTCGTGCATATAGGTAAGTATTCTAATTTAGTTCATTCCTATAATAATTAGTTGCACAAAATATGAATTTTTATGATGTGAGATGGTTAACATGTTCATGTATATAATATTATGATCGTGCACATTGAGATTGGATTTTAATTTCCATTTGGTCTTATTTCGTCCATTTTGGTCCTATTTGGTCCACCTTCGTCCTATTTATTCTACTTTGGTCCACCATTCGGTCCTATTCAGTCCAATCTATCCACTTTGGTCTTATTCGGTCTAGTTCCGTCCTATTTGGTCTAAATTGGTTATATTCAGTCCATTCAGTTCACTTTGGTCTTCTTCCATCCAATTCAGTCCACTTTGGTGCTTTTGAGTTATTAAGGTCTACTTCGGTCCATTAGCTTCTATTCCGTCCTATTCTATCCATTTGGTCTGCTTTAGTTCTATTCGGTCCACATTAGTCTCATTCAGTTCACATCAGTCTCATCATGCCCACTTTGCTTCTATTCGGTCCAAGTTGGTCGTATTCGGTCAACATCGGTTCCATTCAGTGTATTCAGTCCACTTTTGTCTGATTTGGTCTACTTTAGTTCTATTCAGTCTAGTTCAGTCTACTTTGGTCCATTCAATGAATTTGGACCATTTTTGTGCACTTACATAATGGGACAAGAAAAGTATTGGTAAAAAGCATCTATTCTAAATCCAAATTTATGAAAAATATATAGATCTCAAACTCGTAATATCTAAAACTTTAAGCATAACATTTATTATTACTACGTTCATATTGAGTCACATTAATGTAACATTTCGGTCTACTTCGGTCTATCTAAATTTAAGTGAAAGTTTTTCTAAGCATGAACCCTATAAATATACAAATGTCTTTACGGCAGTTACTCATTTGTTTTATCATCATCACTTTTAAATAAATTGGATGAATTTGATTATACATTCAAACAAAATATATAAATAAATAATTTTTATATGTATAATTTTTATTTAACTATGCAACGCCCAGGATAGTGACTATTTTTTAAGGAATTAATCAAATAATTTAAAACTTATTTAACTTTTGTACGGTCAAATCTATTTAATTTTTGTTCTTAACACAATCTCTTGTTCAAAAATGTCTAAGAAGCTCGACAAGCGTGGCTTTTTTATTTTTGAGAGAAGACAAGGGTGGCTTGACTAAGTTCAAAGCCAAATATAAATGTTAGCTTACCAGTCTTACAAAGAATAGGAAAAGCAATCGTCATCATCCTGAGGTGTGGTCTATTAATGCGATTATATCTGCCGGTTGAATTACTCTTAGGGTGCTGCCAATTAGCAATGGTAATAGGCTTTGTGTCTGCATTTTAAAGTCTTCCTTCCCTATTCTATGAACCTTGTGGATGAGGGAATAGGGCATTTACCACCACCTTCTGAATGAATTGATTTACTAATGCCTAACTTTCCACTCCAATGACTGGACATACAATTGCCTATGCAATAATCATAAAAAAAAATTATATATATATATATATATATATATATATATATATATAAAGGAGAGACCTAATGCAAGAGAGCATGAGTTTCTTTCATGTGGCACACTCTAAAAAGAATTGAAATACTCTTAAACCATATAAGAGTTAAGAACAACTTTAAAGATAGGGACTCTTTATTTATTTATTTTTGTTTAATATTTCAATACTACTTCTTGTTAGATTTTATTCAATAATGTTTCAAGACTACTATTTGTTTGATTTGGTTCAATATTTCAAGATTTTTCCTCTCTCACACACAAAAAACTTTTTGCATTTCCGTTCACCATTTTTACTTCTACTCCTTTATATACACATGCCCATAACTCTCCATGTCATCTCATCTTAAATACACTCAAACCAAAAATGATGTCATTTCCTTCAAGTCTTCAACCTTACGATGACACTTACATAACTCCAACATTGTTATACCATTTCATCTTAACTTGTATGAGTAGGCTATAAACAAGGAAAAGGGCTTGCTTTTTTTATTTAGTGACAGTAGCTTATGATTTTGATATTGATGTTGAATGTTGTAGATTTTATGAAGGTTGTGATTCATTTTGAATCTTTGGGTGTTTGAGATTTTGGTTTAGGAAAGTCATAAATGTATTTTATTTTAGAACAAAAGAGAAAGAGAAAGAAAAATTCTAATTGATTATTTATGAAATTAGCTTTTCTTTTCTTTTTTTCTTATAACTCATAATGTCTAGGTTTTTTACTGCTATTTTGTATGGTAGAAGTCACGGTAAAAAAAAAATCGATGATGATCACAAAGTGTAAGGGTACCGAAGCCCAACTAAAAATAATTAAATTTTGATAAATAGATGTGCTTTTAGGCGATTTCTATTTGTATAATCACAGTCTCTTTATGTTGATTCTCATAATCACAAATGATTTCCTTAATTACATTGAGATAATGAATTGAGTTTTTGAGATTGAGGTCTCCATATTTGGTTTTGAGAATAGGGTGGTCAAAGAAGTGTTTAGGAGGTTTATTAAATTTATGTAACTAGTAAGTTACCCGTGCGATGCACAGATAATGTTGTAATATTTTATGTATTTTTTTTTTTAAAATGTTATACATATATTATAGCATATTGATTATAAAACTTTGTTTCTAATGATTTTATCATAAAAAGTAACAATTATACATTGTACAGACATATCTATTATAATTAGTTTGTTCAAATAATGGGCAATAATTAAAACTACTTCGAAGTTATTGTACGACAAAAGTTTATCAAAACATATTAATTCTTGTTAAGGACATATTTTATATAATTGGCTAATCCTTTGACAAAATGCACTTTACTTGTAATTAGGTAGATCTAGAATGGATTTAATACTTCAAGAAACAAGAGTTTAAGTCAAATGTTAAAGCCATGAAGATCTGACCAATAAACAAGTGAAGAAAGAGTTGCTCATTAAAGCTCGACAGAATCCTTTCTATCAAGATTTAATGTTAAAATTTGACAGAAGCTTCACACAAGCTGTTTCTATCGAGACTTACAGAATTAGAATTTCCAAATTTGATTTTCGGCCAAGCTGATGTATTTATGTTAGGTTTCTTTTCACACAACCCTAGACATATATAAGGATTATTTTAAAAGCCGTCACACATGCATTGAGAGACCTAGTACTTTATTCTCTCTGAAAGAAGCTACTGCGTCTTTATGCCAAAGGGTTTTGCAACCAAGGAGCTTCCTAATCTTCATTGTGCATGAAGTGAAGAACTTTGTAGCCAAAAATCTTCTTCAAGTTGGTGAGTTAGTCACATACTAAGATCCGTGCATCATTGGTTAATCACGTACTAAGATTCGTGCATTGGACAGAAAGAGTGTTGCTACAAGATCAAGTCCAATTGGGTATTGAAATGAAGATTCAACTGTAGGTTTGTAATTTAGGATAGGCCAAGGGTAGTTGGTAAGATTCCTTTTACTTGTAATTGCTTAATTATTAATTAGTGGATTCTTGGAAGTGGTGACCTTAAAATCACTCGGTGGAGTTTTTGTTTTGGTGGTTTTCCCTATTTGTAAACAAATTACCATGTCAAATTTAATTTCTGCTGCATTTTGTTTTGTTGGTGATTTTTTTGTGCTACCACACCATTAATATGATAGTTTTTGTAAATGTTTTAATATTTTTTTTCGGTTAATTTTGGAATAGTGCAGCAAAAAGAATTAATATAGCATATTGGATTGTGCAATTATTTTTTCCATACCTTTTTGTCATTTGAAGGTGCATCAAAAATCTTAGTAACTATGTAATTTTCGAAACCAACCTTTAGATTTAATTCATTCAAATAAAGTAGGAAAATCCTTTTTTTTTTCCTAATTTTTTTTTTTCAAATCATGTGGGATTCCTTCTACAATATCAATATTTTTACAATAATTTAAATATGTTGTACCTTAGTTTGTTTTTAAGCAAGATCTCCTGTAGATTTATTTAAGATTTTCTAGGCATTTCAATCAAATATCTCGAAAGTTGTTTAGTTAGTTGCATCAAAAACTTCAATTTTGATAGGCCAAGAATGTATTGACCCCTTGTGATAAATAAATTAATTAATTACCTAAGTTTATTAATTAATCAAATTAACATGCAATGTACGTGACCGCACAAACAAATCACCAACTAAAGTATAATGCAACGAAAAATAAAGTTGACACGGTAATTTGTTTATGAATGGGGGAAAGCTCTAAGGCAAAAACTCCACCGGGTGATTTTAAGGTCACCATTCCCAAGAATTC
The DNA here is from genome assembly GCA_032878915.1 of Castanopsis chinensis. Taxonomy (NCBI): domain Eukaryota; kingdom Viridiplantae; phylum Streptophyta; class Magnoliopsida; order Fagales; family Fagaceae; genus Castanopsis; species Castanopsis chinensis. Next base: position 23,504,405 of record JAVQMG010000121.1, on the reverse strand, counting down.
TCTATTATCAAAACAAGTGGTTACAAGTAAAAACCGTACAGAATCCATTGCCTTTACATCGTTGATCGTTTCGATATTTAAGCATTCTAACAAAAATAGCCGAGTTGATTACACTGGTAACATCGTCTGCTGAGGTTCCAAGTAGGAAGAAAGCTAAGGGAAACAATATCAGAGAAAAGAGCTTCATTTTTCTTACCTTTGAGAGTGTAAATGTTGTGCAGCAATAGTGCTTTGTGGAAGTGAATGTGTTTTTTTGCAGCGTTCATCTCCTTTTGCTTCCGACTACTGCCATCAAAATTCTCTAATATAGTCATGCCACCGTTAAAAGTCACATCAACATTGCAAGACCATTGCCTTCCTTAAACTACTGTCACATAGCCAGACTTCATTCAAGGGATCTTCTCAACCTTATCAAATCTCAAGATTTCATCAAACTTCCATCTTGAGTTTGAGAGGGGGGCATTAGAGATATATTAGTTCATTAGCATAGGCCCAAGCCTAATTCTACTTTGTGTGCAAACCAAGTCTCTTACTTGTACTACGTGTCTATTAGTCTACGGTTTAATCTATTATATATACACATGTTATGATTTATTATAATACAAGATTTGTACTACACTCTACTGTATTATTGATATAGCCGTTTAAGGTTTCCTCAGTGGATGTAGGCCGTGAGGCTGAACCACGTAACTCTCGTGTATTATTGTATTTTATACTTTATGCTTTCTCTTCCGCATCCATACTAGCATATTCAACACGGTGTATCAATGCTAATATTTAATAGTGGGTACAAATGTGACTATATATAGGATCAGTGCAATGGGTTTTGCTCGATTACTAGTCAAAAAGGGTTGGCTGAGCCTAGCTTCATCTTCAATGACAATATACGGAATTCCTAGTCGATTTTGTTGTGGAAGATAGTGTAGTGTTGTTGAGATAAGGCTATCTTGCTTGCCTTCCTTTGCGGATTGAAATTCCTTGTTTGGACCAACTTCCGTGGCAGAAATACATTAACAACGGTAAAATGTGGAAAAAAGAGTTGAGACATACCCCACAGTCCACACACAAATATAATACTTTAAAGGCCGGTTTAATTATACTTGCCATATTGCACACATGTCTATACACGCTAAATTTGAACTGAAATCGTATATAGCGATGTGTATGCAAAATGGTATGTGTAACGGATTTTACCAATATTTTAATACTAGGGCAAGCCATAATTTATAAATATATTGTATATAAAATTATCAACTTTAACCTGTATATATGTGTATATATATATATATATAATTTTTAGGAGAACTTATACCATCTTTTAGCATCTCTTATAAAAATTGTGCTTGACCATTTTCTTTCATATAGATAAAATTCACTACCTATTACTATCTTCTTAGTGAAATTCTTTAAAAAAAAAAAATCAAATATAAATTACAAAATTGTCAATCAAACTGAGTATAAAATAAATAAAAAATAAATAAAAAAATGTAATGGAAAGATTGAAGATTTCAAAGACATGAACGATTCAAAATTTAGTTGATACAAGAGAAAGTTTTATAATAAAATATGAAATTCGAGAAAACAAAAACTACATTGTCTTTATAACTATAGAGTATAGAACAATCGGCAATTTTTTTTTAAGAGCACCATCGGACTAACTCAAATATTTGAGAGGCTAGCTACTATCTTTGTAAGCTAATATTTAAAGTTTTTAATAATTACATAAACTATAAATGAAATTTTTACAATACATAACGGACCTATTATTGAGAAGCCTTGGTCAAGCAAGATGAAAGAAAACAAAACAAATATATATATATATATATATATATATATATATATATATATATATATATATATAGTCAATCATTTTCCAAAATCATGGCTATGCACACATGAGGTTGGTCCATATGTACGCAGGTAGGAGTTAGGGGAGCTCTTTATGGAAATTTTCTCTTAGGATTCATTTGGGAGTTCATAGGGGAATGGAATGAAATGATCATAAGGGAATGGAATGAAATGGAATGGATGGTACTTAAGTAAGGGAAATGAATGGAAAAGAATGGAATAGAATTAAGTAAACTTAATTGGATGTTTTAAAATAAAAGAATAAAACTTAATGGAATGTAACTAATCTTGTTTGGGAGTAACATAGAGGAAATGGAATGAAATTATTTTATGACAATATTACTATTAGACACCCTGCTGTAAAATAAAGGGTTGAATATATAGGGTATTTTGGGAGTTTTAGAAAAAAATTCATTAAATTCAATTTCATTCTTTTCTATTCCTCCCAATTTCGGAAGAAATGAAAATTTGAGGTTTTGAGGGAATAGAGAAGAATGAGTGTTCCCTCTTACCCATTTCATTCCCTCCCACTTAAACTCCCAAATAAGAGAATGAACTTTCCATTCTCTCCATTAAAACTCTCAAACAAGACAATAGAAGAATATTTTAAAATTATTCTTTTCATTCTTTTCTATTCCATTCAATTCCCTCCTCTCAAACGTGGCCTTAGAAATCTAGTGCAAAACTGATCCCACAATTGAGAGAAGGTTTTTCACGTAGATTTTCCAGTATAAAAAGTATGACTAACTCCCTTTTCAAAACACAAGCAAATATCGTTAGAAATACATATAGAACTACTATCAAAGCAATTCTTGGGTAAATGAGGGAGTTTTGATTAAATTTCTTCTCAGTTTAAATTCTTGTTTGGCCAACGTTTTATCTCTTAGGTCACTAGCCCTTTAATTCAAAGCTTATGACTATGTTGTTTGTATCGTAGAATAACTGCACAAATCAACTAATTGAGGAACAATTTTCTTGTAAACAAGTACCACAATGTATATCATTTCGACTCTTAACTTCAATTTAAACCTCTAAGATCGTAAGTATGAGTTCAAAAATTCCGAGAAAGAGCATTGGGAGGAAAATTTTAATTAAATTCATTTTCCTTTATAAATACAAGAGTAAATCATTAAAAAGAAAAAAAGGTCTTCATCAAAATTTCAGTATTTAATTTTGTATTCTTGCAAAGAAAAATTAGGTTGCTTTCATGCAACTAGACTCTTTGCAAGGAGCACAACCAAAACTTTATTAGCAACCTCTTCTCGACCTCCTAAACAACATTTTCACATCACTCAAGCCAACCTAACTACCCTTTGAAAACCCTAGATACCAAAGCTAGAATCATTAGACACCTGAAAACACCTCCCAATTCAACTCCTAAAGCTTCACCCATCAAATCCAATAAAATCGTCATCTCAACCTCATGATGATGAAGTCTTGAAGTCATTTTCAAGAGTCCTTAATCCACAAAAATTGAAGACACTAGATTCCATATCACAAAATCGACAGCACACAACAGCGAGAAGCATAATTCCCTGTCCAAAAAAAAAAAAAAAAAAAAAGGATAATTCCCTCTACCATGAAAGTGAGAGATCTATGCATTGATCCTAGGAAATAAGGGCAATAAATTATTCCATATTTTATAGTGTGATCCACCATCATTTCATTTGCAAGAGGTCGTGCATATAGGTAAGTATTCTAATTTAGTTCATTCCTATAATAATTAGTTGCACAAATGATGAATTTTTATGATATGAGATGGTTAACATGTTCATGTATATAATATTATGATCATGCACATTGAGATTGGATTTTAATTTCCAATTGTTCTTATTTCTTCCATTTTGGTCCTATTCGGTCCACCTTGGTCCCATTTAGTCTACTTCGGTCTACCATTCGGTCCTATTCGGCCCATTCTATCCACTTTGGTCTTATTCGGTCTAGTTCGGTCCTATTTGGTCTAAATTGGTTATATTCAGTGCATTCAGTTCACTTTGGTCTTCTTCAGTCCAATTCAGTCCACTTCGGTGCTTTTGAGTGATTAAGGTCTACTTCAGTCCATTAGCTTCTATTCCGTCCTATTTGATCTATTCGGTCTTCTTTAGTCCTATTCGGTCCACATTAGCCTCATTCAGTCCATATCGGTCCCATCATGTCCACTTTGCTTCTATTCGGTCCACATCGGTCCTATTCGGTCAACATCGATCCCATTCGGTCAACATCGGTCCCATTCAGTGTATTCGGTCCACTTTTGTCTGATTTGGTCTACTTTGGTCCATTCAATGAATTTGGACCATTTTTGTGTACTTACATAATGGGAAAAGAAAAGTTTTGGTCGAAAGCATCTAATCTAAATCCAAATTTATTAAAAATATGTAGATCTCAAACTCGTAATATCTAAAACTTTAAGCATAACATTTATTATTACTACGTTCTTATTTAGTCACATTAATGTAACATTTCGGTCTGCTTCGGTCTATCTAAATTTAAGTGAAAGTTTTTCTAAGCATGAACCCTATAAATATACAAATGTAGTCTTTACGGCAGTTGCTCACTTGTTTTATCATCATTACTTTTAAATAAATTTGATGAATTTGATTATACATTGAAACAAAATATATAAATAAATAATTTTTACATGTATAATTTTTATTTAACTATGCAACGCACAGGATAGTGACTATTTTTTATCGAATTAATCAAATAATTTAAAACTTATTTAACTTTTGTACGGTCAAATCTATTTAATTTTTGTTATTAACACAATCTCTTGTTCAAAAATGTCTAAGAAGCTTGACAAGGGTGGCTTTTTTATTTTTGAGAGAAGACAAGGGTGGCTTGACTAAGTTCAAAGCCAAATATAAATGTTAGCTTACCAGTCTTACAAAGAATAAAAAGAGCAATTGTCATCATCCTGAGGTGTGGTCCATTAATGCCATTATATCTGATGGTTGAATTACTCTTAGGGTGCTGCCAATTAGCAATGGTAATAGGATTTGTGTCTGCATTTTAAAGTCTTCCTTCCGTATTCTATGAACTTTGTGGACGAGAGAATAGGGCATTTACCACCACCTTGTGAATGAATTGATTTACTAATGCCTAACTTTCCACTCCAATGACTGGACATACAATTGCCTATGCAATAATCATAAAAAAAAAATTTTAAAAAAATTATATACATATATATATATATATATATATTTGTATAAAGTAGAGACCTAATGCAAGAGAACAAGAGTTTCTTTCATGTGACACACTCTAAAAGGAATTGAAATACTCTTAAACCATATAAGAGTTAAGAACAACTTTAAAAATAGGGACTCATTATTTATTTATTTATTTTTGTTTAATATTTCAATACTACTTCTTGTTAGATTTTATTGAATAATGTTTCAAGACTACTATTTGTTTCATTTGGTTCAATATTTCAAGATTTTTCCTCTATCACACACAAAAAACTCTTTGCATTTCCGTCCACCATTTTTACTTCTATTCCTTTATATACACATGCGCACAACTCTCCATGTCATCTCATCTCAAATACACTCAAACCAAAAACGATGTCATTTACCTTCAAGTCTTCAACCTTGCAATGACACTTACATAACTCCAACATTGTTATACCATTTGATCTTAACCCGTATGAGTAGGCTATAACAAGGAAAATGGCTTGCTTTTTTTATTTAGTGACAGTAGCTTATGATTTTGATATTGATGTCGAATGTTGTAGATTTTATGAAGGTTGTGATTCGTTTTGAATCTTTGGGTGTTTGAGATTTTGGTTTGGGAAGGTCATAAATGTATTTTATTTTAGAACAAAAGAGAAAGAGAAAGAAACATTCTAATTGATTATTTATGAAATTAGCTTCTTCTTTTTTTTTTTTCTTAGAACTCATAATGTGTAGGTTTTTTACTGCTATTTTGTATGGTATAAACCACACTAATAAAAAAATCGATGATGATCACAAAGTGTTTTTCTTTTTTCTTTTTTTTTTTTAAAAAGGGATACAGAAGCCCAACTAAAAATAATTAAATTTTGATAAATAGATATGCTTTTAGGCGATTTTTATTTGTATAATCACAGTCACTTTATGTTGATTCTCATAATCACAAATGATTTCCTTAATTACTTTGAGATAATGAATTGAGTTTTTGAGATTGAGGTCTCCAAATTTGGTTTTGAGAGTAGTGTGGTCAAGGAAGTGTTTAAGAGGTTTATTAAATTTATGTAACTAGTAAGTTGCCTGTGTGATGCACAGATAATGTTGTAATATTTTATGTAATTTTTTTTTTTTTGAAAATGTTATACATATATTATAGCATATTTATTATAAAACTTTGTTACTAATGAGTTTATCATAAAAAGTAACAATTATACATTGTACAAACATATCTATTATAATTATTTTGTTCAAATAGTGGGCAATAATTAAAACTACTTCAAAGTAATTGTATAACAAAAGTTTATCAAAACATATTAATTCTTGTTAAGGACATATTTTATGTAATTGGCTAATCCTTTGACAAAATGCACTTTACTTGTAATTGGGTAGATCTAGGATGGACTTAGTACTTCAAGAAACAAGAGTTTAAGTCAAATGTTAAAGCCATGAAGATCTGACCAATAAACAAGTGAAGAAACAGTTGTTCACTAAAGCTCGAAAGAAGTCTCGACAGAATCCTTTCTATCAAGATTTAATGTTGAAACTCGACAGAAGGTCCACACAAGCTGTTTCTATCGAGAATTACAGAATCAGAATTTTCAAATCTGATTTTCAGCCAAGCTGATGTGTTTGTGTTGGGTTTCTTTTCACACAACCCTAGACATATATAAAGATTATTTTAAAAGCTGTCCCACATGCATTGAGTGACCTAATGCTTTATTCTCTCTGAAAGAAGCTACTACGTCTTTATGCCAAAGGGTTTTGTAACCAAGGAGCTTCCTAATCTTCATTGTGCATGAAGTGAAGAACTTTGTAGCCAAAAATCTTCTTCAATTTGGTGAGTTAGTCACATACTAAGATCCGTGCATCATTGGTTAATCATGTACTGGGATTTGTGCATTGAACAAAAAGAGTGTCGCTACAAGATCAAGTCCAATTAGGTATTGAAATGAAGATTCAACTGTAGGTTTGTAATTTGGGATAGGCCAAGGGCAGTTGGTAAGATTCCTTTTACTTGTAATCGCTTAATTATTAATTAGTGGATTCTTGGAAGTGGTGACCTTAAAATCACCCGGTGGAGTTTTTGTTTTGGTGGTTTTCCCCATTTGTAAACAAATTACCGTGTCAATTTTAATTTCTGCTGCATTTTGTTTTGTTGGTGATTTTTTTGTGCTACCACGCCATTAATATGATAGTTTTTGTAAATGTTTTAATATTTTTTTTCGGTTAATTTTGGAATAGTGCAGCAAAAAGAATTAATATAGCATATTGGATTGTGTCATTTTTTTTTTTCCATACCTTTTTGTCATTTGAAGGTGCATCAAAAATCTTAGTAACTATGTAATTTTCGAAACCAACCTTTAGATTTAATTCATTCAAATAAAGTAGGAAAATCCTTTTTTTTTCCTAATTTTTTTTTTTCAAATCATGTGGGATTCCTTCTACAATATCAATATTTTTAAAATAATTTAAATAAGTTGTACCTTAGTTTGTTTTTAAGCAAGATCTCCTGAAGATTTATTTAAGATTTTCTAGGCATTTCAATCAAATATCTCGAAAGTTGTTTAGTTAGTTGCATCAAAAACTTCAATTTTGATAGGCCAAGAATGTATTGACCCCTTGTGATAAATAAATTGATTAATTACCCAAGTTTGTTAGGACATACGTAGTTCAAGTCTGTGAACATATGTCGCTATTTTATGTAATTGGCTTATCCTTAGACAAAACGCACTTTACTTGTAATTGGGTAGATTTAGAATGTGTTAAACACTTCAAGAAACTTGGGTTCAAGATTAAGTGTTGAAGCCGTCAAAGTCTGTCCAAGAAACAAGCAAGGAAGTGCCAGTTTTTAAAGCTCGACACATACCTCGACACATGCATCTATCGAGCCTTAAGAAGCTGTTTTGCCTCGAGCCTCGACAGCTTCTCGACACCTCTCGACACCTCTATCTGTCGAGAATTAAAGAAAACAGATTTTCAGTTCTGTTTCAAGTCCAATCCGTGAATGTGTCTTTGGGACTTCTTTTCTCCTAACCCTAGACATATAAAAGGATTATTTTAAGGGCCGTAAAAATGATGCAAGTTACACATTCATTCAGAACTTCTTGTTCATGCAATTTGTGATCTGAAAGAAAAAGTTCGTGCCCTAGTTCATCTCTGATGATTTGAAGAACTTTGTAGCCAACAACTCTCTCTCTGGTTGGTGTTTGAAGTCGCGTACTGGGATCCGCACATCTGGTTAGTCACGTACTTGGGAGCCGTGCATTGAAAAGGAGAAATTATCGCTACAGAGCAAGTCCAATTGGGTATTGGGGTAAGAGTTCAACTGTAGGTTGGTAAGGTACTTGGGATTCCTTACTTGTAACTGCTTGTTGTGATAATAGTGGAGTTTCGGGAGTGGTGACCTTAAATCACCCGATGGGATTTTTGCCGTAAGGTTTTCCCTATTCGTAAACAAATCACCGTGTCTTTTAATTTCCGCTGCATTACTTAGTTTGGTGATTTGTTTGTGCTACCACGTGATATTGCATGTTAATTTGATTAATTAATAACTAGACTAATTTAATTAATCTAAGTTATCACAAGGGGTCAACGCGTTTGTGGCCTGTCAAGTGGTATCAGAGCAAGCACACTCTGATTAGGGTTTAATCCATTGTGTGTGATCCATTTGACCCCTGCTGTCATGGATAGAAGACAATCTCTTATTATACCTCCTTTATTTGATGGCACTAACTATGCATACTGGAAAGTACGCATGAGAGCTTTCTTGTAGACTTTAGATGAGAAGGTGTGGCAAGCTGTGGAGATAGCCTGGACCAAGCCTACAGAAGCACCGGCCGACTGGGATGATGCTAAGATCAAGGCGGCAAACTTCAACAGCAGAGCATTGAATGCCCTATTCAGTGCAGTCACCAATGAGGAGTTCAAGAAAATTTCCTCAACTGAAACTGCTAAGGAAGCATGGACCATCCTCCAGACAACCTATGAGGGCACCAAGGCTGTCAAAGATTCAAAGCTACAAAGGCTCACCACACGCTTTGAAGAAATTAAGATGGAAGAGGATGAGTCATTTGATGAGTTTATTGCCAAGCTAAAGGACATAGTAAACTCAGCCTTTAATCTTGGGGAAACCATCCCTGAACCCAAGATAGTAAGGGGTGCTTAGATCGCTGCCCGAGAAATTCCATGCTAAGATCACGGCGATCGAAGAATCAAAGGATATTGATAGAATTCCTTTGACTGAGTTGGTTGGAAACTTGCAAACCTATGAGTTAGGGCTGACTAGGTTAGGCAAGTCAAGCAAGGGTAAGAGTTTGGCACTAAAAACCAAGAGCAGTGATACGGATGATTCTTCAGATGATGAAGATTCCAAGATGAAGTCCTACATCACAAGGCAATTTAAGAAATTCATGAAGAATGCAAATGGAAAGGGCTTGAACAAAGACCGTAGACAATCCAGTTCTTCACAACTCAAGAATTCTGATAAAGGGAAGAAAGATGTCAAGGATGGCGGTCAGTACACTGTTCCCGCTGGACCAAAATGCTTTGGGTGTCAAGGCTTCAGACACATGAAACAAGAGTGTCCTACATACCTTAAGAGCATAGGGAAGAGCAAGGCACTTGCTATTACCTTAAGCGACACGGAGCCCGAGGACGATTCCGCAGATGAAGGCGATGGAATCTTGAATACCTTCACTGCCACTGTGAATCCTGCTGATGGGGTTACTGAAGAAGTGGATGAAGAGAAGGAATTGGTGGAGTCCAAGTGTGAGATTATGGATGATCAAGATGATATCCACACCGCCTATGAGAAACTATACAAGCTTTCTGAGAAGCATGAGAAACTCTATAGGCTGGCCACCAAGAAGCTCAGTGATGTGGAACTCAACCGTGAGGAGCTGTCCACAAAGGTTGATGAAGCAAATCAGACCATTAGAGCACTGAGGTTCGAAAACATTTTCTTGGTTGAAAGGACCAAGAAGCTTGAAGCGGAGCTGTTTCAAGTCAGAGCACAACTGGAGAGGACATCAAGTGCAAAGCTGGACGAGATGCTAAGTGCTCAAAGATCTTTATTAGACCGTACTGGATTGGGATATGAATTCTCTCTTTCTAATACTCCTACTGCTAGCACTACTGTGTTTGTTCCACCTGCTAATAACATTGAAAATGAAAATAAGATTGTTAAAACTGAATTAGCTAGTGAGAACGTAGACAAGGGCAAGTCCATCCTAGGAGCACCCCCTAAAATTGAGAAAAGGGAATCTAGAAACCCTAGGAATAAGAAGGCTAACTCTCAAATGCCCAAACAGAAGAAGCCATATCTTTGTTATCATTGTGGTGTTGCCGGTCACACTCGACCAAATTGCTATAAGTGGCGAGCCAATCAACAGAGCAATAGCATGATAGCATCTGGAAGCCAGAATCAGCTTCAGTCTTCTCTCGCTCCTCTTGGAGACATTCGTAAAGCCATCATGTTTCTTTCGAACTTGAATGGTTCATATTCTTCTCCCTCCTCACCGGTTCAAGAGTCGACCAAAAGGAAAGGTTCTTCCAAGGTATGGAAGGCAAAGGGATCTAAGTGATTTTAGTCACTTCTTCTTCTCTCTCCTGTTTTTGTGTGTTGCATTACTTGTGTGTTTCTTTACTGTTTTAAGTCAGTCTAGTTTTATGCATTGTTTTGCTTTACATGTTTTTGTTTGTGTGTTTTCAATTTTGTAGTTTATTTTTGCTTTTCTGATAAAAAAAAAAATTTTGAAAAATTGAAAAATACAAAAACAGTGTGTGTTTGTGTGCATTAGTTCATGTGAACTTTTAAAATGGCCATTGAAACAGAGTTTTCTAAACTTTGTATCACCTGTAGCTTAGATGAGCATTCTTCTGCACAACTAAGTAAGTGAGCTTTGTAGCTCTTTGTTTGTGATGAGTAAGGTTAAGTGATCTATTCTTCTTAACACTCGTATCACTCTTTTTGACGGGTTGAACTAGAAAATTATAAGAGAAAGGCATAAATAACCATCTCACCACTGTTACTCGCCAATCATCATATGACATCTATATGCTTCGGCATAGCAAAAGTGCAATAGCAAAAGTGCAATAGCAAAAGTGCAATGTCAAAAGTTTAACATAATTGGGTATTTCTTTTCTTTCTCTTGTATGCCCATGCATGATATGCTTGTTAAAAGAAAATATGCAAAGATATAAAAAGCAAAAAGATAAAAAATGCTTTAAAATATGGTTGCAAGCGTGTTTTCTAGGAGATGTGGGAGTTATAAGATGTACCTCGAAGGTGATAGTCCCCATCAAACGGTTATGATTGTGTGTGAGTTAAAGTGATTTTCTCATATCTCAAATCATCATAGCAATTGAGACACTTATGCAATCTTGCGATGTTTTCACACACAACACGCAATATTCTTTGCTATTCTTGATACATGTGCAGGTACAATGTGATTTGGCCATCACAAGGTTTACATGCGTTAATGTATGCTCACTAAACTGTCTTAACTTGTTTTTGAAATATAAAATTGGTTAGACTTGTTTAGTGTGTGTGTGCGTGTTTTGAGATAAATGTGCTTATTTCTCTTGTTGAGAGATGATTTTGAGAGCTTAATGTGTTGATTGGATCTTCGGTTGAGTTGCATGCATGATTGCATTCATGTCTGTGTTTTTCTTCTTCTGAAAAACTGTTTTCAAAGGCATCTCGACACCTCCTCAATACCTCTCGATACATAGTTGTCTGTCGAGCTTCTTAGACTTTTTCTTATCGCAGTCTCGATAGATACCTCGACACCTGCTGGATCGATCGAGAAACTTTCTGTCTGCTCGATAGCTTCTCGATAGTTTCTAGATCGATCGAGGTTCCTTCTTGGTTGATTCTTCCTTCTCGACACATGACCTCGATAGCTTCATCTGTCGAAGTGCTTTTTCTCGATAGCTGTCTCGATAGCAGGCTCGACACCTCTCGACACCTGCAGCTGTCGAGAATTACTGAAGGTTTATATATTGATTCTTTGCGATTCTGTCTCACTTCGCTCGACCTCTCTCGCTCGAAAACTCTTTTTCTCTCTTCCAAAACATTTCTCTCACCCTCCAAACCTCTTCCCAAGGCTTTCTCAAGTGTTTGTCTCGATTCTCATCACTTGGTAAGCGTCTTATCTCTCATTTTCATGCATTTCATGCTTTCTAAAACCCTAGGTTTTGTGTTCTTGAAAATTTTTGGGATTTTTTAAAATTTTTGAGATTTTCATGAAATTGTTGAGTTGGTTTTATAGATTTGATCTTCAAAACCACATGTGTTGCATCACATTCGCATTCTAATTGTATTTTCATGCATTTAGATGTGTGCCTATCTATTGTGTGCTGTTAGGTTTGGATTGGGTTGAGCCCATGATGTTATTATGTTTCATGTCACATGTTCTTGCATTTTCCATGCATACGTTCTTTCTTTTCAGTATATTCTTCCTATATTGAACTGTTTGGAACTTTTCTACTTGTCTCTTCTTCTTTCCCCCTCTCTATGGTTGCGTTAGTAGTGTCTATGGCACCTAAACGTAAGTCCATTCCATCCCAGAACCCTCTGCGTTCTAAGGGACAGTCTTCCTCAGATTCCACTCCTCTTTCTGTCCGGTTCCATGATGAGAAAGCCCATAAGGACTTCTCGGAGAACTTCTTTAAACGAGGTGTTCATTCAGAACGCCATGTTGTCCTGGTAGACTTTGCCGACACCGACCTTCCCGATGTCATACACAGTCAAGCTTGGGAGTCACTGTGTGACGTCCCGGTCACATGTCCACTCGTGTTGATACAGGAGTTTTACTCCAACATCCACGGGATAGATTCTTTAGTACCTCTTTTCTACTCTTGCGTCCGAGGTACGCGCTTTGCTGTCACCCCAGAGTTAGTCTATGAGGTTCTTCATGTCCCTAGGGTGGATCATCCTGATTACCTTAGCTGTGAGCGTCTCTGGACTGTGTCCAAAGACGAGATGATCTCGGCGTTTTGTGAGCGTCCTTCCACTTGGGGAGATCATATGTACACACCATGTCGACCTTTTGCTAAAGGTCCTCGTTTCCTTAACATGGTGATGACTTTTGTTTTGCACCCACTTTCTCACTATAACTCTATCACAGAGCCTCGCGCTCGGTTTTTGTTGTCCCTTCTAGAGGATCTCTCTATAGACTTTCCTTCACACTTTATCTTTTCCATCATAGATGTCTATAGAGATACGGCCACCCGTGATAAGCTCATTTTCCCTTCTGCTATCACGAGGATTCTTAGCCGTTTTTCCATCCCATTCCCTTCGTCCGATCCTTACCATGTCATGTCTGCCATAGACGCCGCTACCGTAAAACGTAGCGAGGTACAGTTTCGATCGCGACAGTCTGATGGTGCCACTCCTTCCACCCGTCCAACCACCTCCAGATCCGCTCGAGCATCTGCTTCTTCTTCGAGCGACGTCACCTTAAAAGACATCATGGCGCAGCTACAGCGCATGGATGCTCGCCTAGATACACTCTCCACGGAGCTGTATCAGGTGAACGTCCGTGTTGGTCGCATCGCCAGGCGACAGGCGACCATGGGCGGCTTTGCACCAGAGGCTTCTCCTCCGCCACCTCATGTGTCGACTGAGACTAAGGCTGATGATGATGGTGATGACGATGATGCTTCTGACGATGATGATGATGGAGATGCGAGCTCTTCGGATGAGATGTCTACTTGACACTCTACCCTTTATCACTCGTGACAAAAAAGGGGAGTAGTTTTGTATGAGAGTAATCATGCTTAGGGGGAGTGTTAGCATAGGACATTTTTATTAGGGGGAGTGTGGATTGAGGGATGTAGTGAGGTGATCATATGTATTTCTTTTTCTTTTCTTGTCTTTTTAGAGACACATTGATCATGTATTGACATACATTGTATTTATTCTCTTCTTATATATGATGATGTATGTTTTTCTTTCACCTACCTTTACATGTGTTGTTTCTTTTCTATCTTTATACACATATTTCTTTACTTGTACGCAATCTATTATTTCTGTTTCACACAAAGGTGCCTTGATGTGTTTTGTTTATAAGTGTTTCAAAAATACAAGTTGTCAAAGTCTTCTTGCCATAAACTCTCTTCTTGCAAAGTTTTTCAAGAGTTTGTGTTAGGATAGATTTTACAGTATGTAACAAGTGAGTATGAGTTGAGTGATTTATGACTTCTCTCATATCTTCATTTGTATGTTGTGGTTTTGTCACGGATTGCCAAAGGGGGAGATTGTTAGGACATATGTAGTTCAAGTCTGTGAACATATGTCGCTATTTTATGTAATTGGTTTATCCTTAGACAAAACGTACTTTACTTGTAATTGGGTAGATTTAGGATGTGTTAAACACTTCAAGAAACTTGGGTTCAAGATTAAGTGTTGAAGCCATCAAAGTCTGTCCAAGAAACAAGCAAGGAAGTGCCAGTTTTTAAAGCTCGAAACATACCTCGACACATGCATCTATCGAGCCTTAAGAAGCTGTTTTGCCCCGAGCCTCAAGAAGCTGTTTTGCCCCGAGCCTCGACAGCTTCTCGACACCTCTATCTGTCGAGAATTAAAGAAAACAGATTTTCAGTTCTGTTTCAAGTCCAATCCGTGAATGTGTCTTTGAGACTTCTTTTCTCCTAACCTTAGACATGTAAAAGGATTATTTTAAGGGCCGTAAAAATGATGCAAGTTGCACATTCATTCAGAGCTTCTTGTTCATGCAATTTGTGATCTGAAAGAAAAAGTTCGTGCCCTAGTTCATCTCTGATGATTTGAAGAACTTTGTAACCAACAACTCTCTTTCTAGTTGGTGTTTGAAGTCGCGTACTGGGATCTACGCATCTGGTTAGTCATGTACTTGGGAGCCGTGCATTGAAAAGGAGAAACTGTCACTACTAAGCAAGTCCAATTGGGTATTGGGGTAAGAGTTTAACTGTAGGTTGGTAAGGTACTTGGGATTCCTTGCTTGTAACTGCTTGTTGTAATAATAGTGGAGTTTCGAGAGTGGTGACCTTAAATCACCCAGTGGGGTTTTTACCGTAAAGTTTTCCCCATTCGTAAACAAATCACCGTGTTTTTTGATTTCCGCTGCATTACTTAGTTTGGTGATTTGTTTGTGCTACCACGTGATATTTCATGTTAATTTGATTAATTAATAACTGGGCTAATTTAATTAATCTAAGTTATCACAAGGGGTCAATGCGTTTGTGTCTTGTCAAAGTTTATTAATTAATCAAATTAACATGCAATGTACGTGACCGCACAAACAAATCACCAACTAAACTATAATGCGACGAAAAATAAAGTTGACACGGTAATTTGTTTATGAATGGGGAAAAGCTTTAAGGCAAAAACTCCATCGCGTGATTTTAAGGTCACCACTCTCGAAAATCCACTACTATCAAAACAAGCAGTTATAAGTAAAGGAATCTCAATACCTTACACTAACCTACAGCTGAACCTTTACCCCAATACTCAATTGGACTTGTTCAGTAGTGACAATCGCTCCTTGTATTGCACAGCTCCTAGTACGTGACTAACCAATAGATGCAGGGATCCCAGTATGCAACTTTATCAATATCTTGAAAAGAATGTTGGCTGCAAAGTTCTTCAATTCATCACACGATGAAGATCACGAAGTTGCTTGGTCATAAAACCCTATGGTGTATAAACACAGCAGCTTCTTTAAGATGAACTAGGGTAAACTAGGTTTTCAGTCACACTTTTCTTCACATTTGTGCAATTGTACTCTTGTGCAACCTGTGACGGCCCTTAAAATAATCCTTATATATGTTTAGGGTTGTGAGAAAAGAAAGCCCAAACATACATTCACAGATTAGATGAAAATCAGAACTGAAAATTTGTTTTTCATAAATCTCAACAGATACCCTATCTATCGAGCCTTAGGCTGAACTAGTTTTTTAAACCTTGATAGATACTAGTTATAGAGATTTAATGAACAACATTTCTTCACTTGATTTTAACATGAATCACGTATGTCCTAGCAAATTTGAATCTTGTAACTAAAGTAGTTTGCAATTGTATATATATAGTAGTTATAGTGAGATGAATATATTATAAATATTTGGAGAGTATGCAGTTAACGTGAGTGCCTCTAACCTTGGAATAGAAAGATTTGTTTTTGTTTCACATTTTGCACACCGAAATGAATCTGTTTATGGATTGACATTCCTTTCACAAAGCATGCATGAAATTTAATACCAACCCATTGTTGTATCAATTTTATTTATTTTTGCAATACCCTAGCAGTTCACATCTGGCAATGAACTTTAAAATTCATATGTATTATTTTTTTTTTTATGTAAATAATATGATGTATTTTTTTTTTTTTATGTAAATGATGAGTATAATTTGAAATGATTAACAAACCTATTTCTTAGGATCTCATTCAATACATTTTATCTTTACTATTGTCTTCATATTCTTTAAACATAAATCTTCTTATGAAAATTGTTTTGCATATATTTTTGGTATTTCTTTTATAGGATCATGTTTTTGACCATTCCTATCATTGAATTTTTTTAAAGAAAATATTAAGTAAATGAGATTTTGTGAGATAGTATATGCTATTTATTACACTTGTTTCTTATTATAAATTTTAGAAATATGCACCTGTCAATTATTTTAGCAATCTCATGAATCTTAAGATTTATATATATATTTTTGTTGCACAGGTTGATGACAAAGAGAATTTGTCTGCATAAATTGCATAGAACATTATTAATAAACTTAATTACAAGTTTTTTTAATTTTTTTTCTTTTAAAGGAAAAAGAAAAAGAAAAAACATAGGATTTTTTTAGAAGAAAATTGGTTTTTCTGTGGGAGAAATCATAGGGTTATGTTCTTGTCCAAAAAAAAAAAAAAACCATAGGATTATTTTAGACCATATTACTAAAGTGGACACTAAATAAGACACTCAATCTTAATTATATGAGAATTTTTTTTCATGAAAAATTATATATGAGATTAGAAATGCCACAAAAACAAAAACAAAAAAACATTGCAGGATTACATATGCTCTAGGCCTTTTCTCTTTTTTATTTTTTTTTTTTTCAGTTTTTATTGCCAAACAGCCCAAGGCAAGGTATCTAATGGACTGCTTTTCTGGGTCAAAACCTTGAATGAGACTTTCTAAATTCAGCCCACTCCATTATTTAGCCCAAAGCAAAAACAAAGATTTCGGCTTAGTTGTACGGTACAATCCAAAACAAGTTTTTTTTTTTTTTTTTTTTTTATATTATGGGTAAACTGCATATTTAGTCTCTAACTTTTACAATGTATGTTAATTTAGTCCCTAACCTTTTAAATATGTCAATTTAGTCCTTAACCTTTTGATATTGTGTCAAAATGATTCTTACCATTAGGTAACGAATGAAAAATGTTGACTTGACTAACAGTGACAGTAAAAAATTACTTTTATGCCATCTAGGCTGCCACATGGACTGCCACGTGGCCTAAATAAAAAATTAAAAAAAAAAAAAAAACCTAAAACTAAATTAGCTTAAACAACCCTAAAACCTAGGTGAAGCTTATCATCTCTCAACCTGATCAAATCATACCTCTATGGCCCAACATTCAATGCTTTCACGACTCGCCACCACGTTCCGGGTGATGGCCTTGAACTTGTCATCCCTTTGTCACTCCGTCTATTCCCATTGTCTCTCTCTCTCTCTCTAAAACCCAGGTCAGTTAATTCGGCCAAATTCTCTCACCTCTCAAACTCAGGAAGGACTCAGCTGAAACCACCATTGTTTGCTCTCTTTTTTTGTTCACATTAGGTTTTGGGCTTGCATCAGAATTTGAGTTAACTCAGTCAAATAAGATAGGTTTTTGTTTTGTGGTTGATTGTGTAACTGGGTTTGTTTTTGTTGTGAATTTTTAAACTCGCATGTGGTATACAATTGCGCTCCAATTGTATTGGGTTGCTTAAGAATTCCTTGTTGGTACTGGGAAATTGGTTTGTATCAAAATTGTGTGCAACAATATGAATATTTTAAATATGATATTCTAAATTGAATATGAGAATTTATTAGTTGTTTTCAATTAGGCGAGCTTGGATTGAAAAGATACAATGATTTTTGAGTAAATAATAGAAATTTTATTAAAATTGAATCATGAGCATACTGAAGTCTTGGAGATACAAAACCAACCCAGGTTTGGCATGTCTAGGATAATAGCAAAACAAAGAATAAAAACAAATAGAAGGTTACAAGACCAGATGTGTTGTTGGCTTGCTGCTAACCTTTGATAATCCTCCAATAGTTTGGTAACTTCCTTGAAAATTACCGTTGGGTTTACTGTAGAATTCAGTTTCCATATTGGACTTGAATGAGAAAGGAAACAGAGTGATAAAGTAGTAGCAACAGTGATGGACAATCAAGTCCTTCCTGAGTTTGAGTGAAGAGAGAGAAAGGGTGAGAATTAAGGGACGAAAATGGGGATGACGAGTTCAAGGCCACTGCCATCATAGGTGAGAAGACCAAAGTATTGAAGGTTTAGCCATCGAGTTTTGGTTTAGTCAAATTGCGAGAGGTCTTTCAGCTTGGTTTAGTGTTTCAAAAAATGTTTCAAAGTGTTTAAGTTATTTTAGTTTTTTTAAATAAAAAAAAAAATTTTTTGACATGGCGGTATAGTTGTCCACGACATGGAAAAATATTTTTTTTTTATTTAGCCGTTTGTCACATCAACAATTTCCATCTAAAAGATAACAATAAGGACTATATTGACATGACACTTAAAGCTTAGGGACCAAATTGACACAATTAAAAGATTAGGAATCAAATTGAAATATGGTGTAAAGAATAGGGACATATTTTGTAATTTACCCTTTTTTTAAAGATAAATTCAACTTATGATGTCAATAAATTTTATCAAATGTTAGAGATATATTAGACATATTAGCCCAATATAATAGGCTCAAGCCCAGTCCTACTTGTACTAGTAGTCTAGGATTTAGTTGCTTATATATACTCATGTTAGGGTTCATTGTAACACAAGTTATTGTACTACACTCTTATACAATAAAGATGTAATTCTTAAGGGATTCCTCCGTGGATGTAGGCCGACAAGGCTGAACCATGTAACCCTCGTGTTTTTGATGTTCCTATTCTATACTTCCCCTTCCGCATCCACTCTAGCATATATATATATATATATATATATATATATACAACATGGTATAACACATCGTCGTTGTAATAATATATTTAACATGGTAACAAAGCCAAACTTCGCTCTTGGCCTCAAACAAACATCTCTACACAACAAACAAGATTCCCACACTCACAACACAGATTCACTACAGTGCCCACGCCTTCTTTTAGATCTGGGCCTACAACATCACACAGCTCCCATGGAAACTCCGTTGCTACCTCAACGCTAGGTCTTTGATCTCTCAAGCAAGCCATGACTTCACTTTCAGATCTGTGCAAATCCAAACTTTGCCTGATGAAACTAACACCACAGACGTGCTTCACGACCTCCCGTGACAAAAACCTAAGAACTCAACCCCCAATGGCAGCCTCACTCATCACCACGCGCTGTTAACAGCTCCAAAACCTCCCACACACTACCACGATTTCCTCATGTGCAACTCATCCATCAGCCACACGCGTCGCCCTATCAGCCATGTCGACCACCAATCTCCCTACGGAAGAAATCTGGCTTTCAACCACTGAAGCACGAACCTCCAGGCTCTACCTGGTTTTCTGGCTTCTCCTCCACGCACCGGTGATCATTACACGCTCCTGCCACGCGCTGAAGAACTCTTGTTGATGTCATCTGATGTCAACGGATGACGTCATTACTCACGTTAGCATGTTCACATATTTCATACAATGAAATGAAAGTATGCCAAACTCTCTCACCATCTTCTACTCATCAATAGAGTGACATTAAGACATGATGTGGGCAAGTGTGTATGCATATATTTTATAGATGATTTAAATTTAAACTATGGTAGAATATGGTTTTATATTATGCACCAAATATTCTCTCTACTTATATACCCAAAACAAAAACCATCCAACTAAATTACCCAAACCTAAATCATATTTAAGCCACTAATTTTTTTTTTCAAGACATTTAAGCTACTAATTTTAAAAAGAAAGAAGGAAAAAAAATTACCCGTAAGGGTTTTGGCATCTTGATAATAGTGGGAGGCCTGTATAATAGAGGTCATGACCCCTTAGATTCCTCTTTCTCTCTCTTTCAAATGTTTTGTCAATATCAGGTCTTTTATTATAGTAATATATAGTAAAACAGTACGTTTTATTTAATAATGCACAACACTTTTTTGTCTCTCTTCTTTTTAGGGCCTTATCTGGTTAGTTATTACTATTAGTCTTACATTATTATTATTTTTGTTTTTTTTTTAATTACTAAAACAATGAGTATGCTAAAAGCCATGAAGAATAGAGAAATGTGTGGTGTAAACTTAGTCAATTAATGAGGCATTAATGAGATAACAATAAAATAAGTTAATTTGAACTTTTGGGTAATAGTAAAAAAAACTTAATGAAAGAGGTGTAAAAAAAACTTAATGAAAGAGGTTAAAAAATAAAAAATAAAAAAAGACTAAATGAATTTCTAGAAGTATCATCTATATGTGTAGGAGGAGGAAGAGAGTTTGTAAGTAGGTAAGAGTTTTTACTTTGATTTACACGTGGAAAGGGTCAAACTTGGGTCATAATATGTAAAGTAATAACTGGGCTTAGGTGATAAAAAATCCTAATTTATATAATAGTAAAAATAAGTTATTATGATATATTGGGTAACAGTAAAAATAATAATAATAATAGATAAAAAATGCTAAATTTATATAATAATAAAAAGAAGTTACTATGATCTATTATTTAACAGTAAAAAAACTTAAAGAAAAAAGGTAAAAAAAGGCTAAATGGAACATAAGAATGCCACATAGTAAGACCTCATACACTCTCACATGAAGTCTCTGAAAAACAAAAAAAAACAAAAAAAAAAAAAAGAAAAAAGGCAAAAGTACAAAAATGCAAAACTAACCCTCAAACTTTCACCATTTTTCATTTTAGTCCTCTAATTTTCAATTTTGTCAATTCAGTCCCCTAACTTTCAATTTTTGTCAATTCAGAGCTTTGTTACAACTCAGTTAGTGGTTGCCATTAGAACCCCTAAAGCGACGCCGTTTTGTAGATTTTTTTTAATATAAATTCAGAATTAAAAGAAAATAAAAAAAATCTAAACAAAAAAAAAAAAATTAACGGGAACAATGTTCCCCTTCCCCTGAATCAAACCAAAACAAAACAAAACAAAACAAAGAAAAACCTTCAATCACTTAACAAAATAAACTCAAATAAAAGCAATTACCATCTCATTTCGATTTTGATTTTGATCCTGATTATGGTTCTCCTTACGTTTCTGATTCTGAGGTAATTATTTCCTCTCTCTCCCTTTCTGTCAAATTCGATACACCATTGTTTGTTTCTCTGGAAAAAAAAATATTTTCTTTTGCTTTCTCAAGAAAGTTTTGAAAATAATATTTAATTAAGGATTTGGTTACCTCTCTACTATCAGTGAATTCGAGCTTAGATACAATATGGATTTCACTTTTTTATAAAAAAAAAAAATATATTTTGAAAATTTAGGTTCACGAACACACTAATTCTTTATCCGAGAGCTTTTGTCTTCTCTGTTGTGTCATCTCCAGCCACTAGAATCTGGCCGGAGTGGCTATCAAAATGGAGTGGCATGCTTCATTTTTTTGATAATCGCCATTTCTTCTTCAATAATCTCTGGTTTAATTTCTAATTTACTGCTTAAGTATCTCATTAGATTCAAAGTTCAATTTTTTTAAAAAAAAATAGTAAATTATTAAGCTTTTGAAGCTTAGGGTTTGTAAGTAGTATGAAAATGTAAAAAGAAACTAAAAAGCATTGAATTGATTGAGTTTAATATAGCTGTTAAAGGTTGCCATGTTTAGAAGTATACAATGTCGTTCCCCCCTTTTCTTTTCTTTTTTCAGATTTTCTTTTAATTTTGAATTTACAAAATAAAAAAAATCTACAAAACAGCGTTGTTTCAAGGGTTCTAATGGCAACCACTAATTGAGTTGTAACGAAACCCTGAATTGACAAAAATTGAAAGTTAGAAGTCTGAATTGACAAAATTGAAAGTTAAATGAGTGAAATGAAAAACAATAAAAGTTAGTGGATCAATTTTGCATTTTTGCCAAAAAAAATTGCCCAGTACTTTATTTCTTGAAACTAAAGTACTATACAAAAAGAAAAAGAAATAAAGATAAATCATTTCACAGTCCATAATTTAAGCACTAACAACTATCTTAAATATTTATAATTCACTCAATAATATAAAATTTAAAAAAGAAAAAAAATTTAAAAAAAAACTCAATACTTGATTTCTTCAAACTAAAGTATCATACAAAAAGATCAAAATAAATCATTCCACAGTCCACACTCTAAATACTAATAACTATCTTAAATATTTATAATTCACTTAATAATATAATTTTTTTTTTTTAAAGTTTACCCAATACTTTATTTCATGCAAGAACATTCTCGGTCACCCAAGCTCTAGGCAAAAAATCTCGATATACTCTCAATCAACCAAAATCCTGCTACAAAATATTTTGAGAGTTGCTCCAATTGCCTTTTTGGCGACAAAATCTACCCCAAAACCCTTCATAACTATATGTAAATTAACCCTAAACTCAGGAGAAGGAAGACAGCTAAATAAATAAATAAATAACTTTGAACTCAATATTCTTGTCTTCCAACCTCTCCAATTGTGAAATCATTGGGAGGAGAATTCATCACCCAACACAAGATCTACAACTGTGTTGTTGGAAATCATAGAGACTACAAAAATCAATTTTGCAGTCAGCTAGCAATAGTTGGGGCCCTGGGGGAGCTCTTTATGGAAATTTTCTCTTAGAAATCTGGTGCAAAACTGATCCCACAATTGAGAGAAGGTTTTGCACTTAGATTGTCAAGTATAAAAAGTATGACTAAAGCTCTGTTTGGGTAAGGATTTTTGCATTTGCGTCCACTTAAGTTGCATTTTTTGGCTGGTCCATGGCACTGTTCATGGACCAGCCAAGTGAAAATTGTTGGTGAACAGTAAATTTGAGAAATAAAAAATATTTTATTACAGTGTTTTCAATAATAAATTTTCAGTTTTCAGTAAAATAAGCAGTATCCAAACACACACTAACTCCCTTTTCAAAACACAAGAAAATATCGTTAGAAATACATATAGAACTACTATCAAAGCAATTCTTGAGAAAATGAGGGAGTTTTGATTAAATTTCTTTTGATTTTAAATTCTTGTTTGGCTAACGTCTTACTAGCCCTTTAATTCAAAGCTTAGGGTGTGTTTGGATACCTCTTATTTACTAAAACTAAAAAATAAAAACTAAAAACACTGTAGGAAAATACATTTTAAATGTGTGAATAGTGCTTTAGGACTCAAATTTATATTGAAATTTGTGCTTGGATGACTTTTGTGGGTCCGTGAATAGTACCACGGGAACCACATTTTTTCAGCAAAACGTACAAATTAATGCCAGCCATAAACGCTATCCAACCGTGCACTTATAACTTTGTAGTTTGTGCCATAGAATGGCTGCACAAATCAACTAATTGAGGAACAGTTTTCTTGTAAAACAAGTACCACAATGTATAACATTTCGACTCTTAATTTCAATTTAAATGTCTAAACGAGTAAGTATGAGTTCAAAAATTTCGAGAAAAAGCATTGGGAGGAAAATTTAAATTAAATTCATTTTCCTTTATAAATACAAGAGTAAATCATTAAAAAAAGAAAAAAAAAAAAAAAAAAAAGGTCTTCATCAAAATTTCAGTATTTAATTTTGTATTCTTGCAAAGAAAAATTAGGCTACTTTTATGCAACGACACTCTTTGCAAGGAGCACAACCAAAACTTTATTAGCAACCTTTTCTCCACCTCCTAAACAACATTTTCACATCACTCAAGCCAACCCAACTACCCTCTGAAAACCTTAGATAACAAAGCTAGAATCATTAGACACCCGAAAACACCTCCCAATTCAACTCCAAAAGCTTCACCTATCAAATCCATTAAAATCATCATCTCAACCTCATGATGATGAAGTCTTGAAGTCATTTTCAAGAGTCCTTAATTTACAAAATTTGAAGACACTAGATTGCATATCAAAAAATCGACAGCACACAACAGCAAGAAGCATAATTCCCTCTGCCATGAAAGTGAGAGATCTATGCATTGATCCTAGGAAATAAGGAAATAAATTATTCCATATTTTATAGAGTGATCCACCATCATTTCATTTGCAAGATGTCGTGCATATAGGTAATAAGTATTCTAATTTAGTTAATTCTTATAATAATTAGTTGCACAGATGATGAATTTTGATGATATGAGATGGTTAACATGTTCATGTATATAATATTATGACCATGCACATTGAGATTGGATTTTAATTTCCATTTGGTCTTATTTCATCCATTTCAGTCCAATTTGGTCCACCTTGGTCCTATTTAGTCTACTTTGGTCCACCATTCGGTCCTATTCGGCCCATTCTATCCACTTTGGTCTTATTCAGTCTAGTTCAGTCTTATTTGGTCTAAATTGGTTATATTCAGTCTACTTTGGTCCATTCAGTCCACTTTAGTCCTTTTCCATTCCATGATGTCCACTCTGGTCTTATTTCGTCCTATTTAGTCCACTTTGATCCTTTTTAGTACATTAGGTCGACTTTGGTCCATTAGGTTCTATTCCGTCCTATTCGATCCATTCAGTTTGTTTTGGTCCTACTCGGTTCACATTGGACTTATTTAGTCTACATCGGTCCCATTATGTTCACTTTGCTTTCTATTCGGTCCACTTTAGTCCTATTCAGTCATAATCGGCGTATTCAGTCTTTCGCTCCACTTTAGTCCTATTCCATTCACTTCAGTCTTTTATAGCCCACTTTTGTCTGATTTGGTCTACTTTGGTCCAATTCAGTCTAGTTCAATCCACTTTGATCCATTCAATGATTTGGACCATTTTTGTGCACTTACATACTGGGAAAAGAAAAGTATGGGTAGAAAGCATCTATTCTAAATCCAAATTTGTTAATAATATATAGATCTTAAACTTGTATTATCTAAAATCTTAAGCATATCATTTATTATTACTACGATATTGTTAAGTCACATTAATGTAGCATTTCAGTGTACTTTAGTCTATCTAAATTTAAGTGAAAGTTTTTATAAGCATAAACCCTATAAATATACAAATGCAGTCTTTACGGAAGTTACTCATTTGTTTTAACACCATTACTTTTAAATAAATTACATTAAATTGATTATACATTCAAACAAAATATATAAATAATTTTTATTTAACTGTCTAGAGCTATGCATGGGATAATGACTATTTTTTTAAGGAATTAATCAAATAATTTAAAACTTATTTAATTTCTATATGGTCCAATCTATTTAATTTTTTTTATTAGCCCAATCTCACTTTAAGTATCTTAGTGGTTAGGGGAGTTATGAATTGAGTTATTGGACAGTGCAACGGGTTGGGCCAATGGACTAACCCGTTGGGTGCCTATAAGCATAAAAACTAGCCCATGGCCTAACCCACTGGGTTAATGAGCAACTCATAGGCCTCAACAGCAGTGTGCTTGGGAGCCCATTAGCCTAGTGAGCCATTGGGCTACTTGGTTGAGCGTGGGCAATGGCCTCTTTTGGTGAAACTTAGATATATTGACCCACAATCTTGGGAGATTTCTTGAAGATGATTGAATGAGTACATATCCCACCTATAAGTTTTTTTTTTTTTTTTAATAATGTAATTTAATTTATTTTGAAAGTGGTTATTCAAATACAATTTTGCGGTCTTTTATAAATAGGGGACTTGAGCAATGGCCTAAGTGAGCTAAGCCTAGTGTAGGCCCCTTAAAAAAGGTGGCATTTTTATACTCTCATATAGTGGATTGATATGGATGAGAATGATCCTTATTTAGGTAATTTGAATGCATGGATATAGGTCTTAGTTTTGTTTTACTAGTTTAAACATATATCTCCTTTGTAAAAAAAAAAAAAAACTCTCAGTTTCATTCAAGATTGAATAAAAATCCATCTTACAGTTAAGATTTAATTTTTTAGATCTAAAGAGTGTGATATTTGCACGTCATATTACAGGATCATTATCGAATGAGTTCTAAAGAGTGTGATATTTACACGTCATATTACAGGATCATAATCGAATGAGTTTGTGAGCATCCTCACACAATTAGCCAACGAAGTAAAAAATTTTATATAAGCAGCAATAAAAAAATCACACAATTTGGTCAAGCTAGCTGTATTACCAGTACTCAAATTTATTAAATTCCTCTTTATTTAACTTTATAGATTTCTCATTGAACAAGAAAATCTCTCATTCATACATTTATATCATCTCCTTATTGTACTTGGCTAAACATCGCCACCGCCACCACCACCACCACTAGATGCAGGAGATGAAGTAGTAGTTGTAGGGGAGCCACCAGAAGAACACTGGCTTTGGCAACCATTTCCACAGTAATCATTTGTGTTGCCACATCATCCATATTGGCTACAACATAGCCCATTTGGACACACTGCACCCCCAGCTTGTGTTCCACATTGTTCTGCTGAGGTTCCAAGCAAGAAAGCTAAGAAAAGTAGCAAAGAAAAGAGCTTCATTTTTTTGAGTGTTTGTGCAAAACAATGGTATGTACCTATATATATAGGAAAGTTTTATGGGTTTATCTTTACTGCTATTCTAGTTTTAGGTTTTTTTACTATAGGAACTAGTTTAGGCTAGAATAGTTCGAATGTAGAATTTCTGCCACAAGGCGCACACGTATGCCGGCTTGACTAAGGAGTTTGCATATGTAACTTTGGTCATGCGTTCCTAAAATCACCTAGAAGCCCTGGCTTTATAATGTTTTGGTTGATTTTTTGTTCAATTAGTTTCTTGCTTTCAATAATATGCTAGTAGCATGCTCATGGTATTTGAATTGTTTAGAAACATGGCTAGGATCGGTTGAATATTTCATAGAGACACGTTTAGGATTGGATAAGGATAATTATAGTATGAAGATGTTTGATTTCAAGATGTTTTGGACTGCGAACAAATTGTTATTATTATTTTTTTTTTTTTTTTGTTGCTCGAACAAATTAATTCAAAGAGAGTATGACAGTTATTTCTTTCTTCTTCCCCATTTTTGGTTTGGTAATTATCGATCTCTTGTTCAAAAATGTCAAAGAAGCTCGACAAGGGTGGCTTGACTAAGTTCAAAGCCAAATACAAATGTTAGCTTACCAGTCTTACAAAGAATAGGAAAATCAATTGTCATCATCCTGAGGTGTGGTCCATTAATGCCATTATATCTGCCGGTGGAATTACTCTTTGGGTGCTGCCAATTAGCGATAGCAATAGGATTTGTGTCTACAGTTTAGAGTCTTCCTTCTGTATTCAATGAACCTTGTGGATGAGGGAACAGGGCATTTACCACCACCTTGTGAATGAATTGATTTACTAATGCCTAACTTTCCACTCCAATGACTGGACATACAATTGCCTATGCAATAATCATTATATATATATATATATATATAAAAGCTAAGATCTCATACGGGAGATCGTGAGTTTCTGCCACGTGGCACACTTTATAAAAAAAATTGAAATACTCTTAAGTCATCTAAGAACAACTTTAAAAATAGGGACTATTCATTCTATTTTATTTTTAGTTTAATATTTCAAGACTACTTTTTGTTACATTTTATTCAATAATGTTTCAAGACTATTTTTTGTTTCATTTGGTTCAATGTTTAAAGACTTTTCCTCTCTCTCATACACAAAAAACTCTTTGCATTTTCATTCATCATTTTCACTTCTACTTCTTTATATACACATGCCCAAAGCCCTCCATGTCATCTCATCTCAAATACACTCAAACCAAAAACGATATCATTTACCTTCAAGTCTTCAACCATACAACAACACCTACATAACTCTAACATTGCCATACCTTTAATCCTAACCCGTATGAGCAGGCTATAAACAAGGAAAAGGGCTTGCTTTTTTTATTCAGTGACGGAAGCTTATGGTTTTCATGTTGGTGTTGGACGTTGTAGATTTTATGAAGGTTGTGATTCACTTTGAATCTTTGGGTGTTTGAGATTTTGGTTTGGGAAGGTCGTAAATGTATTTTACTTAGAACTAAAGAGAAAGAGAAAGAACATTCTAATTGATTGTTTATGAAATTAGCTTTTTTTTCTTAGAACTCATAATGTGTAGGTTTTTTTGGTAAGTTTTTTACTGCTATTTTGTATGGTATGAGCCATAGTGATAAAAAAATCGATGATGATCACAAAGTGCTTTCCTTTTTTTTTAAAGGATATAGAAGCCCAATTAAAAATAATTAAATTTTGAGAAATGAATGTGTTTTTAGACGATTTCTATTTGTTTAGTCACGTTCTTTTTATGTTGATACTCATAATCACAAATTATTTCCTTAATTTCATTGAAATAATGAATTGAGTGTTTGAGATTGAGGTGTCCATATGTGGTTTTAAGAATAGAGTCGCTAAAGAAGTGTTTGGGAGGTTTCTTAAATTTATGTAATTTAGGATATAAAAGTATTTTATGCTTTAAATTCTTATTTATTTATTTCAAAATCATTTAATCATTCTAAAAATTAATTTTAATTATAATAGTAAATATTATAATATGTTATAGTCTTATAGTGTTATCCACTTTGGTCCTATTAAGCCAATTTAGTCCATTTAGTCCTATTTGTTTGCTTTGGTCCAACTCAGTCCACTTTGGTACTTTCGGTCCAACTCAGTCTCATTCGGTTCATTTTGGTCCATTAGATACATTTGGTCGATTTTTGTGCACTTACCCAATAGGAAAAAATAAGTTTGGGTTGAGAGCACCTATTTTAAATCCAAATTTATTAATATATATATATATATATATATAGAGAGAGAGAGAGAGAGAGAGAGAGAGAGAGAGAGAGAGAGAGAGAGAGAGAGAGAGAGATCTTATACTCGTAATTAATATCTAAAATCTTAAGCAAATCATTTATTATTGTTGTGCTCTTGTTGAGTCACATTAATGTGGTATTTTTTTCTACTTCAGTCTAGCTAAATTTAAGTAAAAGTCTTTCTAAACATAAATGCTATAAATAATTAAATATACTAAATGTAATTTTTAGGGCAACTACTCATTTGTTTTAATGCCGCTACTTTTAAATGGATTTCATGAGTTTGATTATATTCCTTCAAACAAAATAAATAAATAAATAAATTATATATATAATTATATTTAACTATTCAGTGCAACGCACAAGATAGTGACTAGTTTTTTATAAGGAAAGAATCAATTTAATTTTTATAAAACAAATGATGATAAAATATATACTTATTCAGTTTTTTATGATCAAATCTATTTAATTTTTTTGTTATTGATAGAAATTTTTTTTTTTCTTTTTAAGGCTTTAGATGGTTAGTTCAAAGTTGCTAGACTATTAAAAATATATATATATTTAGTAAACTAAGTTTAATACAATGACTTTAAGTATTTTAGTAGTTAGGGGAGTACTATTAAAAGATTCATCTATAATGTCTCAAGATCAATCCCCCATACTCCCCCTATATATTTTTGTTATGAATTTGAGTTATCGGACTAGGCAACGACGTGTTGGCTACATGGTTTTCAGACCCGGACCGTTCATTGAACCGTAAAAGAGAGAGGTTCAAGGTTTTTGAGGTTGAACCGAGGTCGAACCGGGGTCGAACCGTGATGACGTCATAATTAATTTAATAATTATTTAAATTATAAATAAATATGTTAAATTAGTATAAATAGAAAATTTAACTAAAATAATCCAATTAAATATAAATATCTATATTTCAAATACATACTTTATCATAACTTTTACAAGACAAGTAAAAAATATCAAATCCTAAGCAAATTTAAATATAAGATTTATTTATATATTGATTAGTTAAACTTGTAATAATAATAATAATAATAATAATAATTAGAGCAATAATAGTACCATAACATTTTATATAAATTTTGACACAATTTGCAACGTGACGAGATCTGAGTGGTAGAGGTGTAGGCTCATAATTTTTTTTATAGATTACTGATATAACTTTAGTATTTTCTAAATAGTTATTATAAGTAAAAATGTGATGTTAGTGATGGGTTTATATTAAAAGTTAGAAGTACTAAAAATTTGTCACATCAACTTTTTGTAAAAATTTTATAAAATAATTTGTGTATACATCATTTCTATTTCAAATTACTTAATCTATTTAATGCACCTATCAGTGCATATCAAATCACGTTGGGCATCCGAAAAAGTGAAGTAAATCTAGTGGCTGAAATTCATTTGCTTTTATTAAAGAATTAAAGGCTTCCTTCATTTCCAATGTTAGCACGTGAGGGACTTAAGAATTCAAAAGGTTACAAAAGACAAGAGTCTAAAGAAAGAAAGAGAAAGTGAGAAACATATGGGTCAGCGAAAAAGAGGCAATATCAGAGCTCCTTCAACGGAAAAAAGAAGAGAAGAAAAAGAAGAAAAAAGAAGAAGAAGAAGAAGCAGCAGGAGACGAAGGCATGATCGGCGTTGGCAACCTGCTGACTGCTTCTTCAACTAGACGCAGACCTCCTTCCGATCGGCGTTGTGTTTTTCTTCTCTTCTTTTTTTTTTTTTTTTTTTTGAGGAACTTGTCTTCTTCTTCTCTTGTTCTTTTTTTTTTTTCCTTACAAATCCCTTTGTTCATATCTGAAGTTCTTTCATTTCTTCTAGATCTGATCATAGTATTGGCCAAAATTTACCGAAAAAGCTGGAAAAAAAAAAAAAAAAAAAAAACTTTTGAACCTTAAAAACCGGTCACGGTTCTTAGAACCGTACGGTTCAACCACGGTTTGCACGGGTCCCTGCTTTTTGCCTATAGAACGGTTCTTGATGCTAAAAAAACCGCAAAATAGAGAGGTTCGCGGTTTTTCAGGTCGGACCGTACGGTCCGGTCCGGGTTTCAAAACAGTGGTTGGCTAATGGGCTAGTCTGCTGTGTGGGCGATGGGCTATTTTGGTGACTTGTAGATATATTGACTCACAATCTTGGGAGCCTTCTTGAAGATACTTGAATGAGTACATATCCCATCTATGTGGTTTTTTTTTTTTTTTTTTTTGGTAATAATTTATTTTATTTAATTTTTTAAAAGAATTATTAAAATACGATTTTGGGGTCTTTTATAAATGGGGGACTAACCCAATGTCCTAAGTGACCTAAGCCTAGAGTAGGCTCTTTAAAAAATGGTGACATTTATACTCTCATATCTTGGATTGACATGGATGAGTATGGTCCTTATTTAGGCAATTTGAATTCATGAATATAGTTCTTAGTTTTGTTTTACTAATTAAAAATATTTCTCCTTTGAAAACAGACCTCTCAATTTCATTGAAAAATTGATTTCGGTTAAAATTTTATTTTTTAGATCTAAAGAGTGAATCATATAAGCCAACAAAGTAATGAATTACCAGTACTCAAATTTATTAAATTCCTCTTTATTTATCCATACCTTAGAGATTTCTCATTGAAAAAGAAATCTCCCATTCATACATTTATATCATCTCCTTATTGTACTTGGCCAAACATTTATTTGGCCTTGGACCAGAGCTGTTTAGGCAAAAGGCTTTTGATTATAGCAATCTAAATTTGCTCCATAGCTAACTCCCAATATGTCAGAGTACCTCTTATAGAACCCAATCCTATCAGCCACCCTACTATCCGGGCCATGGCCGCATTCGAGTCCACCATTAATAATGTTGGTGATTACACCATTAACTTGGGACTCGTCCAGCTACAGTGTCAGCCGCAGATGGTTTCCATTTTCCAATGATGACATCGTGGCTTGATGGTTTGCTTCCTTGTGGAGTCATCCAAAACCATATGGCTGTCTTGAATGATATGGTGGGGTTTGTGGCTACTAGATCTGGATTATTTAGAAGATCAACTCTAATGGCTTTTCCTGCTGGCCATAATTGTAGGTAAGCTACAAAGGTGAAACAATCGAAGTCAAAGTTAAAAGTCTCTGATAAACTCACAAACCTTACACAGAATACAGCTTTATATTTTTGTTATTTGATTTGAACTATTATTGAATATATCATATTCAAACAAAGGGAATCATAATATCATGATCTATGTGTGTTGTGTGAAGAACGAATTGATGATTAGAAAGACTTACTGAGTGAGTTGGATAGGTCCTCGACCATAATATTGTTTGCCAGGATCACATGACCATGCAGATGGACCATCTAGTGCAGTTATCCACCCTCCTACACAAAATAAAATCATCTTTTGCGATTAAAATCAAGCTAATATCCAACAAGTTATACCAAACACACACTTAAAAACACTTCATCAATAATGAAATATTTGGCCAAATTTTACAATGAAATAAAAATAGTAAAATATTAAAAATATTTCCCATATAACATTTTACCGCAAGCCAAATAGAGTGTAAGTAATTAACTAACCAGTGGTCTCATGAGAGGTTTGCCCAAGAAAGCCGCAAGCTCCCTTTTACGTATGGTAATATCAACAGTTGTGCCAAAGCCATTGAAAGATTTGGCAGCATCAACGAAAGCATCGTAAGTGTAGAATCTGTTAGGTTCTAAGTACTTAGGAACTAATGTATTAGAACTCTAATGTGTATTGTTTGTAAACTATGATCAAAACAGGTGTTTATGCTGTTTTAGACTTGCTCAAAGTATGTCATTCATGTAAAGTTGGAATTAAGTTAACTGCAGAAGTTACTGTGTAAATTTGTCTAGCTCAATTGATCAAGAATCAGACTCGACCGATTAAAAGTCATGCAGATTTTTTTTTTCTGCAGAATTTCAACTCAGCCCTAAGCCCATATGATGTGTAGGGTTTTATGTTTTGCCCTAAGTATAAAAGCAAAACCTTAGCCACGTTTTTGAGGTTGCTCATATTGCTGTTTGTGTGAATCTCTTGTGAGATCTAAGAGATGCTTGCCTTCACATAAGCTTAGGATTATCAAGAAGAAGACTTCTTCAAGAGCTTAATGATCATTCAGTTGCTACCATAAGATTTTAAAGATACACAAGCGGGAGTGCTTGTACTTGCAGGAGAATCCAAGAAAGAAGGAGTCTGTGATCTCGGAGCTCGCACGTGGTCGTGTCAGTAAGTTTTCTCCTAGTAGGTAATAATAGGATGTTAGTGGTCTAAGTCGCTATTGTACAAACTTCAATTCTTTCATAGTGGATTCAGGTTTATCTTGACGATAGCTAGGTTAAATCCTCTCCAGGTTTTTTACCGGTTTGGTTTTCCTGGGTCATCATATCTTTGTGTTCTTATATTCCACACTTTACATTGATATGATTATATGATTGTGTTAACCTAGATCTGAAATTTGGACTAAGTAATAACTTGGCTTGTTAACTAGGTTAATCTAATTGTGTTTTAAGGGGTCTAAAAATTGTACAGAACCCATTGCTTTTACATCGTGGATCATTTCGATATTTAATCATTCTAACAAAAATAGCCAAGTTGATTACACTAGTAACGTCGTCTACTAAGATTCCAAGCAGGAAGAAAGCTAAGGGAAATAGTTTCAGAGAAAAGAGCTTCATTTTTCTTACCTTTGAGAGTGTGAATGTTGTGCAACAATAGTGCTTTGTGGAAGTGAATGTGTTTTTTTGCAGCGTTCATCTTCTTTTTCTTCCCACTGCTGCCATCAAAATTCTCCAATATAGTCATGCCATCGATAGAAGTCGCATCAACATTGCAAGACCATTGCCTTCCTTAAACTACTGTCACATAGCCAAACTTCATTCAAGGGATCTTCTCAACCTTATCAAATCTCAAGATTTCATCAAACTTCCATCTTGAGTTTGAGAGGGGGCCGTTAGAGATATAGTAGCTCATTAGCATAGGCCCAAGCCTAATTCTACTTTGTATGCAAGCCAAGTCTCTTACTTGTACTACAAATCTATTAGTCTAGGGTTTAATCTACTATATATACACATGTTATGATTTATTATAATACAAGATTTGTACTACACACTAATATATTATTGATATAGCCGTTTAGGGTTTCCTCCGTGGATGTAGGCCGTGAGGCTGAAGTACGTAACCCTCGTGTGTTATTGTGTTCTATACTTTATGCTTTCACTTCCGCATCTATACTAGCATATTCAACATGGTGTATCAATGCTAATATTTAATAGTGGATACATATGTGACTATATATAGGATCGGTGCAATGGGTTTTGCTAGATTACTAGTCAAAATGGGTTGGCTAAGCCTGGCTTCATCTTCAATGACAATATACGGAATTCCTAGTTGATTTTGTTGTGGAAAATAGTGTAGTGTTGTTGAGATAAGGCTATCTTGCATGCCTTCCTTTGCTGATTGAAATTCCTTGTTTGGACCAACTTCCATGGCAGAAATACATTAACAACGGTAAAATATAGAAAAAAGAGTTGAGACAAACCCCACAATCCACACGCATATATAATACTTTAAGGGCCAGTTTAATTACACTTGCCATTTTGCACACATGTTTATACACGTTGAATTTGAACTGAAATCGTATATAGCGATGTGTATGCAAAATGGTATGTGTAACTGATTTTACCAATATTTTAATACTAGGGCAAGCCATTATTTATAAATATATTTTATATAAAATCATCAACTTTAACCTGTATATATGTGTATATATATATATATATATATATAAATAAAAATAATTTTTAGGAGAACTTATACATCTTTTAGCATCTCTTATAAAAATTGTGCTTGATGATTTTCTTTCATATAGATAAAATTCACTACCTATTACTATCTTCTTAGTGAAATTCTTAAAAAAAAAATTTCAAATATAAATTACAAAATTGTCAATCAAACTGAGTAAAAAAAAAAAAAAACGTAATGGAAAGATTGAAGTGTTCAAAGACATGAATGATTCAAAATTTAATTGATACAAGAGAAAGTTTTATAATAAAATATGAAATTCGAGAAAACAAAAACTACATTGTCTTTATAACTATAGAGTATAGAACAATCGACAATTTTTTTTTAAGAGCACCATCAGACTAACTCAAGTATTTGAGAGGCTAGCTACTATCTTTGTAAGCTAAATATTTAAAGTTTTTAATAATTACATAAACTATAAATGAAATTTTTACAATACATAACGGACCTATTATTGAGAAGCCTTGGTCAAGCAAGACGAAAGAAAGCAAAACAAATATATATATATTCAATCATTTTCAAAAACCATGGCTATGCACACATGAGGACAGTCCATATGTACACAGGTAGGAGTTAGGGGAGCTCTTTATGAAAATTTTCTCTTAGGCTTCATTTGGGAGTTCATAGGGGAATGGAATGAAATGATCATAAGAGAATGGAATGGAATGGAATGGAAAGTACTTAAGTAAGGGAAATGAATGGAATAGAATTAAGTAAACTTAATTGGATGTTTTAAAATAAAGGAATAAAACTTAATGGAATGTAACTAATCTTGTTTGGGAGTAACAAGGAGGAAATAGAATGGAATCATTTTATGACAATATTACTATTAGACCCCCTGCTGTAAAATAACGGGTTGAATATATAGGGGTATTTTGGGAGTTTCAGTAAAAAATTCATTAAATTTAATTTCATTCCCTTCCATTCCTCCCAATTTTGAGGGAATAGAGAGGAATGAGTGTTCCTTCTTACCCATTTCATTCCCTCCCACTTAAACTCCCAAAAAAGATAATGGACTGTTCATTCCCTTTATTAAAACTCTCAAACAAGAGAATAGAAGAATATTTTAAAATTATTCTTTTCATTCTTTTCTATTCCATTCAATTCCCTCCTCTCAAACGAGGCCTTAGAAATCTAGTGCAAAACTGATCCCACAATTGAGAGAAGGTTTTTCACTTAGATTGTCCAGTATAAAAAATATGACTAACTCTCTTTTCAAAACACAAGCAAATATCGTAAGAAATACATATAAAACTACTATCAAAGCAATTCTTGGTTAAATGAGGAGTTTTGATTAAATTTATTTTCAGTTTAAATTCTTGTTTGGCCAACGTCTTATCTCTTAGGTCACTAGCCCTTTAATTCAAAGCTTATGACTATGTTGTTTGTATCATAGAATAACTACACAAATCAACTAATTGAGGAACAATTTTCTTGTAAACAAGTACCACAATATATATCATTTCGACTCTTAACTTCAATTTAAACCTCTAAGATAGTAAGTATGAGTTCGAAAATTCCGAGAAAGAGCATTGGGAGGAAAATTTAAATTAAATCATTTTCCTTTATAAATACAAGAGTAAATCATTAAAAAGTAAAAAGGTCTTCATCAAAATTTAAGTATTTAATTTTGTATTCTTGCAAAGAAAAATTAGTTTGCTTTCATGCAACTGCACTATTTGCAAAGAGCACAACCAAAACGTTATTAGCAACCTCCTTTCCACCTCCCAAACAACATTTGCACATCACTTAAGCCAACCCAACTACCCTTTGAAAACCCTAGATACCAAAGCTAGAATCATTAGACACCTGAAAACACCTCCCAATTCAACTCCAAAAGCTTCACCCATCAAATCCATTAAAATCGTCATCTCAACCTTATGATGATGAAGTCTTGAAGTCATTTTCAAGAGTCCTTAATCCACAAAAATTGAAGACACAAGATTCCATATCACAAAATCCACAGCACACAACAGTACGAAGCATAATTCCCTCTACCATAAAAGTGAGAGATCTATGCATTGATCCTAGGAAATAAGGGCAATAAATTATTCCATATTTTATAGAGTGATCCACCATCATTTCATTTGCAAGAGGTCATGCATATAGGTAAGTATTCTAATTTAGTTCATTCCTATAATAATTAGTTGCACAAATGATGAATTTTTATGATGTGAGATGGTTAACATGTTCATGTATATAATATTATGATCGTGCACATTGAGATTGGATTTTAATTTTCATTTGGTCTTATTTCGTCCATTTTGGTCCTATTTGGTCCACCTTGCTCCTATTTATCTACTTTGGTCCACCATTCGGTCCTATTCGGCCCAATCTATCCACTTTGGTCTTATTCGGTCTAGTTCGGTCCTATTTAGTCTAAATTGGTTATATTCAGTCCATTCAGTTCACTTTGGTCTTCTTCCATCCAATTCATTCCACTTTGGTGCTTTTGAGTTATTAAGGTCCACTTCAGTCCCTTAGCTTCTATTCCGTCCTATTCGATTCATTTGGTTTGCTTTAGTTCTATTTGGTCCACATTAGTCTCATTTAGTTCACATCGGTCCCATCATGTCCACTTTGCTTCTATTCGGTCCACGTTGGTCGTATTCGGTCAACATCGGTTCCACTCAGTGTATTCGGTCCACTTGTGTCTGATTTGGTCTACTTTAGTCCTATTCAGTCCAGTTCAGTTTACTTTGGTCCATTCAATGAATTTGGACCATTTTTACGCACTTACATAATGGGACAAGAAAAGTTTTGGTAGAAAGCATCTATTCTAAATCCAAATTTATGAAAAATATAAAGATCTCAAACTCGTAATATCTAAAACTTTAAGCATAACATTTATTATTACTACGTTCTTATTGAGTCACATTAATGTAACATTTCGGTCTACTTCGGTCTATCTAAATTTAAGTGAAAGTTTTTCTAAGCATGAACCCTATAAATATACAAATGTCTTTACAGCAGTTACTCATTTGTTTGATCATCATCACTTTTAAATAAATTGGATGAATTTGATTATACATTCAAACAAAATATATAAATAAATAATTTTTATATGTATAATTTTTATTTAACTATGCAACGCACAAGATAGTGACTATTGTTTAAGGAATTAATCAAATAATTTAAAACTTATTTAACTTTTGTACGGTCAAATCTATTTAATTTTTGTTATTAACACAATCACTTGTTCAAAAATGTCTAAGAAGCTCGACAAGGGTGGCTTTTTTATTTTTGAGAGAAGACAAGGGTGGCTTGACTAAGTTCAAAGCCAAATATAAATGTTAGCTTACCAGTCTTACAAAGAATAGGAAAAGCAATTGTCATCATCCTGAGGTGTGGTCCATTAATGCCATTATATCTGCCGGTTGAATTACTCTTAGGGTGCTGCCAATTAGCAATGGTGATAGGATTTGTGTCTGCATTTTAAAGTCTTCCTTCCGTATTCTATGAACCTTGTGGATGAGGGAATAGGGCATTTACCACCACCTTGTGAATGAATTGATTTACTAATGCCTAACTTTCCACTCCAATGACTGGACATACAATTGCCTATGCAATAATCATAAAAAAAAAATTATATACATATATATATATATATATATATATAAAGCAGAGACCTAATGTAAGAGAGCATGAGTTTCTTTCATGCGGCACACTCTAAAAAGAATTGAAATACCCTTAAACCATATAAGAGTTAAGAACAACTTTAAAGAGAGGGACTCTTTATTTATTTATTTTTGTTTAATATTTCAATACTACTTCTTGTTAGATTTTATTCAATAATGTTTCAAGACTACTATTTGTTTTATTTGGTTCAATATTTCAAGATTTTTCCTCTCTCGCACACAAAAAACTCTTAGCATTTCCGTTCACCATTTTTACTTCTACTCCTTTATATACACATGCCCACAACTCTCCATGTCATCTCATCTCAAATACACTCAAACCAAAAACGATGTCATTTACCTTCAAGTCTTCAACCTTACAATGACACTTACATAACTCCAACATTGTTATACCATTTCATCTTAACCTGTATGAGTAGGCTATAAACAAGGAAAAGGGCTTGCTTTTTTTATTCAGTGACAGTAGCTTATGATTTTGATATTGATGTCGAATGTTGTAGATTTTATGAAGGTTGTGATTCGTTTTGAATCTTTGGGTGTTTGAGATTTTGGTTTGGGAATGTCGTAAATGTATTTTATTTTAGAACAAAAGAGAAAGATAAAGAAACATTCTAATTGATTATTTATGAAATTAGCTTCTTCTTCTTCTTTTTTCTTAGAACTCATAATGTGTAGGTTTTTTACTGCTATTTTGTATGGTATAAACCATAGTAATAAAAAAATCGATGATGATCACAAAGTGTAAGGATACCGAAAACCAACTAAAAATAATTAAATTTTGATAAATAGATGTGCTTTTAGGCGATTTCTATTTGTATAATCACAGTCTCTTTATGTTGATTCTCATAATCAGAAATGATTTCCTTAATTACATTGAGATAATGAATTGAGTTTTTGAGATTGAGGTCTCCATATTTGGTTTTGAGGTCTCCAAATTTAAAAAAGAAAAAAAAAACTAAAAGAAAAATACTCAATAATTGATTTCTTAAAACTAAAGTATCATACAAAAAGATAAAAATAAATCATTTCACAGTCCACACTCTAAATACTAATAACTATCTTAAATATTTATAATTCACTTAATAATATATAATTTACAAAAGAAAAAAAAAATTCCTAGTACTTCATCGTGGCGGAAATATTATACTACGGAAAAATGATGAAAAAAGATGTTTGGATTTCTAGATGATGGTTAATTTCAAGACAATTTTTTTTTTTTTTTTTGTTAAATGTTGAGTTTTAATTTTGTAATGTACAATGGGTATTGAGGGTTAAATTCAAAGACAAGTTCGGGTAGTGTGAAATTGGAATTCATGGTCATGCGAGCACATTCTCGGTCACCCAAGCTCTAGGCAAAAAATCTCGATATACTCTCAATCAACCAAAATCCTGCTACAAAATATTTTGAGAGTCGCTCCAATTGCCTTTTTGGCGACAAACTCTACCCTAAAACCCTTCATAACTATATGAAAATTAACCCTAAACTCAGGAGAAGGAAGACAGCTAAATAAATAAATAAATAACTTCGAACTCAATATTCTTGTCTTCCAACCTCTCCAATTGTGAAATCATTGGGAGGAGAATTCATCACCCAACACAAAATCTACAACTGTGTTGTTGGAAATCATAGAGACTACAAAAATCAATTTTGCAGTCAGCTAGCAATAGTTGGAGCCCTGGGGCAGCTCTTTATGGAAATTTTCTCTTAGAAATCTGGTGCAAAACTGATCCCACAATTGAGAGAAGGTTTTGCACTTAGATTGTCAAGTATAAAAAGTATGACATAAGCTCTGTTTGGGTAAGGATTTTTGCGTTTGCATACACTTAAGTTGTGTTTTTTGGCTGGTCCATGAACTTGTTCATGGACCAGCCAAGTGCAAATTGTTGGTGA
This sequence comes from Castanopsis chinensis, assembly GCA_032878915.1. Lineage (NCBI taxonomy): Eukaryota > Viridiplantae > Streptophyta > Magnoliopsida > Fagales > Fagaceae > Castanopsis > Castanopsis chinensis. The sequence continues at coordinate 23,464,009 of JAVQMG010000121.1, read as the reverse complement.
ACAGTAAATTTGAGCAATAAAAAATATTTTATTACCGTGTTTTCAATAATAAGTTTTCAGTTTTTAGCAAAATAAACAGTATCCAAACGCACACTAACTCCCTTTTCAAAACACAAGAAAATATCGTTAGAAATACATATAGAACTACTATCAAAGCAATTCTTGCGAAGATGAGGGAGTTTTGATTAAATTTCTTTTGAGTTTAAATTCTTGTTTGGCCAACGTCTTACTAGCCCTTTAATTCAAAGCTTAAGGTGCGTTTGGATACCTCTTATTTACTAAAAAGTAAAAACACTGTAGAAAAATAAATTTTAAATGTGTGAATAGTGCTTTAAGACTCAAATTTATATTGAAATTTGTATTTGGATGACTTTTGTGGGTTCGTGAACAGTACCACGGGACCCACATTTTTTCAGCAAAACGCACAAATTAATGCCAGCCATAAACGCTATCCAAACGTGCACTTATGACTTTGTAGTTTGTGCCATAGAATGGCTGCACAAATCAACTAATTGAGGAACAATTTTCTTGTAAAACAAGTACCACAATGTATATCATTTCGACTCTTAATTTCAATTTAAACGTCTAAGAGAGTAAGTATGAGTTCAAAAATTCCGAGAAAGAGCACTGGGAGGAAAATTTAAATTAAATTCATTTTCCTTTATAAATACAAGAGTAAATCATTAATAAAAGAAAAGAAAAGAAAAAAAAAAAAAAAAAAAAAGGTCTTCATCAAAATTTCAGTATTTAATTTTGTATTCTTCCAAAGATAAATTAGGCTGCTTTCATGCAACGACACTCTTTGCAAGGAGAACAACCAAAACTTTATTAGCAACCTCTTCTCCACCTCCTAAACAACATTTTCATATCACTCAAGCCAACCCAACTACCCTCTGAAAACCTTAGATACCAAAGCTAGAATCATTAGACACCCGAAAACACCTCCCAATTCAACTCCAAAAGCTTCACCCATCAAATCCATTAAAATCATCATCTCAACTTCATGATGATGAAGTCTTGAAGTCATTTTCAAGAGTCCTTAATTTACAAAATCTGAAGACACTAAATTGCATATCACAAAATCAACAGCACACAACAGTAAAAAGCATAATTCCCTCTACCATGAAAGTGAGAGATCTATGCATTGATCCTAGGAAATAAGGGAAATAAATTATTCCATATTTTATAGAGTGATCCACCATCATTTCATTTGCAAGATGTCGTGCATATAGGTAATAAGTATTCTAATTTAGTTAATTCTTATAATAATTAGTTGCACAGATGATGAATTTTGATGATATGAGATGGTTAATATGTTCATGTATATAATATTATGACCATGCACATTGAGATTGGATTTCAATTTCCATTTGGTCTTATTTCATTCATTTCAGTCCTATTTGGTCCACCTTGGTCCTATTTGGTCCACCTTGGTCCTATTTGGTGTACTTTGGTCCACCATTCGGTCCTATTCGGCCCGTTCTATCCACTTTGGTCTTATTCGGTCTAGTTCGGTCCTATTTGGTCTAAATTGGTTATATTCAGTCCACTTTGGTCCATTCAGTCTACTTTAGTCCTATCCATTCCATTATGTGCACTCTGGTCTTATTTGGTCCTATTTAGTCCACTTTGATCCTTTTAGTACATTAGGTCTACTTTGGTCAATTAGGTTCTATTCAGTCCTATTCGATCTATTCCATCTGCTTTGGTCCAATTCGGTCAACATCGGACTTATTTAGTCCACATCGGTCCCATTATGTTCACTTTGCTTCTATTCGGCCCATTTTAGTCCTATTCGGTCAAAGTCCGCCTATTCAGTCATTCGCTCCACTTTAGTCCTATTCCTTTCACTTCAGTCTTATTTGGCCCACTTTTGTCTGATTTGGTCTACTTTGGTCCAATTCAATCTAGTTCAATCCACTTTGGTCCATTCAATGATTTGGACCATTTTTGTGCGCTTACATACTGGGAAAAGAAAAGTTTTGGTAGAAAGCATCTATTATAAATCCAAATTTATTAATAATATATAGATCTTAAACTCGTAATATCTAAAATCTTAAGCATATCATTTATTATTACTACAATCTTGTTGAATCACATTAATGTAGAATTTCAGTGTACTTCAATCTATCTAAATTTAAGTGAAATTTTTTCTAAGCATGAACCCTATAAATATACAAATGCAATCTTTACGGAAGTTACTCATTTGTTTTAACACCATTACTTTTAAATAAATTACATTAAATTGATTATACATTCAAACAAAATATATAAATAATTTTTATTTAACTATCTGGAGCTATGCATGGGAAAATGACTATTTTTTTAAGGAATTAATCAAATAATTTAAAACTTATTTAATTTATGTATTGTCCAATCTATTTAATTTTTTTTATTAGCACAATCTCACTTTAAGTATCTTAGTGGTTAGGGGAGTTATAAATTGAGTTATTGGGCAGTGCAACGGGTTGGGCTAATGGACTAACCCATTGGGCGCCTGTGAGCATAAAAACTAGCTCACTACCTGATTCACTGGGCTAATGAGCAACTCATAGACCTCAACAGCAATGTGCTTGGCAGCCCATTAGCCTAGTGGGCCGTTGGGCTACTTGGTTGAGCGTGGGCAATGGCCTCTTTTGGTGAAACTTAGATATATTGACCCATAATCTTGGGAGATTTCTTGAAGATGCTTGAATGAGTACATATCCCACCTATAAGTTTTTTTCTTTTTAATAATGTAATTTAATTTATTTCGAAAATGTTTATTCAAATACAATTTTGGGGTCTTTTATAAATAGGGGACTTGAGCAATGGCCTAAGTGAGCTAAGCCTAGAGTAGGCCCCTTAAAAAGGGTGACATTTTTATACTCTCATATAGTGGATTGATATGGATGAGAATGATCCTTATTTAGGTAATTTGAATGCATAGATATAGGTCTTAGTTTTGTTTTACTAGTTTAAAAATATATCTCCTTTGTAAAAATAAAAAAAAAATTTAAAAAATAAAAAAAAAAAAAAAAAAAAAAAAAAAAAAAAAAAAAAAACTCTCAACTTCATTCAAAATTGAATAAAAATCCATCTTACAGTTGAGATTTAATTTTTTAGATCTAAAGAGTTTGATATTTACACGTCATATTACAGGATCATAATCGAATGAGTTCTAAAGAGTGTGATATTTACACGTCATATTATAGGATCATAATCTAATGAGTTTGTGAGCATCCTCACACAATTAGCCAACAAAGTAAAAAATTTTATATAAGCAGCAATAAAAAAATCACACAATTTGGTCAAGCCAGCTGCATTACCAGTACTCAAATTTATTAAATTCCTCTTTATTTAACTTTATAGATTTCTCATTGAACAAGAAAATCTCTCATTCATACATTTATATCATCTCCTTACATTTATATCATCTCCTTATTGTACTTGGCTAAACATTTTTTTTGTCTTGGACCAGATTTGTTTAGGCAAAAGGCTTTTGATTATAGCAATCTAGGTTGTTCCCATAGCTAACTCCCAATATGTCACTGTACCTCTTATAGAACCCAATCCTATCAGCCACGCTACTATCTTGGCCATGGCCACATTCAATGCCACCATTGATAATGTTGGTGATTACACCATAACCTGGGACTCGACCAGCTGCAGTGTCAGCAGCAGAGGGTGTCCATTTTCCAATGATGACATCGTGGCTAGATGGTTTGTTTCCTTGTGGTGTCATCCAAAACCATATGGCTGTCTTGAATGATATGGTGGGGTTTGTGGCTACTTGATCTGGATTACTTAGCAGATCAACTCCAATAGCTTTACCTGCAGGCCCATAGTTGTAGTTGCTGACAAAAGTGAAACAATCGAAGTCAGAGTTAAAGTTTTTGATAAACAAAGTTACAAACCTAACACTGATCCATACAACTTTATATTTGTATTATTTGATCTGAAGATCCTGAACTATATTGAAGAAATCATATTCAAATAAAGGGAATCATAATTCCATGATCTCTGTGTGTGTTGTGTAAAGAACTAATTGATGATTTGAAAGACTTACTGAGTGAGTTGGATAGGCCCTCGACCATAATATTGTTTGCCAGGAGCACATGGCCATTGATTTGAAGCCGTGCAATAGGTTTGCTTGTTAGTTTCGGTAATAAAGCAATATCCCCACGCATATGGGCCATCTGGTGCACTTGCCCACCCTCCTACACAAAAATGATAAAATGCTGAAAATATTTTCCATAAAACATTTTATAGCAAACCAAACAAAACGTAAGTAACTAACCCGTGGTCTCATGAGAAGTTTGACCAAAGAAAGCAGCAATCTCCCTTTTTCGTGTAGTTATATCACCAGTGGTGCCAAAGCCATTGAAAGATTTGGCAGCATCAACGAAAGCATTGTAAGTGTAGAATCCATTGCTTTTACATCGAGGATCGTTTCGATATTTAAGCATTTGGTCAAAAAGAGACGAGCTGATGACGCTGGTAACATCGTCTGCTGAGGTTCCAAGCAAGAAGAAAGCTAAGAAAAACAGTATCAGAGAAAAGAGCTTCATTTTTTTCCTTATCTTTGAGAGTGTGTGAATGCAGTGCAACCAAGGTGATGTGTGGAAGTAAATGGTGGGTATATGTGACTATATATAGAGGATAAGTGCAATGGATTTTGCTCGATTACCAGTCAAAATGGGTTGGCTCAGCCTGATTTCAACTTCAATGACCAAAGTGAAATTCTTAAAACTTTCAATTTCAAATATAAATTACCAAATTGCCAATCAAATTGAGTAAAAAAAATTAATGAAAATATTGTAGTGTTCAGAGGCATGAATGATTCAAAATTTAATAAATACAAGAGATAATTTTATAGTAAAAAATGAAATTTGATAAAACAAAAATTATGGGATTCAGATCCTCTAAATTTCCTAAGGAACTCTACCAGTAGATTTCCTTAAATCCTATCCTTTCTTTAATGATTCATTGGTTAAAATTCTGCCATGTCAGCATTTCACTAACAATATTCTTAAAATAATAAAATAATGTTGCAAACAAAACAATTAAGAATATTGTTGGTGGAATTCTGACATGACAAAATCTTGACCATTAAATCATTAAAGAATGGTTAAGATTTAAGAAAATGTACTTAGTAGAGTTTCCTAGGAAATCTAGAGGTTCTGAATTCAAAATTATGCTGTCTTCATAATTATAGACCAATCAGCCAATTTTTTTTATTTTTTTAAAGAGCACCATTGGACTACCTCAAATATTTAGAGGCCAACTCCTATTTTAGTAAGCAAAATATCTTTTTTTTTTTTTTAACAGCAACATTGGACTAACCGAGGCCTCTCTTAGGTCACTAGCCCTTTAATTCAAAGCTTATGACTTTGTTGTTTGTTTCATAGAATGGCTGCACAAATCAACTAAGGAGAACGATCAAACTCAAAGTTTGGTTCTCGCTTCAAGGTAAGCACTTTTTTTTTTTTCAATTTCTTTTATTTTCCTTGCTTTAGTTATTTAATTTCGTTCTAGTTTTAAGGTCTTTTGCTATAGAAACTAGTTTAGGCTAGAATAGTTAGAATGTAGAATTTCTACCACAAGACTCGCACGTATGCCGGCTTGACTTAGCATACGCATCTTAAGGAGTTTGCATATGTAACTTTGGTCACGCGTACCTAAAATCACCTAGAAGCCCTGACTTTATAATGTTTTGGTTGATTTTTTGTTTAATCAGTTTTTAGCTTTCAGTAATATGCTTGTAACATGCTTATGGTCTTTGAGTTGTTTTGAAACTGTTGGGGAAAAAATCCTAATCCCTCAACGTCTATTGTAAATTAAAATATATAACTACCAAGTAATAGCAATATTATAGAAACAAAAAATTTCAGCAAGTACCACATAAACACAACCACACAAAAACACCAAATCTTACGTGGAAAACCCTCCATTGTAGAGGAAAAAACCACTGGATAGTTCCGAAAAATATCCACTATGAAATAGAGATTACAATTATCAAGTTTATACTTAACTTGAGTCCACAATAAATTGGATATATAACAAATAAATCTCAAAGAGAAAATACAATCTCACCACAAAACCAGTAATAAAATACTCCAACTCTCCATGGTTGTAACACTCAAAAACTCGATGAAAACTCCACCAATTTATCTTCCTTGCATGTAATTTGAGCAAAAAAGAATGTCTCTTTTCCTTTTTCACTCTCTCACACTCTCACTATGTTTCTCTCTATCTCTTCGGACTGCTCCTCCTGAAGATCTCACTTGTGTTTTTCTCACAATTGCTGAATGACTCTCTTGCGTCAGCTCTTCACTCATTGTGTTTCTCACTCAAAATCACACGGCATGGCCAAATGGCCTTTCTTTTCTTTTCCTTCTTTTCTCCTCAGCATGTCTCACACGCTTGCTCAGCTTTGCATTAAACCAAAAGCTAGCTTTGGAAGCTTGAGGAAGCACGCTCATTAATTGAGCTTTGACTAATGTGACAAGCAAGTGGGCTGGACCCCCTAGGTGCTACGCACCCAACAGAAACTTGGCTAGGATCGATTGAATATTTCATAGAGACACGTTTAGGATTGGATAAGGATAATTATAGTATGAATAAGATGTTTGATTTCCATAACAAAAAAAAAAAAAGAGAGGATGTTTAATTTCAATCCTTGTTTGATTTCAAGATGTTTTGGATTACGAACGAACTAATTCAAAGAGAGTATGACTTTCTTTCTTCTTCCCCATTTTTGGTTTGGTAATTATTGATCTCTTGTTCAAAAATGTCAAAGAAGCTCGACAAGGGTGACTTTTTTATTTTTGAGAGAAGACAAGGGTGGCTTGACTAAGTTCAATGCCAAATACAAATGTTAACTTATCTGTCTTACAAAGAATAGGAAAATCCATTGTCATCATCCTGAGGTGTGGTCCATTAATGCCATTATATCTGCCAATTGAATTACCCTTTGGGTGCTGCCAATTAGCAATAGTAACACGATTTGCGTCTACATTTTAAAGATTTCCTTCCGTATTCAATGAACCTTGTGGATGAGTAGTGGGGCATTTACCACCATCTTGTGAATGAATTGATTTACTAATGCCTAACTTTCCACTCCAATGACTGGACGTACAATTGCTTATGCAATAATCATCAAAATATATATAAGAGCATGAGTTTCTGCCATGTGGCACATTTTATATAAAGAATTGAAATACTCTTAAGCCATATAAGAGATAAGAACAACTTTAAAAATAGGGACCCTTTATTTTATTTGATTTTTGTTTAATATTTCAAGACTACTTTTTGTTACATTTTATTCAATAATGTTTCAAGACTATTATTTGTTTCATTTGGTTCAATGTTTCAAGACTTTTCCTCTCTCACACACACAAAAAACTCTTTGCATTTCCATTCACCATTTTCACTTCTACTCATTTATATACACATGTCCATAGCCCTCCATGTCATCTCATTTCAAATACACCCAAACCAAAAATTATGTCATTTACCTTTAAGTCTTCAACCTTACAACGACACCTATCTAACTCCAACATTGTTATACCTTTAATCCTAACCCATACAAGTAGGCTATAAACAAGGAAAGGGGCTAGCTTTTTTTATTTAGTGACTGTAGCTTATGGTTTTGATATTGATCGATGTCAGACGTTGTGGATTTTATGAATGTTGTGATTCACTTTGAATCTTTGGGTGTTTGAGATTTTGGTTTGGGAATATCATAAATGTATTTTATTTTAGAATTAAAGAGAAAGAGAAAGAAACATTCTAATTGATTATTTATGAAATTAGCTTCTTCTTTTTTTTTAGAACTCATAATGTGTAGGTTTTTTTATAGGTTTTTTACTGCTATTTTGTATGGTATGAGCCATAGTGATTAAAAAAAAATCGATGATGATCACAAAGTGATTTCCTTTTTCTTTTTTCTTTTTTTAAAGGATATAGAACCCAACTAAAAATAATTAAATTTTGATAAATTGATGTGCTTTTAGCTGATTTCTATTTGTTTAATCACGTTCTCTTTATGTTGATACTTATAATCACAAATTATCTCCTTAATTTCATTGAGATAATGAATTGAGTGTTTGAAATTGAGGTTTCTGATGGTACTGACGAAATAAAACACTAACGAGGAAAGCAACACAGACGAGGAAACCGATGCCGACGAGGAACAGGGTAGGCAAGTGCACACAAAGGCAGCAAGCTCATTCAATATCGCCAATAATGCCCTAGGCTGGCAAAACCAGCTGTACGATCCATTGGAGACGAATTAAAACCCTATCATTTAGTAGGAAGCATTACTAAAAGAGGCATTAAAGCCTCAATAACTGCCACAATGGCTAGGGGCAAGAGAAGCATATATAAAGCCCCCACAAGCATGAGTCAGGGGTAAGAAATATACAATAACACACTTATTCTTTGTCATTTTTATTCTGTAAAAGTCTTATGAGAACTGACTTAAGCATCAGAGGTGTTTTGGCAGGCACCACACCAATGACCACACTAAGAGATCTTCCCCCACCATTTTTGTACCTGCAAGAAGGAAGAAAAGAATGTTGGGTTCCATCTGAACCCATTTATTCATAACTAACGAATTCTTGGTTCATCAGTTTGGCCCCGTTTGTGGGGAACGACTTTTCATATTTATATTTGGAAAAGTGGTTTCCACCAACTTTTACATTCAAATGGAATCCAATCAAGACCCCGTAACCTTGGCTCAACAAATCCAAGCCCTTGTAGCCACCGTCGAAGAACTCACCAAACAAAATCAGGAAATGAAGATACGACTTCAACAGGTTCAACAGGAAGAGAGTCAATCCAAGGACAACCCAGAGGATGAGAGGGACAGCCATAGACGAACTAATACACAAAGACCATTCACTTCGGACGAGCAAAGTTCCGATCTTCTACAAGAGATGAGGAAAGAGATGGGCGAGCTAAGGAATGCCATCAAAGAGAAAATGGACCGGAGCATGGATAGAATGATAAGGGCCACAGATTCGCCTTTCACTTCAGTAGTCCTCGAACATCCAGTGCCTTCTAAATTTCGTTTGCCTCAGCTCGAGCAGTTCGACAGATTGAAAGACCCTCAAGATCACCTCAACACATTCAAAACAACGCTAGGTCTCCAGCAGCCCCCTGACGAGATACTATGTCACTCCTTCCCCACTACTCTCAAAGGAGCAACTAGGGAATGGTTCGCTAAGTTGCCCACATCGTCCATTGACAACTTTGAGTAGCTGAGTAACGCCTTCCTGCGTCATTTTATAGGGGGGCAACGTCCAAAGAGGCCAACAGATTACTTACTCACCATTAGACAAGGAGAGAAGGAAACATTGAGGTCACACGTGAAACGCTTCACTTGGGAGACCCTAGAAGTAGACGAGGCTGATAACAAAGTACAGCTGACAACGTTCAAGGCAGGATTGAGATCCAGAGAGCTTATAGCTTCACTTGCGAAGAATCCTCCAAGGACGATGGCAGAAATGCTCTTAAAAGCACAGAAGTATATGAACGCGGAAGATGCATTAGCAGTCATAAGGGACACAGAAAGGCCTGGAAGCGTAGGAAGGAAGGACAACAAACGAAGAGGGCAAAAGAAGGACGTCAGGATCGTCGAGCTAGTGATGGAAATAGAAGAAAAGATGATAAAAGCCCTCGAACGGTAGGGTTTACCCCTCTAGTTATGCCTATTGACAAAATTTTAGCGCAAATTAAGGACGAGCACTATCTTAGGTGGCCAAGACCATTGCATTCATCACCCAATGTTCGTGACAAGAATAAATACTGCCAATTTCATAAAGATCATAGCCATTACACGGAAGATTGTCGGGACCTCAAGGAACAAATAGAAGAGTTGATACAGAAAGGAAAGTTGCAGAAATATGTGAAGAAGGGAGAATACGGCAAGTCTAGAGACAGCAGTAAAAACCAACAAGAATCCTCGTCCAGGAAAGACAATTGTCATCCTCAACCTGTGCAGGATGTGATCAAGGAGATATCGACGATTTCAGGGGGGGCCCGTCACCGAAGGGTCGTTTAGGTCCCTCAAGAAGGCATATCAGAGACAGGTGAACAGTGTCCATATGATGCCTCCGTCAAAGTAAAGATGGACAGATCAAGATATATCATTCAATGAAGCTGATGCCAGAGGAGTAAGACAACCATACAATGACCCTTTGGTCATAATGTTAACAATAGAGGGATTCAACACCAAGAGGATCCTCATGGACAATGGCAGTTCTGCAGACATTATCTACCTTCCCACTTTTCAGCAGCTAAAGCTAGATCCAAAAAGATTGCGTCCATTTGACACCCCACTCGTTAGTTTCAGTGGAGACTGTGTATATCCCAAAGGCATGGTGACGTTAACAGTAACAGTGGGGAATTACCCAAGGCAACTGACTCGTCAGCTAGACTTCCTGGTGGTGGACTATCCTCCAACCTATAATGCCATTATCGGAAGGCCCACGCTCAATAAATGGAAGGCAGCCACGTCAACTTACTGCCTGAAAGTAAAATTCCCAACGGATATTGGGGTTGACGAAATGAGAGGAGATCAAATCTTAGCCCGAGAATGCTACCAAGCCATCTTAGCTGCGAGGGAAAACCATACATGGCCAATAGAAGAAAAAGAAGAAGATAAGGAGAAAGCCCTGGAAACAGTAGAGTTAACTAAAGGAGAGACAACCAAGATGACGAGGATAGGGACAAAGCTAAGCCTGGAGATGAGAACCAAGCTCGTCTAGTTACTTAAAGAGAACTTAGATGTCTTCGCATGAAGTCACAAAGACATGCCCGGCATACCCTCAGAGGTCATTCAACATGAATTAAGAGTGAACCCCGAGAGAAAGCCCGTCCAGCAGAGACGCAGAGTCTTTACTCTAGAACGGGACCGGGCAATTATAGACGAGGTTACTAAGCTATTGGCAACAGGCTTCATCCGAGAAGTATACTTTTCGACTTGAAGAATGCAGGAGCCACTTATCAAAAGTTACTGAACAAGATGTTCAGAAAACAGATTGGCAAGAATATGGAAGTATACGTGGATGACATGCTCGTCAAGAGTAAGGAAGAGCTTTCTCATCTAAAAGACTTAAAGGAGACATTTGCCACCTTCAGACGGTACCAGATGAAGCTGAATCCAAGCAAGTGTGTCTTTGGTGTAGCTTCAGGGAAATTCTTGGGATTCATGGTGTCCCAGAGAGGAATAGAAGCAAACCCGAAGAAGGTACAAGCCATAATCAATATGGAATCACCCAGAACTGTCAAAGAAGTTCAAAAGCTGACAAGGAGAATCACGACACTGAACAGGTTCGTCTCTAGAGCGACAGATAAATGCCAACCCTTTTTCAAAACCTTGAAGCAGGCTTTCAAATGGACAGACGAATGTGAGGCAGCATTCCAGGAACGTAAGCATTACTTGAGTAATCCACCCCTCTTAAGCCCAACCAAAGAAGGGGAAAGTCTACAGCTGTATTTGGCGGTGTCAGTCACGGCCGTGAGTGCCTCTCTGGTTCGTGAAGAAGGTAAGAAACAGCTCCCAGTTTATTACGTCAATCAAGCCTTCCAATGAGCCAAGTTCAAATATCCGAGGATCGAAAAGATTGTGTTCGCATTAATAATGGCCTCGCGCAAACTAAAATAATAGTTTCAGGTGAATCCTATCTTGGTCATGACTGACCAACCTATTAAAAAGTTCATGAACAAACCTGAAGCAACCTGGAGAATGATCTAGTGGGCAATTGAACTTAGCCAATTTGACATCGAGTCTCACCCCAGGACAACCGTTAAGGCACAGGTTCTGGCAGACTTCGTTGCCGAATTTACTTTTGCAAACAAAGATGATCCCACTAGCGACAATGATTTATGGACGATACAGATTGACGGTTCATCAGCCTAAAAAAGGGGCAGGGTAGGGGTAGTCATAACCATCCCTGACGGAGAAATGCTCAAGTATAGAGTTTAGTTGCAGTTCCCAGTGACCAACAACGAGGCTAAGTATGAAGGGATATTGACGGGGCTGAGACTTGGAAAAGTTCTTGGAGTCAAGAACCTATTGGTGCAAAGTGATTCGAAACTAGTGACCGAGCAGATAAGGGGAGAGTGCGAGGCAAAAGAAGAAAGAATGCAAAAATACCTCAAGTTGACGAAGCGTCTGACTCAGGAGTTCGACGAAGTAAAATTTGAGCAGATCCCTCGAAGCCAGAACACAATAGCAGATGAGGTCTCAAAGATAGCATCGTCAGAAGAAGGGTCGTCAAACAGTGGATTAGCAATAGAGATCCAGAAACACCCCAGCATTGAGGAAGTCCCAACGTTCTCGATCCAAAGTACAAATAGCTGGATTACTCTTATTATGTCTTTTCTACAAGATGGGCACCTCCCTCAAAACGCTGAGGCGGCCAAGAAGGTCAAGAAAAGAGCAACCAAATTTACGATCCTAAATGACACCCTATACAAGAGAGGCCTCTTAATGCCTTACTTGAAATGTGTTGGAGAAGAAGAAGCCGAATACATCCTAAGGGAGGTTCATGAAGGAATTTGTGGGGACCATGCCGATCCTAGGTCTCTGGTAAGCAAGACCATTCGAACAGGTTATTTTTGGCCAACTATGCAGGTTGATGCAGTTGAGCTCGTCAAGAAATGTGACAAGTGTCAGAGGTTCGAGAACATCCAGCAACTTCCAGTAGAGCAACTGACGATGATATCATCCCCGTGGCTCGCACAATGAGGAATCGACATCGTCGACCCATTGCCCCCAGGTAAAGGTCAGGTAAAATTCTTACTGGTTGCAATTGATTATTTCACGAAGTGGGTCGAAGCAGAGGCAATAGCAACAATCACCAAAGCAAGAATCCGAAGCTTAGTTTGGAAGAATATAGTTTGCCGGTTCGGGATTCCAAGGATGATCATATCAGATAATGGTCGGCAATTCGACAGCCAAGGCTTCAAGAACTTCTGTTCAGGCCTAGGCATCAAAAACCACTTCTCACCCCTAGGACATCCGCAGGCCAACGGTCAAACGGAGGTGACGAACCGGATGTTGATAAAGATCATTAAAGCCAAGCTGGATGATGCGAAAGGTGCCTGGCCAGATGAACTCCCGAATGTCTTGTGGGCCTACAGAACCACCACAAGAACCCCAACAGGGGAAACCCCTTTTAGGCTCGCTTATGGCACTGAAGCTGTAATACCAGTCGAGATAGGGGTCACCAGCACCAGGCGGGAAGTATTCCACGAAGAGGACAACGACGATCAACTCCGAATCAACCTAGACTACCTGGATGAAGTAAGGGACAAAGCTTCCAACAAGATGACGAAGTACCGGCAGAAGATGGAAGAATATTACAACAAGAGGGTAAAGCTCAGACGACTTGAAATAGGTGACCTCGTCTTACGCAAGGTCAGTACGGCTACAAGAGATTCTGCCCAAGGAAAGCTTGGTCCCATATGGGAAGGACCCTACCAAGTCGTTCACTATTCCAGACAAGGGAGTTATCACCTGGAAACCTTAGACAGGTGTTGACACCTCATTTTGCAACCCGCATTTAACCTCACTTGGAGGGTAAAAGGGTAATTTCACCTTAGAAATATGCATCTTGATTTTGGTCATTAGATCCTTAATCTCATTTCACCAAGATGATCTTGATGTTGTAACGATCAAATCGATTAGTTATAAGCCCTAATCGGACCATCAGATTGAAAGTTATCATCAAATCAAGTTTTAATGGCCGAGATGCACTATCACAAATTGAGTCCGACCTTATGTGATTATGAACAATTAATTCCAATTGGTTATAATTATAATCAATTTGAAATTAATGATGTGTCATAATTTGATTGGTTAGGACTACATTTTATGGTAAGGTTGCATACACCTAATTAATTAGATAGTTAAACATTAATTATTTAATGAGTAATTTGTGCAATTATCTTTTAATTAGGGTAAATTTGGAACTAATTAGGTCTGAAATGGGAGTGATTGGAGCCTATTAATGTTAATTAAAAACTAATTTGGGACCTATTAATGTTAATTGTGCTGAAACTATTTTTCTAAGAAATGACCTCTGCTCACTATTTCATTGATATCTCTCAGAATATTTTGAATCTGTGAATGAGGTTAATTTTCCCAGAAACTAGACATCCAGGGCTTCAATTTGAGCACAAGAACGACACAATTCCGATCAAAATTGAGTCAGATATGAGTTTTCAAAGTTGGCTCCACAGGCTGTTACAGCAGCTACGGAAAAACCGAATTTTGGCTTGCTCCCCACTCCCACAAATCTCTCCATTTAATGCACCAAATTTCCCCAAAGGCTAAAATGAGGTCTAGGTTCATGATTCATTGTCAACCCTCATTAATGGCCTTCCATTCCTATTTCCTCCACCACTACTATATAGACCCACCTCTCCTTCATTCCGAGACAACAAAAAAAAAAGCCCCCCTCTCTTCTCCTCTCTTGAGTTCTAGGAAGTTAAGTAGTCTTGTCATATTTTGGTCTTCTTGAGACTCAAAATATTGAGTGAGACTCACTCTTCCTCTCCTAACTCTTCTTTTCCTCCACCCATAAGACCTCTCTCAAGAGTCTCCTCATCCACCATATTGATCTTGCATGAATGTATAATTCCTTTTCCTAACTTGTTTTTTGTGTTGCCATGATAAGAATTTAGGATTAAAGCATGATAGTAACTATTTAAATTTCCTTGAATATGTTCGAATGTTCTTAAATGTTATTATGTGTTCTTCACATGTTCTTGGTTGTTCATCACATGTTCATGCATAACACTAGTTTTAATCCTAAATTCACATCAAAAATATGAAGAACATGTTTATTTCATAATTCTTTCAAATTCTTGAATCTAGGATGTCACCATTCACACACATTCACTAGAATTTATTTTTCAATCCAAATGTCATGCTTAATAAATTGAATTAGGATTCATCACATTCACACACCTTAAATTCAACATGCAAATTGATTGACATATTGGATGATATGATATGAATGTTGGCCACCATAGTCTAGAAGACCGGTTTCACCGGGCAAGGTGGGTGCCTAACACCTTCCCACCTTGTAACATAACCTCCGAACTTAGATCAAGGGTTAGTAGATCGAATGCTTGTCCATATAATTTTTAATTTTTAGATTGTAACTAGGAAACAAAGCCATGTACTTTTTCTTAGATTGTATCTAGGACCAAAGCCATGTAATTTTCCTATGACCAATGTAAATTCGATTGAAAATTAATAAAATAATGAATTTTTCAATTTTGGTTTTCTTATTTTTCCAATAATTAAATAAGTGGTGACTCCATTGTAAAACCCTTAATCTAAAGGGAAAAATATAATTAGTCGAACCTCCATTTTGAGAGACAATAACACGACTCCACCCATTCACGTGGGTTTGGCCCAACACAACACTTGTTATAAAAACGGGCTGGGGGCGCGGTCTCTCACAACAGGCAAAGACTCCCACGACCATGGAACATTGAGCACTTGAAGAAGTACCACTAATAGATGTAATTAGTAAATGTATTCATACTCAAATTAATAAAGGAATTTTTCAACTGATGTCTCTGTGTCCACAAGTTTAGTCAATTGTAAGACAAGAAATAACTAATCTAAAAAACGGCTAAGTAACAAGATTCCACATCGACGGATGTAAGTTACTAACGAAGCCAAGAGACGTCCAATCTCAAAAACGGCTAAGTAACAAGATGCTGTCTCGACGGATGTAAGTTACTGAAGAAGCCAAGAGACATCCAATCTCAAAAATGGCTAAGTAACAAGATTCCACGTTGACGGATGTAATTTACTGACGAATCCAAAGAGAACCAATCTCAAAAGTTGCTAAGTAACAAGATTCTACCTAGACGGATGTAAGTTACCAACGATGTGTATAAATTGAGGGAGCAACGAATCTTTAAGTAACAAGCATAAATTACTGACACATCAAAAAGTCAACAGGAGTGCAAATCACAGAAATAAGTAAGTACATAGCCATGAATTTAATTAAAAAGCCCAAAAATAACAGGCAGATTCCACTATTTTTACAACAAAAGACCCATAAACACTAGGCCAAACTAATGTTCTTGAAACAGAAGTTCTCATAAAATTAGAACTAGAAAATAAAAATAAAAATAAAAATAAATAATAAAAAAGGGAGAAATTTCTCAAAGCTCAACAGTCAGCGGTAGGGGCAGCATCGTCGGGGGCATCATCGACATGGGTGTTTTCTGAGGTGTCAGGCTGGACAAATGAAGATTAGGCAGCCTCGTTAGTGGCCATCTCCTGGTCAACCTCCTCAAGATCCAGATTTTCCAAGTCCACCCCAGAAGGACACTTGATGAGGTACCTCCTTAAGAGTTCGAAGCCTTTGAAATACCAGCTGAACAGGACCATGTTATACTCATTTGTGGTCTAGAAGGCTTCAACGGACCTGGCAACGATGGTCTTCAACTTCTCCTTGGAGGCCAGGAGCAGCTCATCCTTCTCGAGGGTCAACTGGCGCTCAGCCCTGAGATCGTCATTTAAACCCTTCACCTTCTCTTTCAGGTCGGTGGCTTCACCCATAGATTGAATCAAGTCCTTTTTCAAGTTGGAGTTTTCCGCCTCCAAGGCCTCCACCCTTGACGCAAGAGAAGTTGCCTTGGCCTATTGGGTTAAGTACTCTGAGGCGATATGGAGACTTTCTCTTGATACCTGAAACAAAAACCAAAGTCATTAGTATTCAGAAGAAAAAGAAGGAACCAAAGGTTGCCATACCCAAGTACCTTACCTGGACAAGCTTCTAAACATGGCAACTCGCGACACTATTAAAAGGCACTCTAGAGGCCTTCAAATCCTCAGCAGCCACAGCCCCATGATCCCTATCGACCGGCAGCCTCTCATCATCCCAGATAGTGGATAAACGAGGAGCAACTTTGTCTTTTTCCCTCTCCGACAGACGCGGCCTCTTAAAGGCAGAAGTAGGGAGTTCCTCAATCGATGTCGAGGGAGAGGCTGTCCTCGTCACCTCTATGCCAGAAGTGACGGGAGTGGCATGAACGGCTGAAGAGATGGGGGCACCCTTTCCGGTAACTCGCACCGTCTTCTTCTCTAGATTGGATAGCGGCTCACCCTTCTTCGACCTCATTTTGGCATACATGTCCTTGTTAAACTTCGTCATCATCTCTGCAAGAGAAAAACATGTTTAAAGGAACGAAAAGAAAAGGAAAAATCATTACGCACGAATCTGATACTTACTCTTTTTTCCTTCAATTTTGATATTCTAGAAGACGAAGGAAGAGGGTTTTGGTCCAAGACAACAAAAAGCAAGAGTCTTGGGATCCACAAGGTCGTCCCAGTTCTCTATCATCTGTGCGTACTCGACGGCTTTCTGCACCCTCTCTCTAGACTTGCTCTTAAGTTTTGGTCGTCTCTTAACTACACAGAACAAGAAGTAAAGGAATCAATTGCAACAACAATGAATGCAATAGAACTAAAGTGACAAGGAGAGATATTAACGCACCTAAAGTCAGGGTTCCCCACCGACGATGTAACCTTGGAAGATCACCCCAAGTCTCGCTCGAGGGGGTCTCAAACTCATCCCCAGACAAAAAGAAAAATCTGGACTTCCAGTACCTAAAAGATGATGGTAAACCTTTGATGATCCTAGTTTTCCTCTCCCAGGGCACCAGTTCGTAGTACTCGTGTTCCTTGGATGCTTTTAGACGATACAAGTGGACAAGCTCATCAATTTGAGCATATCCCCATCCACAGCTGCCAGCCATATACCCATACAGCTAATCACTATTCTCCAAGAGTTAGGCATAAGCTACCTAGGAGCGATGCCAAAATGGTCGAACAACTCCATCAGGAAGGGTGAACAGGAAACCTCAACCCACAGTTGAAGGCTGCCTCGTAAAAACAGACCTCCCTTAGGAAGAAGTTACAAGCCCGATCATCCGCTTCGGGCAAATGAAGCCTCACTCGCTCCGGGAATTGGAATCTATCCCTAAATCTCCCTAGCGTCTCAGCGTCCAGACTACACTCCTCCTCAAGGGCGTAAAAGGCCTTACTTCCCTAAAAGTCGAAACAACAGTATCCCCTCCCACTGGATCGTCACTGGACAACAATCCAGTCTCAAGCTCACTAGATCTCACCTCAGACATCGTTCCTCGACCTTTAAACCAGTCAATAAACTGACGAAGCAAAGGCAACAAGTCAACCAATGCAACTCCCAAACAATTACCCTCAAAAACAAAACCTTCTAGATGAGGAGAACTATCTAAAAACCCCCCCAAGCGTGCAAACAAGAAAGAAATTGACGGGCAAACTATCCTAACCTCAGAGCCACTAACCATGAAAATCTAGGTGACAAGCCACAAACGCGTTGACCCCTTGTGATAATTTAGATTAATTAAATTAGCCCAGTTATTAATTAATCAAATTAACATGCAAATTTACGTGGCAGCACAAACAAATCACCAAACTAAGATATGCAGCGGAAAATAAATAACACGGTGATTTGTTCACGAATGGGGAAAACCCTAAGGCAAAAACCCCACCGGGTGATTTAAGGTCACCACTCCCGAAACTCCACTATTATCACAACAAGCAGTTACAAGTAAGGAATCCCAGTACCTCACCAACCTACAGTTGAACTCTTACCCCAATACCCAATTGGACTTGTTCTGTAGTGATAATTTCTCCTTTTCAATGCACGGCTCCCAGTACGTGACTAACCAATGTGATGCGCGGATCCCAGTACGCGGCTTACTCCTTTTGCACGAATCCAAGTACATGACTCACTCACCAACTTGAGGAAGAAAGAATGTTGGCTGCAAAGTTCTTCAAATCATCAGAGATGAACTAGGGCACGAACTTTGTCTCACAAATCACAATTTGCATGAATAGAGAAGAAGCAACTTGTGTCTTGTGATTTCTGCTTGTTGCTCTTACTTTGACGGCCCTTAAAATAATCCTTTTATATGTCTAGGGTTAGGAGAAAAGAAGTCCCAAAGACACACACACGGATTGGACTTGAAACAGACTTGGAATTCTGTTTTCTTTAATTCTCGACAGATAGAGGTGTCGAGAGGTGTCGAGACAGCTGTCGAGGCTCGGGCAAAACAGCTTCTTTAAATCTCGATAGATGTATCTGTCGAGGTAGGTGTCGAGATTTAAAAACCAGCACTTCCTTGCTTGTATCTTGGACAGACTTTGACGGCTTCAACACTTAATCTTGAACCACTGTTTCTTGAAGTGTTTAACCCATCCTAGTTCTACCCAATTACAAGTAAAGTGCGTTTTGTCTAAGGATAAGCCAACTACATAAAATAATGACATATGTTCACAAGCTTGAACAACTACATATGTCTTAACAATCTCCCCCTTTGGCAATCCGTGACAAAACCACAACATACAAATGAAGATATGAGAGAAGTCATAAATCACTCAACTCATACTCACTTATTACATACAGTAAAATCTATCCTAACACAAACTCTTGAAAAACTTTGCAAGAAGAGAGTTCATGGCAAGAAGACTTTGACAACCTGTATTTCTGAAACACTTATAAACAAAACACATCAAGGCATCTTTGTGTGAAACAGAAATAATAGATTGCATACAAATAAAGAAACATGTGTATAAAGACAGAAAAGAAACAACACATGAAAGGTAGGTGAAAGAAACAACATACATCATCATATAGAGAAAGAGAATAAGTACAATGTATGTAAGTACATGATCAATGTATCTCTAAAAGATAAGAAAAGAAAAAAATACATAGATCACCTCACTACATCCCTCAATCCACACTCCCTCTAACAAAAATGTCCTATGTCCTATGCTAACACTCCCCCTAAGTAGGACTACTCTCATACTAAACTACTCCCCCTTTTTGTCACGAGTGACAAAGGGTAGAGTGTCAAGTAGACATCTCATCCGATGAGCTAGCATCTCCATCATCATCATCGTCTGAAGCATCATCATCATCGCCATCATCATCGGCCTCGGTCTCAGTCGACACATGAGGTGGCGGAGGAGAGACCTCTGATGCAAAGCCGCCCATGGTCGCCTGTCGCCTGGCGATGCGACCAACACGGACATTCACCTGATACAACTCGGTGGTGAGTGTATCGAGGCGAGCGTCCATACGCTGTAACTGCGCCATGACGTCGCTCAAGGTGACGTCGCTAGAGGAGGAAGAAGCAGACGCACGAGCTGATCTGGAGGTGGTCGGACGAGTGGAAGGAGTGGCATCATCCGGCTGTCGCGATCGGAACTGTGCCTCGCTACGTTTTACGGTAGCGGCGTCTATGGCAGACATGACGCGGTAAGGATCGAACGAAGGGAAGGGAACGGAAAAACGACCCAGAATCCTCGTGATAGCAGAAGGGAAAATGAGCTTATCACGGGTGGCCGTATCTCTATAGACATCTATGATGGAACAGATAAAGTGAGAAGGAAAGTCTATAGAGAGATTCTCAAGGAGGGACAACAAGAACCGAGCACGAGGCTCTGTGATCGAGTTGTAGTGAGACAGTGGGTGCAAAACAAAGGTCATCACCATGTTAAGAAATCTAGGACCTTTAGCAAAAGGTCGACATGGTGTGTACATGTGATCTCCCCAAAGGGTAGGACGTTCACAGAACGCCGAGATCATCTCGTCTTTGGACACAGTCCAGAGACGCTCACAGCTAGGGTAATCGGGATGATCCACCCTAGGTACATGGAAAACCTCAGAGACTAGCTCTGGAGTGACACAGAAGCGCGTACCTCTAACGCAAGAATAGAAAGAAGGTACTGAAGAATCTATCCCGTGGATGTTGGAGTAAAACTCCTGAATCAACACGAGAGGAGATGTGACCGGGACGTCACACAGTGACTCCCAACCCCGAGTGTGAATGACATCGGGAAGGTCAGTGTCGGCAAAGTCTGCCAGGACGACGTGGCGTTCCGAATGAACACCGCGTTTAGAAAAGTTCTCCGAGAAGTCCTTATGGGCTTTCTCATCACGGAACCGAACAGACACAGGGGTAGAGTCAGAAGAGGACTGTCCCTTAGAACGCAGAGGGTTCTGGGACGGAATGGACTTACGTTTAGGAGCCATAGATGCTACTAATGCAAACATAGAAGAGGGGGAAAGAGGAGACAAACAGAAAAGTCCCAAACAATTCAATATTGGCAGAAAGAAATATTGAAATGAAAAGAACGTATGCATGAAAATGCATGAGCATGTGACATGCAACAATAAACACATCATGGGCTCAGCCCAATCCAAACCTAACAGCACACAATAGGTAGGCACACATCTAAATGCATGAAAATACAATTAGAATGCTAATGTGATGCAATGCAAGTGGTTTTGAAGATCAAAACTCAATAACCAACCCAAAAATTTCATGAAAACCCAACAATTTTGAAAACTCCCAAAAATTTTTCAAAAACACAAACCTAGGGTTTTGAAAACAATGCAATGCATGAAATGAGGGATAAAAGGCTTACCAAATGATGAAGAATACGAAGAACCACTTGAGAAAGCCTTGAGAGAGGTTTGGAGGGAGAGGGAAGTGTTTTTGAGAGAGATCCGAGAGATTTCGAGCGAGAGAGATCGAGAATGAGCAGAAA
Source organism: Castanopsis chinensis (assembly GCA_032878915.1). NCBI lineage: Eukaryota > Viridiplantae > Streptophyta > Magnoliopsida > Fagales > Fagaceae > Castanopsis > Castanopsis chinensis. The sequence continues at coordinate 23,442,384 of JAVQMG010000121.1, read as the reverse complement.
AATCGCGAAGGTCCAATATATAGCGCTTCAGTAATTCTCGACAGCTGCAGGTATCGAGAGCTGTCGAGGTAGCTGTCGAGGGAAGCTATCGAGAAATGCACGTGGACAGATGCAGCTATCGAGGTCAGCTATCGAGGTAGAAGAAACAAGCAAGAGGGAACCTCGATCGATCCAGAAGCTATCGAGGAGCTATCGAGCAAACAAACAGAAAGTTTCTCGATCGATCCAGCTGCTATCGAGGTATCTGTCGAGACTGCGATAAGAAAGAGTCTGAGGATCTCGACAGATAGCTATGTATCGAGAGGTATCGAGGAGGTGTCGAGATGCCTTTCAAAGCAGTTTTTCAAAAAAAGGAAAAACACAGACATGAATGCAATCATGCATGCAACTCAACCAAAGATACAACCAACACATTAAGCTCTCAAAAACATCTCTCAACAAGAAATATGATGCTCATATATCTCAAAAACACACACACACACACTAAACAAGTCTAACCAATTTTATATTTCAAAAACAAGTTCAGACAGTTTAGTGAGCATACATTAACGCATGTAAGCCTTGTGATGGCCAAATCACATTGTACCTGCACATGTATCAAGAATAGCAAAGAGTATTGCGTGTTGTGTGTGAAAACATCGCAAGATTGCATAAGTGTCTCAATGTTATGACGATTTGAGATATGAGAAAATCACTTTAACTCACACACAATCATAACTATTTGATGGGGACTATCACCTTCGAGGTACATCCTATAACTCCCACATCTCCTAGAAAACACGCTTGCAACCATATTTTAAAGCATTTTTAATCTTTTTGCTTTTTATTTCTTTGCATATTTTCTTTTTAACAAGCATATCATGCATGGGCATACAAGAGAAAGAAAAGAAATACCCAATGATGTTAAGCTTTTGACACTGCACTTTTCCTATGCCGAAGCATACAGGTGTCCTTGACATTGCACTTTTGCTATGCCGAAGCATACAGATGTCATATTATGATTGGCGAGTAACAGTGGTGAGATGGTTATTTATGCCTTTCTCTTAGGATTTTCTAGTTCAACCCGTCAAAAAGAGTGATACGAGTGTTAAGAAGAAGAGATCACTTAACCTTACTCATCACAAACAAAGAGCTACAGAGCTCACTCGCTTAGTTGTGCAGAAGAGTGCTCATCTAAGCTATAGATGATACAAAGTTTAGAAAACTCTGTTTCAATGGCCATTTTAAAAGCTTGCATGAACTAATGCACACAAACACACACTGTTTTTGTATTTTTCAATTTTTCAATTTTTTTTTTTTATTTTTATTAGAGAAGCAAAAATAAAACACAAAACTGAAAACACACAAACAAAAACATGTAAAGCAAAACAATGCATAAAACTAGACTGACTCAAAACAGTAAAGAAACACACAAGTAATGCAACACACAGAATAAGAGAGAGAAGAAGAAGTGACTAAAATCACTTGGAACCCTTTGGCTTCCACACCTTGGAAGATCCTTTCCTTTTGGTTGACTCTTGAACCGGTGTAGGGGGAGAAGAATATGAACCGTTCAAGTTCGAAAGGAACATGAGGGCTTTTAGAATATCTCCAAGAGGAGCGAGAGATGACTGAAGCTGATTCTGGCTCCCAGATGCTATTTCGCCATTGCTCTTTTGAGTGGCAAGCCACTTGTAGCAATTTGGTCGAGTGTGACCGGCGAGACCACAATGATAACAGAGATGCGACTTCTTCTGTTTGGCCTTTTGAGAGTTATCCTTCTTATTCCTAGGGTTTCTAGATTCCCTTTTCTCAATTTTAGGGGGTGCTCCTAGGATGGATTTGCCCTTGCCTATGTTCTCACTAGCTAAATCAGTTTTAACATTATTTTCCTCAGTTCTAATGTTATTAGCCGGTGGAACAAAAACAGTAGTACTAGAAGTAGGAGTATTAGAGAGAGAGAATTCATACCCCAATCCAGTACGATCCGAAGAAGATCTCTGAGCATCTAGCATTTTGTCCAGTTTGGCGCTTGACGTCCTCTCCAGTTGTGCTCTGACTTGAAACAGCTCTGCTTCAAGCTTCTTGGTCCTCTCAGCCAAGAAATTGTTCTCGAACCTCAGTGCTCCAATGGTTTGATTCGCTTGATCAACCTTTGTGGACAGTTCCTCACGGTCAAGTTCCACATCACTGAGTTTCTTGGTGGCCAGCCTATAGAGCTTCTCATGCTTCTCCGAGAGCTTGTATAGCTTCTCATAGGCAGTGTGGATATCATCTTGATCATCCATGATCTCACACTTAGATTCCACCAACTCTTCTTCTTCATCCGCTTTCTCGGTAACCCCATCAGTAGGATTAACAGTGGCAGTGAAGGCATTTAAGATTCCGTCGTCTTCATCTTCGGAATCGTCCTCTGGCTCTGTGTCGCTTAAGGTAACAGCAAGTGCCTTGCTCTTCCCTATGCTCTTTAAGTACGTAGGACACTCTTGTTTCATGTGTCCAAAGCCTTGACACCCAAAGCACTTTGGTCCTGTGGGAACAGTGTACTGACCGCCATCCTTGACATCCTTCTTCATTTTCTCCGGATTCCTGAATTGTGAAGAACTGGACTGTCTACGGTCTTTGTTGAAACCCTTTCCATTGGCATTCTTCATAAACTTCTTGAATTGCCTTGTGATGTAGGATTTCATCTTGGAATCTTCATCATCTGACGAGTCATCCGTATCACTGCTTTTAGCCTTCAGTGCCAAACTCTTGCCCTTGGTTGACTTGCCCAATCTGGTCAGCCCTAACTCATATGTTTGCAAGTTTCCAACCAGCTCAGTCAAAGGAATTCTGTCAATATCCTTCGACTCTTTGATCGCCGTGATCTTAACATGGAATCTTTCTGGCAGCGATCTGAGCACCTTCCTTACAATCTTGGGTTCTGGGATGGTTTCCCCAAGATTGAAGGCTGAGTTCACTATGTCCTTGAGCTTGGCATAGAACTCATCAAACGACTCATCCTCCTCCATCTTTATTTCTTCAAAGCGTGTGGTGAGCCTTTGCAGCTTTGAATCTTTGACAGCCTTAGTGCCCTCATAGGTTGTCTGGAGGATGGTCCATGCTTCCTTAGCAGTTTCTGTTGAGGATATTTTCTTAAACTCCTCATTGGTGACTGCACTGAATAAGGCATTCAATGCTCTGCTGTTGAAGTTTGCCGCCTTGATCTTAGCATCATCCCAACTGGCCGGCGCTTCTGTAGGCTTGGTCCAGCCTATCTCCACAGCTTGCCACACTTTCTCATCTAAAGACTGCAAGAAAGCTCTCATGCGTACTTTCCAGTATGCATAGTTAGTGCCATCAAATAAAGGAGGTATAATTAGAGATTGTCCTCTATCCATGACAGCAGGGGTCAGTGGATCACACACAATAGATTAAACCCTAATCAGAGTGTGTTTGCTCTGATACCACTTGACAGGCCACAAACGCGTTGACCCCTTGTGATAATTTAGATTAATTAAATTAGCCCAGTATTAATTAATCAAATTAACATGCAAATTTACGTGGCAGCACAAACAAATCACCAAACTAAGATATGCAGCGGAAAATAAATAACACGGTGATTTGTTCACGAATGGGGAAAACCCTAAGGCAAAAACCCCACCGGGTGATTTAAGGTCACCACTCCCGAAACTCCACTATTATCACAACAAGCAGTTACAAGTAAGGAATCCCAGTACCTCACCAACCTACAGTTGAACTCTTACCCCAATACCCAATTGGACTTATTCTGTAGTGACAATTTCTCCTTTTCAATGCACGGCTCCCAGTACGTGACTAACCAATGTGATGCGCGGATCCCAGTACGCGGCTTACTCCTTTTGCACGAATCCAAGTACGTGACTCACTCACCAACTTGAGGAAGAAAAATGTTGGCTGCAAAGTTCTTCAAATCATCAGAGATGAACTAGGGCACGAACTTTGTCTCACAAATCACAATTTGCATGAATAGAGAAGAAGCAACTTGTGTCTTGTGATTTCTGCTTGTTGCTCTTACTTTGACGGCCCTTAAAATAATCCTTTTATATGTCTAGGATTAGGAGAAAAGAAGTCCCAAAGACACACACACGGATTGGACTTGAAACAGACTTGGAATTCTGTTTTCTTTAATTCTCGACAGATAGAGGTGTCGAGAGGTGTCGAGACAGCTGTCGAGGCTCGGGCAAAACAGCTTCTTTAAATCTCGATAGATGTATCTGTCGAGGTAGGTGTCGAGATTTAAAAACCAGCACTTCCTTGCTTGTATCTTGGACAGACTTTGACGGCTTCAACACTTAATCTTGAACCACTGTTTCTTGAAGTGTTTAACCCATCCTAGTTCTACCCAATTACAAGTAAAGTGCGTTTTGTCTAAGGATAAGCCAACTACATAAAATAATGACATATGTTCACAAGCTTGAACAACTACATATGTCCTAACACTAGGAATAATGTAAATAGAACAATACGAGCTAAAACCCCCTTAACAAAAAAAGAAAAAAGGGAAAAAGATGAAGAAATCAGAAAACTGCGAAAAGAAAAAGGGGGAAACAGAGCCAGAAGTAGAGAAGATAAGTACCTTGGAGGAGAAACACCACTGCACAACGCATCGTTCCGAAGAAGAAATTGCAGGAGGAAGTTTTTGCGAAGAAAGGAAAAAAGACTCAGAGTGACGAAAGTTTTTTATGGGAAAAGTAAAGAACAGGGAAGAGGGATTAAAACCAAGAGACATAGAAACTGAAAAATAGCAGGAAAAACGAAGAGTCACATGATGAGGGCATTAACTTCACCAACTGAAATGCGCCACGTGACCACGATCAGTATGGCGCCACCACTACGCATTTAATGCGGCACGAAACTCCAAGAGTCGCCTGCCAACTTTCATCTTCCATGGTCGTCATGACATTTCATGACGACCAAAGAATCCGGGGGCAACTGATGGTACTGACGAAATAAAACACTGACGAGGAAAGCAACACTGACGAGGAAACCGATACAGACGAGGAACAAGGTAGGCAAGTGCACACAAAGGCAGCAGGCTCATTCAATATCGTCAATAATGCCCCAAGCTGGCAAAACCAGCTGTACGATCCGTTGGAGACGAATTAAAACCCTATCATTTAGCAGGAAGCGTTACTAAAAGAGGCATTAAAGCCTCAATAACTGCCACAAGAGCTAGGAGCAGGAGAACCATATATAAAACCCCCACAAACATGAGTCAGGGGTAAGAAATATACAATAACACACTTATTCTTTGTCATTTTTATTCTGTAAAAGTCTTTTGAGAACTGACTTAAGCATCGGAGGTGTTTTGGCAGGCACCACACTAGTGACCACACTGAGAGATCTTCCCCACCATTTTTGTACCTGCAAGGAGGAAGAAAAGAAGATTTGGTTCCATCTGAATCCATTTATTCTTAACTGACAAATTCTTGCTTCATCAATTTCTATATTTGGTTTTGAGAATATGGTACATAGTTGAAGAAGTGTTTGGGAGATTTTTTAAAATTTATGTAATTTTAGGATATAAAAGTATTTTATATTTATTTATTTCAAAACCATTTAATCAGTTTAAAAAATAAATTATAATTTTAACAGTAAATATTATAATATGTTATAGACTTAAAGTGTTATACAATTTTTTTAAATAAAATATGAACTAAAAAAAATTAAGTTTTAAAGTATTCAACAATATTGTGGGCAAATATAAATGCAACACAACAGAATAAATATTATATGTAAATCTTAATATACATAAAAAAATTATTTCAAATGAAATTGTAAAATATCTGTGCTTCGCACGGGATATCATTGAATTGAGAGTGATTTGGTCTGAAAATATTGTATATATATTTTAAGGGTGAAAAACTACCCACTACTAGTAGAAAAATATTATTTTCAAACTCAAAGCTTTAAAATGTAAGTTCCAATAAAATTGCTTCTTAGAGCATCTCCAATGACTTCTTTAAGGGTGTGTTTGGTTGGGGTGAAAATAAGGAGGATAAAAAATAAGGTGAGGAAAATAGGGTACAAAATGACATTTTCTACTGTTTGGTCAAGAGAGGGAGGGGGAGAGAAAAGTGGTGGAGCCCACAAGTTTTCTCTCCTCCCCCTTCAAAATAGTATCTCTCCAAATTGAAGAGAAAATTAGAGTGAATATTGAGAAATTTTTTTTGACAAAACTGCCCCCACTTTTCTGGTTCTTTTTTTTTTTTCCCCCATAGTAACGTTGGTTTTTTTTTTTTTTCTTTTTTGACTTTTCCCCTGTAACGTTTTTTTTATTTTTTATTTTTTTTTCTTTTGACTTTCCACTGTAATGTTGGTTTTTTTTTTTTTTTTTTTTTTTGCTTTTTTCTTTCTTTTGTTTGGTCAGGTGATGGGTTCTTCTTTTCTTTCTTTTTTTCTCTTAATGTTTATGTGTATTATTTTTTAAGAAAACATTTTTGGATGATTTCTTATATTATTTTTTTGAATTGTCCACTTTCATCTATACACAATTTTTTTAAAAAGAATAATGCATTACTTTCTCTTTTATTTAAGAGAGACATGATGGTAAATTTATACAAACCTTATTTTCAACCAAACCAAAAAATTTTCCATTTCTCTACTTTTCCACCCTCTCAACCAAACGCAACTAAGGAAAACTAAAAACTTTTCTATCTTCCTACTTTTCCATCCTCTCTCTATTTTCTATCCTCTCACTTTTCTATCCTCCCAACCAAACGGACCCTAAAGCCAATTTTAGAGAGAAAACACCCCAAAAATTCACTCCAACAGCTTCTCCATCTTCATTTCTTAGATTAGAATTGCTACAGTGTTTCTCTACAAGTAGTTAGTACTGTAGCATTTACTGTTCACACTTCAAATGTTTTTAGCTATTATAATAATCAATTATTGAATAAAAAATGTTGGAAGATGTGTAGTTGTTAAAGAAAAAATAAATAATGAATAAATAATAAATAAAGAAATAATATTTAAATGAGATAGAGAAAATGATAAAGAATCTATTGAAAAATGTATTTAAAAAAATAGGTAGGTAAAAGCTAAATATTACTGCTCATTGTCCAAACAGTACAAAAATTTTGATAAGCTACTGGAGATGCTCTTAGAGATCTGATTTCATATTGAGTTGGCACTTGGCAATTACACATGCATGACAGTACTGTTTGTCCATATAAGTAGAGCATGTAAATTTTGAAGAGTTTGGCTAATGTCATCCGTGGATATATAATTGAAGTACTTTGGATAGTTAAAAATAATGATAATTCAAAAGTGTTCAAAATTGTTTGAAAGGTGTTGCTGGAAAATAAACTTAATTTGATAACTTATTTGCTCGTATCTTTTCAAGCATAACGATTTTTTGTGTGATACTTCGTTTCACTTGGAAGTAGACATCTGCTAGGGCAGCCATGCAGATTGGTACCCAAACAAAGCAATGAATAATTTAGAATTTAGAAAGTAATATAAAATCGAACGTACAGTTTGGTAAAGTTAGCTACAATATTAATTACCAGTACTCAAATTTATATAATTATTCTTTATTTATTTTTAAGCTTAGAGATCTCTTATGGAACAACAAAATCACCAATTTATTTGTTTATATTGTCGCCTTATTGTAGTTGGCTAAACATATTTTTGCCTTGGACCAAAGCTATTTAGGCAAAGGGCTTTTGATTATAGCAATCTAAGTTGTTCCCATAGCTTACTCCCAATATGTCACAGTACCTCTTAACCACCCTATCATCAGAGCCATGGCCACATTCAAGGCCACCATTGATAATGTTGGTGATTACACCATAGCTTGGAAGTCGCCCAGCTGATGTGTCAGCAGCAGAGGGTCTCCAATTTCCGGTGATCACATCATGGCTAGATGGCTTGTTTGCTTGCGGTGTCATCCAAAACCATATGGCTGTCTTGAACGATATGGTGGGGTTTGTGGCTACAAGATCTGGATTGTTTATGAGATCAGCACCAATGGCTTTATCTGCTTGCCCATAGTTGTAGTTGCTGATAAAAGTTGATGAACCATCAAAGTTAGGGTCAAATTCTATGACTACAAAAGTCATCTTACACAACATTTTTCACAACGTTAATTATCATAATTTGTTGTGATTGGATCATGTCAATAACCCTTAAGTCCATCACTGACAAGGCTCCTGAGGTTCCAAGCAAGAAAGCTAAGAAAAGTAGCAAAGAAAAGAGCTTCATTTTTTTGGGTGTTTGTGCAAAACGATGGTAAGTATGTACCCATATATATATATATATATATATATATATATATATATAGGAAAGTGTTAGAGCATTCTTATCAAGGCTTCTAAATGTCAAAATTCTTAAATTTTTACAATTTTCAACCAAAAAACTTGCTCCATCAAACATCTCAAATACTATAATTTTTACAATTGATGAACAGTGCCATCTCATATTTGAGACGGCACTGTTCACCCATTGTATAACTTAAACTATTTTTTTATTGCGTGGGACCCACTGCCTCTTCTTCATTCACTTCACCGTTTCCTCTCATCTGTCTTCCATTTTTCCTTTTCTCTACTCTCTTCTCTGATCTCTCTTCTCTTTCCGTCGTTCATGCTCCGTCCTTCTCGTCGCCGATTTGTGCTCGCCGGTCTCTGCTATCAGTCACTCGATCTCGCTCTCACTCTCTCATTCTCGTTCTCTGTCATCTCTCTTTCTCAAATTCTCTCTCTAGTGGGTCTGATGGGTCTCGATGACTACAAGTGGGTATGGGTTCGACGGTGAAGGGTCCGACCGTGGTTGGGGTTGGTTGAGACCGTGGGTTGAGTTGGTTGAGGTTGTGGGTTGAAGATCGGCGTTGAGGTGAGGATCGGGGATCGAGGATCGGGGATCAGGGATCGGGGTTGAGGTGGGATCCGGGATCGGGGTTGAGGTGAGGATCGGGGATCGGTTTGAGGTGGGTTTTGTGGCGGTTTGTGCCGTGGGTTTTTTTTGTTGAGGTTGTGGTTGGTGGTCGTGGCTGGGATGGATATGGGTTTGCTGGGTTGAGATGGAAGAAAGTGAGTTTGTTGGATAGATAGGTGGGTATGGGTGGTTGGTGTTTTTTTCCGGTGGTGGTGGATGGGCTGGGTATGGGTTTGCTGTGTTGAGAAGGTCAAGTTTGCTGGGTTGCTGGGTTGAGAATGACAGAGAGGAAGAGAGAGAGTGAAATATAATTAAAGAATAAAGAAATAATAAAAAAAAGAATATTTAAATAAAATGGTAAAATATATAGAATGTTTGATGTATAGTGTGCTATAAAATGAGATGTTAAAAGTTAAAATTTTGGGTTTTAGAGTGGTATATGCTAAAAATTTTACCCTCTTTGATAAGGATGCTCTTATCGGCTTATCTTGACTGCTATTGTAGCTAGTCAAAATGGGTTGGCTGAGCCTGACGTCATCTTCAATGACCATATACGGATTTGTATTCCATTTTGTTGTGAAAAATAGTGTTTTTAAGATTAGGATCTGTTTGGTAGACACATTTAAACAACAGTTTTTAATTTTTTTGAAAATATGTATAAATAAAAAAGTGTATAAATATACATGTAATATTATTTAAAAACTAAATACATGGGTTTAAGTTTATGTAACGAACAAGGTCTAATACATTTTCTATATCTTCTTTTGGGAATAGACCATTCATGGTAGGACCCACTTTATTGTGTATGAAATATTAGATGACCAACAAAAAATGATTAAAAAGGAGAAGAGATTAGAGTTGCTCCTATCACCACAAATGAACTCATAATTTTTTCCACAAATCTCTTACGTGGTAAATTGTGACTGTTTATCTGTCATTTTTATATAAATTTATTATTTTTTTTCTACTAATCACAATCAGCTATTTGAAGATTTGTGGCAAAGTTGTACTTTTTTTTTATAGAGATACTAGAATTTTTTTTTTTTTTTTTTTTTTTTTTTGGGAAGAGATTTCTCTTTGACAAACAACAATGCACAAGTCACCAAAAGGTCGATTCGGTGCTTTTGATTTTTTTGCCAATAACCAAAATTGGGTCATGAAGGCTGCTAGGGGACCACGTGCTAATGAGTTGGATGAGTTTGATGAAGATACTAGATTTTTTTTTTTTTTTTTTTTTTTTTTTTTTTTTTTTGAAGAGATTTCTCTTTGACAAACAGCAATGCACGGGTCACCAAAAGATCGATTCGGTGCTTTTGATTTTTTTTGCCAATAACCAAAATTGGGTCGTGAGGCTGCTAGGGGATTTTGTATATCATGTACCCAGCATATATGCCGGGTACAGGATATACTGCCTCCTGCTAGAGGGCCACGTGTTAATGAGTTGGATGAGTTTGATGAAGATACTTTTTTCTTTTTTAAGAGATTTCTCTTTAACAAACAGCAATGCACGGATCACCAAAAGGTCAATTCGGTGCTTTTGATTTTTTTTGCCTATAACCAAAATTGGGTCATGAAGGCTGCTAGGGGCCACGTGTTAATGAGTTGGATGAGTTTGACGAAGATGGATTTAATAATGACGATGATGGTTTTGATGTTAGGAGGAAATTAATTTTGAGTTCAAAGAGCATTTTCATCTGAGAATGCCATCCTATCTTATTTGATCATTTTATAAATCTACTTTTTTAATTATATAATACCATTTTATAATACATCTAACATTTAAATTTTTATTTTCTTATACAACATATTAAAATAATATATCTTCACAATAAAATATTTTTTTGTCTCTCTCTAATTTTACAACACACCCAAAACTTTCGCATCACTACCTACTAATCCACCACCATGGCATCACCCCAATCGACCATCAACAACACAACCACCACCTTGACCACCATGGCATCACCCCGGTCGACCATCAACAACACAATCACCACCCTGATCTGCCACATCAAACTCATGAGCTCCACCAACCCATGATACCCAAGCCATGCAACCACCTACCTAAGCCCCTGCACCACCAGACCCACGCCACTACACCCACTAACCACACCGTTGCCCACCAAAATCATACCTGTTGAAATCAACTTACACCACAACATGACGCATAACCTCCACGACACAGCCCACACAGCCCACACAGCCCATAACCTCCATAACCCGCCACCACACGACCCACACAGCCCATAAACACCACCACATGACCCACCACGTAGCCACCACCTGACCCACGGCATCCAAATCCATCGCCTGCTTCACACCTCCAAACCCACAACACCACCCACAGCATCCAAACCCACCATCTGACCCACACACAACCCACACAACCATAACAAACCCCAAAACCCCATTAAAAAAATCCCATAGAACGAGAGAGAGAAGAAAAAGTTTCCGCCAAGATAGTTCCGACCACCTCAGCACCGCCCTAATTTGACACATTTGCCACCACATTAAACCCATGAGCTCCATCAACCAGTGGCGACTCCAAGAATTTTGTCTAGGGTGTTCCTATTTCATTTTGAAAAAATTTTGGGTCATTTCAGTCTATTTCGGATGTTTTGGGATATTTCGGTAAATACTGTCTGAAATTCAAAATTTAGCAAGCATGAAGTTTATACTTTAAAAAAAAAAGAAAAAAAATCTTAAAACAAAAACAAATTTGCATTATATACACCAAAAAACCTCAAAAGGAAAAAAAATTTTAAAAAAATAAAACGAAAAGAAATTAATGACTAAAGGTACCGATACAATAAACTATAAGTTTATTTGAAATATTAATAAAATTATTAATTATTGTTGTTTAGTTGTTTCATAAATTTGTTTGTCTTTTATAAACTATAATTTGTTGTATTGTTGTTTCATTAATTATTAAATTATTAATTGTTGTTTAGCCTAACATAATTTAATTTATTTGTCTTTTATAATGTATTAGTTAATTATATTATTAATTATTGGTGTTTAGTTGCTTCATTCATTTTTTTTACTAACTATTAGGAGTCTAGCACACACCCCATCGTGCGTTAGCACACACTTCATGTGTACACACACCCCAGCCTCTGCATGCCTATTAGTTCAAAATTTATTTGGCATAAAATTTTTTAGGGTGTTTCTGATATTGTTTGAGGGTGTTCCTATTTTTTTTTTAAGAGTAAACAAATAAAAAAAATTAAATTATTATATATAAAAAAAAAAATTCAAGCCAGGGTGTTCCTAGGAACACCCTGGCTACTGAGTGGCGTCGCCACTGCCATCAACCCATGAGACCCACAGAGGCTTGATTTAAGGGAAAAAAAAAAAAAAAAAAAAAAAAAGAAAGGGAAGAGGGGGAGGGATTGAATGAGAAAAGAGAGAGAGAGAGAGAGAGAGATGTGATTGATCGGTGAGACAAAAAGGAGTTGATAAAGCAAATAGTGAAAAGGAATAAACTATTAATATTTTATTTTACAATTGAGTTACAGTGCGATTTTACATTTAAAATCACACTGTAGCATAATTGCAAATTTGTTTTGCAATACTCAAATTTTACAAGTCCGGATGGTGTGGAGGTTTTGGGTTTTTATGCTAAATTGAACCAACATATGGTATATGTCATTCCCAATGTGAATGCTCTCATCGATCATCATTGATGGTGTATAATGGATAGAATACAATTTCTTTGAACAAAAAGACAGACAAAAGTCAACATGCAACAAATTTATAAAATAAAAAAAGGTACTAGTAGGACTAATCCGAACAAATGATCGAATTGCATAAAATTTGTGACTTGAACCGAATTTCTATGAGGAACTCATGACCATGAATTATGCTATTTCGCCACCAAATTCCTTCATTTAGGCCTTTAATAGGTGTTTTTGCTATTTATGGTTAAAAAATTTATTATAACTCTCAATTTAAAAGTTAGAATAAGTTTTGGTATGTTTTGAAAGAAATTATTCATTTTTATGGGGAAAATCATTCTTCTCACAAGAGATGTAAACCTTAGTATGACACCCATGGTATAAGGTCCACACCTTCTATGAGAGGAGGGAAGATATCTTCCATAAGACTATTTCTTTTTTCTTGTTTTGTGACAATCTTCTAGAGTTCACAGGATTTGAATTTGTAATTTTCTCAATATTATATATTTTTGACAATTTTCTTATATTTTAGTCTAATTTTTTGCTTAATGCAAATTAGAGTGTTTTAGAGTCTCCACTCTAGTCACCCTATGAATACTTTAGGGTTTCCTAAGGCTCTCTTGGTAGCCCTGGGATTCTTTTGCTATTTCAATGCAATGTTCCTCCAATCCAGTTGTCTCATTAATACATTTTAGATTACAATTTAGTTTGCCAAAATTGAAGACACAAACCAATAGGAAAAATTTATGGTAAATGATTACCGGATGCACTTAACATTTTATTGTTTGTGAAAGAATTTAAATTTTCAATTGGATTAAATATCTATCGACCCGCAATTTTGGTGCCTTCTTTGGGTTGCGGATCCAGTACATATATATAGCCCATCTATATTCTTCTAATTATATTTTTGGGGTAAAACCTAAAACCAATTATTTACATACAACTTTGGATCTTTTTCTACCAAAAGCCTTAGACAATAGCCTAAGTTACCAAGGACTAGAGTCAGCCCTGTAAAAAAGTGCCCTTTAATATAAACATTGTTTTTGGGGGGTGATACTGAATATATATATATTTATATAGCTCTTAGATTTGTTTTACGTGTTTAAGCATATACTCCCTAGATGAGAACGAATGCCATGTGCATACCCAAATGAGTATATGATTTCTTAGATGAGAAGTATGTATTATATAACTCAAATTTATATAATTCTTCTTTATTTATGTATAAGTTTAGAGATTTCTCATTGAATAAGAAAACCTCCAATTCATGATCAAACATTTATATGGTCTTCTTATTGTACTTGGCTGACCATGTTCTTGCTCTAGACCCGAGCTATTTAGGCAAAAGACCTTTGATTATAGCAATCTAAGTTGTTCCCATGGCCTACTCCCAATATATCAGAGTACCTCTTATAGAAACCAATCCTATTAGCCACATTATCATTATATTCACTGATAGGCCAAAATTGTATTGACCCCTTATGATGAATTAATTGATTAATTACCCAAGTTTATTAATTAATCAATTTAACATGCAATATACGTGGCAGCATAAACAAATCACCAACTAAAATATAATGCAACGCGTGGAAAATAAAAAGTTGACATGGTAATTTGTTTACAAATGGGGAAAACCTCCGAGGCAAAAACCCCACCAGGTGATTTTAAGGTCATTACTCCTGAATATCCACTATTATCAAAACAAGCAGTTACAAGTAAAGGAATCCTAGTACCTTATACCAACCTACAGTTGAACCCTTACCCCAATACACAATTAGACTTGTTCTGTAGTAACAATCTCTCATTTTATTGCACAGCTTCCAGTACGTGACTAACCAATAGATGTGCGGATCCCAGTACGCGACTTGATCACCAACTTGTGAAGGATGTTGGCTGCAAAGTTCTTCTATTCATCACACGATGAAGATTATAAAGTTGTTTGGTCACAAAACCCTATGGTTTACAAACACAACAGATTCTTCAAGAGAAAGACGAACTAGGGAAAACTGGGTTTTCTGTCACACTTTTCTTCACACGTGTGCAATTGTGCTCTTGTGTAACTGTGCAACCTATGATGACCCTTAAAATAATCCTTATATATGTTTAGGGCTATAAGAAAAGAAAGCCCAAACATACATTCACGAATTGGATGAAAATCAGCTTTGAAAACTTGAACTTCATAAATCTCGACAGATACCCTATCTATCGAGTAGCTATCGAGCCTCAAGCTGAAACAGCTCTTCTAAAACTCAATAGATACTAGCTATCGAGCTTTTAAATCCTGCACTTCAATACTTGAATCTTGGATAGATTTGCATAGCTTCAATACTTGGACTTGAACCTTTGATTCTTGAAATATTAAACATATGCTAGATTTACCCAATTACAAGTAAAGTGCATTTTGTCAAAGGATTAGCCAATTACAAAAATGTTAACATATGTTTCTAACATGCTAACAATCTCCCCCTTTGGCAATCCATGATAAAACTACAACAAAAAAATGAACATATGAGAGAAGTCATAAACCACTCAACTCATATTCACTTATTAAGTACAGTAAAATCTATCCTAACACAAGCTCTTGAAAAATTTTGCAAGAAGAGAATTCATGGCAAGAGAGATTTTGACAACCTGTAATTCTGAAACATTTTAAATAAAACTCATCAAGGCATCTTAGTGTGAAACAGAAATAAAAGATTGCATACAAAATATAAGAAGCATGTGTATAAAGAGAGAAAAGAAACAACACATGTAATGATAGGTGAAAGAACTGTAATAGTAACCTCAAATGTATATATATCAACAAGTATAAGATTTGCTATCACAACATGATCACAAGATCTAAGGTACATGAACAATGTATCTAAAATAGAATAAAAAGAAAAAGATACATAAGTCCTCACTACATCTCTCAAAAAATATAAACACTCTCTCTAACAAAAATCTCCTATACTAACCCTCCCCTGTGAGTATGACTACTCTCATATCCAAAACTACTCCCCCCTTTTGTTATGAGTGACAAAGGGTAAGTACATTAAATGGACAGCACTGGAAGAGCTAGCACCATCATCCTCAGCATCAATAACATCAACATCACTATCATCGTCCTCATCCTCAAAAGCCTCTGGAGTAGAAGGAGGAGAAGCAATGAAGCTACCCATGACAGCCTGTCGTCGTGCAATACGACCAACATAGGTGTTCACTTGACACAACTCATCATTAAGAGTGTCAAGGCGAGCATCCATACACACAAGTTGTGCCATAATGTCCTCGAAAGTTACACTGCCCGTAGAAGAAGAGGGAGCAAATGTGGATGGAGCTGTAGAAGCTGGAGGAATGGTCGTCTTAGGCCGCCTCGAACATAGCTACACCTCACTTCGTTTAACGGTAGCGGCTTCTATAGCACACATGACATGGAAGTAGTCAGAAACGGGAAAGAGACAAAAAAATGGCATAGAATTCTCGTGATAACCGAAGGAAAGATGAGCTTATCACAGGTCGCCGTATCCCTATAGACATCAATGAGGGAAAAAATGAAATGAGAGGGGAAGTATATAGTGAGATGCTCTAAAAGGGAAAGCAAAAAACCGAGTATGGGGCTCTGTAATGGAGTTATAGTGAGAGAGAGGATGCAAAACAAAAGCATAACCATGTTAACAAACCTAGGACCTTTAAGGTCGAACAAAGAGTGACCTAAAGATCACCCCAATCAAAGGGACGCTCACAAAAAGAGGACATAAGCTCGCCTTTAGACACGATCTTAAGACAATCACAACCAGGGTAGTTACGATGCACTACCCTAGGGACATGAAGCACGTCTGAAACAATATCAAGAGTGACCACGATGCGCGTACCTCAAACTCGAGTGGCAAAGAGAGGTACTAAATAATCAAATCCATGCATGTTGGAGTAGAACTTATGTATAAGCACAGATGGACAAGTGACCAAGACGTCACACAGTGACTCCCAACCCTTACTGTGAATGACAGTGGGTATGTCAGTGTCGAAGAAGTCCAACAAAATAACTTGGTATTCTGAATGAATGCATTGTCTAGAAAAGTTCTCTGAAAAGTCCTTGTGGGCTTTATCATCACGGAACCGAACATAGGAAAGGGTAGTAGGATCAGAAGAGGTAGATGCCCCGAAATGAAAAGGGTTCTAGGACCAAGTAGATTTTCGTTTAGGTGTCATAGAGCGACTAACCGAAACAAGAAGAGAGGGAGAAAGAGAGACACGCAAAAAAGCACCAATTACAATCAATATATAACAGTATAGAGAATGTAAGGTACGTATGCATGAAAATGCATGAGCATGTAATACGCAATAATAAAAATATCATGGGCTCAGCCCAATCCAAACATCATGGGCTCTTCATCAAAAAAAAAAAAAATATCATGGGCTCAGCCCAATCCAAACATCATGGGCTCTTCATCAAAAAAAAAAAAAATATCATGGGCTCAGCCCAATCCAAACCTACCAGCATACAATCATTGCAACAAGGTAAACATACATCTAAAATGCATAAAACATTGTCATAATGCAAATGTGATGCAATGCATGATGATTTAAAATTATTTAAGCAAGACCCATCCCAAAAATTTCACAAAGACTTCATCAATTTTGAAAAACCCAAAAATTTTTCAAAAATCCCAAAAAGTTAGGTCAACAGATATAAATGATTAATGAGTGAGAAAGCATCATACCAAAGAAGAAAGAATATCTTGAGACTGAAAACTAAGTGGGGATGAGGTTTGGAGTGAGTGAGAGAGGTTTTAGGAGGTGAAGAGACTGATTCTTTAGAGACAGATCGGGGAGAAATGAACTTGGTATCACGAGGATCCTATTTATAGGAATCTCATAAACCTCGATAGATCGAGAGCTATCAAGAGCTGTCGAGAATTAAAAACAGGGAGATGTAGCTATCGAGGAGCTGTCCAAAGATTTCCATATCAAATAAGCTCGATGGATCGAAAGCTATCGAGCATATATCAAGGAGACAAAAACTTTCTCGATGGATCAAGAAGCTATCGAGATTGCGATAAAAATAGCCTAGCTATCGAGAGGTGTCAAGGAGCTGTCAAGATTGCTTTAAAAACAGTTTTTCAAGAAAAGATAAACACAGACATGAATGTAATCAAACATGCAACTCAACCAAGTATCTGATAGGCCACAAACGCGTTGATCCCCTGTGATGAGTTAAGTTGATTAATTAGTCAAGTTATTAATTAATCAATTAAACATGCAAATAGCGTGGTAGCTCAAACAAATCACCAATAAACTAAAGTATGTAGCAGAAAATAAATCAACAAGATGATTTGTTTATGAATGGGGAAAACCTACACGGCAAAAACCCCACCTGGTGATTTTAAGGTCACCACTCCCGAAACTCCACTATTATCACAACAAGCGATTACAAGTAAAGGAATCCCAAATACCTTACCAACCTACAGTTGAACCCTTAACACAATACCCAATTCGACTTGTTCTGTAGTGACAGTTTCTCCTTTTGATGCACGGCTCCCAAGTACGTGACTAACCAAATGCGTGGATCCCAGTACGTGACTTCAATCACCAACTAGAGAAAGTTATTAGCTGCAAAGTTCTTCAATTCATCCACACGATGAAAATAAAGAAGATGCTTGATTACAAAACCCAACGGTGCACATTACACAGCAACTTCTTCATAAGAGATGAACTAGGGCATGAACTTTGTCTCAAGTCACAAATTGCTTGAACAAAGATTTTTCAATGCTTGTGCAACTTGTGTACCTTTTATGGCCCTTAAAATAATCCTTTTATATGTCTAGGTTTAGAAGAAAAGAAGTCTCAAAGACACATGTACGGATTGAAATCAAACAGAACTTAGAATCAGTTTTTCTTAGATCTTGACAGCTAGAGGTGTCGAGGTGCTGTCGAGCAACTGTCGAGCCTTGGGGCTGAACAGCTTCTTAAAGTTCGATAAATGCAACTGTCGAGCTAGGTGTCGAACTTCAAAATCTAACACTTCTTCAACTTGAATCTTGGATAACTTGCATGGCTTTAACACATGATCTTGAAACCTTGTTTCTTGAAGTATTAAAATCATCCTAGAGCTACCCAAATACAAACTGAGTGGGTTTTGTCAAAGGATAAGCCAATTACATAAAAGAATGACATATGTTCAAACCAACTTGAAACACATATGTCCTAACAATCTCCTCTTTTGGCAATCCGTGACAAAACCACGAACAAACAAATGAACACATGAGAGAATTCATAATCACTCAACTCATATTCACTTGTTAAATACAATAAAATCTATCCTAACACAAACTCTTGAAAAATTTTGCAAGAAGAAAGCTTATGGCAAGTAGACTTTGACAAGCTATATTTCTGAAACACTTTAAACAAAACACATTAAGGTATCTTTGTCTAAAGCAGAAATAATAGATTGCATACATATAAAAAATCATGTGTATAAAGATAGAAAAAAAAAAACAACACATGTAGAGGTAGGTGAAAGAAACATACATCAACATATATAGATACTATAAATATCATGTATGTAAAACTGGTCACAAGACCTTGGTACAAGAACAATGTATCTCCAAAAAGACAGAGAAGAAAAGATACATATAGTCCTCACTATATCCCTCAAAACAACAGTACTCCCCCTATCAAAAATGTCCTATACAAGCTCTCCCCTTAAGAATGACTACTCTCATAACCCAAAACTACTCCCCCTTTTTGTCACGAGTGACAAATGGTAGAGTGTTAAGTAGACATCTCATCGGTAGAGCTAACATCTCCATCATCATCATCCAAAGCATCATCGTCATCACCATTATCCAAAGCATCATCGTCATCACCATCATCATCCTCAAACTTAGAAGCCACATGAGGAGGTGGAGGAGAAACCTCAGAAGCAAAACTACCCATGATCACCTATCGCCGAGCAATGCGACCAACACGAACATTCACCTAATACAACTCTGTAGAGAGTGTATCAAGGCGAGCATCCATGCGCTGAAGCTGCGCCATGATGTCTCCTAGTGACACATTGCTCGAGGAAGAAGAGGGAGCAGATATGGCTCGAGCAGACCTAGATGGAGCTAGATGGGAGGAAGGAGCTGCTGAATCCGTCCGTCGTGATCTAAACTGCGCCTCACTACGTTTTACAGTAGCGGCGTCTATGGCAACCATGACATGGAAGGGGTCAGACATAGGAAAAGGGATGAAGAAATGGCGTAAAATCCTCGTGATAGCAGAAGGAAAGATGAGCTTATCACGAGTAGCCGTATCCCTATAAACATCTATAAAAGAGAAAATGAAGTAAGAAGGAAAGTCTATAGAAAGTGCTCTAGAAGAGACAACAAAAATCGAGCACGAGGCTCTGTAATAGAGTTATAGTGAAAGAGTGGGTGCAGAACAAAAGTCATCACCATGTTCATGAAACGAGAACTTTTAGCAAAAGGCCGACATGGTGTAAATTGGCACTCACCCCAATCAGAAGGGCGCTCACAAAAAGCAGACATCATCTCGTCTTTGGACACAGTTCGTAGACGCTCACAACTGGGGTAGTTAGGATGTGCGACCCTCGGAACATGAAGCACATCTGAAACTAACTCCGGTGTGACTATAATAAGCGTACCTCGAACGCGAGTGTGAAAGAGAGGTACTGAAGAATCAATTCCATGCATGTTGGAGTAAAACTCATGTATCAGCACGGAAGGACAAGTGACCAGGACGTCACATAATAACTCCTAACCCCGACTATGAATGACATCGAGTAGGTCGGTGTCAGCAAAGTCTGCTAGAATAACTTGGCATTCCGAATGAACACCTCGTTTAGAAAAGTTCTCCGAGAAGTCCTGTTGGGCTTTCTCATCACGGAACCGAACAGAAGAAGGAGTAGGATCAGAAGACGACGAGCCCCTAGAACGAAAAGGGTTCTGGGACGAAATGGGCTTACGTTTTGGTGTCATAGACACTACTAACACAAACAGAAAGAGAGGGGGAAAAAAAGAACCACTCAGAAAAGTCCCAAAGCAATTCAATATATAACAAGTATATTGAAAAGAAAGACATATGCATAGGAATGCATGAACATGTGACATGCAACATGAAAAACATCATGGGCTCAGCCCAATCCAAACCTATCAGCACACAACAAGTTTGCACACATCTAAATGCATGAAAATACTGTTAGAATGCTAATGTGATGCAATGCATGGAGTTTTAATATCAAATCTATAAAACTCATCCCAAAAATTGCAACAAAAACTCATCAACTTTGAAAACCCCAAAATTTTTCAAATACCCCAAAACCTAGGTTTCAAAATATGAAATGCATGTAAATGAAGGAGATTAGAAGTTTACCAAGTGAAGAAAACTTGAAGGAAGCTTGAAGAAACCTTTGGAAAGAGGTTTGAAGTGAGTGAGAGAGGTTTGGAAGGAGAAAACTCAAAGATATCGAGAGAGAGATCGAGAGAAATGAGAAACGGATCGCGCAGAATCTATATATAAAGGTTCAGTAATTCTCGACAGATGCAGGTATCGAGAGGTGTCGAGCCATCTGTCGAGGTAGGTGTCGAGAAAAACAACTTCGACAGATGCAGATGTCAAGAAGGTGTCGAGAAACAACACAAAGACACAAAAAGAAGCTCGATCGATCCACCAACTGTCGAGAAGCTATGGAGGGGACAGAAACTTCCTCGATCGATCCACCAGGTGTCGAGAAGCTGTCAAGATTGTGATAAGAAAAAGTTAAGAAGCTCGATAGACAGCCAGATATCGTGGAGGTGTCAAGCTAGCTAATAAAGCAGTTTTTTTCGAGAAGAGAAAAACACAGATATGAATGCAATCACGTATGCAACTCAACCAATGATCCAAACAAAAGATTAAGCTCTCAAAATCATCTTTTAACAACAATATTAAGCACATGGATCCCAAAACATACACACACACTAAACAAGTCTAACCAATTTTATATTTCAAAAATAAGTCAAGACAGTTTAGTGAGCATACATTAATGCATGTAAACCTTGTGATAGCCAAATCACATTGTACTTACACATGTATCAAAAGTAGCAAAGAATACTGTATGTTGTGTGTGAAAAAACATCGCAAGATTGCATAAGTGTCTCAAAGTTATGACCATTTGAGATATGAGAAAAGTTCTTTAACTCACACACAATCATAACTGTTTTATGGGGACTATCACCTTCGAGGTACATCCTATAACTCTCACATCTCTTAGAAAACACACTTGCAATCATATTTTAAAGCATTTTTTTCTTTTTGCTTTTATTTCTTTGCATATTTTCTTTTTATTAAGCAAACCATGCATGGGTATATAAGAGGGAAAAGAAATACCCAATTATGTTAAGCTTTTTGACATTGTACTTTTTCTATACCGAAGCATACAGATGTCATTTCATGATTGGCGAGTAATAGTGGTGAAATGGTTATTTATGCCTTTCTCTTAGGATTTTCTAGTCCTACCCATCAAAAAGAGTGATACGAGTGTTAAGTACAAGAGATCACTTAACCTTACTCATTACAAACAAAGAGTCACAAAACTCACTTGCTTAGTTGTACATAAAGATGCTCATCTAAGCTACAAGAGATACAAAATTTAGAAAACTTTGTTTCAATGGTCATTTTAAGGTTCACAAGAACCAATATGCACAGACACACACTGTTTTTGTATTTTTCAATTTTTTTTATTTTTATCTGAAAAATAAAATAAACAAAAACTAAAAACAAACAAACAAACAAAAACATGTTAAACAAAAAAAAATGCATAAAACTAGACTGACTCAAAACAGTAAAGCAACACACACAAGTAATGCAAAAACAAAAACAAGAAGGGGGGAGAGAAAGAAAACGTGAATAAATCACATAAAACCCTTTTCCTTCCACACCTTAGAAGAACTTTTCCTTTTGGCAAACCCTTGAACGGGTGATGAAGGGGAAGGATTGAAACCGTTCAAATTCGAAAGGAACATGAGGGCTTTGAGAAGATCTCCAAGGGGAGCAAGAGAGGTTTAAAGCTGATTATGGTTCCCAAATGCTATCATGCCATTGCTCTGTTGAGTGGCTAACCACTTGTAGCAATTTGGTCGAGTATGACCGACAATACCACAATGATGATAGAGATACTGCTTCTTCTATTTAAGTTTTTGAGAGTTAGCCTTCTTAGTCCTAAGGTTTTTAGTTTCCTTCTTCTCAAGCTTAAGGGGTGCTCCTAAGATGGACTTACCCTTGTCTAGTTTCTCACTAGCTAATTCAGATTTAACATTAATGTTCTCAATTTTAATGTTATTAGCAGGAGGAATAAAAATAATAGTACTAGCAAAAGGAGTATTAGAGGAAGAGAATTCATACCCCAATCTCGTTCAATCAGAAGCCGATTTCTGAATATTGAGCATCTGATCTAGCTTTGCACTTAATGTCCTCTCCAATTGAGTTCTAACTTGAAATAGTTCTGCTTGAAGCTTCTTGGTCTTCTCAGCCAGGAAATTGTTATCGAATCTTAGTGCCCCAATAGTCTGATTTGCTTCATCAAATTTAGTGGAAAGCTCCTCACGGTCAAGTTCCACATCACTGAGCTTCTTGGTGGACAGCCTATAGAGTTTCTCATGCTTTTCAGAAAGCTGGTACAGTTTCTCATAGGCGGTATGGATATCATCTTGCTCATTCATCGTTTCAAACTTAGCATCCACCAATTCTTTTTCTTCTTTTACATCTTTGGTAATCCCTTCAATAGGATTAACAGTGGCAGTGAAGGCATTCAAAATTTCGTCATCATCATTGTCGGAATCATCCTCAAGCTCAGTGTCATTCAAGGTAGCAGCAAGTGCCTTGCTCTTCCCAATACTCTTGAGATATATGGGACACTCTTGTTTCATGTAACCAAAACCTTGACACTCGAAGCATTTAGGTCTAGCGGGAACAGTGTATTGACCGCCATCTCTAATATCCTTCTTCCCTTTATCTTGGCTCTTGAACTGAGAAGAACTAGATTGCCTACGGTCCTTGTCAAAGCCCTTTCCATTTGCATTTTTCATGAATTTCTTGAATTGCCTAGTGATGTAAGACTTCATCTTAGAATCTTCATCGTCTGAAGACTCATCTGTCTCACTGCTCTTGGCTTTTAGTGTCATGCTCTTACCTTTACTTGACTTGCCCATTCTTGTCAACCCTAGCTCGTAGGTTTGTAGATTACCAACCAGCTCTGTCAGAGGAATCTTGTCGATATCCTTTGATTCTTCTATCGCCTTAATCTTAGCATGAAACCTCTCGGGCAAAGATCTGAGCACTTTTCTTACTATCTTGGGTTCAATAATGGTTTTTCCAAGATTGAAAGCTGAGTTCACTATGTCTTTGAACTTGGCATAGAACTCATCGAATGACTCATCCTCCTCCATCTTAATTTCTTCGAAGCTTGTAGTGAGCCTCTGTAACTTCGAATCCTTGACAGCCTTTGTTCCCTCATAGGTTGTCTAGAGAATGATTCATGCTTCCTTACCAGTTTCAGTGGAGGAAATCTTCATGAACTCCTCATTAATGACCGCACTGAATAGGGCATTCAATGCTCCGCTGTTGAAATTGGCCGCCTTGATCTTGGCATCATCCCAATCGGCTGGTGCTTCTGTAGGCTTGGTCCAACCTATCTCTACAGCTTGCCACTCCTTCTCATCTAGTGACTATAAGAAAGCTCCCATGCGTACTTTCTAGTATGCATAGTTAGTACCATCAAACAGTAGAGGTATAATAAAAGAATGACCTCTATCCATGACAAAAGGGTTTAATGGATCACACATAAGGATTAAACTCTAATCAGAGTGTGCCTGCTCTAATACCACTTGATAGGCCACAAACGTGTTGACTCCTTAGATGAATTAAGTTGATTAATTAGCCAAATTATTAATTAATCAATTTAACATGCAGTGGTAGTACAAACAAATCACCAACAAACTAAAGTATGCAGTGAAAAATAAATCGACACAATGATTTGTTTACGAATAGGGAAAACTTACACGGCAAAAACCCCACCAGGTGATTTTAAAGTCACCACTCCCGAAACTCCACTACTATCATAACAAACGGTTACAAGTAAAGGAATCTCAAGTACTTGACCAACCTACAGTTAAACCATTACCCCAATACACAATTAGACTTGTTCTGTAGTGACAATTTCTCCTTTTAATGCACGGCTCCCAAGTACATGACTAACCAAATGCACAGATCCCAGTACGTGACTTCAATCACCAACTAGAGAGAGTTGTTGGCTGCAAAGTTCTTCAATTCATCCACAGGATGAAGATCAAGAAGATGCTTGGTTACAAAACCCTACGGTGCACATTACACAGCAACTTCTTCACAAGAGATGAACTAGGGCATGAACTTTATCCCAGGTCACAAATTGCTTGAACAAAGGTTTTTCAATGCTTGTGGAACTTGTGTACCTTTTTACAGCCCTTAAAATAATCCTTTTATATGCCTAGGGTTAGAAGAAAAGAAGTCCCAAAGACACATGTACGGATTGGAATCAAAACAGAACTTAGAATCTGTTTTTCTTAAATCTCAACAGCTAGAGGTGTCAAGGTGCTTTCGAGCAACTATTGAGCCTCGGGGCTGAACAGCTTCTTAAAGCTCGATAAATGCAGCTGTCGAGCCAAGTGTCGAGTTTTAAAATCTGACACTTCTTCAACTTGAATCTTGGACAACTTGGATAGCTTTAACACGTGTTGGGGACATATTTTTATGTAATTGTCATATCCTTTGACAAAACGTACTTTACTTGTATTTGGGTAAATCTAAGTAGGCTCAAGATGATCATTACAATTGGTTAAATTAAAGACATGAAGATTACTCAAGAACTGCTTAAGAAAAGTGCAAACTGCAGGTCTCGATACCTCCTCAACAGAATCTCGATCTGTCGAGATTCATTAAAGCTTGACAGATGTCTCAATCGATTGAGCTTACGGAAGTCAAATTATAGCCAGCAATGTTTTTACTCTAAAAGACTAATTGTTTATGGGTTTGTATAATTCTTATTGGATTAGGAAAACCCAAGGTTTGTATAAACCTATTTGGAATAGGAGAGCCCAGTAAGCTCCTATTTAAAGGAGGTGGAAAAAGAAAAACCTAACCCTAGAGAGCTTTATAAGGTTTTCATTTTGAAACCCTAGCCTCCTCTTATAGAATAAAGAGTTCTTACGGCGTTTCTTGTACGCCTTTGGGTTTTGTAACCAAGTAAAGTCTCTTGCACCAAAATTGAAGATCTTATTGGTGTTTCTATGTGAAACTATTGCAAATCAACAACAACAATCAAAGGGTTGCTGTGGAGTTAGTCACGTACTGGGATTCGTGCAAAGGAGTAAGCCGCATACTGGGATCCGCGCATCAAATTAGTTAGTTACGTACTGGAAGCCGTGCATCAAAAGGAGAAACTGTCACTACAGAACAAGTCCAATTGTGTATTGGTGTAAGAGTTCAACTATAGGTTGGTAAGGTACTGTGATTACTTTACTTGTAATCGATTGTTGTGATAATAGTGGAGTTTCGGGACTGGTGACCTTAAATCACCCGGTGGGATTTTTGCCGTTAGGTTTTCCCCATTCGTAAACAAATCACCGTGTCAATTTTATTTCTGCTGCATACTTTAATTTATTGGTAATTTGTTTGTGCTGCCATGTGAATTTGCATATTAACTTGATTAATTAAAAACTTGGCTAATTCATCATAAGGGGTCAACGCATTTGTGGCCTATCAGGTGGTATCAGAGCAGGCACACTCTGATTAGGTTTTAATCTTTAATGTGTGATCCATTGGCCCCTGTTGTCATGAAAACTCTTGATTGTTTTGATTTGTATGATCTTGTGTTGAGTGATGATGATGATATTCATGATGCATATTGCAAGCTTTATAATTTTTGTATGAAATCTCTTGAGTGTTCTACAAAATTAAAAGCTAAATTTAAAAAGGTCAAGCTTGAAAAAGATGATTTGATTGCAAAATTGGATGAAGCCACTAATTTGAATGAGAACTTTAAAAATCAAATTTCATTTCAGGTGGACAAAATTAAGAGTTTGGAAAAGCAACTAGTTGAATTTAAAACTGAAGTTGAAAAATTAACTAGTGCCAAACTTGTTGTTGAGCCTAACTCAAAAGAAAATGATTTTTATATTCCCCCATTCAAAATGAATAATGAAGAGTTGAAGGCTAATATTGCTAGGATAGACAAAGGTAAACAATCTGATGTTAACGCTGAAGTTTCTAAACCTATGTCTAAAACTCCTCTTAGGTTGAATAAAAATTCTGAATTTGTTCCTACTTGTCATCATTGTCATATTGTTAGTCATATTAGGTTAAATTGTCCTAAGTTGAGGTCTTTGTCAACCTCTAAGGTTAGACCTCCTGCTGGGAAACCGAGTAGCTCTAAAACTGCTCATGTTTGTCACCATTGTGGTGTTTCTGGACACATTCGTCTTAATTGCTTAAAGTTGTATCCTCATAAGCAATTGTCCAAACAATCACAGGTTTCCTCTCAAGGACCTACACCCTTGTTTGGAGAGTTATTAAAAGCCTTGAGCTTTTTAACTCAATTTCAGGAAAATTTTAATTCTTCTATGTCCTTTAGTAATCATACTAGGACACGTGCCTTTACATCTTCACGGCCAAAGACTCGTGCTGTGTGGGTGAGAAAAAAGTCTAAGACTTAATTTTCTTTTCTGTTTGTCCTCTGCTTTAATTCTTTCTATCTAAAGTAGGACTTTCTTTGCTTGATTTCTTATCTGCTTTTAGAATCATGTTATCATGCACCTACATCCTTCTATCATGTTTTCATCAATTGCATCTTTCTGTCATGTTTTCATGTTGTTTTTCTATTTTTGTTTAGTTGTTTAGTTTTTATTTTGTTTTATTTTCAAAATAAATTTTAAAAAAAAAAGGAAATATTAAAAAATACAAAAACAGTGTGTGTATGTGCACATTGGTTCTTGTGAGCCTTAAAATGGCCATTGAAACAGAGTTTTTTAAATTTTGTATCTCTTGTAGCTTAGATGAGCATCCTTATGAACGACTAAGTAAGTGAGCTTTGTAGCTCGTGGTTTGTGATAAGTAAGGTTAAGTTATCTTTTGTACTTAACACTCGTATCACTCTTTTTGACGGGTAGGATTAGAAAATCCTAAGAGAAAAGCGTAAATAACCATCTCACCACTGTTACTCGCCAATCATGAAATGACATCTGTATGCTTCGGCATAGCAAAAATACAATGTCAGAAAACTTAACATAATTGGGTATTTCTTTTCTCTCTCTTATATGTCCATGCATGATATGCTTAATAAAAGAAAATATGCAAAGAAAATAAAAAGTAAAAAGAACAAAATACTTTAAAATATGATTACAAGCGTGTTTTCTAGGAGATGTGGGAGTTATAGGATGTACCTCGAAGGTGATAGTCCCCATCAAACAGTTATGATTGTGTGTGAGTTAAAGTGATTTTCTCATATCTCAAATCGTTATAACTTTGAGATACTTATGCAATCTTGCGATGTTTTTCACACACAACACACAATATTCTTTGCTACTTTTGATACATGTACAAGTACAATGTGATTTGGCCATCACAAGGTTTACATGCGTTGATGTATGCTCACTAAACTGTCTTAACTTATTTTTAAAAATAAAAATTGGTTAGAATTGTTTAGTGCGTGTGTGTGTGTTTTGGATCAAAATGCATGACATTTTTCTTGTTGAGAGATGTTTTTGAGAGGTTAATATGTTGTTTGGATCTTTGGTTGAGTTGCATGCTTAATTGCTTTCACATCTGTGTTTTCTCTTCTTGAAAAAAATTGGTTTTAAGCCATCTCGACACCTCTCGATACCTGGCTTATCTGTCGAGATCTTTAGTTGCATCTTATCGCAATCTCGATACCTCTCGATAGCTAGGTGGATCGATCGAGATATCTTCTGTCTGCTCGATAAATCCTCGACACCTTCTCGATCCATCGAGGTTAGCTCGATAGCTTCTCGACACCTCCCAATCGATTGAGATACTCTTGCATGCATTTCATCTTTCTTTGTTTTGCATGTTTTGCATGTTTTCCCTTCGTGTCCATAGCATCTTGTTTTTCTTTCTCTTGTAGGTCTATGGTTCCTTGTTCTCCTCGTTCCCTCTCTATCTATTTTCTGTCTTTCTCCGATTAAGTCTTTTGGCTTTTTATACCCTTTGTCAATCATATCAAAAAATGGGAGAAATTTGAGTTTTTTATGTCATTCCTCAGGGGGAGTAATAGACTTAGGAGGAGAACTTCATGTTAAAGGAAGGAAAGTTTTTGTTGTAACTAACTTAGGAGGAGAGTTAGTTTGATACACATTGATATTGATATATTTTTATATTGTGTATCTTTTGGTTTTGTAACCATTTTTACATACATGATGCTTATCAAGTGGTATATGTGATAATGTATGTATTTCACTCTTTATCTCACATGTATTATTTCTTTTCTCTATTTATACACATGTTTCTTGTTTATTCAACTTGTCATTGTTTACCACATGGTACCTTGATGTGTTTTGTTTAGTGTCTTTCAGGAAAGACAAGTTAAAACCAAGTCAAGATTCCAAACCTTCTTCTTGCAGCAACTTTCAAGGTTCAAATCTTTTAGACTAGGCTAATTTATTCTTGAATAGAATGTATTCTAGGACATTCAATGTACTCTTGTGGTTTTGTCATGGATTGCCAAAGGGAGAGATTGTTGGGGACATATTTTTATGTAATTGGCATATCATTTGACAAAACACACTTTACTTGTATTTGGGTAAATCTAAGTAGGCTCAAGATAAACATTACAAGTGGTTAAATTGAAGACATGAAGATTACTCAAGAACTGCTCAAGAAAAGTGCAAACTGCAGGTCTCGATACCTCCTTGACAGAATCTTGATCTGTCGAGATTCATTAAAGCTCGACAGATATCTCGATTGATCGAGCTTACGAGAGTCAGATTATAGCCAGCAACATTTTTACTCTAAAAGGCTAATTGTTTATGGATTTGTATAATTCTTATTGGACTAAGAAAGCTCAAAGTTTGTATAAACCTATTTGGAATAGAAGAGCCCATTAAGCTCCTATTTAAAGGAGGTGGAAAAAGAAAAACCTAACCCTAGAGAGCTTCATAAGGTTTTCTTTTTGAAACCCTAGCCTCCTCATACAGAATAAAGAGTTTTTGCTGCGTTCCTTGTACGCCTTTGAGTTTTGTAACCAAGCAAAGTCTCTTGCACCAACATTAAAGATCTTATTCGTGTTTCTATGTGAAGCTACTGCAAATCAACTACAACAATCAAAGGGTTGCTGTGGAGTTGGTCACGTACTGGGATTCGTGCAAAAGAGTAAGCCACGTACTGGGATCCGCGCATCAAATTGGTTAGTCACATACTAGGAGCCGTGCATCAAAAGGAGAAACTGTCACTACAAAACAAGTCTAATTGGGTATTGTAGGTTGGTAAAGTACTGTGATTCCTTTACTTGTAACCGCTTGTTGTGATAATAGTGGAGTTTCGGGAGTGATGGCCTTAAATCACCTGGTGGGGTTTTTGCCGTTAGGTTTTTCCCATTATTATACAAATCACCATGTCAATTTTATTTCCGCTGCATACTTTAGTTTATTGGTGATTCGTTTGTGCTGCCACGTGAATTTGCATGTTAACTTGATTAATTAAAAACTTGGCTAATTGATCAATTTAATTCATCACAAAGGGTCAACGCATTTATGGCCTAGCAACACGTGATCTTGAAACTTTGTTTCTTGAAGTATTAAAATCATCCCAAAGCTACCCAAATACAAGCTGAGTGCGTTTTATCAAAGGATAAGCCAATTACATAAAAGCTGAGTGCGTTTTATCAAAGGATAAACTAACTTGTAACACATACATCCTAACAGTATCCAACCAACATTTTAAGCTCTCATAATCATCTCTCAATCAAGAAAAATGTCATGCATTTAGATCCAAAACACACACACATACACACTAAACAAATCTAACCAATTTTATATTTCAAAAATAAGTTAAGACAATTTAGTGAGTATAAATTAACACAAGTAAACCTTGTGATGGCCAAATCACATTGTTCCTGCACATGTATTAAAAGTAGCAAAGAATATTGCGCGTTGTGTTTGAAAAATATCGCAAAATTGCATAAGTGTCCCTTTGTTATGACGATATTAGATATGAGTAAATCAATTTAACTCACACACGATCATAACTGCTTGATGAGGACTATCACCTTCGAGGTACATCCAATAACTCCCACATCTCCTAAAATACACGCTTCCAATCATGTTTTATAGGATTTTGATTTATTTGCTTCAATTTTCTTTGCATATTTTTCTTTTATTAAGTATACCATGCACGGGCATATAATAGAGAGAAAAGAAATACCCAATTATGTTAAGTTTTTTAACATTGCACTTTTACTATGCCGAAGCATACAGATGTCATTTCATGATTGGCAGACAATAGTGGTGAAATGGTTATTTATGCCTTTCTCTTAAGATTTTCTAGTCATTCCCATAAAAAAGAGTGATACGAGTGTTAAGTACAAGAGATAACTTAATCTTGCTCATTACAAATAAGAGCCACAAAGTTCACTTTCTTAGTTGTGTATAAAGATGCTCATCTAAGTTACAAGTGATACAAAGTTTAGAAAAAAATTGTTTCATTGGCCATTCAAAGTACAGAAGTACCAATGTACACAAACACACACTGTTTTTGTATTTTTCTGATTTTTCAATTTTTTTTTATTTTTATGAATGAAAGCAAAATAAAACAAAACTAAAAAACAAACAAACAAACAAACAAACAAAAACATGTCAACCAAAAAAATGCATAAAAAAAACTAGACTGTCTCAAAATAAGAGAGCAAAACACCCAAGTAATGCAAAAACAAAAACAAGAGAGGAAGAGAGAAAAAAAGTGACTAAATCGCTTAGAGCCTTTTTCCTTCCACACCTTGGAAAAACCTTTCCTTTTGGCGAACCCTGAACATGCGGAGAGGGGGAAGAGTTGCAACCATTCAAGTTTGTAAGGAACATGAGGGCTTTAAGGAGATCTCCAAGATGATGAAAAGAGGATGGAAACTAACTCAAGTTTCCTGAAGAGACCATGTTGTTGCTCTGTTGAGTGACTTACCTCTTGTAGCAATTTGGTCAAGTGTGTCCAGTTGCTCCACAATGATGACAAAGATGCTGCTTCTTCTCTTTGAACTTTTGAGCATTACTCTTCTTAGCCCTAGGGTTTTTGATTTCTTTCTTAACAAGCTTAGAGAGTGCTCCTAAGATAGATTTATCCTTGTCTATTTTCTCACTAGCTATCACATTTTTAGCATCATTATTCTCAAATTCAATATTATTAGCAGGAGAAACAAAAACAATTGTACTAGAAGAAGTGATATTAGGAAAAGAGAATCATACACTAAACCAGTTCGATCGGAGACAGATTTCTATATGCTAAGCATCTCATCAAGCTTTGCACTTGAGGTCCTCTCCAACTGAGCTCTAACTTGGAACAATTCCGCCTCAAGCTTCTTAATCTTCTCAACTGAGAAATTATTTTCAAACCTCAATACTTTAATGGTCTGATTTGCTTCATCAAACTTTGTGGAGAGTTGTTCTCGCTCAAGCTCCATCACTGAGTTTCTTGGTGGCCAACCTATACAACTTTTCATACTTTTCGAAGATCTTGTATAACTTTGCATAGGCTGTGTGGATGTCATCTTGCTCATCCATCTTCTTAAACTTTGATTCCACCAAGTTTTCTTCTTCATCCATATCTTCTGCAATCCTCTCAGTGGAATTAACAGTGGCGATGAATATATTTAGGATTCGATCATCTTCATTTTCAGAATCATCCTCAGGTTTAGTGTCACTCAAGGTAGCAGCAAGTGATTTGCTTTTCCCAATAGACGTGAAATAAGTAGGGCACTCTTATTTCATGTGATCAAAGCCTTGACACCCAAAACGCTTGGGTCTTGAGGGAACAGTATACTGACCACTATCCCTAGCATTCTTCTTCCCTTTGTCTTGGCTCTTAGACTGAGAAGAACTTGATTGGGTACGGTCCTTGTCGAAACCCTTTGCATTGGTATTTTTCATGAATTTCTTGAACTGTCGAGTGATGTAGGACTTCATTTTAGAATCTTCATTGTTGGAAGACTCATCCGTGTCACTACTCTTTGCTTTCAATGCCATGCTCTTGCCCTTGCTTAACTTCTCGATCCTAGACAAACCCAACTCATAGGTCTGCAAATTTCTAACTAACTCTGTCAATGGAATTTTGTCAATATCCTTTGACTCCTCAATCGCGGTGATCTTAGCATGGAATCTTTTGGGCAAAGATCTAAGCACCTTTCTCACAATCTTGGGTTCGAGAATGGTTTTCCCAAGATTAAAAGCTGAGCTTACTATCCTTAAGCCTGGCATAAAACTTATCAAATGACTCATCCTCTTCCATCTTAATTTCTTCAAGCTAGTAGTGAGTCTCTGAAACTTCGAATCCTTGATAGCCTTGGTTCTCTCATAGGTTGTCTAAAGAATGGTCCATGCTTCCTTTGCAGTTTCAGTGGAGGATATCTTCTTGAACTCTTTATTTGTGACTGCACTGAATAAAGTGTATTCACTACCTTGCTATTGAAATTTCTAGCCTTGATCTTTGCATCATTCTAGTCAGCCGGCGCTTCCTTCGTCTTGGTCCAGCCTATCTCCATAGTTTGCCACACTTTCTCATTTAAAGACTGTAAAAAAACTCTTATGCGTACTTTCCAATATGCATCGTTAATGTCATCAAATAAAAGAGGTACAATGAGTGACTGTCCTCTATCCATGACAAACAGGGTCCAATAAATCACACAACAAAGATTAAACCCTAATCAGAGTGTGCCGACTCTAATACCACTTGATAGGCCAAAATTATATTGACCCCTTGTGATGAATTAATTGATTAATTACCCAAATTTATTAATTAATCAATTTAACATGCAATGTACGTGGCAGCATAAATAAATCACCAACTAAAATATAATGCAGCGAAAAATAAAAAGTTGACACGGTGATTTGTTTATGAATAGGAAAAATCTCCAAGACAAAAATCTCACCAGGTGATTTTAAAGTCACCACTCTCGAGAATCCACTATTATCAAAATAAGAGGTTACAAATAAAAGAATCTTAGTACCTTATAACAACCTACAGATGAACCCTTACCCCAATACACAATTGGACTTATTCTGTAGTGACAATCTCTCTTTATATTGCATGGCTCCTAGTACGTGACTAATCAAAAGATGCGCGAATACCAGTACGCAACTTGATCACTAACTTGAGAAGGATGTTGGCTGTAAAGTTCTTCTGTTCATCACACTATGAAGATCATGAAGTTGCTTGGTCGCAAAACCCTATGGTGTACAAACACAATAGCTTCTTCAAGAGAAAGCAGAACTAGTGCAAACTAGCTTTCCAGTCACACTTTTCTTCACACTTGTGTAATTGTGCTCTTGTGCAACTGTGTAACTTGTGACGGCCCTTAAAATAATCCTTATATATGTTCAGAGTTGTGAGAAAATAAAACCCAAACATACATTCACAAATTGGATGAAAATTAGCTCTGAAAAACTGAACTTCATAAATCTCAACAGATACCCTATCTGTCGAGCAACTGTCGAGCCTCAGGCTGAAACAGCTCTTTTAAACCTCGATAAATACTAGCTGTCGAGCTTTAAAATCCTACACTTCAATTCTTGAATCTTGGACAGATTTGCATGACTTCAATACTTAGACTTGAACCTTTGTTCCTTGAAGTATTAAACACATCCTAGATCTACCCAATTACAAGTAAAGTTCTTTTTGTCAAATGATTAGCCAATTACATAAAATGTTGACATATGTTTCTAACATGAATCACATATGTCCTAACATCCACGGTCACATTCAATCCCACCATTGATAATGTTGGTGATTACACCATAACCTAGGACTCAACCAGCTGAAGTGTCAGAAGAAGAAGGTCTCCAATTTCCAGTGAGACATCTTGGCTAGATGGTTTGTTTCCTTGTGCAGTCATCCAAAACCATATGGCTGTCTTGAATGATATGATGGGGTTTGTGACTACAAGATCTAGATTGTTTAAGAGATTGACTCCAATGGCTTTTCCTGCTTGATCGTAGTTGTAGTTGTAATTGCTAACATGTCAATTAAATGATCAAAGTCAGGATCAAAGTTTTTGATTTTTGTATCATAGTAATACTATTGACACAAATTTTTCCCAACTGCTGACCTATATACTTGTTGTGACATGAGCAACATCAATTCATCTAATTCCACCACTAACATGAGTTTTATTATGTACCAATCACAACAAATCATATCAACCATATTTGTGAAAATTTGTATTAAAATTAAATTGCATCCCTAACTTATAATTGAAAATTTTGTATTATGTTAAAGACTTACTAAGTAAGTTGGATAGGTCCTCGACCATAATATTGATCTCCGAATTGCCTGTTAACTTCCTAAACAAAGCAATATCCCTATGCATATGGTCCATGTAGAGAGGGAAAATTCCCGGCCTATCACAAGCTGACACGTCATGCCACAAAGTCCACAAAGTATGGCTAATTACAAAGCATCATAGACTGCTACTGGAAATTTGCCAAATTTCATTAAGGTAAAAACATGAAAAGCATGCAAAATGCTAATCACATGGAGGCGCGTGTAAGCGATGATGCAAGCGAATCCGGCTGTGTAAGCGATGACCTAAGCAATCCTGCTATGTAAGCGATGATACAAGCAGACCAATCAAGCTGTGACATGTGTCACCAATCAGACTCCGCCACGTGTCGCTCACCTACCACAAAACTCCTATAAATAGAAGCCTTCCTAAGGCATTTGGAGGGGAGGAAGAGATCTGAAGACATCTAGAGGAGGACACCAAGCCATCTAGAGCACAAACAACAACAAAGAAGTATTGAAGCTCTGCTGGAATCAAGCCCTGAAGCCTCTAAGAACTTCAAGAACTTCAACCTTCGAATACAAAGAACATTCGAAGCCAAATCATCCAAATCATCCTCCTAGATCTCGAAGCTCACTAGAATCAAACTTAAAAGCCTCCAGAAACCTCAAAAACCACAAATCAACGAAGCTCTACGGATTCAAGCCTCCAAAGCCCCGAAGAACTTCCACCACAAACCTTCGAACACGAAGAACATTCGAAGCTAAATCATCCAAATCACTTGTCTAGATCTTAAAAGTCACTGGAATCAAGCTCAAAAGCCTCCAGAAACTTCATAAACCACAAATTAGTGAAGCTCTAAGGATTCAAGCCTTTAAAGCCCCGAAGAACTTCCACCACAAACTTTCGAAAAAGAAGAACGCACGAAGAACACAAGAAGAACGTGAAGAACGAAAGATTTCCGACAAGCTCATAGCCAGAAATTCATTGTAATTCCGTTTCAAAGATCTTCGATCTATCCTTTAGCCAAGTTGAAGGATATTTTGTATTCAAATCAAAATCACATCACAAATCTTTTAAGGAGATCGAATCAGAGGATCACTCTTTGTAATTATAGAGAATTGTACCACACATTCATCAATACAAATTCGTATTTGCGGAACTATTTTACTCGTTTGATTTATTTCCAACCGAGAAATTTAGTGTTCCACAGTCCATCAAGTGCAGTAGACCACCCTCCTACACAAAATATAATCATCTTTTCCAATTAAAATAAAGCCAATCCCACAAATTAAAACAAACAACTAGTATTCGATGACAAAAGACTTTACCAATTGAACTAACTGGAAAGCCAAGATGACTACCTCACTTACCTTGGCAAGACAACTTCATTATCATAACTTATGTATGTTTTTATATATTAGCAAAATTTATAGCCTAGTATTCTTTTCTTTTTTATATATAAGATAGAAATTTTACTCTAACATAATTTAAGTGTATATATGTGTTAAACTTTCTCTTAAAGACTAAAACTCCGACCCTTGCCCCTCACACCCCACAAGCACTTATACACGTGGAGCGTCCAACGCACTAAAGATGTGCGGTGCTACAGCCTAGCATTCTTAATTATATGAAAAATATGTAATACCAAACACACACTTAAATATTATATTATATTGGAGATACTTATTGCAATAATGGCATGTTTGTCATTCTCATTTTGTAAAACTATAAATCTTTGAGTAGTTCTAGGGGCACAATATTTTTCACTTGTTGTAATTAGAGTAATTCTAGGGACAATAGTTGTGACTAAAGTGAGCAGTCCTCAAAGTGTCCAAAGTGGGGTTGTGATGGTAGCGGACTTGATGGATTTGGTGTTGAGAAGCTGGAATGTTGCCAAAGTTCGAAACACCCTCCTTCCCTATGAAGCAGATGTAGTCCTTAGCATCCCAATTAGCCCGTGCTTGCCGGAAGACTCTGTCATCTGGGCTGGGACTACAAATGGCTTATTTACTGTCAAAAGTGCTTACGGGGTGGCACAGAAGTGGTTAAGAGACGTGAGAATTAGACCTGAGGTGGGTGGCTGCTCTGACAACTCTAAAATGAGAGCCATGTGGAAGATGGTCTGGCAATTGAATTGCCCATCGAAGATTAGACATTTTTTGTGGCGCGCCTGTAAAAATATACTTCCAACGAAGAGTCGGTTGCGGAGTAGGGGGGTGGGTCAGGATGAGGTGTGTATGCTGTGTGATGGCCGTGAGACCTCTGGGCATATTTTGTGGGGGCTGTAGTTATGCTAAGAGGGTTTGGAGCGACACAAAAATCAAGCTGCCCCTGATTCCTGACCTTTTGGGGGATTTTGCCGATGTGTTGTGGGAAATAATGGAGGTTCGGCCCTCCACTGACTGGGTGACCTTCGCTGTTACTTCATGGAGCTTGTGGAATAACAGAAATGTAATAGTCCATGGTGGGCTGTGTAAGGGGCCGGAGGCGCTAACCAAGGCTGTGCGGGAGTATGTTGAGGAAATCAAGCAAGTGCCGACTCCTCAGGTGCGTGTTCTTCATCCTTCCGCTGGTTGTTGGTCACCCCCAAAGGGGGGCTGGTTTAAAGTCAATACTGATGGTGCAGTATTTAGTGAAGTGGGGTGCTGCGGGATTGGGGTGGTCATTAGAAATGAGAAGGGTCTTCTAATGGGGTCAATGTGCAAAAGGTTAGACCTGCCACTGGGTGCCTTAGAAACTGAAGCGGGAGCGGTGGAAGAGGGTGTCCTCCTTGCTTGGGATCTTGGCCTTAAGAAGATTGTTCTAGAAAGCGACTCACAGATTATGGTCCTTGCTCTGCTTGAGAAATCCCGGCCTCCATATAGTATTTTAAAGGTGGTCGAAGGTGTTAAAATGGAACTAAACCATTTTGATATGTGGGAAGTGTCCCATACCCGTAGAAATTGTAATTCTACGGCTCATATCCTGGCAAGACATGCCAAATTGATTAATGATTGTATCATTTGGGTGGAGGACACTCCTCCCTTAATTGAAGTGCAAGTCCAGCATGATGTAATATCTGTAAACTCTGTTTCAGTTTAATGAAGTTATTTCTGGTGTGTATCAAAAAAAAAAGAAAATTGAAACACCTTGTTAGGTCCTTAACACAACTTGAAGTAGTACTGAAACTAAGTAAATAACCTGTGGTCTCATGAGAGGTTTGACCAAAGAAAGCCGCAAGCTCCCTTTTACGTGTAGTAACATCACCAGTTGTGCCAAAGGCACTTAAAGATTGGGCAGCAGTTATGAAAGCATTGTAAGTGTAGAATCCATGACTACATGCTTGATCGTTTCGATGTTTAAGCATACTTTCAAAAAGATACGAGCTGATGAGGCTGCTAACATCGCCATTACAACCAAGCAAGAAGGAAGCTGAGAAAAGTATCAAAGTAAAGAGCTTCATTTTTTTTTTTTTTTTTTTTTTTTTTGCTTTGAGAATGTGTGTTCAAAACAACGGTGTGTATGTAACTATATATAGGAAAGTGTTATGGGTTTATCTGGACTATACTTTTCTAGCAGGACAAAATGGATCGGTTAAGCCGGACTCGATCTTCATCGACCCAATTTCTAGTCCATTTCTTTGTGGTAAATCGTGCTGTTTAGGCTGTATTTTATGTCTTGTTTTGTGGATGGACCATCCAGGGCCGGACCCACTTCATCGTGGCGGAAATATTATACTACGGAAAATGATGAAAAAAGATGTTTGGATTTCTAGATGATGGTTAATTTCATGGCAATTTTTTTTGTTAATGTTGAGTTTTAATTTTGTAATGTAAAGGGGTATTGAGGGCTAAATTCAAAGACAAGTTCGGGTAGTGTGAAATTGGAATTCATGGTCATGCGAGCACATTCTCGGTCACCCAAGCTCTAGGCAAAAAATCTCGGTGAACTCTCAATCGACCAAAATCCTGCTAAAAAATATTTTGAGATTTGCTCCAATTGTCTTTTTGGCGACAAACTCTAGCCCAAAACCCTACATAACTATATGTAAATTAACCCTAAACTCAAGAGAAGGAAGACAGCTAAATAAATAACTTTGAACTCAATATTCTTGTCTTCCAACCTTCTCCAATTGTGAAATCATTGGGAGGAGAATTCATCACCCAACACAAGATCTACACCTGTGTTGTTGGAAATCATAGAGACTATAAAAATCAATTTTGCAGTCAGCTAGCAATCGACTTGTGATGTTGGATTACTTTAAAGACAGAGGTTGGGTCAATAGTTGCAGCAAGAGAGTAGAGCTTGAACATAGTGTTAAGTTACTTGTACAGGAGATCTTATAAGTCAACTTATGTCGCAACTTTTTCATGGTGGATTTGCCGAACTTAGCTAGGTCTTACTGTTGGGTTTTCACTTCGTGAACAACTCCTCATCTTGTGAGGGTAATTATTCTTGTTGTGATTGTTTTATCCATATTACACTTGTAACCGCCTAATTAACAACTTGAACTTGATATTGATTAATTGCTTTAAATTAATAGTAATGTTGGGGACATATTTTGTAGTTGGCATATCCTTTGACAAAACGCACTTTACTTGTATTTGGGTAAATCTAAGTAGGTTCAAGATGATCATTACAAGTGGTTAAATTGAAGACATGAAGATTACTCAAGAACTGCTCAAGAAAAGTGCAAACTGCAGGTCTCGATACCTCCTCGACAGAATCTCGATCTGTCGAGATTCATTAAAGCTCGACAGATGTCCCGATCGATCGAGCTTACGGGTTTCAGATTATAGCCAGCAACGTTTTTATTCTAAAAGGCTAATTGTTTATGGGTTTGTATAATTCTTATTGGACTAGGAAAACCCAAGGTTTGTGTAAACCTATTTGGAATAGGAGAGCCCATTAAGCTCCTATTTAAAGGAGGTGGAAAAAGAAAAACCTAACCCTAGAGAGCTTCATAAGGTTTTCTTTTTGAAACCCTAGCCTCCTCCTACAGAAGAAAGAGTTCTTGCTGCGTTTCTTGTACGCCTTAGGGTTTTGTAACCAAGCAAAGTCTCTTGCACCAACATTGAAAATCTTATTAGTGTTTCTATGTGAAGCTGCTGCAAATCAACTACAACAATCAAAGGGTTGTTGTGGAGTGAGTCACGTACTGGGATTCGTGCAAAGGAGTAAGCCGCGTACTGGGATCCGCGCATCAAATTGGTTAGTCACGTACTGGGAGCCATGCATTGAAAAGCAGAAATTGTCACTACAGAACAAGTCCAATTGGGTATTGGGGTAAGAGTTCAACTGTAGGTTGGTGAGGTACTGGGATTCCTTACTTGTAACTGCTTGTTGTGATAATAGTGGAGTTTCGGGAGTGGTGACCTTAAATCACCCGGTGGGGTTTTTGCCGTAAGGGTTTTCCCCATTCGTGAACAAATCACCGTGTTATTTATTTTCCGCTGCATATCTTAGTTTGGTGATTTGTTTGTGCTGCCACGTGATATTATCTGTTAATTTGATTAATTAATAACTGGGCTAATTTAATTAATCTAATTATCACAAGGGGTCAACGCATTTGTGGCCTGTCAAGTGGTATCAGAGCAGGCACACTCTGATTAGGGTTTAATCTTTGATGTGTGATCCATTGACCCATGTTATCATGGAAACTCTTGATTGTTTTTATTTGCATGATCTTGTGTTGAATGATGATGATGATATTCATGATGCCTACTGCAAGCTTTATAATTTTTGTATGA
Organism: Castanopsis chinensis; assembly: GCA_032878915.1. Classification (NCBI taxonomy): domain Eukaryota; kingdom Viridiplantae; phylum Streptophyta; class Magnoliopsida; order Fagales; family Fagaceae; genus Castanopsis; species Castanopsis chinensis. The sequence goes on along the minus strand of JAVQMG010000121.1, from coordinate 23,401,606 downwards.
AATCTCTTGAGTGTTCTACAAAATTAAAAGCTAAATTTAAAAAGGTCAAGCTTGAAAAAGATGATTTGATTGCAAAATTGGATGAAGCCACTAATTTGAATGAGAATTTTAAAAATCAAATTTCATCTCAGGTGGACAAAATTAAGAGTTTGGAAGAGCAACTAGTTGAATTTAAAACTGAGGTTGAAAAATTATCTCAGGGGGAGTAATAGACTTAGGAGGAGAACTTCATGTTAAAGGGAAGAATGTTTTTGTTGTAACTAACTTAGGGGGAGAGTTAGTGAGTTAATACACATTGATATTGATTGATATATTTTTTTTGTGTGTTGTGTATCTTTTGGTTTTTGTAACCATTTTTTTTACATACATGATACTTATCAAGTGGTATATGTGATGATGTATGTGTTTCACTCTTTATCTCACATGTGTTGTTTCTTTTCTCTATTTATACACATGTTTCTTGTTTATTTAACTTGTCATTATTTTCCACATGGTACCTTGATGTGTTTTGTTTAGTGCCTTTCAGGAAAGACAGGTTAAAGCCAAGTCAAGATTCCGAACCTTCTTCTTGCAGCAACTTCTAAGGTTCAAATCTTTTAGACTAGGCTTATTTGTACTTGAGTAGAATGTATTCTAGGACATTCAATGTACTCTTGTGGTTTTGTCACGGATTGCCAAAGGGGGAGATTGTTGGGGACATATTTTGTAGTTGGCATATCCTTTGACAAAACGCACTTTACTTGTATTTGGGTAAATCTAAGTAGGTTCAAGATGATCATTACAAGTGGTTAAATTGAAGACATGAAGATTACTCAAGAACTGCTCAAGAAAAGTGCAAACTGCAGGTCTCGACACCTCCTCGATACCTCTCGACACATAGCTGTCTGTCGAGCTTCATAGACTCTTTCTTATCGCAGTCTCGATAGATACCTCGACACCTTCTGGATCGATCGAGAAACTTTCTGTCTGCTCGATAGATCCTCGATACCTTCTCGATCCATCGAGGTATGCTCGATAGCTTCTCGACACCTCTCGATCCATCGAGATACCCTTGCATGCATTTCATCCTTCTTTATTTTGCATGTTTTTCCCTTTGTGTCCATAGCATCTTGTTTTTCTTTCTCTTGTAGGTCTATGGTTCCTTGTTCTCCTCTTTCCTTCTTTATCTGTTTTCTGTCTCTCTCCGGTCAAGTCTTTTGGCTTTTTATACCCTTTGACAATCGTGTCAAAAAGGGGGAGAAATTTGAGAATTGAATGTCATTCCTCAGGGGGAGTAATAGACTTAGGAGGAGAACTTCATGTTAAAGGGAAGAATGTTTTTGTTGTAACTAACTTAGGGGGAGAGTTAGTGAGTTGATACACATTGATATTGATTGATATATTTTTTTTATCTCCCCCTTTGGCAATCCGTGACAAAACCACAAGAGTACATTGAATGTCCTAGAATACATTCTACTCAAGTACAAATAAGCCTAGTCTAAAAGATTTGAACCTTAGAAGTTGCTGCAAGAAGAAGGTTCGGAATCTTGACTTGGCTTTAACCTGTCTTTCCTGAAAGGCACTAAACAAAACACATCAAGGTACCATGTGGAAAATAATGACAAGTTAAATAAACAAGAAACATGTGTATAAATAGAGAAAAGAAACAACACATGTGAGATAAAGAGTGAAACACATACATCATCACATATACCACTTGATAAATATCATGTATGTAAAAAAAATGGTTACAAAAACCAAAAGATACACAACACACAAAAAAAATATATCAATCAATATCAATGTGTATCAACTCACTAACTCTCCCCCTAAGTTAGTTACAACAAAAACATTCTTCCCTTTAACATGAAGTTCTCCTCCTAAGTCTATTACTCCCCCTGAGGAATGACATTCAATTCTCAAATTTCTCCCCCTTTTTGACACGATTGTCAAAGGGTATAAAAAGCCAAAAGACTTGACCGGAGAGAGACAGAAAACAGATAAAGAAGGAAAGAGGAGAACAAGGAACCATAGACCTACAAGAGAAAGAAAAACAAGATGCTATGGACACAAAGGGAAAAACATGCAAAATAAAGAAGGATGAAATGCATGCAAGGGTATCTCGATGGATCGAGAGGTGTCGAGAAGCTATCGAGCATACCTCGATGGATCGAGAAGGTATCGAGGATCTATCGAGCAGACAGAAAGTTTCTCGATCGATCCAAAAGGTGTCGAGGTATCTATCGAGACTGCGATAAGAAAGAGTCTATGAAGCTCGACAGACAGCTATGTGTCGAGAGGTATCGAGGAGGTGTCGAGATGCCTTTAAAAGCAGTTTTTCAAAAGAAGAAAAACACAGACATGAATGCAATCATGCATGCAACTCAACCAAAGATACAACCAACACATTAAGCTCTCAAACTCATCAAACAAAAATTTTGATGCACATGTATCTCAAAACACGCACACACACACACTAAACAAGTCTAACCAATTTTATATTTCAAAAACAAGTTATGACAGTTTAGTGAGGATACATTAAAGCATGTAAACTTTGTGATGGCCAAATCACATTGTACCTGCACATGTATCAAGAATAGCAAAGAGTATTGCGTGTCGTGTGTGAAAACATCGCAAGATTGCATAAGTGTCTCAATGTTATGACGATTTGAGATATGAGAAAATCACTTTAACTCACACACAATCATAACCGTTTGATGGGGACTATCACCTTCGAGGTACATCTTATAACTCCCACATCTCCTAGAAAACACGCTTGCAACCATATTTTAAAGCATTTTTAATCTTTTTGCTTTTTATATTTTTGCATATTTTCTTTTAACAAGCATATCATGCATGGGCATACAAGAGAAAGAAAAGAAATACCCAATGATGTTAAGCTTTTGACACTGCACTTTTGCTATGCCGAAGCATACAGGTGTCTTATGACATTGCACTTTTGCTATGCCGAAACATACAGATGTCATATCATGATTGGCGAGTAACAGTGGTGAGATGGTTATTTATGCTTTTCTCTTAGGATTTTCTAGTTCAACCCGTCAAAAAGAATGACACGAGTGTTAAGAAGAAGAGATCACTTAACCTTACTCATCACAAACAAAGAGTTACAGAGCTCACTCGCTTAGTTGTGCAAAAGAATGCTCATCTAAGCTATAGATGATACAAAGTTTAGAAAACTCTGTTTCAATGGCCATTTTAAAAGTTCACATGAACTAATGCACACAAACACACACTGTTTTTGTATTTTTCAATTTTTCAAAAAATTTTTATTTTTTTATTTTTATTTTGAAAACAAAACAAAATAAAAACTAAACAACCACACAAAAACAGACAAACATCATGAATGCATGAAAGAAAGATGCATATGCATGAAAGCAAGAAAAGAAATGCAAATGCATGAAAGCATGATTTCAAAAGCAGATAAGAAATCAAGCAAAGAGAGTCCTACTACAGATAGAAAGAATTAAAGCAGAGGACAAACAGAAAAGACAATCAAGTCTTAGGCTCCTTTCTCACCCACACAGCACGAGTCTTTGGCCGTGAAGATGAAAAGGCACATGTCCTAGTATGACTACTAAAGGACATAGAAGAATTAAAATTCTCCTGAAATTGAGTTAAAAAGCTCAAGACTTTTAATAACTCTCCAAACAAAGGTGTAGGTCCTTGAGAGGAAACCTGTGACCGTTTGGACAATTGCTTATGAGGATACAACTTAAAGCAATTAGGACGAGTGTGTCCAGAAACACCACAATGGTGACAAACATGAGCAGTTTTAGAGCTACTCGGCTTCCTAGAAGGAGATCTAACCTTAGAGGTTGACAGAGTCCTCAACTTAGGACAATTTGGCCTAATATGACCAACAATATGACAATGATGACAAGTAGGGACAAATTCAGAATTTTTATTCAACCTAGGAGGAGTTTTAGACATAGGTTTAGAAACTTCAGCGTTAACATCAGATTGTTTACCTTTGTCTATCCTAGCAATATTAGCCTTCAACTCTTCATTATTCCTTTTGAATGGGGGAATATAAACATCCTTTTCTTTTGAGTTAGGCTCAACAACAAGTTTGGCACTAGATAATTTTTCAACCTCAGTTTTAAATTCAACTAGTTGCTCTTCCAAACTCTTAATTTTGTCCACCTGAGATGAAATTTGATTTTTAAAATTCTCATTCAAATTAGTGGCTTCATCCAATTTTGCAATCAAATCATCTTTTTCAAGCTTGACCTTTTTAAATTTAGCTTTTAATTTTGTAGAACACTCAAGAGATTTCATACAAAAATTATAAAGCTTGCAGTAGGCATCATGAATATCATCATCATCATTCAACACAAGATCATGCAAATCAAAACAATCAAGAGTTTCCATGACAACAGGGGTCAATGGATCACACATCAAAGATTAAACCCTAATCAGAGTGTGCCTGCTCTGATACCACTTGACAGGCCACAAATGCGTTGACCCCTTGTGATAATTAGATTAATTAAATTAGCCCAGTTATTAATTAATCAAATTAACAGATAATATCACGTGGCAGCACAAACAAATCACCAAACTAAGATATGCAGCGGAAAATAAATAACACGGTGATTTGTTCACGAATGGGGAAAACCCTTACGGCAAAAACCCCACCGGGTGATTTAAGGTCACCACTCCCGAAACTCCACTATTATCACAACAAGCAGTTACAAGTAAGGAATCCCAGTACCTCACCAACCTACAGTTGAACTCTTACCCCAATACCCAATTGGACTTGTTCTGTAGTGACAATTTCTGCTTTTCAATGCACGGCTTCCAGTACCTGACTAACCAATTTGATGCGCGGATCCCAGTACGCGGCTTACTCCTTTGCACGAATCCCAGTACGTGACTCACTCCACAACAACCCTTTGATTGTTGTAGTTGATTTGCAGCAGCTTCACATAGAAACACCAATAAGATTTTCAATGTTGGTGCAAGAGACTTTGCTTGGTTACAAAACCCTAAGGCGTACAAGAAACGCAGCAAGAACTCTTTCTTCTGTAGGAGGAGGCTAGGGTTTCAAAAAGAAAACCTTATGAAGCTCTCTAGGGTTAGGTTTTTCTTTTTCCACCTCCTTTAAATAGGAGCTTAATGGGCTCTCCTATTCCAAATAGGTTTACACAAACCTTGAGTTTTCCTAGTCCAATAAGAATTATACAAACCCATAAACAATTAGCCTTTTAGAATAAAAACGTTGCTGGCTATAATCTGAAACCCGTAAGCTCGATCGATCGGGACATCTGTCGAGCTTTAATGAATCTCGACAGATCGAGATTCTGTCGAGGAGGTATCGAGACCTGCAGTTTGCACTTTTCTTGAGCAGTTCTTGAGTAATCTTCATGTCTTCAATTTAACCACTTGTAATGATCATCTTGAACCTACTTAGATTTACCCAAATACAAGTAAAGTGCGTTTTGTCAAAGGATATGCCAACTACAAAATATGTCCCCAACAAGTAAGTTGTGCGTGTACAGGCTTTAAACGTGAATTTTTTAAAGAGAAGGGGTTAAGAGGTAAGAAATTGTCCTCTTGGTTGAGAATAGGAGCGTACCTACCATATGGCTTGGGGGCATCTCCCCACCACAACCCCCCCCAAAAAAAAAAATCTAGTGTATATGATTGAGAGGAAAGGTTTACAGAAGTGATTTCTCATTGAATAAGAAAATCTCCAATTCATGATCATACATTTATATGGTCTTCTAATTGTACTTGGCTGACCATTTTCTTGCTCTGGACCAGAGCTATTTAGGCAAAAGGTGTTTGATTATAGCAATCTAAGTTCTTCCCATAGTCTACTCCCAACATGTCAGAGTAACTCTTATAGAAACCAATCCTATTAAACACATTATCATTATAACCACGGCCACATTCGATCCCACCATTGATAATGTTGGTGATTACACCATAACCTGATTTTCGACCAACCGCAATGTCAGCAGGGGAGGGTGTCCATTTTCCAATGATGACATCATGGCTAGATGGTTTCTTTCCTTGTGGGGTCATCCAAAACCATATGGCTGTCTTGAATGATATGACGGGGTCTGTGGCTACAAGATCTGGATTGTTTGAGAGATTGACTCCAATGGCTTTTCCTGCTTGATCGTAGTTGTAGTTGCTAACATGTCAATGAAATGATCAAAGTCAGGATCAAAGTCTTTGATTTGTGTGTCACAATAATACACAACACATTTTTTAGCTGTTGATATATATTGACATGAGCTCCATTAATTTCGTGTAACTTCACCACTAACATGAGTTTCATTACGTACCAATCACAACAAATTATGTCAACCATATTTGTGAAAGTTTGTATTAAAAAAAAAAATTGCACCCCTAACTTATAATTGACAAATTTATTATTTTAAAGACTTACTAGGAAAGTTGGATAGGTCCTCGACCATAATATTTATCTCCTGATTGTCTGTTAACTTCCCTAACAAAGCAATATCCCCATGCATATGGTCCATCAGGTGCTTTAGGCCACCCTCCTACACAAAATATAATCATCTTTTGCAATTAAAATTAAGCCAATCCCATGTATTAAAACAAACAACTAGTATTCGACGACAAAAGACTTTACCAGTATTATCATAACTGATGTATGTTTTTATTCGTTAGTAAAAGTTACAGCCTAGTATTATTAATTATATGAAAAGTAGGAGATACCAAACACACACTTAAATATTATATTATATTGGAGATACTTATTACAATAATGGCATGTCTGTTCTTCTCATTTTGTAAACCTGTAAGTCTTTTGAGTTATTCTAGGGACACAATATTTTTCACTTATTGTAATTCGAGTAATTCTAGGGACAATAGTTGTGAAACACCTTGTTAGGTCCTTAACACAACTTCAATAGTACAAAAAGTAAATAACCTGTGGTGCATTGAGAGGTTTGACCAAAGAAAGCCGCAAGCTCCCTTTTACGTGTAGCAACATCACCAGTTGTGCCAAAGTCACCGAAAGATTGGGCAGCAGTTATGAAAGCATTGTAAGTGTAGAATCCATTACTTTTACATCTTTGATCGTTTCGATGTTTAAGCATACTTTCAAAAAGAGACGAGTTGATGAGGCTGCTAACATCGCCATTACAACCAAGCAAGAAGGGAGCTAAGAAAAGTATCAAAGTAAAGAGCTTCATTTTTCTTCTTCTTTTTTTGCTTTGAGAATGTGTATGTAGGAAAGTGTAATGGGTTTATCTGGACAATACTTTTCTAGCAGGACAAAATGGATTGGTTAAAAAAATGTCTTTTTTTTAAAGCCCAAATGCCCAATCACTGTCCAACGATGTCTCCCATTTCCCTTCTAGGCTCTGCATTAACAGCAAAAAAACAAATCAACCACAAACCAACTACAACAAATCAACTGCTTTCACAAAAAATTAACTACAATGAACTAGCCCTAAACACTACTCAAACAACAAGATTACCCACTAAGACAGAATCTGTGTTGAGCAACAACAAAAAAATTCCGAAGGCCGACTGATACAAATACCCACTCTTATTTTTGAACCACTTCAAAGCCAAATATATTATCAACCATTCCAACAAAGAACATCACAACGATTTTAGCAATAACGTTTCATTAACAAAACCAAAGTTATTAAAAAAACAAAAACAAAAACAAAAAACAAAAATAAATCGCAAGTTTTTAACTGGAAAAGAATCGAAAGATTGAAATTAATCGCAAGTTCTTTTACTGAAAAGATTGAAACGAACCTGTGAAGAAACTTGAGACCGACGGTGAGCTGGAGGGTGAGTGAGCGTGAGTGAGAGTGGGAGAGGAGATTGAGTAAGAGAGGGATGGCGACTGTATGAGAGGTTGAGTGAAAGGAGTGAGGCTGAGTAGGGCTACTTATTACAATATATATAAACTAAAATTTGGTGATACTTATTAAAATAATGAGTGAGCTCAGTTGTAATAAGTTTGACACTTTGGTCCTCAGTTGCTTCACTCTTTTAAAGTCTCATGAAAATGGATATTGAATCACATAACATGTAATCAACTTTAATTAATCTGTTGATGACCATAGTCGATCTTCAAAAGTTTGGGACTAAGATTTAATAATTGTTGTTGCTATATATATATATATATATTTATATATAATCAAGTTATATTTTATGTAACTTTCTATTAATGTTACACTATTCAAAACCTTCATATTAGATTAATATTTTAAAATTTCTACCCTTGTATACTTAAAAAACAATGGGAGTAGATTATCTTGTCATTATTACTATTGTACTTCTTATTTTTCTTAGAAATTGTTATGTGTTTCATTTTTTTTTTTTTTCTTTTATAAGTATAATAGAATTTAATCTATGGTGTCCGTTTCAAAATAATTGTTCTTTATCATTAAGCTAATACGTCAATTGATTTTTAATGTAGATGTAGGGCTCAAATTCTAAACCTCTTCTTATACAATAAAATACTTTACCAATTGAGTTAATTAGAACTCACATTATTATGTGTATGTGTATATGTAATTATATATAGAATGACAAGATCAAATGTAACTTTTTATTAATGTTACACCTTTCAATACTTTTGTATTATATTAATATTTTAAAAATTCTTTTCCTTGTACTTATAAATCAATGGGAGAAAATTTTATTGTCAAAGTTACTATTATCCTTATCATCATTGGATACCCTATGAAATTCCTTAATAAATTGAGTAAGTTAATCTATAGTTAACTTTGATGCTTACTTTTTTTTTATAATGGTTAGAAACACCATTAATAGCTAGCTATTTATAATCCCCTACCTATAAGAGTTAAGACCCCTCAAACATTTTGTGCTAGGGGAGGTACCAACTCTCCTAAGAAGTGTGGTAGTTGATACTTAGAGCATCTACATCCAGAAATTCTATCACATCCCATTTTACTATCTCAAAAAGTTACTTTATCAATAATACAATACTATTTTACAATACTTTCAGCATCCCAACTTTTATTTTACAATACAACACATTAAAATAATATTTCTACACAATAAAATAATATATCCCAAAATCATATCCATTCTCTCCCATCTCTCTCCTCTCTCTAATTTTTAGCTCTCTTCCATCTACAACTTCCACCGAAGCCTTCATTTCTGGCGAGGTGGTGAAATAGTTCGAACCCATACTCTTATTCAGCCTCTCTCTCAATGCCGAATCTACAACAGCACACAAAGAGACAAAATCACACACACCAATTATTCAAAATTGATTCAAAACAAAGAGATCGTCGGCTAAACCATGAATTGGAGAAGAATCAAAAGATAATTTTTTCTTAAGACCATTGAATAGGTTCAAGAAAAAAAAAACGCATCAATCAAACAAAATCCAACAAAAACCCATCAACTCAAACACCCAAAACTTCATAGATCAACCAAAAACGGATCAATCAATAAAACCCACAAACAAAAAATCCTAAATTTCACAACAAAATTCTAGATCATAAATAACCCAACAAAAAAAAAAAAAACAGAACAAACCCATCATCAATCAAAGAAAGAAAAAACAAATAAATAACAAAGAAGAAGAGCGTACTCGCACTTCCATCTTGATCATTCACTCCATGACGAGCTCGTACTCACACTTCTCATAGATGTGGCGCCCAATCTCGCACTTCCATGGGAGGTACAACTCGACTTGCTTGCACTTGATGAGAGGAAACCACGCCGAAAAACGCTTAAACACGCTGATCTGCAACGAGAAAGAGGAAAAATAATGGGAGTGGTGGCTCGTCGTGGTGTGGTGGCTATGGGTTTTGGGTCTGAAGAGAGAAGGAAGAGAGCAGAGAAAATGAGAAATAACAAGAGAGAGAGAGAGAGAGAGAGAGAGAGAGAGAGAGTTGGAATTGTTTATAATAAAAAGTAGGAGAGAGAGAGAGAGAAAAAATTAAATAATAATAATAAGTTTACCATTCAACTATAGTGCAATTCTACCTTTAGAATTTCACTTAAATACGCTGATCAACAATGAGAAAGGGAATAAATAATGGGAGTGGTGGCTCGTCGTGGTGTGGTGGCTATGGGTTTTGGGTCTGAAGAGAGAAGGAAGAGAGCAGAGGAAATGAGAAATAATGAGAGAGAGAGGAGAGAGAAAGTGTTGGAATTGTTTATAATAAAAAGTAGAGAGAGAGAGAGAGAGAGAGAGAGAGAGAATTAAATAATAATAATAATCAGTTTACCATTCAACTATAGTGCAATTCTACCTTTAGAATTGCACTATAGCAGTAAGGCAAAAACATTTGGCTTTTTACAATTGTTCACTTCCGGATGCTGAACTCCATTTGGGCTTAAATGCTAAAATATCCTTACATTTGGCATTCTCCCTTTCCGCTGTTGATGCTCTTACTATTGGAGATTATAAAGTTCTAAAGAAGCATTATTTGTATAACTTTGATGCTTACTTTTTTTTTTTAATAGTTAGAAATACCTAGCTGTCTATGATTTGAACCCCTACCCATAAGAGTTAAGACCCCTCAAACATTTTGAACTAGGGGAGGTACCAACTCTCCCAAGAAGTGCAGTAGTTGATACTTATTTGTATAACTTTGTTTGATAACTTTGATGGGAAGTGGTATCAAAAGTTATATATATTAAATGGTTTCAAAACACCATGGACTAAGTTGATACAATCAATAATTGAAAAATGAAATTTCTCCAACTCAACATTCATAAACTAAAATAGTAATTTGACAAAAAAATATATATATTAATTGGCTTTTATGGTAGTGGAAGTCCTTTGATTCCCTCTTGGACTCGTTTACTAATTGGAGTGGCCTTGTGGTCATGCATTTCACGTAAATTAGTACCCTTCAATAAGAGAGGCATCTTACTAACATAGGATAGGACCCTTGTAACCGCAAGGAGACAATTTCCCTTATTCAAATAGATTTAAGATTCCTAGAATCTCATTCAATAATATAAAATCATTCAGAAATCATTTTATAATTTCTATGCTAAACTGAATGTGTATATTATATTATGAAAGATTTTAAAATGTACAGTGGAAGACTATAAGTTTAAATAAAGTCTAAAATTAATAATATGTATACAATGTTTGGATTCTAATGTATAACATATATTAAGGGAAAGCTTAATCATGTGTATATAAGTTATACTCGTGAGTTTGTATCATTTGGTATTAAAGCCAAACACCAGTCGAGTAATCGAACATAACTCATTGAGTATAAGATCAAATGAGTTGCGGCTTTATGATCGGATATCCTAAAAGCTAGATTAAAATAACTAATAAGTTAATGGAGCCACCAAGAGGAGAAATGACTATCATTGGGTCAGTGTTAATAGAGTAAGCCATTATGGATGTCGGTTGCAAAGCGTGATAGTATGTTATGATTCTAATATCTCACTTAGATTAAGTGTAAGTTTAACCATATATATAAGCTCTTGGATACTCTCCCCTTTCAAGCCAATTTTCGAGGTACATGCAAAGAAGTATAAACATAGATTAGTACAACAAGTACAATAGGCCCAACTAAACTTGAGCCTAAGAATAACATAATCCAAAAATTCCCTCAAAACTCAAGGTGGGCTATAAGACTTTGAGTTTGGACCCAAGTTCATTAGAGCACCCTAATGGATGGTAGGGTAATGGATGGTAGGGTAATTAGGTTTTTAGTTTATATATATATATATATATAGAGAGAGAGAGAGAGAGAGAGAGAGAGAGAGAGAGAGAGAGAGAGAGAGAGAGAGAGAGAGAGAGACGGTGGCTATATGAGAAGCTGAGTGAGATAAGTGAGGCCGAGTAGGGTAATTAGGTTTTTAGTTTATATATATATATATATAGGCGGCTTTTTGTAATTTAATATTTAAGCAGGTTGGGTCCAGGTTCAGGTCAGGTTTTAACAAAACTCGGACCCAACCCGAACCCGTTTCTAGTTTTTTTTTTTTTTAAAAAAAACCCAAACCCGACCCTACTATTAAACGAACCAGTTAAAATCCAGCCCATTAGGGTCGGCTTGAGCCGGGCCGGGCCTTTATTGCCATCTCTACTTACTCCATCTTCATCGACCCTATTTCTAGTCCAATTCTTTGTGGAAAATCGTGTTGTTGAGGTTAGGCTGTATTTTATGTCTTGTTTTGTGGATGGACCATCCAGGGCAGGACCCACTTCATCGTGGCTGAAATATTATACTAAGGAAAAATGATGAAAAAAGATGTTTGAATTTCTAGATGATGGTTAATTTCATGACAATTTTTTTTTTTTTTTTTTTTGTCAAGTGTTGAGTTTTAATTTTTTTAACGTACAAGGGGTAGTATGAGGGCTAAATTCAAAGACAAGTTCGGTAGCATGAAATTGGAATTCATGGTCATGCGAGCACATTCTCGGTGACCCAAGCTCTAGGCAAAAAATCTCGATAAACTCTCAATCAACCAAAATCCGCCTGCTACAAAATATTTTGAGAGTTGCTCCAATTGTCTTTTTGGCGACAAACTCTAGCCCAAAACCCTACATAACTATATGTAAATTAACCCTAAACTCAGGAGAAGGAAGACAGCTAAATAAATAACTTTGAACTCAATATTCTTGTCTTCCAACCCTCTCCAATTGTGAAATCATTGGGTGGAGAATTCATCACCCAACACAAGATCTACACCTGTGTTGTTGGAAATCATAGAGACTACAAAAATCAATTTTGCAGTCAGCTAGCAATCGACTTGTGATGTTGGATTACTTCAAAGACACAGGTTCGGTCAATAGTTGCAGCAAAGAGTGTAGATCTTGAATATAGTGTAAAGTAATTAAGTTACTTGTACAGGAGATCTTATAAGTCAACTTATATCGCAACTTTTTCATAGTGGATTTGCCGAACTAAGCTAGGTCTTCTCACTGTTGGGTTTTCACTTCGTGAACAATTCCTCATCTTGTGAGGGTAATTATTCTAGTAGTGATTGTTTTATATATCCATATTACACTTATAACGGCCTAATTAACAACTTGAACTTGATATTGATTAATTGTTTTAAATCAATAGTAAGTTGTGCGTGTACGGGGTTTAAACGTGAAATTTTTAAAGAGAAGGGGTTAAGAGGTAAGAAATTGGTGTAGCTACAATATAGCTTGGGGGCATCCCCCCCCCCCCCCCCCCTCCCAAATAATTCTAATTATTCCTTTAATAATAAATAATTCCTTAAAAAAGTTTTTAGCGATTTGTTCTGTAGCTATAGAGATCAGTTATATTTTTTCTCTCTATTTAATTTTCTATTGTAAAATTGACTCTTATATTTAATAACGTTTTGGATCATTTGGTTTCTCAAAAAAAAAAAGTTTTGGATCATTTGTGGTTTTGAAGACTTCATTGGTTCTATTGTAATTTTTTTTGTTCACCTTGATAGACAATTTGGTAATTTTACACTCAAAATGAAAATTTTAAGTGATTCTATTTGAAGATGCATAATATTAAATGAATTTTAGTCTAAATAATATTGTCACTACTCATAATTTTTTTTTTTTTTTTTTGAGAATGGGGACTACTTCTTGTATAAAAAAATCAGCCAGGATCAGCAAAGAATATGTCTGGCGTGTCTGGCGTGTATAAAAAAATCACACCTGCAAATCTGGTAGCGAGGAATTGTATCTCTCTGGATATGGTGAGGTAGAGTTGAAAGATAATTTTTTTTGGTAGTTTGTTGGGACTGATGTGTGAGTTTTTTTTAGTCTTTAATTATATATTTGCTGAAATATTAAAATAGCAATGGCTAAGATTTTTTTGATTTGTAATCTTCTATCCCCATAACGGTGGTAAAAGTCTGGATATCAATATATCATGCTCAAATCTCTCAACTAGTGCTCGTTTTTCGTGCTCAAGCACTTAATACCAAGCTTTCACGCATGCTTACCATTGCCCAATATGTTGGGCTTTGTTTCCTTGTCTTGTCGTTGAGTGTATGAGCAATTCGTTGGGTCTTGAATAAAGAAGGCTGAGGAATGTGCAAACTGTGCTTTACGTCTGGTTGATCATGCCAATGCTGATGTGACTTAGCATGACAATATTATTCTCTTTAAGAATATTGTTAAAAATACCAAATGAATAGTATTGCATTGCACAAGTAATAAAATAAACAAAAATGTCTTTATATAAGAGGTAGAGTATGTAATGCAAGTATGTGTGTAGAACAAGTAAACAAGATGGACCTAAAGCCCACAACCTATTACACGTTAACAGCTTCCCTTAAACTCAAGGTAGGTATGAGACCAACTTGAGGTTGTCAATTAAAGCACGAAAGCGTCCCTTAGGATGTAACTTGGTAAAGATATCTGCAAGTTGATCTTTAGAGGAGACCGAGAACAGCTTGAGAACACCATGGCTAAGATAATAACGGATAAAATGGCAATCGATCTTGATATGTTTAGTCCATTCATGGAAGATATTATTGCAAGCAATATGAATGGCACCCTGGTTGTCACAATAAAGAGGAGTAGTGAAGGATGTGGACACACCTAAGTCCTTAAGAAGCCATCATAACCAAAGGAGCTCAGATGTGGTATTAGCAAGATCACGATATTCTACTTCAGTACTAGAGCACGCCACAAGGGTTTGTTTCTTGGTTCGCTAAGAAATTAGAGAAAAGTCAAGACGAAAGTAATAACCAGTGGTGGACCTGCGATCAATAGGTTCTCCTGCCCAATCAGCATTAGAGAATGTATGAAGAACAAGAGGAGACTGAGCAAAGTAGAAAAGGCCATGGAAGAAAGTGCCCTTCAAGTATCGAAGAATGTACAGAACATCAGCGTAGTGAGTCAATTGTAGAGCAAACTGATACTAGCTCACCCGGTGAACAGCATAGGAAATCTCTGGAAGAGTGACGGTGAGATAAACTAGGCTGCCAACCTATCATTCGTAAAGTGAGGGATTAGACAATGGTTATCCCCCCGAGGGAGTCAGATGCACATTATGTTCAACCAGAGTGTCAACAGTAGGGGTGTCCATGTAACCCGTATACCCGACCAAACCAAGAAACCCGCCCAGACCGATCCGATTGCTGCCTAATTTGACAAATCTGGCAGTCAACAGCTGGTCTCAACCCTCCAAACCCGATTCCGGTGGGTCGAGTGGCGAATTTTCTCCTTTAAAACCGCAGCCACCCGACCCGCCCGACCACCACTTTAGATGAACCATCCTCCGTTCAGATCCGACAACGATTTGCTTAGATCCGGCGACGATTTTTATCAAATCTACTTAGATACGATGATTTTGGCTCAAATCCAGCAATATTTATCAAAAAATCACTCAAATCGATGACGGTTAAGCTCAGATTGGTAACTTTGGCTTAGATCTGGCGATATTTAAGCTCAGATCGATGACGTTTCGCTCTCCTCCAACCAAATCTGACGACTTTTCGTTCACCTTCGCTCGTTGCCGCCTTTCGTCAATTTCAACCGAACCGACCGATCGTTTTTTAGAATCCGATCCAACTCGACCCATGGTGATCGATGGTTGATTACGGGTCTGATTCTCTCCCAACCGACTTGAGCGGGTCAAGTTCGGGTTGAGTCCAAACTCGACCCGGACTAACCCGCAGTCAGCCCTAGTCAACAGTCTTGCTATCAATGAGTCCAGCTCAAGACAAAAGTTCAGAAGCATACTTGGCCTGAGTAATATAAAAACCATCTGTGGAATGAGTGATTTCAAGACCCAAGAAGTAGCTGAGATGTCCAAGATCTTTCATCTTAAACTTCTAGCTAAGAAAATCCTTGAGTTTTTGAATGCCACTAAAGTCATCACTAGTTCTGATCATATCATCCACATATAGGAGAAGCAAAATGTTGTATTTGTCGATGCGACGAAGAAATAGGGCAAAATCATAATGACTAGCAATATAACCCAAGTAAGAGATGGTAGAGCTGAACTTGGCAAACCAAACTCGTGAAGCTTGTTTAAGGCCATAAAATGCACATCAAAGGTGACAAACCTTGTTTGGTTCAATAGAGAGACTAGGAGAAGATTGCATATAAAATTCTTCACTTAAATTCCCATTAAGGAAGGCATTTTTGACATCTATCTGAAAAATGTCTCATTTACTGGCAGCAGCAACAGCTAAAAGGACACGAACAGATGAAATTCGAGCAACCAGAGCAAAGGTCTCTTCATAATCAATCTCATACTCCTGTGTAAAACCTTTTGCAACAAGACGAGTTTTATATCATTCAATGAATTCATCAGAGCGAGTCTTAATCTTGAAGATCCACTTATAACCAACCACAGAATTTCTCAAGGGAGAGAGTCACCAAATTCCAAGTATGGTTTTGAGATAATGTATCAAATTCATCTTTTATTGTAATCTGCCATAAAGAGTCAGTAGAGACCTCACAATAAGTGTGAGGCTTGCGCAGTGTAGCAATGGCAGTATAACAATGATGGTTAAATAAATGTGCAGGAATGGATCTTACTCGAGTTGAGTGACGAAGTGGAATATCTTGTGCATGATCTTCAGGTAAAGCAGGAGCAGGAGGCCCAAGCTCAAGGTTGGGTGGCTCATCTTCAACCTGCTCATTAGAGGGTGATCCAGGAAAGGCATTAAAAATATCTGGTGGTTGGGAAAAGAAGTCTATAGAAGGATCAGGAGTAACTATAGAAGGAATATATGGCTCATTTGGAAAAAGATCCAAGACAAAGGAGGTAGATAGGGAGGCACAGAAGTGAGAGAACTCGACAAAGGAGCAATGTTCCCAAAAGACAACATTGCAAGAGATACGAAGACGATAAGAGATAGGATCATAACATCGATACCCCTTTTGAGTTTTGCCATAGCTAAGAAAACAACAAAGTCTAGACTGAGGCTCAAGTTTGTTATGCTCATGTGGCTGAAGAAGAACAAAACAAGCAGAACCAAAGAAGCAAAGGTGGTAATAGTCTGGAGGTGACCCAAAAAGGTGCTCATATAGAGTTTCATTTTGGATGATAGGATTGAGAATGCGATTAATAGCATGAACAGCATGAAGAGCAGCTTCGCCCCAAAAATGAGCAGGAACTTTGGTAGAGAGAAGGAGAGCACGAACAGTGTCAAGAATATGATGAAATTTTCGTTCGGTTCTACCATTTTGCTAAGAGATATCTGGACAAGTTAGTCAATGAACAATGCCACAATAATGCAAAACAGTTTGGAAAGCATATTGAGTGTATTCAATAGCATTATCAGATCGAAAATTTTTGATACGTTTGTAAAATTGAGTTTCAACCATTTTTGCAAAATTAGAATGTACTTGCAATAATTCAAAACGTTGTTTCATATGAAAAATACAGCTATAGTGAGAATAATTATCAACAAAGACAACAAAATATCAAGATCCACCAATACTAAAGGTAGAGGAAGGCCCCCAGATATCAGAATGAATTAGGTCAAAGATATCAGTGGACATTGATTCACTAGTATTGAAAGGCAATGCTGGTTGTTTTCCTAACTGACATGAAACACAATCAAAATTTTACGTGGACGCTAAACCTAACAAACTTCTAAAAGCCAAGTGTTGTACCAGAGAGGAAGATGTGTGACCAAGTCTAGGAATGGCAACGGGTCGGATTCGGGCTGAGTTTCTTTAGACCCGAACTCGCCCCATAGGCCTGCCCCAAAAAACCCGAACCTGACCCATTTAATAAATGGGTTTTTTAAAAAAACCCAAACCCACCCCATCCCACGGGCCCCGCCCAAATTTGCCACTTCAGGGCCCAATCTAAAGTCCTGGAGAGCCTAAACCGTGGCCTAATTTATAAAAAAATCATAGCATTTGACAGCTAAATCATACAAATCTGCAATAATTTAATTTCAGATTTCTCATTTTCCCTTTCAAAATCACAAACCCAAATACAAAAATCCTAAATACATAACCTTCGAAATACATTTGACAATGAAATAATACAACAAATCACAAACCCAAAAACAAAAATCCTAAATACATAATCTTTAAAAAAAAATTTGACAATGAAATAATACATAAAAATTACAGACTCAAATACAGAAATCCTAAACACATAACCTAAATACATAAAAATCCTTCATTTTTTCTTTTACACCAACACAAAACAACGAATGATCTGCCCTTTACAATTCAAAAGCTATCACTGTTTCAGTCCTTCCAAAACTCCAAAAACAAAACCACAACACACTTGGAAAACCAATAAAAATCTCTCCTTTTTCCAATCAAGGTGAGGTAAGGGAGGCAAGGAGGAAGGATCATTGACTATGGTGAGGTGGAGGAGTGTCGGTGCATTGAAGAAGGCAAAGAGGAAGGATCAATGTCTGTGGCAAGGTGGAGGAGTGGCGGCACGGTGAAGGAGGGAGCAGTGCAGTGAGGAACGGAGCGAGGATGGAATGTTGAGGTGGAGGAGAGACCAGTAACGGCGAGATGGAGGAGGGCAACAGTAGCAAGTAACAAGTAATAGTGGGAGTGAAGAAGAGGGAGAAGGAGGCGACCGAGAGAGAGTGATGGAAAATGAAAAATAAGGATTAGAGTTAGGATAGTTAGTATTTATAGTTAGGATTTTTAATTTTTTTTTTTAATAAATATATATACAGGTCAGCTATGCATAATACCCGAACCCAACCCGAACCCGTTACGAGTTGTATTTCTAAAACCCAAACCCACCTCATTTGCTTTGTAAGTTAGGTAAAACCCAACCAATTAGGGTCGGATCAAGTTGGATACCCACAGGTCGGGCCATTTTTTCTATCCCTAACCAAGTCAGGCATGCCAAAATACAAGGGAAGGAATAAAAGAAACTGTAGCAGCAACAGAAATAGGAGCAACAGGTGAAAGACGAAGATTGTCCACATAAACCATACACCCAACACTGGGACCGGTCCCAAGCTCCTGTCCCATCTTCGAATCCTATACAATACACCCAAAATAATCAAAGGTAATGCGATAACCCAACTCAACTAATTGTCCCACAGAAAATAAATTGTAAGAAAGGTTATGAGCATTAAAAACCCCAAGACCCAAGAGGTTGGAGGTCAAGATAGAACCTATATTATGACCAAACATTGTAGAACCATTAGCTATGCGAAAATTAAGAGGGTGTGGTGTAGCTTCAAGTTGAGAAAATAAGGATGAGTGAGGTGTCATGTGGTTGCAACAAGCAAAATCCATAAGCCAAGAGGAATGAGACATACTAGATGAAATTGAGAGAGAAGAGTAATAAGATGCATTACCAACTATACGAATGGTATTAGCGATTATGTTTTGAAGGTCAACTATGGAAATGGTGATAGTGGATCCAGAAAATTTGGACTTTGCAAAGATGGAAGCCATTGGTTGGATACTTTCAATGTTAGCAATAGTAGCAGCAGAAATGGAAACAGCTGATTTGTTGCGTTAATAGCAAGTCTTAATATTATGGCCAAAAAGTTTACAAAAATAGCAAAAACGTTTGTTGGATTGTCGGCGACGATTGTTACAAAAGGAAGAAGACCTGTCCTTATTCATCATTTAGAAGCAAAATTTGCAAAAATTGACTGTAAAAATGAAATCTACCCAAAAAACTAAGGAACATATGGGCTGGAAAAGTCAACTATGAAAAAAGTCAACAGTCAACCCCATGAAAAGTCAACAACCAACCTTGCTAAAAAGTCCACGGCCAACCCTGCTAAAAGACAATGGTCAACTACCAAAAGTCAAAGTCAACCTGTAAATGACATCAGCAAATGATGCAAATAAATGATGTCAGCGAGTGACATGGCATAAATGACGTCAACGGATGACGTAACTAGGGTTGACGTGGCAGAACGATGTCAGCTAAGTAAGTTGTGGTGCGTGTCAGCACATGTCGACGCATGAAGGAGCGTGACTCATTGATGCAACGCGTGAAGGTACAGCACAAATGTGCAATGGCGCATGGTAGCGCATGGGGACTCCAATGGCTGTGAGACTTCCACGAATGAGTAGATCGGCGCAAGACGGTCACAATGGTACCTACAAAAGGTTAATCGGAGCAAGATTCACGGCGGTGATGGAGGTAGCAATGGTCTTTGTGGTGTGGGACTCCTCAACGACGGCGGTTGGAGGTCCAAAACCTAAGGACGATGGCTAAGAGACATCGGAGGTTCAACGACGAGTGGCTGCGATAGCAGCTGTGACAGCAAAAACGATGTTGAGAATAGAGTAACACCAATGGAGACAAGATTGCTAAGAAAAGATTTAGAGCAATGGCTCTGATACCATGTTAAAAATACTAAATAAATAGTATTGTATTTCTCAAGTGATAAAATATACAAAGTGTCTTTATATCAGAGGCAGAGTGTATAGTACAAGTATGTGTATAGGGCAAAAATGGGCAAATGCCCATTTCGCGCAAAAAAAAAAAGGCAAATGCTTTCTTTCCCAAACTAATTAGAGAAATACCCCTCTTTCGAAACTCAATTTTCTCAAAATCGAGTTTAAAAAAAAAAAATTTTGAGCCCTATGGCGACGTTTTAAAGAGCCTATAGTGACGTTTTAAGGACCTATAGGGGCGTTTTGTAACTAGTTACAAAATGTCACTATAGGGTCCTTAAAACGTCATTATATGCTCCTTAAAACGTCGCTATAGGGCTTAACTCGATTTTGAGAAAATCGAGTTTCAAAATAAGGGCATTTCTCTAATTAGTTTGGGAAATGGGACAACATGCTAATTTTTTTTTTCGTGAACAAGACAAAAGCTCATTTTGGCCATATGTGTAGTACAAGTAAACAAGGTGAGCCTAAAGGCCACAACCTATTACACGTTAACAAATATTAATCCAAATTTGTATTCCATATATAAAGAGTGAGATTTTACATTGCTCAAGGGCGATCGATCACATGTGTGTTATCCTTTCCAATGTTGTTAATTTGCATAACAGTAGTATATTAACGAGCATCCATTGATCGAGTTTGAACCATACAGTCTTTGTCATAGAGAAATATGTGATTTCCCACATCCAACACTAACTAATGATTCGGATGATTGCAAGTTCAACTTGACTAAGGCACCTGCAATGAGTGAAATGAAAGAAAATCTAGAACACCGGTATGGTGTCCCGCCACTGATGCACCGGTGCTTAAGTTTGATTTTTCTATATATTTTAGTGAAAGATCGAAGAAATTACTCAAGAAGTGTGTACTTCCTTCCAGTTGATATCTTTTTAAAATTGTAATGCCCATTACGTTCAAGTTTCAATGATTCATTCTGTAGATGTAGCTATATTTATGTGTGGGTTATTAATTAATGTCCGAATGTCATGCATTACGGTCTTATTGATTCAAGCATCGTCTAGCATGTAGGTATTTTAATACTTGAGTGATTCTAGGCAGACTATAAGTTTTGCTACATAAAGTTTATAAACTGAGATCTCACTATTCATTTACATTATCACATTAGTTTATAAATTTATACAGTATAATTTGTAATCCTTTAAACATTTTCCTTTCAGAAAATCTTATTACACACTCTATATTGCACACTCTATATACACTATCTTTCAAAATCATGTTTTGAAAACACAATTTTAATCATATATATGACAACATGCATGTATAATAAAGAGTGTGAAACTATCGTTACTATTTTCGATTTTGCTTGCTGAGTACGTGGTTCGCTATCTAGATACAATAAAGTCCTACATCATCTTCTCTTCTTAATTATTCTTTTTCTTTTTTATCTAATTTTTGGTAGGCTAAGATAACATCTGAATCATCATGACTATCTAGAAACTATACATTAATACATTTGCATCACTCAAAAAAAACGGGCAGCAAGAACTAAGATAACATATTTTTAACCCGAGTGCAATTTGTACACTGCCCACACACACCTAATGGGATTGAAACCGCAGCATTTACTTAAAAGGAGCCGAAAAGAAAAAAATAATAGAGAGCATTAGCAGTTGTTTTATAATATGAATCAAATTAATGCTTTCTAGCTAGTGATGTCAAATTAATTGTGATAATGTTAGTCATCAGATGGTGGGGCGCATGTCATTTGCATTCTATTGTTTTTGACTTAAAAGTAAAAACCATGTAATGCTTTCTTCATTGGGGGAGCTGGCTGATCATCTACATATAAACAATTCACAGTGGCGCTTGTCTAATTGGTTTTTTTTTTTTTTTTTTTTTTTGACAAAAAACCACTTAATGCTTCTCATTATGATTACAAGATTCTAGTAGATTTTCTATTAAAAAAAGTTATTTCAATAGTGGGTTCAAATCAAAACCAATAACAACTTATGGATGTAGCATTTTTTTGTGAAAATATTGTAGACGTAGTACTTTTTTATATGGATGTTTGTGTTAATTATTGTTTTATATTCTTCAAATATTTGCATAATGTCAAATATTCATATTTTACATAGTGTCAAATATTCATATTTTATATGTAATGTAAAGGGGTGAGGACACTTTTTTAGGATGTGCGGACATTATTAGATGTGAAATAATATTCAAACCCCAAAATTTTAAAACAAGCATAGCGATATTAATTAATATATGTAAGTCAGCAACATTAAGACTTAAGAATAAGAGCTAAAAGCGGTTCCATACTTCCATCTAAAATGGCGGTACAAAAATAAGATTTATAAATCACAGAGTCTTGATGATAATTAATGGACATCCCAAGTCAAATTATAAAACCATTTGTTTTTTTTGGCCGGTGTATAATATACTACCAAAACAAAGGTTTTTTCCACAAATCTTCTATGCAAATTATATTGCCCTCACAGCTATAAGAGTTCCATGTTCGACCATTACTTACTCACATTTTGTCAACAACCAAAAAACAAGCACTAGATTTTGTAATTGACCTTTTTTCTTTATTCTGTTTTTAAAATTTTCAACATTCTTTTTTCTTATAGTTTACTAGTAGGAGTTAGTTGTATTACAAGTCTTTCCTCAAAAAAAAAAATTTGAGTTGTATTCCAAGTCAACTAAAACAAATATTCCATCAAGCAAATAGAGGCGTCTCCAGGTACGTAGTTAGCGTTGGACTAGGGAGCAATGGACCCCCATAATTTTAAAAAAAAAAACAATTATTATTACTATTATTATTATTATTATTATGTGTGTACTAATTTTGGCAATTTTGTTAATAAAATTACATTTTTTCCCTTAAACAGTATCATTAATTCTTTTAAGAGTAATGTTATACTTACAAACTTTTTTACAATATTTTTACAAACTGTTTTGGTAGCAAATTTTTATTGATTCGCACATGGACCCACCACTCACATCATTTTTTTACTTACTAGTAACCACTTATTACATCAATAATTTATAAAAAAAAAGTTTGTAGCACTAGTATTTTCCTCATTTTAGTGACTATAAAAAAAATTTATAGATCTAAAATCTAAAACAAAACATGCGAGCCCCAAAAAAATAGCACAACAACAAAAATTACCCACAGTAAAACCTAAAAAAAAGGGTAAAATACAATTTTGATCCCTAAACTTTACCAAAAGTTTGTTTTTATCCCTAAACTTTAAAAACATTGAAAAATTTTTGTTTTCGTCCTTAAACTATTGAAAAATTCATATTTCGTCCCTAAACTATTGAAAATGCTTTATTTATGTCCTTAAAATTTACAAAAAATTTGTTTTTCATCCTTAAACTATTGAAAAATATCTTTTTTTTTCATCTTTATTTTTGTCTCTATACTATTTAAAAAACTCTTTACAAAGTTTAGGGATGAAAAAAGAATTTTTTAAAGTTTAAGAACGAAAAACAAACTTTTAGTAAAGTTTAGGAACCAAAATAGTATTTTACTCAAAAAAAATTAAGCTCAATTAACCAATTTTATTTAAAATAATAAAAAATTCTAAATAACAATAATTTTGTTCTTACCGACACCAAAAAAAAAAAAAAAAAAAAAAAAAAAAAAAAAAAATCTCAATAGCTAAGTAGTAGAAGTCAAAGGTTGAAACCGCTACACACAGCCAACAATAAAGCTACCTCCCTTAACTCAAAGCTCTGGCTCTATCCCTAGACGTGTCCTCTCAAAGACTTTAAGAGCAATTGCATTAGTTATTGCAAAATGCAAAAAGTGCAAAAATTTACACAACATTGCACAAAAAACACCTGCATCAAACCATGTAAAACTTTGTAAATATCCAAACTTGCTACAGTAACCGTGCATATATGCATGGTTACTGTAGTTTTGCATCTTATTATTTTATTAATTTCCCAATTTGGCTCCTTTTTTTCTCTCTCTTCTCCCTTTGAAACAAACTCAAGCTTCTTCTCTTCTCCCTCATCTTCTTTTTCCTCTATTATAGAGCAACACACCCACAAGGACAAACCAATAGATAACTTATGGATCGATGGTGCCGGCGAAGATGTCGTTTGTGGGTCAACGGAAGCGGATCGGTGGATCGATGGTGGAGATCAGCGTTTCTAGGTCAACTGGATCGGTGGATCAACGCTTGTGGAAGAGGTCGGTGCTTGTGGATGTATCATTGTCTTCTTCTCTTATATAGTTTATGTTTTTTTTCTCTCTCCCCCTTCATCTTGCTCTTCCCCTCTGACTTCTTCTCACAACAAAACCACAAAATCACCCCTGCTCCGGCCTCAACCACCGAGTTTGAGAAATTTGTAGAAGAAAAAGAAAAAAAAAATAAAGAGAAGAAGGAAGAGGGAGAAGGAGAACAAGAAAGAGGGGGATAGTTCAAAGAAAAAGAAAGAGGGTTGGCGTGAGAAAGAGAAAGAAAGAGGTGGGTGGGGCCATATGAGAGTTGTTTGTTTGATATTATAAAAAAAAATTAAAGAAATATTGTTATTTAAATAAAATAGATGGTAAAATAGGCAAACTGATATGCGTGTTTTGTAAAAGAAAGTGTGTAAAATAGAAAAAATATGTTTTTTTTTTTTGGCAAAATAGATAAAAATTTTGCATCTACTGATGTGGATGCTCTAAGGAGTACTAATAACTATTCCCTTTTATATGTTAACTAGTTTTATATGTTAACTAGTATTATTCATGAAAATTCATATGTAAGCTCAAAAGATTTAAAATAATTATAATTAAATTTTAAAATAAATAGTAATAATAAATTATAAAATAAGTATAAAATTTGAATTAGAAAAAAATCACTTTAAATTCTGATTGTTTATACTTTAGACTTTATCAGTATTTGTCTATTTTTAGCATTCTCTTTGTGTTTTGTGTTAATTTCTTAATATGAGATATGGAATGAGTTTGATCATTCTTATTTGGGTTAATAGTCTAATTGAAAAAATCAACACACTCATATTTTTTTAAAAGGAAAAACACACTTACAAATGAAATACAATAACCAAAACCAAAAATTAAAACATACAAAAAAGAGTTCAAAATTTGAGAATATACAAAAATAAATAAATAAACTTACATAAGAGAACCAATAAGAACTTAAATAGGTATCCATTTTTTTGCTTTTTTATAGTAAACTTCCTTTGGCACAATATCTTGCACACAAATTCAGAAGTAAAGAATAAAAAGTAGGATAAATTTATTAGATTAAAACATAGGCCTAAGTTGCATTTTGAAAAAAAATAATAATAACAACATGGGGTGTATCGTGTGGGATTTAATTAAAGGGATGGTTTATTAGTTAATGTTAGGATATATGTGATTGGATGTTAGGAACATATGTTAACATTTTATGTAATTGGCCAATCCTTTGACAAAACGCAATTTACTTGTAATTTGATAGATCTAGGATGTGTTTAATACTTCAAGGAACAAGAGTTCAAGTTTAAGTATTGAAGCCATGCAAGTCTGTCCAAGATTCAAGTGTGAAAAGTGTTGTTTATTAAAGCTCGACAGCTAGCATTTATCGAGATTTAAAGAGCTGTTCTAGCTAGTGGCTTGACAGCTAGGGTATCTGTCAACGTTTATGAAATTCAGTTTTTCTAGACAGTTTGTTATCTAATCCATGATTATGTGTTTGGGTTTTCATTTCTCAAAACCCTAAACATATATAAGGATTATTTTAAAGGTCATTTCAGGTAACACAGCTGAGAGCACAATTGCACAAGAGCATAATTCCAGAAGTGTGACCAGAAACCTAGTTTGTCCTAGTTCTTGAAAAAGTTACTGTGTTTGTACACCATAAGGTTTTGTGACCAAGCAACTTTACGATCTTCATCTGTTGAAGAGTAGAAGAACTTTGCAGCCAACATACTTTTCAAGTTTGTGATTGAAGTCGCGTACTGGGATCCGCAAAATTGATTAGTCACGTAATAGGAGCCGTGCAATACAAGGAGAGATTGTCACTATAGAACAAGTCTAGTTGGGTATTGAGGTAAGGGTTCAACTATAGGTTTGTATAAGGTACTGGAATTCCTTTACTTGTAACGCTTGTTTTGATAATAGTGAATTCTCGGGAGTGGTGACTTTAAAATCACCCGGTGGAGTTTTTGCCTCGAAAGTTTTCCCTGTTCGTAAACAAATCACCGTGTCAAATTTAATTTTCGCTACATTTAGTTATTTAGTGATTTGTTTTTGCTACCACGCTCATTGCATGTAATTCAACCTAATTAATTTACCTGGATAATTAATTGGTTAATTCATCATAAAGGGTCAATACATTTTTGGCCTATTAGTTAAGAGGGATTGTATTGAAAAGTCATGGCTAATTAAATATATATATATATAAGCTCTAAAAATTTTGATAATAAAATTTTAGTTGGAGTAGAATAATTTAAATTTCTGAAACTTAGATGATAAAGCTTTATCTAAATTAAATTATTGTTAAATCTTATCACTTAGTCAAGAGCTTTGTTGCTTAATATTCTAATAAAACATTAATTTAATAATATGCAACTTGAGGAAAAACAAAAAACAAAAACATGGGTTGTGTGGGATTTAAGTTTAGAAATTTTTTATGTACGCTTTTAAACCCCTTAAAACACAAGTTGTTTAACCTAGTTATTTAGTCAAGTGATTACTTAGATAAATTATTCAGATCTAGGTTAACACATTTAAATCATATCATGTATGAAAGAATTGAATTTTTACAAAATGACTTAAACTACTAACATCCTAATGCTATCTCAAGTAGAAAACTTACTACCACGACCACGTGACAATTCCAAGTCCACGGACTACTTCTTTCCTTAATCCACAACAACCACAAGTACACCCACTCGTGTTTTTCTTTATGCTCTTGAAACAGCAACTGAAGAGATCACCAAGTTCTTGACATCAATCTTAATCTTGACAACCCTAAGTATGTATGAAGGTAAACACTTCTAAATCTCACAAGAGATTCACACATACAGCATATCAACAACCTCTAAAACGTGGCTAGGGTTATTCTTTTTATATGAGATATAAAGCATAAAACCCTACACGTCAAATGGGCTTGGGCTAAGTTGAAAAAATTCTACAGGAAAAACAATCTGCATGAGCTTTCATCGATCAAGTCTAATTTTTAGTCGATCTAGCCTTGCAGAAATTGAATAGTAATTTCCTGCAATTACTTGATTCCAACTTTACACATAAACACACTTTAAGCAACCTAAATCTAGACTCTAAGTTTTGATCATGGTTTGCCAACATTACACATTGAAATTCTAATACATTTAGATCCTAAAATCTTAGAACCTAACATTTTTTAATAGTCTTTTA
Organism: Castanopsis chinensis; assembly: GCA_032878915.1. Taxonomy (NCBI): domain Eukaryota; kingdom Viridiplantae; phylum Streptophyta; class Magnoliopsida; order Fagales; family Fagaceae; genus Castanopsis; species Castanopsis chinensis. The sequence goes on along the minus strand of JAVQMG010000121.1, from coordinate 23,374,007 downwards.
TTTTTTAATAGAATTTAGATTTGTTTTAAATTATTGTTAAATCATGCAACTTGAGCAAAAAAATAAAAAACAAACAAACAAAAGCAAAAACGTGGATTATGTGAGATTTAAGTTCAAAAATTTTTTATAATAAACTTTTAATTTGAATAGAATTTATATTTGTTTAAAATTATTATTAAATCTTATCCCTTAGTCAAAACATATGGTTTTTTTAGAAAGAAAACATGGGTTTTGTGGGAATTAAGTTTAGAAATTTTTCATAATAGACTTTTAATTTGAATATGATTTAAATTTGTTGAAATTTGAATGATAAGGTTTTACCTAAATTAAAAAATTGTTAAATATTATCCTTTAATTGAGGAAATATATCCTAACAAAAACTATAAAATTAATTTGCTAATTAGTTAGAGTAGCCACTAGGTGCAACCACCATTTTCTAAACCCAACTTTTATTATATAATAGTGGAAGTCTCATATATTGTACGGTATTAGTCATGAATTTTCTTTATATATTTTTTTGAAAAACAATAACTAAAGGAATTATTTTTTTTCATAGTTTTAGAACTCATATCTAACTAAATGAATGATTATTATTATAATAACTTGTAATGAATTGCTTATAAAATTCATAATTTTGTATATTTGTCCTTATATATAATATATCCAATTACAATGATTAATAAAATATTTTCTAATTTTTTTATCCTTATTTATTTGTGAAGAGGGGGATTTGAACTCTAGTAGTTAAATTGTTTCTAATATTTGCATGAATAAGGTTAACCAAAAAGAATTGATTCCATATTTAAGCTTAAAAAATCAATTGTACCTAAACACCTAAAAGAAATTCAATTTTTATGTCTTATTTTGATATTTAAATAATCTGTTTTAGTGTTGATTTTATTCAAATGGTAATATCACCCACTTAGCTAAAAAATCAACTTATGTAATAAAATCCACATATAACATTCTAACATACTAATAAATAAATATAACACCCAAACTTTTAGTAATGTCTCTAATTGTATTGTGTATTAGCCTTTAAGAACACATATATTAATATCACACATGAAAAAAATGAATTTAATAATTAAAACATTTAAAAACAAAATTAAGCCAAAATTACAATTCATTAATGAAAAACAATCCAAATTTCTGAACTTAAAGAAAAAATGAATACGGAGTTAAGCAAAGATAAACTTACATAAGAATTTGGACCGATGGATCTAATTTAGCCTAGCCCACATGTAAGAACATTATTAGATCCTTCTTTTTCTCTTATATCCAATTTCATGTTGGCAACAAATTTTGCTTTTGAAGAAGATAGATTACATGGAACAAGCTCCAAACAAAAACCACAAAATAAATCCACAATAAAATATTGATTTCAACAATTAATAATCATATGATGAGAAAATAAATGATACAAATATATTACTTGCTATATAATATACTGAAAGGGACATTCCACACCATTACATTATGGTAAAATTCCTTTTAATACCTCATATTGAAACTTTATAAGTTATCATTAAAAAGGTGTGACATCTACAACAACAACAACAACAAAAACTAAAAGGTGTGATGACTATGATATTAAGAGAGAAAAGTTTCTATTTTCAACATAATCCATAAACACAAATACACAAAATCATATAACTAACTATAAAACTTGTTGATAAAAATCATATAGTATATAATAAAAAGGCAAAAAATACAAAAAAAAAAAAAAAAAAAATCTATTCAATTTGATGAAAAAAATATACCTGCAAGGTTATAGGTAAGGAAGAGAAAAGAAGAGAAGAATATAGCAAACAATTGCAAGGTAGGTAGTAGAAAGAATAATACACCAAAAAATTGTGTTTATATAGAGAGAGAATTTGCAGTTGTGAAGAAGTTGATATGAATGAAAATAAAGAGTTTAGATGAAAATCAAATACTTTCTTTTGTTGCTTTATTATTAAGAAAAAGATGACATATGATGCATATTTATCCCAAAAAAAAAAACTAAGTAAAAAAAAAAAAAGTATGTTGATCACAATAGTATTCAATTCTATCTTTTTTTTTTTTCTTTTTCTTTTTTCAATTATATCTTATTTGCTTTTAGGTATTATTTTAATCTTTTTTTTTATTTAACTTCTATCCTTTTTTTATAGGTAATTCTATCCTAAGGCTTTGTTGATAATATTTTAGATAGACACAATTGTAGGTTGTATTTGTATGGCACCAACCAACTAAATTTAATCTCTTTTTGATACTTTAGAAAACACTTATTGTAAGTTGCATGCTTTATTAGAGCACTTATTATTCTTTTATCCAAAGAAATTGATAAGAACAAATAAAATGTTGTTTTTGTCTGAAAATTACTACAATTTGGTGTAGCCACTTGATGCAATCACGGTTTCTAAATCCAACTTTTATTATATGATATTATTATATTATATGATTATATGATATGATATATGATATAGGGATGGTCTATTGGTTAAGAGGAATTGTATTGAAAAATCATGGCTGAATATATATAAGTTCTAAAAATTGTGATAATAGACTTTTACTTAGAGTTTAATTTAAATTTCTAAAACTTTGATGATAAATTTTATCTAAATTAAATTATTGTTAAATTTTATTCCTAAGCCAAGAGTTTTTTAGCTTAATATCCTAATAAAATATTAATTTAAGAAGATACAACTTGAGGAAAAAAAAACAAAAACAAAAACATGGGTTGTGTGGGATTTAAGTTTAGAAATTGTTTATAATAGACTTTGACAGGCCACAAACGCGTTGATCCCTTGTGATAAATTAAATTGATTAATTAGCCAAGTTATTAATTAATCAAGTTAACATGCAAAATCACGTGGCAACACAAACAAATCACCAAAACTAAGTTATGCAGCGGAAAATAAATGACACGATGATTTGTTTACGAATGGGGAAAACCTGACGGCAAAAACCTGACGGCAAAAACCCCACCGGGTGATTTAAGGTCACCACTCCCAAAACTCTACTATTATCACAACAAACAGTTACAAGCAAAGAATCCTAAGTACCTTACTAACCTACAGTTGAACCCTTACCCCAATACCCAATTGGACTTGCTCTGTAGTGACAGTTTCTCCTTTCAATGCACGGCTCCCAAGTACGTGACTAACCAAATGCGCGGATCCCAGTACGCGACTTTAATTCACCAACTAGAAAGAGAGTTGTTGGCTGCAAAATTCTTCAAATCATCTACACAATGAAGATCAAGAAGATGCTCAGTTACAAAACCTTACGGTGCACATTACACAACTATCTTCTTCACAAGAGATGAATTAGGGCACGAACTTTGTCTTTGATCACAAATTGCATGAACAAGGATTGCTCAATACTTGTGCAACTTGCATCTTGTTTGACGGCCCTTAAAACAATCCTTTTATATGTCTAGGGTTAGGAGAAAAGAAGTCCCAAAGACACATTCACGAATTGGACTTAAAACAGAACTGAAAATCTGTTTTCTTTAATTCTCGACAGATGGAGGTGTCGAGGATCTGTCGAGAAGCTATCGAGGCTCGGGCTAAAACAGCTTCTTAAAGCTCGATAAATGCATGTGTCGAGATAGGTGTCGAGCTTTAGTAACTTGCACTTCCTTGCTTGTTTCTTGGACAAACTTGATGACTTCAATACTGAATCTTGAAACACTGTTTCTTGAAGTATTAAACACATCCTAAATCTACCCAATTACAAGTAAAGTGTGTTTTGTCTAAGAATAAGTCAATTACATAAAATAGCGACATATGTCAACAACCACTTAAACTACATATGTCCTAACAGACTTTTAGTTTTGAATAGAATTTAAATTATTTTGAAATCATGCAACTTGAGGGGAAAAAAATTAAAAAAACAAAAACGTTGGTTGTGTGGGATATTAGTATAAAAAACATTATAATAGAATCTTAGTTTGAATAGAATTTAAATCTGTTTTAAATTATTGTTAAATCTTATCACTTAATCAAAACATGGGTTGTTAAATATTATCCCTTAATTGAGGGAATATATCTTTAAATATATATATATATATATATATATAATTTATTTACTAATTAGTAAGAGTAGTCACTTGGCGCAACTTACTACAAATTTTTTTATTTTTGCATTCAAATATCACTTAGCATTAATTTTTTTTTTTTTTTATGAACCAGAAACTTTATTAAGAGGAAGAAACCAGACTACAAGCCCTAGGGGACTCCTCCAAAATGATGGAAGAGAAACAAGCAGGGGCAATTCCCAAAATCAAAAAGGCCAAAAAAATTACAAGAAAGAGACCGTTTTGCTAAGGAGTGGGCTGCAGCATTCCATAACCTAGGCACCCACTTCACAAAAACCTTATCAAAACCAGACAACAAATTTCTCAAATCAGAGCACAAGGACATGAACCTCCATTGGGGGGGGGGGGGGGGGCTCGGCCAAATCATTGAGCAGCTGCACACAATACTGGCACTCTGATTCCACTATGCTGCATTCATTACCCAGGGCAGGAGCTAAAGAGAGGGCCCACTTAATGGCCTTTGCTTCTGACAGGAGAGGGAGGGTGGTGTTCACTTTCATAATACCGGCGAACGCCAACTTCCCTCTCCGGTCTCTCACCACCGCAGCTATCAAAAAGAAGCGAGGCCCCACAGCAGCATCAACATTAATTTTACAAGACAAACCTAAAGGAGGGATCCAAGTCTAAATAAAGGAAGGAACCAATTGCCTAATGGTAAAGGCATTGGAGTTTTTGAGCTCAGAGAAGAGACATAATATTTTATTAGAAACCCAATCAATATTGAGAGTGCGGTCTTCAAATATGGCCTAATTCCGCTGCTTCCAAACCATGTCACAAAGGATGGCTCCATACAACAAAAAATCTTCTTTTTGACCCAAACACTGATTAACCAAAAAAGGGGATGACAATAGGAAGTTGACAAAATCAGATATCGACCCAAAAGCCAAAGAATCTATTCTCACACCCCAATGGCTTCAGAACCATAAGGATTTAGTAAAGGGCAACCGTGAACAAGTGAAGGGATGTTTCCAAATCCGAATTACACAAAGGGCAGCTTCCATCCACATTCTCATTAAACATACTTATTACCTCCTTGGTAGGCAAAACATTGGCAACAATTCTCCATAAATGCATCTTAAGGCGCTCATGAATTTTGGATCTCCAAATCTGATCCTTAATGTAGTCGGAGTTTGAGGGAGGAGAGCCATCCCTACAAATCCAATAAGCGGACTTGACTGCAAAAAATCTGGAGTTTGTTGCAGTCCAAGACCAACTATCTTCCATGGGGCAACTAGGAATGGGAATTTTTCGAATCAGATCAACCACATGCTCCTCAAACAAACATCTCAACTTTGAAATATCCCAGCTGCTTCGATTTGGAGTACGGAGCTAAGAAACTACCAAAGCCATATCTGGATTAGCATCAACTTTAGGGGTAGGCGTAAAGCTAGGGAGATCAAGAATCCACAGGTCTGACCTGTTGACACCTCATTTTGCAACTCGCATTTAACATCACTTGGAGGGTAAAAGGGTAATTTCACCTTGGAAATATGCATTTTGATTTTGGTCATTAGATCCTTAATCTCATTTCACCAAAATGATCTTGATGTTGTAACAATAAATCGACTGGTTATAAGCCCTAGTCGGACCATCAGATTGAAAATTATCATTAAATCAAGTTTTAATGGTCAAGATGTACTATCACAAATTGAGTCCAACCTTATGTGATTATGAACAATTGGTTCCAATTGGTTGTAATTATAATCAATTTAAAATTAATGATGTGTCATAATTTGATTGGTTAGGACTACATTTTATGGTAAGGTTGCATACACCTAATTAATTAGATAGTTAAACATTAATTATTCAATGAGTAATTTGTGCAATTATCTTTTAATTAAGGTAAATTTGGAACTAATTAGGTCTGAAATGGGAGTGATTGGAGCCTATTAATGTTAATTGAAAACTAATTTAGGACCTATTAATGTTAATTGTGCTGAAACTATTTTTCTAACAAATGACCTCTGCTCACTATTTCATTGATATCTCTCAAAATATTTTGAATCTGTGAATGAGGTTAATTTTCCTAGAAACTAGACATCCGGAGCTTCAATTTTAGCACAAGAACGAGACAATTCCGATCAGAATTGAGTTAGATATGATTTTTCGAAGTTGGCTCTACAGGCTGTTACAGCAGCTACAGGAAAATCGAATTTTGGCTTGCCCCTTACTCCCACCAATCTTTCCATTTAATGCACCAAATTTTCCCAAAGGCTAAAATGAGGTCTAGGTTCATGATTCTTTGTCAACCCTCATTAATGGCCTTCCATTCATATTTCCTCCACCACTACTATATAAACCCCCCCTCTCATTCATTCCAAGACACAACAAAAAAAAACCCCCTCTCTTCTCCTCTCTTGAGTTCTAGGAAGTTGAGTAGTCTTGTCATATCTTGGTCTTCTTGAGACTCAAGGTATTAAGTGAGACTCACTCTTCCTCTCCTAACTCTTCTTTTCCTCCACCCTTAGGACCTCTCTCAAGAGTCTCCTCATCCACCATATGGATCTTGCATGAAAGTATAATCCCTTCCCCTAACTTGTTTTATGTTTCCATGATGAGAATTTAAGATTAAAGCATGATAGTAATTATTTAAATTCATTTGAATATGTTTGAATGTTCTTAATTGTTCTTATATGTTCTTCACATGTTCTTAGTCGTTGATCACATGTTCATGCATAACACTAGTTTCAATCTTAAATCCACATCAAAAATATGAAAAACATGTTTGTTTAATAATTCTTTCAAATCCTTGAATCTAGGATATCACCATCCACACACATTCACTAGAATTTATTTTCCAAATCCAAATGCAATGCTTAATAAATTGAATTAGGGTTTATCACATGCACACACATTAAATTCAACATGCAAATTGATTGACATATTGAATGATGTGACATGAATGTTGGCCATTATAGTTTAGGAGACCAGTTTTACCGGGCAAGGTGGGTGTCTAACACCTTTTCACCTTATAACATAGCCTCCAAACTTAGATCAAGGGCTAGTAGATCAAATGCTAGTCCATGTAATTTTCAATTTTTAGATTGTAATTAGGAAACAAAGCCATGTGCTTTATCTTAGATTGTATCTAGGACCAAAGCCATGTAATTTTTCCTATAACCAATGTAAATCCAATTGAAAATTAATAAAATGATGAATTTTTTAATTTTGGTTTTCTTATTTTTCCAATAATTAAATAAATGACGACTCTATTGTAAAACCCTTAATCTAAAGGGAAAAATATAACTAATCAAACCTCCATTTTGAGAGGCAATAACACGACTCCACCCATTCACGTGGGTTTGGCCCAACACTCCATTAAAACGGGCCGGGGACGTGGTCTCTCACATGACCACGTTCTAATGGAATCCCCATTGCCTACTAAAAAGGAAGCTACCTTTGTAATAATGTGTTTTGTGCCCATCATGCTCTATAAAAAGGGAGAAGCATTGCTAGGAGAATGATGAGCCAGCCAATTATTCCAATTCTCTCAAAACCTTAATGCAAAGACAATCATTTCCAAAAAGAATCCACCATCCAAGTTTGGAGTGGAAAGCTTGGTTGAAATCCCAGAATTTTCTGAAACCCAAGCAACCTTCCTTTTGTGGCAAACAAAGAGAAGACCAAGACATCGGAGTCCAGTACGAACCTGCCTTTGATTTGGGGCTCCACCAAAATCTGCGTACAAATGCATCTAATTGATCACAAAGACCTTCAGGGAGAAGAATAGCCAACATAGAATACGCCTGGATGGCTTGGGCCACCTATCTAAATCAAAGTTGCTCTACTAGACCAAGACAGATTTTTACTTTTCCACCCGCTGAGCTTACTGTCCAATCTCTTTTTAACATATCTGAAATCTTGGGATTTGCTCTTTGACAGGAAGAGAGGAACACCCAAATAGGTTATACTTTGTGGAAGTGTATTGAGACCCCAACAACACTTAACTTGATTCATAAATTGAGGGCTCACACCTTTGGAAGGGAAGCAGCCAGATTTTTCCACACTAATAGATTGGCCCAACCAAAAACATAATTGACAGGCCACAAATGCGTTGACCCCTTGTGATAACTTAGATTAATTAATTAACCCAGTTCTTAATTAATCAAATTAACATGCAATATCACGTGGTAGCACAAACAAATCACCAAACTAAGTAATGCAGCGGAAAATAAATGACACGGTGATTTGTTCACGAATGGGGAAAATCCTTACGGCAGAAACCCCACCGGGTGATTTAAGGTCACCACTCCCGAAACTCCACTATTATCACAACAAGCAGTTACAAGTAAGGAATCCCAAGTACCTCACCAACCTACAGTTGAACTCTTACCCCAATACCCAATTGGACTTGTTCTGTAGTGACAGTTTCTCCTTTCAATGCACGGCTCCCAAGTACGTGACTAACCAGATGCGCGGATCCCAGTACGCAACTTCAAATACCAACTAGAGAGAGAGAGAGTTGGCTGCAAAGTTCTTCAAATCATCAAGGATGAACTAGGGCACGAACTTTGTCTGTCAGATCACAAATTGCATGAACAACAAGTTCTCAATGAATGTGCAACTTGTATCTTGTGATCTCCTTACTTGACGGCCCTTAAAATAATCCTTTTATATGTCTAGGGTTAGGAGAAAAGAAGTCCCTAAGACACACTCACGGATTAGACTTGAAACAGCCTGAAAATCTGTTTTCTTTAATTCTCGACAGATAGAGGTGTCGAGAGGTGTCGAGATAGCTGTCGAGGCTCGGGCAAAACAGCTCCTTTAAAGCTCGATAGATGTATCTGTCGAGGTATGTGTCGAGCTTTAAAAACTTGCACTTCCTTACTTGTTTCTTGGACAGACTTTGACGGCTTCAACACTTAACCTTGAACCACTGTTTCTTGAAGTGTTAAACTCATCCTAAATCTACCCAATTACAAGTAAAGTGCGTTTTGTCTAAGGATAAGCCAATTACATAAAATAGTGACATATATTCACAGATGAACTACATATGTCCTAACAATAATTTCTCCAAACAGTTTCTAAGAATGGCTAGTACGGATGACATAGTTTTGCAAAACAATAGAATGTCATCAACATAGCAGAGCTTAGAAATTTTGGGGGGGGGGGGCGGTGTTGGAAACTTTAACCCCAGTTAAGTTCTTTTGAGACACTTCCCTGGTTATCAACCTCATGAGAACCTCATTGCCCAAGATAAATAAGTATGGAGACAAGGGGTCTTCCTGCCTAAGCCCTCTAGAGGGGGAGAAACTCGGTCCAAGACCTCCATTCAAAAGCAAAGTGAACTCAACTGTGGAGAGGCACTGATGGATGAGATTAATAAAGCTGTTACTGAAACCAAAAGCTTTTAATACTACCATCAAAAAATTCCATTCCATTTGGTCGTATGCCTTTGAAAATCAAGCTTTTGGAAATCACTTAGCATTCACATGAATGATGTATTATTCATCAAATGACTCTAAACCACTATATATGCCCATATGCATATGTGTAAATGTGAATATCAAATGTAAATTTTACCTCCTCCTCTCCTCCCTAACTGCTAGCTATCCACATAGTGTAACATAGCCATATTGGAAACTAGCCACCCCTTAATAATAATAATAATAATAATAATCTATATATATATATAAAACCGAAGCTTTTGAAGCTTCCACAATTTTTCACGTCAGCATTTATTTTTTATTTTTTCTATTTTTTAATTTTCGTTTGTTTTTTTTTTCAGTCTTTTATGCGCCTCACTCACTTAAACCTATACGCATTCTTAAAACCCAAAACCCTAACTTTTGAGTTCTCTCTCTCTCTCCGCTTTGTCTTGGGTCCTGCCGTTTCCCTGTTCTCTCTTTATTCCTCAAACCTCTCCCTTACAAGCCATCCCCATTCGCTCAATTTAAAGCTTTTATCTCAGCTTGCTTTGCTCGCTCTTCACCGATTTCGGCGTATTTTCAGGTAATCGGTACGATTTCACATTGGATCTGAAATTTTTTGATTTTTTTCATTAAAAAATATACAGCTTGCATCAAATGGTTGAATTAGAACTTTGTTTCAGAAAATTAGGGTTCGTTTTCTTTTTCTTTTTCTTCTTCTTCTTCTTCTTCATCTTCTTCTATTTTTTATTTTTTGAGATTTTCGATCAAAATCACATAAAGTTGATTTTTTTTTTGTCAAACCTAGGGTTCGATTCTATTAATTGGCAATCGATTAATGCTGAGTACTTCGACTTTGTGTGTGTGTGTGTGTTCGGATCTGTAAAACTATTTGTTGATTTAAGTAAAATCTCTATGGATTTTCAGTGGACTAGAAATTTAACTAGAGTTTTGTAAATTCTTTTCGGTTTCTGATCTGCTTGATTCTAATTTGATCATTTTTTTTTGGATTTTTTTCTATGAACCATTTGGTCTTCACTATTCATTTGATCTGTTGAGTTGATTTTGCTTTTGAGTCCGTTTGATCTATATGTATATTTATGTTCTGTTTGTGTGTATATGTGTACATACTATGAATGTATTTAAGCTTCGCTGAAATTAATGTTATGTATTTCATATTTTCCTGTCAGTTTTGTATTCTGTGACTAGGTTTCTGTGTTTGTGTTGTTGGCTTCAATGTTTTGCTTAATGAAATGATTTGGGACATGATATTTTCTGAACTCTTTTTTAGTTTTTAATTGCCATGATTTAAAGCCTGGAGAACTTCTGTTTTGTTCACTTCATTGTGGTTTACTTTTATGCCAAAATGAGTTGTGCTTAGAGAAGATGTATTTTCTTTTGGAGAAAACAAAGGTTCTAATGTAAAGTTCACATCGTTTGTAAATCTCTGTAAGCTGAAATTTTTATTTTAGTCTACCCCCAAGAGTATTTAAGTTTTTTTGTTTTTGGTTGATTGTCTTTGATTTAGGTATTTGGGTTATTGGTTTTGACTAAGGTTGAATGATGAAGAAAAATGAAAAGAATTGCACAATTGAAGACACCTACAACCCTACATAGAGATGAAGCAAAGAATGGGTTTTTTCAGTATTGGTTTCTTTTGGATTGTATGTAGCAGTTGAAATTTCAAATATAGTAGGTTTGGATAGATTGTTGGTTGATTAGAGTTTAAATTTCGTGTTGTTGATGAATTTGGGGTTTGTGATTTTTTGGTATATAGGTCAGACTTATCTAATTTTAATGCCATCATGCTTTAATTTTCGATTTCCTATTGGTTTTTTGTTAGCTTTACAGAATTGGGATTGAAGGAGCAAAATCAAGATGATGTGGATGTCCTCTTTTGATTCAAATTTGTAAAAGCTTTCTTACTCTCTTTCTCTCTCCATGTGGTGTGAGGTCAAATATTTGCTTTCTCTGTTCTTATTTTAAAATTTTAAATACTGTATCTGTATGTTTTCTCTTTTGATGTTTCCCTTTTATCTTCAATTTACCCTCTTTGTTTGTTTTTTATTAGTTTTTCAAGAGACTGCTTTACAACTCTGTGTTAATTTGTGCTAAGTAATTTGTGTAAATTTGAAATTCTTGCAGGTTATGTGAGTTAATTTACAACTCTGTGTGAATTCTTTAATTCTTATGAGTTCCAGTTAGTAGAGCATTGCTTTTTAGTTATGAGGGATATAACATTTTTGTTTCTTAGAATGTACTAATTTCCTTGGCAGAAGGAATTACTTGCATGGTCCCCTACCAATGATTGGTTGCCTAAAAGAACTGTATGTATCATGGTAAGTTTCACATCATATTGGAGTCACGATCCAATGTAGAAACAAAAAGAGAGCAAGGCCTTCCATTTTGTATTTGAGCAATGGAAAAAGCAAGTTCTTCAAGTTGTTGCTTTGAAATAGTTGAACTGCTAAATGAATATATAACAAATAACCAAATGAAAGGAATTGTAAAAATTGGTTTGTCTTATAACCGCAGTTGTTTCTTTGTGACTTGGTTGAAATATGCATACAGAATGCTATGTATATGCTCTAACTTGATTTCAATATTATAAAACTAGGAATTAGACAATGCATTGTCTTTTATTTGAGAATGGAAACTGATTTGACAAAAATAGCTCTAATAATCTAATACAGGACACTTAGCTTTTGATGTAATTATTGCTTAGATTGTGAAAATTAGTTGGATATGTGAATTTAGATGGATGTGTTTGGCAGATTGTCACTTGAAGATATAATTTATAAAAAATTATAACACTAATTATTCTTTAATTTTATGCAGGCTTTGAGGTTAATTAAAATGCAAAGACATTCAGTGGCCATTTGCCAATTATTTCACTATAGGGGACATTTGGATCCTCAGAAGAGGGATGCACTTAATGAGGCTGTGTAGGACACTACCCATGAAGATGTCTCTTCTATTGTTTTGAGTTTTGTTATTGCATTTACATAGCTGCCAAATATGTGTTAATGGACTTAATGGTTGTCTTTAATTTATTTAACAAGAGATTTGAAATACAGATTAATAACAATTTATAGAACTCAATGTTTTATGTTTAATACATATATGATGTACTCTTGTATATGGTGCAGATGTGTTGTATTATGTTTTCTACTCTTTTTGAGTCATAGCAAAAGAATTTGACATTGGTAAGGTTGCGCTCATTATTTCAATTTGTTTATTTGTTTATTCACAATATATATGTAACTATGAAAACAATTTCATTGTCAATGGACCTATGGTAGTATTAATCTTATTGGCATGTTTGTATTTTTATGGAGCTGATATACAGGATTTTTTTATCCCTTATTTGTCTTTATAATTTTTTATTGGGCATAAGCACTAAATTTGACAATGTTTAATGTTTGAAGTAGTGAAGATTTTATGTTATGCCTGGGTCTTCTCCATTTTGATTTAGTGCAGCAAATGATAATTGCAATATTGTTTTTTTTCTTTTTAATGAATCCCGTGCATCGCACGGGTTAGCGACTAGTAATAAATAAAAGGCATGCCCTAACCTTGGGCAAGGCTTTGCCATGCGCAAAAAAAAAGTCATCACTAATTAATATATATATATATATATATATATATTTATTGGGAAATTATTGCAGCATAACATTAATAGAAAATCAAAAGCAATTCGGTACATCAGAGGCAATGGCAGAATCTAAGAAACTGGGGTTTTCTCATTCCATGCCACAAAATTATCTACAAACTTTGCATGATGAGCTAAAATATGGACAGGTTTATTGCCTTCTCTTTTAATGTGTGAAAAATCGAAAGAACGAAAAGATTGAAGATGAAGAAGAGTGCCATCGATGACATTAGCAACAGCAGGAGGGGCTAGAGAGAGTCAGGTTAGAGCATTGCAGACTTGAAGTATTGATAAACGATATATTTTTTTCCTTGCTGAAAATTTTAAATCAAATGGCTAAACAGGCCAGAAAAAACAAGATCTAAATAGTGCCCAGAAGTGGAATCTTAGTTATCAATGAAATTGATAATTGGGCAAGCTGTTCTGCCCATGAGAGACTCTCTAGTCTTGGGAAATGTTTTATTTCTGTATAATTAGTTCTTATATATTTTGAAGATCTTAATAAAGTAAAAATTGGATACGTAGTTATGTACGCAAGTTCTTGGGGAATTTTCCTCACTTTTGATTGCAGTTATTGGTTAAGAGTTTGCTTTTCATCACATCATAAAAAGGCAGAGGGTCTACGATTAATGGAGCTTTTGACAAGAAACGCACTCTTACTGTATGTTGAAAATATACCAAACACTCAATTAGTAAGTGGGTTTCTTAATCTAATCTGTTTCTCAAAAAAAAAATCTTAAGCTAATCTATATGGTATCAATGGCATTCCTCTCTGACCATCAGTATAAGTTCAAGGAATACGCAACTTAACCTAATCTCTTTTTATTTTGTAACATCAAAATCATAATTTTCAATGATGCATCACCTTATCCTAGTTAAAGTAAACCTCTTTCTAGAACAATAAATATTCATTTCATTTTATTAAATTTTATGCTTTAACTCATAATATTTGGCTCTCTATATAAAATCAACTTTAGTTGCGTCAGTATTGATACATCAAATTAACCTTATGCTGATTAGTATTAATTTATTTTTTCTAAAAAATTAATTTTATTTAATTGATATTTAAATATGAAAGACCTAAACTAAAGTTGATTGTCTTACACCCTAAACTATATATATATTGAAACAATGCTGCTATGTATTCCATAAATAAATCCTTATATTAATGTCAACCAAACCAATTCCTCAAAAACGGTGTATATATTGAGGTCAACCTTTTTTTTTTTGGGGGGGGGGGGGGGGGGGGGTGCTTCCTATTCAATATGAAATTGTGTCATGTCATGTGCTCCACTAAAAGCAATAGCGGCAACAAGTTTATTAGAAAATGGCAGTTTGGTGTGGTTTAGGAGATTCACGTGAAAAGAACAGGGGAGAGTGTGGAAAGCGCAAAGAAGAGCGTGCTGCAGCGTGACTGCGTGAGATCAACAGAAAAAAAAAAAAAAAAAAAAATAGAGAGAGAAAACAGGCAATGTGAGAGCCGGTGATGAGAGAATAGCATATTGTGTCTGCCATTGCAATGAAAATAGGAAATTTTTCTTTAGTTGTGACTTGTGAGACACATATAAAGACGAGGTTTTGGGACACTACAGCCACGAAGAGTGTGTGTATTCAAGGCCAGTAAAGACATCAAGTAAGTTTTTGTATTAATTTGTAGAGTGAATATATTATTGTATTTGGAGTAGTTCTTAAATTAGGCATAAACTTGAAAAATATATTGTAACAGTGGATTTATTTGAAGTTTGTTCCGTAACTTTTCCCTTCAAAAAAAAAAAGACGTAAATATTTGTATTTTTTTGTGTGATTAATGTAAGAACTTAATAAATTTGACAATACTATTTTTTTGGACATTGATTAAAATTATTAATTGATTTTTTTTTAATTTACACAAAGCTGGATTAGGAGCCAACCAAATAGGCTTAATTTTCAGTATTGCTAATTATGGCCAATAGGCCTATGACATGTGATTGCGGTGCTGCTTCAAAGTGCATCTTCTAGTGAGATTGCTAAACCAATCAAATTTAATAGTAAAAAGATAAGATACGGTTAACAAACCTTTTAAATTAATGAATAAAACTGACACTTTAAAAACCATCTCACGTATAAAGAGATTTATATTTCAACTAATACTTCTTAATGTTTTCAATGAAAATATTCAGATTCAAATTTCCTCTGAATTATCAAATCACAAAGAAGTAATCTCATGTGACTTCTTCACAAAGTGCAATCAAATAATTGCTCCCGTTAATCAATATACGACCACTCACCATCAGATTTATAATACCCGTAAATTTAAGTTTGTAACTAATTATCTTTCTAAAAAAATATATTTTTAGATAAATTACTTATAAAATTTTTATAAGAGTTATTGGTATATTAAGATTTTTATTTGGGTGAGATCATATTAATACTAATACACCGGATTCCATCAAAACTTCACAATTAAGTGTATTTGGGCGAGAGTAGTATTAGGACGGATGACCTCTTGGGAAGTCCTCGTGTTACACCCCTTTCTTTTACTTTCTCAACCAAAAAAAGAAACTTTCAAAGTGTTTCATTTGACTATCCTATCACATTTATTTTTAACTCCATTAAAATAAAACTTACCCAATACTCTAAGGTTTAAATAAAATTATATAATACTTAAAATTTTAAACAAAACGTTTTTCAAAATATTGAGATTTAAATTAAATATTTTTAAAGTTTAATATTTAAATAAAACATATCCAAAACTCTATGGTTTAAAATTTATTTACATTTTTTTATATTGAAAGAAGGGTTTAAAATTTTATAGGTTGTTTGAAACCACTTTTTTTTTTTATATAAGATAGAAATTCAACTCTAGCCTAATCTAAGTGTATATGCGTGTAAAACTGTCTCCTTTAAGCTTGAACCCATCACTTGTCCCTTCCACCCCACAAGCACTCATATTTATGGAGTGACTATCACACCAAGGATGCACGATGGTGTTTGAAGCCTCATGTACTAGGAAATGATTTAAGAAGCAATTTATATTTCATAAAGAAACCATCTACTAATTAAATAGGATGGGTATGTCAGGGTCAATTATGTGAAGTGCTGGCAAATCTATAGTCAAAACTCTTTTTAATGTATTTAAGTTGTGATTTCTAGTGTCTAGAACGAAATTGAAAATTTACAGTGAAAACACAAGAAACTGTTCAGAAAGTGAAGGTTTTGCTGCCTTGAATGCTACTTCAATGGGATCGAGGTTCATTAAACCTCGACTCCAATCAATCGATCGAGCTTCATGATTATAGTTTTCACAACTTACAGCACATTGACCAAGTAACTTAGAAATCTGTGTACTAGGGTTTCAAAATATAATAAAACATATTTTAGGTCAACATAACAAAAGAGAGAACACCAAGCATAGAGGAGATCTTGCTGCAACACAATTCGTGCGTAAGTTAATCAAGACAAGTATTAATTAGAAAGTAAATCTCTTTCATCTCATCAAGCTTAGTATGTAGGGCCACTCAGCGTGTGAATCACCGATATCTTGGCTCAAATACCAATTTTATTGTGTGGCATCTCACTTAATGAACAAAATCACAA
This sequence comes from Castanopsis chinensis, assembly GCA_032878915.1. Classification (NCBI taxonomy): domain Eukaryota; kingdom Viridiplantae; phylum Streptophyta; class Magnoliopsida; order Fagales; family Fagaceae; genus Castanopsis; species Castanopsis chinensis. The sequence goes on along the minus strand of JAVQMG010000121.1, from coordinate 23,357,326 downwards.
TATAAGAAAGATACAATCGATTCTCCTCAAGAAACTCCAAGTGAAATTAAAGTCAATAATAAAGTTTGTCAGCCTCTATTATATTCAACATCAAACAAAATTTCCCACATGATTAAAGTCAGAATTCGAAGATTCCCTTCTCCACATGTTGACATGTTGTAAGCAATAACTTCACCAAGGACAGAAAATCCCTTGTAAACTGCACAACAGCTCACCATTTAACTATACTCAGATTTTTTTTTTCCTTCAAAAAAAAAAAAAGCTTTGATTCTGACTTGACGATAGCAAACAAACCTTTTGTTAACATCTACAACCGTAGCTTTTTTTTATAATGATAACACGACAAGTAGTTTGCTAAGCACAAATGGAACTCTGCCATAAACCAAAGATAATCATCTACCACTCCAATTGCAACAGACGCAGAAGATGATTAAGCAAACAAAATCTACCTGTCTTTTGTTAATGATCTTGTCTTTCTTCTCTATTTTCAAAGTTTAATGAATTGAGCTTGACATGTACAAGACAAGCCTTATAATCGAGCTCGACATGTCTTTTCTTAATAATCATCTAGTTCTGCTGTATTTTCATCGTTTAATAAAAATCGAGCTTGTCATGTACAAGACAAGCAGTCTTCTAGTTCATGAGAATTTAATTCCGAAGTACAGGCTGTGGATAATTTCTTACCAAAAACATAGATATTGGCTTCAAATATTCATGTCAGTTAGCTTCATGGCCAAAATGGCCGTGCAATAACATATATCAAACTGGTATTGACGTGGATATTCTCTAGATATTTCCCTTACAGAAGACTTGTATACTCTCATATTTTGCTAATAACGAGCATATATTGAAAAAAATGAGATAATATGTTAATTTTAATTCAGATTAATTATTGTAACATAACAAGTTTAATTTTTAAAGCATTTTTCTCAACAAATGTTAACATTCTATTTATAGAAATAAATAAATATATATATATATAACATTCTATTAACATCTTGAGCAGTTCAAGTTTTTCATGAAAAATTTATCATCTTTTATGTTTACATAATATTTTTAGCTCCCTCTCACATGTACCCAATAAATGATATAATTATTAACAAATTAAATGCTACCGTAAAGCCTTTAAAGTTTTTTGAGATTAATGCAAGTCCTGAAAAATATCAGCACGTGTATACATGGCCAAGGAGTTCACATTCATGTGCTCTAACAAAATTGTATTCAATCTCAGTAAAAAGCAGGTAAAGTTATTAAAGATTTATCGAGAATCAAAAACTATTCATAAATGTCACAAATGATGACAAAAGAAGTGTCATGATTGCTGATGAATGAACCCATTAAGCACTATATATATACTGCCGTCCTTATCTTAAACTCTTCCCATTGAACACTATAATTTGTCTTTTACATTTTTATATCCATACGTGTATGGCTGAGTCAGAGCTCATTTTCTATATAGAGTAATATCACCTATATTACCATCTTGCATTTTGTAGGAGACCCTTATCGTTAGACATAAATCAATGGAGGGTGTGATTCAATGCTCTGCAAACTTTGTACCTTTGACACCTATAGGTTTCTTGGAGAGAGCAGCCATTGTGTATGGTGATGAGGTTTCCATGATTTATGGTACCGAGAAAACTACTTGGGGAGAAACACATGAACGATGCATCAAGCTTGCTTCTGCTTTGGTCCAACTGGGGATTTCTCGTGGTGATATTGTAAGTTTGACACTTTGGTCCTCAATTGCTTCACTCTTTGTCTCATGAAAATGGATATTGAATCACTTAACATGTAATCAACTTTAATTAATTTGTTGATGACTACGATCTTCAAAATTTTGGGACTAAGATTTAATAATTGTTGTTGCTATATATATATATATATATATATATATATATAAAAGATCAAGTTATATTTGATATAACTTTCTATTAATGTTATGCCATTCAAAACCTTTATATTAGATTAATATTTTAAAATTTCTACCCTTGTATACTTAAAAAACACTGGGAGTAGATTATCTTGTAATTGTTACTATTGTACTTCTTATTTTGTTAAAAACTATTATGTGTTTCGTTTTTTTTCTTTTATAAGTATGATAGAATTTAATCTATAGTGTCCGTTCCAAGATAATTGTTCCTTATCATTAAGTTAACACGTCAGTTGGTTTTTAGTGTAAATGTAGGGCTCAAATTCTTAATCTCTTCTTAGACAACAAAATATTTTACCAATTGAGTTAAGTAGAACTCACATTATTATGTGTATGTGCATATTAAATTATATATAGAATGACAAGATCAAATGTAACTTTTTATTAATGTTACACTTTTCAATACTTTTGTATTATATTAATGTTTTAAAAATTATATTCCTTGTACTTATAAAACAATGGGAGAAAATGTTATTGCCAACGTTACTATTGTCCTTATTGTCATTGGATACCCTATGAAATTCCTTAACAAATTGAGTAATTTAATCTATAGTTAACTTTGATGTTTACTTATTTTTTTAATAGTTAGAAACACCATTAATAGCTAGCTGTCTATAATTTGAACCCCAACCCATAAGAAATAAGACAGCTCAAACATTTTGTGCTAGGGGAGGTATCAACTCTCCTAAGAAGTGCGGTAGTTGATACTTACTATTGGAGATTATAAAGTTCGAAAGAAGCATTATTTGTATAACTTTGGTTGATAACTTTGATGGGAAGTGGTATCAAAAGTTATACATATTAAATGGTTTCAAAACACCATGGAAAACACCATGGACTAAGTTGATACAATCAATAATTGAAAAACAAAATTTCTCCAACTCAACATTAACTAAAATAGTAATTTGACAAAAAATATATATATTAATTGACTTTTATAGTAGTGGAAGTCCTTTGATTCCCTCTTCGACTCGTTTACTAATTGGAGTAGCCTTGTGGTAGTGCGTTTCACGTAAATTAGGACCCTTCAATAAGAGAGGCATCTTACTAACATAGGATAGGATCCTTGTCACTGCAAGGAGACAATTTCCCATATTCAAATAGATTTAAGATTCCTAGGATCTCATTGAATACTATAAAATCTTTTTGGTAAACATTGAATAATATAAAGTCATTCAAACATCATTTTATAATTTCTATGCTAAACTGCATGTGTATATTATATTATGAAAGATTTTAAAATGTATAGTGGTAGACTATATGTTTAAATAAAGTCTAAAATTAATAATATGTGCACAAAGTTTGGATTCTAGTGTATTACATAGATTAAGTGAAAGTTTAATCATGTGTATATAAGTTCTACTCGTGAGTTTGTATCATTTGGTATCAAAGCCAAACACCACGTCGAGTAATCGAATGTAGCTCATTGAGTATAGGATCAAATGAGTTGCGGCTTTGTGATCGGATCTTCTAGAGACTAGATTAAAGTAACTAATAGGTGAGTGGAGCCACCAAGAGGAGAAATGACTATCATCGGGTCAATGTTAATAGAGTGAGCCGTCATGGATGTCGGCTGCAAAGCATGATAGTATTTTATAATCACTAAGTGTAAACTTAACCATGTATATATAAGCTTTTGGACACTCTTCCCTTGCAAGCCAATTTTCAAGGTACATGTAAAGAAGTATAAACATAAATTAATACAACAAGTACAATTGGTCCAACTAAACTTGAGCCTAAGAATAAACATAATCCAAAAATTCCCTCAAAACTCAAGGTGGGCTATAGGACTTTGAGTTTGGAACCAAGTTCATTAGAGCACCCTAATGGATGGGTCTTAGTAAAAATATCAGCAAGTTGGTCCTAATACTATGGTCTCAAATGAGATATTCACCAATCAAGAAGCAAAAATTAACCTATGTTGGAGTAACAATCAATAAGGTCTCTGAGTGGAGACTAGTTTTGTTTCTTGCTTTCACCATGAAATGAGATAATCATTAGTACTCAAGATGCAAAAACCTATGCTGGAGTAGCGATCAATAAGGTCTCTGAGTGCTGACCAAGGTAAGGGGTGCCTTTGAATGATGTAGCAAAGAATGCTAAAAATGAATAGTAACGTGAGTAAAACGTGGAGTTTCCATGAATTGACTTAGTTTTTTTTTTTTTTTTTTTTGAGAAACACACACACATATAGGGGAAGGGGGATGAGATGAATTGACTTAGTTGATAAATAGCATAGGAAATGTCAAGATGGATATTTATCCAAAAAAAGAAAATGTCAAACAAAAAACATAGCATACATGTTTTATATATTAACACACTTAGTCACAGACACGCATACACGCACATTATATAAACATGTGTTCATCTTATACTTACAGTCATTAATTAGTTTCCTTTTCTTTCCCCATCATAAATGTATGATCTTTGTGAAATTCAAAAGCATCTGTATAAATTATGATATTGGTCCTTGAATTATGTGTTAAGTACGTATCAATTATATAATTGAACTATGATTATGTCAATATACAGGATTGAAAAGTTCGAAAGATGCTCTATTTGTATTATTTGATAGCTAAACTTTAATGGAAAATAAGATATATAGTAATGTATGCTAAACCGTTCAAAAACTTCATGGAATAAGTTGATATGATGATCAATATTTTAAGAATATATTGCTCTAACACAAAATCAATCATTGATTAATAATTTTATATAGTAATTTGGCCAAAATATATTAGAGTGGCATTGTGGTCCTACCTAAATTCGCACCCCTCAAAATGAGAAGAATCTTACCTAAGTCGGACATGACTTCATCAAGATCATTGTCACCACAATGACATAATTACCTTTAATTTACTCAATATATTTAAGCTTCTCCCCACTAAGAGGTTCCTAGTATTGCGTTGAATAATCAAATCATTTGGAACTTTTGCTTGTCATTATATAATTTCTAGAAGCTTGGTATGTATTCGTTATTACACCTAACAAAATTGGACCCCAACCCGTTAATTCAACCCGATTCAAAGGGAATAAATCGACTCATTGGAAAAACAGGTCAACCTGAATCGAACCCCTTTTTTAAACAATTGAATTTTTAATAATAAATAAAATAAAAATCTTTTATTTATTTATTTATTTAAAGATAATATACAAATTTCAGCTTTCTTTTGTTCCAATTACTAGATTATAGTGATGAATTTTATAAGTTTTATCATTGGTCCACAACATTTAAAATTTATAGTGATGATATATTGTACCTAAAAATTTATGGTCTACAACATTTAGTTTTATTTTTTTCCATTCATTTATGGTGATGACATTATTAGTAAACTACGGTTTGTGTAAACTCAAAATTTTAAGCATCATCATTATTATTATTATTATTATTATTATTATTATTATTCCTACTTGTGGAAAAATACAGGTCAACTCATAACCCAATTAACTTGATCAACTCAACCTACTCACAACCCATTTAAGATGACACTTTTTGACATGAACCCAATTAGCTCGGCCAGAACCAGTCAAGTTGCCAAGTCTACACATATGTCAATATGAATGCACAACCATGGTTGGGTACTGTGAGAAGAGAGCAAATTAAAGTGATTTCACTATACCTTTTTTTTGTTGAGAAAAAGTCCATTGAGGTATTATTTTTGTACTGTTAAATCAACCATTACAAAGGAAAAGCAATCAAAAGGAACATTCTCCATCCAAATTAAAAGAGGGGAAGAAAAGGTTGCTCTCCTACCTAAGGCATGCGCTATAACATTTCCTTGTCAATAAACATGAGAGAAAGAATAATTCTATAAAAAGTTTAATTACATGAATAAGAGTGTCTTTTATCAAGTAACCATAAGCAGATCATAGAGTATCTCCCTACTTGAGGAAGTTTATGGCTATTTCGGAGTCACCCTCAAAGATGGATTGGATAATACCTATTATAGTCTCAATTGGACTAGGATGTTTGTCCTCAGAATGATAGATTTAGACCCAGTGGGCTCTAATATCTCTAATAGACATCTTTGCTTTTGTTTCTGTGAGCAGGTTGTGGCTTTTGCACCTAATGTTCCAGCACTCTATGAGCTACATTTTGGCGTTCCGATGGCTGGGGCAGTCATTTCTGCACTTAACACCAAGTTAGACTCAACCCTGTTAGCCTTATTATTGGAACAATTGGAGGCCAAAATTATTTTTGTATACTATGAGTTCCTTGAAGTTGTTCTTGGAGCATTAAACATACTTTCCGAGAGAGAAGGTAAACCACCCCCACTTGTTTTAATAGCTGAGTGTGATAAAAAATCATTCTCAATTATTGAAGCAACCCCACCAGGTAGCCTGGACTACAATAACCTTCTTGCAATAGGACAAGCAGATTTTGAGATAATTAGACCCAAAAATGAATGTGATCCTATTTCAGTGAATTACACCTCTGGCTCAACTGGGGTTCCTAAAGGAGCAATCTATAGCCACAGAGCTACCTATCTAAATTCACTAGCAACAATTTTTCGCATCAATGTAAGAGAAAAGCTTGTGTTTTTATGGACTGTTGACATGTTCCGCTGCAATGGGTGGTGTTTCCCCTGGGCAGTGGCCGCCCTTGGTGGCACCAATATATGCCTCAGAAGTGCTCTCACAGCAAAACTTATATTTGATGCAATTCTTGTTCACAAGGTATGATAAATTACTCAAACATTTCTCCCTTAATAAATGAAATTTCCAATTTTTAAATGAAAGGTAGAACGGAGACAAGGCTGGGACATAGAAAAATTAAACTCTAATATCATGACAAATTACCTATTGTCCCAAAAATTTAAGTTGTTAACAAAAGTTGAATCTAATCACTTAACTATTATTCTAACAGGTAACTCACTTGTGTGGTGCACCCATCATTTTAAACATACTAGCAAAGTCTCTTGCGAGGCCATTGCCATTCAAAGTGGAAATTATTGTTGCTGGTCCATTACCACCACCCCAAGTTGTGACCAAGGTTATTGAATTAGGCTTCAATGTGAGCCACGGCTATGGTATGACAGAGGCTCTTGGCCCAGCCATTGTTACCCCATGTACACCCGAGTTGCAATATAGTTCAACCTTAGATGAACAAGCCAAAACAAAACGTCTTGAAGGGCTTCACAACCTTATAATGGATGGGGTCGATGTGAAAGATCCTAGTACCATGAAAAGCATACCTCATGATGGAAAAACCATTGGTGAGGTAATGTTTAAAGGCAATACTATGATGTTGGGGTACTTTAGAAAACCAAAAGTAACTCAAGAAGCTTTTAGGGGAGGATGGTACCGTACAGGGGACCTTGCAATTAGATATCAAGATGGTTGTGTAGAAATGAAAGACCGTGCAAAGGATATGATCATTTGTGGGGGTGAGATTGTAAGCTCACTTGAAGTAGAGGCAGTGGTGCTAAGTCATCCAAAGGTGTTTGAAGCTGCTGTGGTGGGAACAAATAAGCCTTGTGCATTTGTGAAGTTGAAGGAAGGGTGTGATAATTGTGTCCCAGAAGAGATTATTGAGTTTTGTGGGGAGAGATTGCCAAAGTATATGGTTCCCCATAGTGTTGTTTTTGGGGATTTGCCGGTCAATTCAACTGGCAAAATACAAAAATTTGTTCTTAGAGAGAAGGCCAAGACCATGGGTATGCAAATTGGCTCTCTTAAATGAGCTCCATTGATTGCACAACCATTGTACAATGTTTGTTGCTTATGTGCACATTAGATGAAAATAAAGTAACTTGGCTATTGTATGAATGTCAGTTTATGTATAATTCACGAATAATGATTGTTGAAGGGGTGATTTTATTGAGGTGGATCAATTTGAAATGTAATAATGTCCTAATCAAGGAACAATGCACACAAATAAAGCATGCAACTTGAACTTACATTGTTAGGTTTTAGACCCCTTAACACAATATTTTTAACTTAATATTCAGTCAAGTTGATTAACAAGTTTGTTAATCAAATCTAGGTTAAACAAATATGAGTAAAACAAATATAATGCGAAAAATAAAGAACACAAAGATCTGATGACCCAGGAAAACCAAACCGGTAAAAAATCTAGGAAAGATTTAACCTAACTATCCTCAAGGTAAAAATAGATCTACTATGAAAGAATTGAAGTTTGTGCAACAAGACTTAAACTACTAGCATCTTATTGCTCCCTCGTGTAAAAAACTTACTATCACGACCACGTAACAGCTCCGAGTCTACGGACTTATTCTTTACATGGTTTGCAGCAACCACAAGTTCTTCTACTTTTCACTTTAAGACTTTACTCAAAGGTTTTAGATCTTCTTTATAGTTCTTTATGCAGCAACTGAAACAACCATCAAGTTCTTAATGTGAATCTTGATCTGCAGCAACCACAAGTTCTCCTACTTATCACTTTTAGACTTCACTCAAAGGTTTTAGATCTTCTTTATAGTTCTTTATGCAGCAATTGAAACAACCATCAAGTTCTTGATGTGAATCTTGATCTTGATCTCGATTGCTCTATGTGTGTGTTTGAAGGTAAAAACCTCTTAGATCTCACAAAAGATACAACACACAACTCAACAAAGACTTCTAAAACGTAGTTATGGTTTTTTCTTTTATACTTAGAGTAAAACACTTAACCCTATACGTCATATGGGCTTGGGCTGGTTTAGAAATTCTGCAGAAAGTTCCTGATCCACGATTTTCAATCGATCAAGTCTAATTTTCGATCAATCGAGCCTTACATAAATTGAATAGTAATTTCCTGCAATTACTCAATTCCAAACTTACATTAAACCAAACTTTGAGCAGGTATAAACCTAAACTAAATGTTTTGATCATGGTTTGCCAACTTATACAAATTTAAGTTCTAATACATTAGTTCCTAAAGTCTTAGAACCTTACATACACCATGTGCATTTGTCTTGTAATATCGTCCATTGTTACATACCACTACAATTTGTCCCTATGATTGGCCATCCAAATACTTGCAACCAAGAACAAATGGTGAGGCCCTCCATCAATTTTTCAATGGCTTGTGATGGGAGTGACGAGTTCAACCTATATGGACGAGGTCATCCAAACCAACAAAGCAATATTGACAGACGAAGTACCCCAGTACCATTGACAATATAAGCCCCACTACCGAAGAAGGAAAAGAAGTCATTCAATGCAGCCTAAATAAATACCTCAGACGGTTACAAGGATAGTTGTATGGACCATTAGAAGCCCATTAAAAGCTCACATCATTGTCCAGGAAGCGTTATTAAAAGATGCGTTAAAGCCACCATAACTGCCACAATGGCTAGGGGCTGTAGAAACATATATAAAGCCCTCACAAGCACAAGCTGAAGATACACACAAAAACACACACAAAAAGACTGATTCTTTTTCTTTTGTTCAATCTTTCCTTAAATCTTCTTGATACTGACTTTGGCATCGGAGACGTTGTGACAGCCACTACACTGGTGGCCATCCTAAAGAAGTTTCTTTATTTGGGGTGATTTTGGTGGGGCTAAGGTGATTTCTTCCCAAACTCACCATTTTTTGGTGTTTTGTTTTTTCTCCAAATGAAGGAGAAAGTTGGGGAAGAAAGAGGGGCTTAGATGGGAAATTACTCATCTGCCCATCCTACCTCTATGTTAGTTTCTTTCTTTTTTTTAATGTTTTAATGCTAATGTCTAGGTTTTTTTTTTTCCCTAAACATTCATTTTTTTTTCCTTATAAACTATTTAATGTTTTTTTATGTAATAAGGACATAAGAATAAATCTATACAAACATCATTTTTTTCACCTCCAACAAAATACAAATGAGAGAAAATTAAGGGTATGTTTGGTAACTATTTTTTTTTCTCATGTTTCTTTTTCAAAGACCATTTTCTATTTCTAGTAACCAAAAACTTGTTTGGAACGATGAAACCATCGGAAAATAGAAAATAGTTTTCCTTTCCAATTTATAAAGAAAAATGAAAACAATCATTTGCCTGTTGGAACCAATGCAACAACATATATTGTTTTTTACCCATTCTCTCTTCTTTTATCAGATTTCTATTTTTCTGTTAGTAACTCTGCACTGTGTTTCATACTTTTCGGCAAGCCCCATTCTTCGTCTTCTTCATTTCATCCCCTACACCTTCATTTCGTTTTCTACTACTCGAGTTCAATTTGTTTTCTTTGCATTGTTTTATGTTCCTCTATAATGACTTCTTATCATTTTTTACAGTTTACTATAGCTCTAGAGCTAAAAGTTTTAGCTTTAACACAATTAATGCAGCGTCCATTTTGTTGTGTGTAGTGCTAAATATAACTTTTAGCAACTTAAAAGCACCGATACTAATGCTCTTAGAGTTTGTACTATGTTTGGTTGGAGGTGGAATAAGGGGGATGAAAAAAAAAATGAAAAGTGGAGAGATGATATTTTTAGTGGATGTTTGGTTGAAAGGAAGGGATGAAAATAAATTGCTGGGGCTCGGAAATTTTCTTCTTGAGCCCGCTAAAATTTTTTCTCCCCAAATTGAGAAGAAAACAAAAAGGAAAATGTTTGTGTTAATGTATATAGTGTTGTGGGCTTTAGGCCCAAACTAATTTACTTGTATAGTACACATTCTTGTACTAATTCAGAACGATGTTTCATATTAAAAATCCAGCTATAGCGAGAGTAATCATCAACAAAGACAACAAAATATCGAGAGCCACCAATACTAGAGACAGAGGAAGGTCCCCAAACATCAGAATGAATAAGATCAAAGATATCAGTGGATATTGATTCACTAGTATTGAAAGGCAAAGCTGGTTGTTTTCCTAACTGACATGAGACACAATCAAAATTTTCTGTAGACACTGAACCTAACAAACCTCTAGAAGCCAACTATTGTACTCGAGAAGAAGATGCATGACCAAGTCGAGCATGCCAAAGTGCAAGGGAAGGAATAGAAGATACTACAGCAGCTGCAGCAATAGAAACAAGAGCAACAAGTGGAAGACGAAAGTTGTCTATGGGAAACATACGCCCAACTCTGGGACCGGTCCCAAGCTCTTGTCCCGTCCTTGGATCCTGCACAATACACCCAGAATAATCAAATATAATGCGATAACCCAACTCAGCTAATTGTCCCATAGAAAACAAATTGTAAGAAAGGTCAGGAACATTAAAGACCCCAGAACTGAGAGTTTTGAGGTCAAAATGGAACCCATATTATGACCAGACATTGTAGAACCATTTGCTATATGTATATTAAGAGGGTGTGGTGTAGGTTTAAGTTCAGAAAATAAGGACGAGTGAGGTGTCATATGATTGCAACAAGCAGAATCCATAAGCCAAGAGGAAGGAAACATACCAGATAAAGCTGAGAGAGAAGAGGAATAAGATGCATTACTAACCATACGAATGACATTGGCGATGATGTTTTTAAGGTCATCTGTGGACATGGTAAAAGTGCGACCTGAAGATGTAGACTGTGCAAAGACGGAAGCCATTGGTTGGACACTCTCAGTGTTAGCAACAGCGGTAGCAGAATTTGAAACAGCTGATTTATTGCGCTGATAGCAAGCAAGTCTCAATATTATGGCCAAAACGTTCACAAAATTGCAAAAACGTTTGCTGGATTGTCTGCGACGATTGTTGCAAAAGGAAGAAGAAATGTCCTTATTCTTCATTTAGAAGCAAAATATGCAAAATTGGAGTAAGTTGATCAAAGCAAGATTTGCGGCGGTGTGAAAAAGGCAGCAGTCTGTGTGGAACTCCTCAACGACGGCTACGACAGGTCCGGAACCCAAGGACAATGTCTGGAAGACGTTGGAGGTTCAACGGCAAAAGGCTATGGCAGTTGTTGTGACGGCGGAAGCGAGAATGGAGTAACACTAATAGAGACAAGACTGCTAAGAAGGAATATGGTAAATTTAATCATTTTAACCAATACTTCTAACACTCCCCCTCATGTGTGAGCCGAAACTACCTTTGAATAAGTGAGGCCCAACATGTGGGAATTTAAATGGGAGGTAGAGTGGAGGAGACAATGATCTCACTCAGGATCTCATGCTCTGATACTATGTTAAATTACCGAATGACTGTATTGTATTTCTCACTAAAAGAATATACATGAATGCCTTTGTATAGGAGGCATATGAGTGTAGTACAAGTAAATATGAATGCAGTACAAGTAAATATGAATGCAGTACAAGTAAATATGAATGCAGTACAAGTAAGAGTGTAGTGCAAGAATGTGTGTTATACAAGTAAACTAGTTTGGGCCTAAAGCTCACAACACTATATACATTAACAGTTTGGACTAAAAACACCCCTGTGCTGTGCTAACGTGCTGGATAACCTGAGTTTTTGCCGTTCACAATTTCCTCCTTCTTCTTTTTTTACCTTTTCTGCTTTCTTTTTCGTTTTGTCATATTTATTTTGATACAAGTTTTGTCATTTTTTGTTTCGTGTCTACTGTTTCTTTTTTTTTTTTAATTCTTTCTTTAATTTTTTGTCCTTTTCCTCTTTTTTTAATCCCTTTTATTTTTATTTTTTTTGGGTTGTTTTCCCTTTTCTTTTTCTCCTTTCCGTTGGTGCTTTTATTTTTTGTTCATCCGTTTTTTTTTTGCTTATTTGTTCCTTTTTTTTTTAATCTATTAGGGGCACTTTTTTATCTATTGGAACCATTTTCCCTCTCTCTTATGTGTGCATGTTTGTTTCTCAAAAAAAAAAAATGGGTAATTGTCTCACGTTACTTAAGAGAATGTGTTGTGTGTAGTATAACGTAAGAGAATGTATTGTATGTAATATAACTTGTCTCACTCTCCCTTAAAAGTTACCATGGCTTTTGAATAAAGTTGTGGTGTGCCTTTATGTTAAAGCATTTTTTTTCTCTCCCTTGTGTGTGTGTATTTGTTTCTCAAAAAAAAAAAATGGGTAATTATCTCATATTGCTTAAGAGAGTATGTTATGTGTAGTATAACTTGTCCCACTCTCTCTTATAAGTTACCATGGCTTTTGAGTGAAGTTGTGGCATGTCTTTGTGTTAGAACCCCTTTCTCTCTCCCTTGTGTGTGTGTGTGTGTTTGTTTCTCAGAAAAAGAATGGGTAATTATCTCACATTGCCTAAGAAAGTGTGTTATGTGTAGTATAATTGTCTCACTCTCTCTTAAAAGTTACCATGGCTTTTGAATGGAGTTGTGATGTGTCTTTGTGTTAGAACCCCTTTCCCTCTCCCTTGTGTGTGTGTGTGTGTTTGTTTCTCAAAAAAAAAAATCAAACGTCATAAGGAAAATTAAAAAATTTTCTATCCTCCCCATTGTCTACCCTCCCCCCATTTTCTACTCCTCCAACCAAACGGATCAGGGTTTAAAAACATTGAACTATTACGGCTGCACTTTACACAATCAAAGTATCCGGCCAACTATCCATGAATTAGCTCTTTTTAGGCCCAATATCCCAACCAAATTGATTTCACGCTTTTAAGCCCTTATGTGTACCTTTACGTCAATTAAACTTTGTGCCGAAAAAAATAGAAAAACAGATTATTCTTTTGCAAGAAAAAAACAAAAATAAACCAAAAAAAATCAGCAAACTCCGCACTCCACTGTGACACATTCTCTCTTTATTTTTCTCATGTGCACAGTAGGCTTAGACGAAACCTCTCTTAATTTTCACGACTGGAATTTGGATAATGATTCGGCCAACTTGATCAGCTTATAGTATTATCAAATAACACACCAAATAAATTTTTTTTTTTTTTAGAAGAAAACCTCTGAACTTTATTGAATCAAAAATTAGCCGCAATCAGCTGAAAGAACAGAAAGTAGATACGGAGGAACATCCTCCATCTACATCTCTAAACATTTAACATGTCTATCATGTTTAACTAGATTGTGAGCTACAAAATTGCTAGATCTACGGGTATGAAAAAAAGGAGATACTATGAAAAGCATCTATAATAGACCAAAAGAGGCCAGCAAGTCACCTTCTACCCTCAAAGCATTTATTACCATCTGAAAATCACCTTCAAGGAGGAGAGCAGAGACCAAATAAAACTGATTCAATAAAAAACTGAATACAACATTTGAACACAACACAATACAGAAAGAAAAAGCAGCTGTAAAACCTCACACCTTAAACCAACAATTTATTTAACAAACAAACCAAAATCAAGCATGGAATTCACGTAATAACAACCTCTTAATATTTCATGCATGAACATTTTTTTCCTCTAGAAGGTCAAGCTATATATGTTTGTAACTAATCACCAGACAGAGGCTAAGACAAAGTTGTCATCATATTCAGAGCCAGGCCAGTTGGATCTATAGTGATTTGGCTGCTGCTGGTAACAACGTCATTGCCGGCAACACTGACACTGCCACGAGTCCGTGACCACCACAACGGGAATTATTACTTTTTGTTATGACATATGTAGTTCAAGTTTGTTAACATATGTTGCTATTTTATGTAGTTAGCTAATCCTTTGACAAAACGCACTTTACTTGTATTTAGGTAGATCTAGGATGTGTTTAATACTTCAAAGAACATGTTGTTCAAGTCTAGTGTTAAAGCCATGAAGAATGGACCAAGAAACAAGTGAAGAAAAAGGGTGTACTAAAGCTGGACACCTGGTGGACACCTGCAGATAGCTGCTGGACACCTGCGGATAGCTGCTGGACAGATAGCTATCTATCGAGGTATCTATCGAGGTTTAATGAGGCTCGACAGCTGCCCGATCGATCGAGGTATCTATCGAGGTTACAAGAATTCAGATTTCCAGATCTGATTTTTGGGCCAGGCTTTTGTATTTGTGTAGGGTTTCTTTTCTCACAACCCTAAGCATATATAAGGCATATTTTTGAGGCCGTCACATAAGAGAATACAAGGAAAACATATGCAAAAGGTGACCGAAGCCTTATTCTCTCTGAAAGAAGTTACTGCGTCTTTGCGTCTTAGGGTTTTGTAACCAAGTGCTTCTTGATCTTCATTGTTGATGAAGTGAAGAACTTTGCAGCCAACATTCTTCTTCCTCAAGTTGGTGAGTGAGTCACGTACTGGGATTCGTACAAAGGAGTAAGCCGCGTACTGGGATCCGCACATCAAATTGGTTAGTCACGTACTTGGGAGCCATGCATCAAAAGGAGAAATTATCACTACAGAGCAAGTCCAATTGGGTATTGGAGTAAGGGTTCAACTGTAGGTTGGTAAAGTACTTGGGATTCCTTACTTGTAACCGCTTGTTGTGATAATAGTGGAGTTTCGGGAGTGGTGACCTTAAATCACCCGATGGGGTTTTTGCCGTAAGGTTTTCCCCATTCGTAAACAAATCACCGTGTCATTTAATTTTCCGCTGCATAACTTAGTTTTGGTGATTTGTTTGTGCTACCACGTGATATTGTATGTTAATTTGATTAATTAATAACTGGGCTAACAAATTAATCTAATTTATCACAAGGGATCAACGCGTTTGTGGCCTGTCACTTTTACGCTTGCGTAGTGCAAATACGAGTATAACAATGAGGATGTGGAGATAAACTACTTGCACCGCAATTTCAACGTACAATACCAACTTTTCTTCCGTGTATTAAAAAGAAATTGTATCAGGACCAAAAAACAAACAATCAGGAATACTTACATATTTATGTAGCTATAATTGTTACCCGTAGAGGGAAGGAGGAGTACTAGCCAAGTCTGAAAATGGCTTGGGCATGGAACGTCGTCCTAAGCTTTGGGTTTGGAAAGTCAGTGGGATCACAAGCTTAATAAAGTCTACAGAGATAAAGGAAGGTGTATGAGCTAAAATTGTTGTATATATAGAGTGGATAGGTTGTAATATATATATATATATATATATATATATATATATATATGAAAAGGTGTCTATTGAAAGGACATAACTTTTCATATAGAATATATATTAAAAGGGTCCAGTTAACGTGTGCCTTAAGGGTACATGTTAAGTTATCTATTTTTAGAAATATTTTCTCGGGAATTAAAAAAGCTATCAATACTTTTTCAATTTTCGAGAAAATTTTTTCCAAAAATGAAAATTATTGTGTGCCCTAAGGGCACACAATAATTTTCATTAGCAAAATCCATATTAAAAATACCTTTTGATGAAAATGTGTCTATTGAAATGACATAACTTTTCATATTGGATATATATCAAAAATGTCTTTTAACCAAAAGATACCTATATAAATAGTGGTTTATATTCACTAGTTTATAAGAAACAAAAGAAATCTTATAGGTATTTTCCAAATTTGCTATTTGTAAAACTCAATAATTTGGTTGTATCCTGAAAACAAATTTATAGAAACCCTCTAGTTTTGCATAGTTTCAATACTAGACTTGAACTATTATTTTTTGAAGTACTAAACCCATCTTAAATCTACTTAATTACAAGTAAAGTACATTTTGTCAAACAATTAGCCAATTTACATAACATATATTCTAACAAGTTTTACATATGTCCTAACAAAAGTAAAATTAAAGTCAATAATAAAATTTGTCAACCTTTATTATTTTCAACATTAAACAAAATTTTGCCGCATGATTAAAGTCAGAATTCGAAGATTCCCTTCTCCACATGTTGACATGTTGTAAGCAATAACTTCACCAAGGACAGAAAATCCATTGCAGACTACACAACAGCTCACCATTTAACTATACTCATTTTTTATTCCTTCAAAAAAAAATTTTTTTAAAAAAGCTTTGATTCTGACTTCGTGGTAGCAAACAAACCTTTTGTTAACATCTACAACCGTAGTTTTTTTTGTTATAATGATAACACGACAAGTAGTTTGCTAAACACAAATGGAACTGTGCTACAAACCAAAGATAATCATCTACTACAATTGCAACAGATGCAGAAGCTGAGTAAGAAAACAAAATCTACCTGCCTTTTGTTAATAATCTTGTCTTTCTTCTCTATTTTCAAAGTTTAATGAATCGAGCTTGACAGGTACAAGACAAGTCTTTTAATCGAGCTCGACATGTCTTTTCTTAATAATCATCTAGTTCTGCTGTACTTTCATAGTTTAATAAAAATCGAGCTAGTCATGCACAAGACAAGCAGTCTTCTAGTTCACGAGAATTTAATTCCAAAGTACATAGATATTACCAAAAACATAGATATTGGCTTCAAATATTTCATGTCAGTTGGCTTAATGGTCAAAATGGCCGTTCAATAACATATATCAAACTGGTATTGACGTGGATATTCATGGTGGTTTCTCTAGATATTTCCCTTACAGAAGACTTGTATATTCTCATATTTTGCTAATAACGAGCATATATAGAAAAAGAATAAGATAATATGTTAATTTTAATCTATATATATAATAATAAGTGAAGTTAAGAGAAAATACAATTAAATTCTAAATTGAAGTCTAATTTTGTGCCACGTGTCTTATCAAAATTTAAATTTGTGTCAAATGAATTATTAGGTGCAAAAATCAAAGAGTTTAAATTCAGTTAGATTCTAAATTGAATTTTTAATTAATTGAAGTTCAATTTTGTGTCATGTGCCCCATCTAATTTTTTAATTTTTGTGGCAAGTGAATCATTTCGTACAAAAACCGAAGAGCGCGCCTAGATCTAATTAGATTTAAATCATGTCTAATTTTGCGCCATGTGCCTCATCTAATTTTTTAATTTTTGTGTCAAGTGAATTATTAAGTGCAAAAATTTAAAAGTCTAAATTTTGAATTTTAAATGAAGTTTAATTTTCTACCTTGTGCCTCATCTAATTTTTTTAATTTTTATAGCAAGTGAATTATTGGGTGTAAAAACTAAAGAGTCTAGACCTAATTAGATTCCAAATCATATACATATATATAATTGTGATTGGTTTTAAATGTACCTGTGCATATGCACAAAGTTACATGCTATTTCAAATTAATTATTGTAACATAACAAGTTTAACTTTTAAAGCATTTTTCTCAATAAATGTTAACATTATATTATTTATATTTATATTTATATTTATATTTATATTTATATATATAACATTCTATTAACATCTTGAGCAGTTCAAGTTTTTCATGAAAAATTTTTGGCTAAAATGCAAAACTGTCTTCTAACTTTCTTCAGATTTCATTTCAGTCCTCTAACTTTACTTTCATTCATTTCAATCCTCTAAGTTTTAAATTTAATCAATTAAGGCCTTTCCATTAACTTTTGTTAAAATTTCTAAAAAAAAAATCTTGATAATATTTTTCAATCATTAATTGAAATTTTTTTAATTTAAAAACTTTGAAGAAAAATTTATAAAATTGAAAAATGAACCACAACATATAACAAAATTTGATGGAAAACCTTAATAAACTTGAAAGTTAGAGGACTGAAATGAACAAAAATAAAGTTATAAAATTAAAATAAGATCTGAAGAGACTTAGATGATGAATTTTGCATTTTATTCAAAAATTTTCATTTTTATGTTTACATAATATTTTTAACTTCCTCACATGTATTCAATACATGAGATAATTATTAACAAATTAAATGCGACCGTAAAGCCTTTAAAGTTTTTGAGATCAGAGCCATTAAAGTTAGCCAATAATATTGCATGCAAGTCCTGAAAAATATAAGCACGTGTATACATAACCAAATTGTATTCAATCTCAGTAGAAGGCAGGTAAAGTTATTATAGATTTATCGAGAATCAGAAACTATTCATAAACGTCACAAATGATGACAAAAGAAGTGTTTATGATTGCCGATGAATGAACCCATTAAGCACTATATATACTGCCGTGCTTAAGCTCTATCAGATATCTATGCTTTCTCAGTTTCAGGCTTTCAGCAAGAGAGTGATAAGCGTGTACTATGACTGTGATAAGAGTGTTTGTTGGTTACGTTCTGGGCAACCTTTTTGAATTTTGTTGTGGGCTTTTTTTGAAGGGCTGAAAATTTTGTTGTGGGCTTTTTTCAAGGGCTAAAAAATTGTTCATATTTTATCGAGGGTTGTGGGCTGAAAAATGTAAACGTTTTGGTACAAAATTGGCGCTTTTTTTTTTCACATTTACTTCAAGGATGTTTTAACTTATTTTGAGGGACCGAATAACCTTTGAAATAAAGTTTAGTAATATTACCTGCCACATTTGTATTTATAGATTGTGTCGACAGATTTTAGTAAACCCTCGATAAAAGAGGATTGAAATAACTAAAGTTTGTTGTATTGCTTATCTTAACCTCTTCCTATTGAACACTATAATTTGTTTTTTACATTTTTATATCCGTACGTGTATGGCTGAGTCAGAGCTCATTTTCTATATATAGAGTAATATCACCTATATTACTATCTTGCATTTTGTAGGAGACCGATCGTTAGACATAAATCAATGGAGGGTGTGATTCAATGCTCTGCAAACTTTGTACCTTTGACACCTATAGGTTTCTTGGAGAGAGCAGCCATTGTGTATGGTGATGAGGTTTCCATGGTTTATGGTACTGAGAAAACTACTTGGGGAGAAACACATGAACGATGCATCAAGCTTGCTTCTGCTTTGGTCCAACTGGGGATTTCTCGTGGTGATATTGTAAGTTTGACACCTTGGTCCTCAATTGCTTCACTCTTTATGTCTCATGAAAATGGATATTGAATCACATAACATGTAATCAACTTTGATTAATCTGTTAATGACTATAGTCGATCTTCAAAATTTTGGGACTAGGATTTAATAATTGTTGTTGCTATATATATATATATATATATATATATAATCAAATTATATTTGATGTAACTTTCTATTAATGTTATGTCATTCAAAACCTTCATGTTAGATTAATATTTTAAAATTTCTACCCTTGTATACTTAAAAAACAATGGGAGTAGATTATCTTGTCATTGTTACTATTGTACTTCTTATTTTTCTTAGAAACTATTGTGTGTTTCATTTTTTTTTTTCTTTTATAAGTATGATAGAATTTAATCTATGGTGTCTATTCCAAAATAATTGTTCTTTATCATTAAGTTAATACGTTAATTGGTTTTTAGTGTACATGTAAGGCTCAAATTATAAATCTCTTCTTAGAAAATAAAATACTTTACCAATTGAGTTAACTAGAACTCACATTATTATGTGTGTATGTATAATTATATGTAGAATGACAATATCAAATGTAACTTTTTATTAATGTTACATCTTTCAATACTTTCGTGTTATATTAATTTTTTTAAAATTTTATTCCTTGTACTTATAAATCAATGGGAGAAAATTTTATTGTCAACGTTACTATTGTCCTTATTGTCATTGGATACCCTATGAAATTCCTTAACAAATTGAGTAATTTAATCTATAGTTAACTTTGATGCTTACTTTTTTTTTTTTTAATAGTTAGAAACACCATTAATAGCTAGCTGTCTATAATTTGAACCCCTACCCATAAGAGTTAAGACCCCTCAAACATTTTGTGCTAGGGGAGGTACCAACTCTCCTAAGAAGTGCAATAGTTGATACTTACTATTGGAGATTATAAAGTTTGAAAGAAGCATTATTTGTATAACTTTGGTTGATAAGAGCATCTGTAACTAGAGGGCCGAATGACAAATGTAAGGTACATTTGGCATTTCAAGCCCCAAAGTGCTCAGCAGTTGGGAATGAAAAACTCAAGTATTGCAATTTTTTTTTGCAATACTACTACAGTGCAATTCTACTTCTAGAATTGCACTATAGCACAATTCCAAAACTAAATATTAGTTTTTTATTCCATCAGTTCTCTCTCTCCTTCAGTCCTCTCTCCCTCACTCCCACTCTGTCTCTCCGTCTCCCACTCCCTGCAAAGTCCCTCTTTCTCTCAGTCGTTACTCTTTCTCGTTCAAGGCTTGCACCGGAGCTGGGTTGGATTCGTGGTTTGATCTGGACATGGTGGTGGGTTGGGATCGGTTAATGGTGGGTTTGGATCGGCCGGCTGGGTTTGCTGAAGATGGCTCCGATGGCTCCGACGGGTTTGACAAAGGTTTGAATCGGAGAAGGTGGGTTGCTGTGTTTGACCGTGGGTTTCTGTGTCGTGCTTGGTCGGCGAGGTCTGGGTTCTGCTTTTTGGTAGGCGTGGATCATGGCGTGGGTTTTTTTTTATTTTTAATATGGGTTTTTGTTCTAGTGGGATTTTGGTGGGCAGTAGGCAGTGGTGGCGTGGTGGGCATGGTGGAGGCACAGTGGTGGTGACTGGACAGTAGAGGCGTGGTGATAGAGGTTGAGGGAAGGTGGAGGAGAAAATTGGAAAAAAAAAATAAATAATAAAAAATATATTTTATTGTGTAGATATATTATTTTAAGGAGTAGAATAAGAAAATAAAAGTTAAGATGCTGGAAGTATTGTAAAATGGTATGGTATAATGATAAAGTGGTTTTTTGGGATAGTAAAATAGAGTAGAATTGGAATTCCCAGTTGTGGATGCTCTAACTTTGATGGGAAGTGGTATCAAAGGTTATATATATTAAAGGGTTTCAAAACACCATGGAAAACCATGGACTAAGTTGATACGATCAATAATTGAAAAACAAAATTTCTCCAACTCAACATTCATAAACTAAAATAGTAATTTGACAGTATATATATATATATATATATATATATATTAATTGACTTTTATAGTAGTGAAAGTCCTTTGATCCCCTCTTGGACTCGTTTACTAATTGAAGTGGCCTTGTGGTCATGCGTTTCGCGTAAATTAGCACCCTTCAATAAGAGAGGCATCTTACTCATTGTCACCGCAAGGAGACAATTTCCCTTATTCAAATAGATTTAAGATTCCTAGGATCTCATTGAATAATATAAAATCTTTTTGATAAACATTGAATAATATAAAATCATTCAGAAATCATTTTGCAATTTCTATGCTAAACCGAATGTGTATATTATATTATGAAAGATTTAAAAATGTATAGTGGAAGACTATATGTTTAAATAAAGTCTAAAATTAATAATATGTATGCAATGTTTGGATTCTAGTGTACTACATGGATTAAGTAAAAGCTTAATGATGTGTATATAAGTTCTACCCGTGAGTTTGTATCATTTGGTATCAAAGCCAAACAACACGTCGAGTAATTAAATGTAGCTCATTGAGTATAAGATCAAATAAGTTGAGGTTTTGTGATTGGATCTTCTAGAGGTTAGATTAAAATAACTAATAGGTGAGTAGAGCCACCAAAAGGAGAAAGAACTATCATCGGGTCAGTGTTAATAGAGTGAGCTGTCATGGATGTTGGCTCCAGAGCATGATAGTATGCTATAATCCTAGTGCCCCACATGGATTAAGTGTAAATTTAACTATGTATATATAAGCTCTTGGACACTCTCCCCTTACAAGCCAGTTTTCAAGGTACATGTAAAGAAGTATAAACATAAATTAATACAATAAGTACAAGTACAATAGGCCCAACTAAACTTAAGCCTAAGAATAAACATAATCCAAAAATTCCCCCAAAACTCAAGATGGGTTATAGGACTTTAAGTGGAATGCTAAAAACGAATAGTAACATGAGTGAAACGTGGAGTTTCTATGAGATGACTTAGTACCCGTTTGAGTAGTGCGTCCCGTGTGTCTGTATTAGCTTTTTTTTTTTTTTTTTTAGAACGACACTATTCACACATTTAAAAATTATTTTGCTACAGTATTTTCAGTTTTCAGCAAAATAAGCGATATTCAAACACACCCTTAGTTGATACATAGCACAGGAAATGTCAAGGTGGATATTTATCCAAAAAAAGAAAATGTCAAACAAAAAACATAGCATGCATGTTTCATATATTAATACACTATGTCACACACGCGTACACACACATTATATAAACATATGTTCATCTTATAGTCATTGATTAGTTTCCTTTTCTTTCCCATCATAAATGTATGATCTTTGTGAAATTCAAAAGCATCTGTATAAGTTATGATTTTGGTCCTTGAATTAGGTGTTAAGTATCAATTTTATAATTGAACTATGATTATGTCAATATACAGGATTAAAAAGTTTGAAAGATGCTCGATTTTTATTATTTGATAGCTAAACTTTAATGGAAAATAAGATATAAGGTAAGTATACTAAAGCGTTCAAAAACCTTATGGAATAAGTTGATATGATGATCAATATTTTAAGAATAAATTGCTCTAACACAAAATCAATCATTGATTAATAATTTAATATAGTAATTTGGCCAAAATATATTAGAGTGGCCTTGTGGTCCTGCCTAAATTCACATTCCTCAAAATGAGAAGAATCTTACCTAAGTCGGACATGACTTCGTGCCCATTTGGTTGGGCTTTTTCCAACCAAAAGTTGGCTTTTTAGAAAAAATTGGCCAGAAAATGTGTTTGGTTGGAGTAAAACGCAACTTTTTAGAAAAAGTTGCGTTTTACTCCAACGAAGGAAACGCTCAAAACGTTTATGGATGGTTTTCGGTACATATTCTAAACGTTGGTGGGCGTTTATGATAGATCCGTTGGAAACTTCAGCAATTACGAAATTGCCCTTCAAAATCCATCCCAAACCCATCTCGTCTGTTCTCTCAAACGAAATTGTTCGGCAATTACAAACTTCGGCAGTCCCAAAATCAACAGAAAAAAGAGGAAAGACGAAATAAGGAAATCAACTTCGGCAAACCCAACTCAAAATCAAACCCAAAATCAAAATCAACTCAAAATCAAACCCAAAATCCACAGGAAAAAAAAAAAAACCCAAAATCCACAGAAAAAAAAAAAAAAAAAAAAAAACCCCAAAATCCCAAAATCCTTATGTTTCAATCATCTTCGTCTTCTTCATCATCATCATCATCATAATCTTCTGTGGAGTGTGTAAAAAAAAGAATAAAAAAGGAAAGACGAAATAATGAAATAAAGAAAAAAACCAAAAAAGAGATGCAGAGACTACTTCATCATCTTCATCTTCATCATCATCATCATCATCGTTAGCTTTCGAACTGTCAAAAAAAAAAAAAAGAGAGACGCAAAGACTCTGAAGAAGAAAATAAAGAAATGAAGAAGAAAGGGAAATGAAGAAGAAAATGAAGAAGAAAAGGACGGGCATGTGTGTGGACGTGGAGGGAGTGGCAGGGAAAAGAGGAAAGAAAGGGATAAAGAAAAAAAATTAAGTTTCGGTGTGTAGAGGAGAAAAAAAGATGAAAACAAATAAAAATAAAAATAAAGGAAATATAAATAAAAAAATAAAATAAAATTAGAAAAACATAAAATAAAGAGTAAGAAATTAAAATTGAGAAATATTGTTATAATATTTTCACTATATTTTTACAATAAATTTTAAGTGGTAGGTTATTTTTAGTTAATATTAGTGAGAAAAAAATAGTTTGTTTAGAAAGAGAAAAAAATAATTGTAATAGTAAGTTTAAATTAAAATCAGTATAAAATTATCACAATATTTTCACAATAAATTTTAAGTGTTAGGTTATTATTAGCTAATATTGATGAGAAAAAATAATTTCACAATATTGACTTAAGTATGAAATTATCTCCCTTATATATATATTGTCCTTTTTGGTAATTTATTCCTCAAACTGTAACTTTTATAAGTGTTAGCCAAACACTCAGCTTTTTCAAAAATTACTTTTTAACAGCTTTTACCAAACATTCAGCTTTTTGAAAAAACACTTTTTCATTATGCACTTTTTGAAAACTCAACTTTTTCATTATGTACTTTTTCAAAAAGCCTAACCAAACTCACCCTTCATCAAGATCAATGTCACCACAATGACATAATTACCTTTAATTTACTCAATCTATTTAAGCTTCTCCCCACTAAGAGGTTCCTAGTATTGCGTTGAATAATCAAATCATTTGGAACTTTTGCTTGTCATTATATAATTTCTAGAAGCTAGCTTGGTATGTACTTGTTATTACACCTAACAAAATTGGACCCGAACCCGTTAATTTAACCTGATTCAAAGGGAATAACTTGACTCATTGGAAAAACGGGTCAACCTGTATCGAACCCATTTTTTAAAGAATTGAATTTTTAATAAAAATAAAATAAAATGCTTATTTTCTTTATTTATTTAAAGATAATATACAAATTTCAGCTTTCTTTTGTTCCAATTACTGGATTATAGTGATGAATTTTAAGTTTTATCATTGGTCCACAAAATTTAAAATTTATAGTAATGATATATTGTACCTAAAAATTTCTGGTCTACAACATTTTTTTTTTCCATTCGTTTATGGTGATGATATTATTAGTAAACTATGGTTTGTGTAAACTTAAAATTTTGAGCATTATTATTATTAGTCCTGCTTGTGGAAAAATACAGGTCAACTCACAACCTAATTATTATTATTATTATTATTATTATTATTATTATTATTCTTGCTTGTGGAAAAATACAGGTCAACTCATAACCCAATTAACTTGATCAACTCAACCTACTTACAACCCATTTAGGATGACCCATTTCTAACATGAGCTTGATTAGCTTGGCCAGAACCAGTCAAGTTGCCAAGTCTACTCATATGTGAATATGAATGCACAACCATGGTTAGATACTGTGAGAAGAGAGCAAATTAAAGTGATTTCACTGTACTTTTTTTTTTTTTTTCAGAAAAAGTCCATTGAGGTATTATTATTCTACTGTTAAATCAACCATTACAAAGGAAAAGCAATCAAAAGGAACATTCTCCATCCAAATTAAAAAAGGGGAAGAAAAAGTTGCTCTCCTACCTAAGGCATGCGCTACAACATTTCCTTGTTAATAAACATGAGAGAGAGAATAAATCTGTAAAGAGTTTTATTATATGAATAAGGGTGTCTTTTATCAAGTGACCATAAGCAGATCGTAGAGTATCTCCCTACTTGAGGAAGTTTATGGCTATTTCAGAGTTGCCCTCAAAGATGGATTGGCTAATACCTATTACAGTCTCAGTTGGACTAGGTTGTTTGTCCTCAAAAGGATAAATTTAGACCCAATGGGCTCTAATATCTCTAATAGACAACTTTGCTTTTGTTTCTGTGAGCAGGTTGTGGCTTTTGCACCTAATGTTCCAACACTCTATGAGCTACATTTTGGCGTTCCGATGGCTGGGGCAGTTATTTCTGCACTTAACACCAGGTTAGACTCAACCATGTTAGCCTTGTTATTGGAACAATTGGAGGCCAAAATTATTTTTGTATACTATGAGTTCCTTGAAGTTGTTCTTGGAGCATTAAACATACTTTTCGAGAGAGAAGGCAAACCACCCCCACTTGTTTTAATAGCTGAGTGTGATAAAAAATCATTCTCAATTGTTGAAGCAACCACACCAGGTGGCCTAGACTACAATGACCTTCTTGCAATGGGACAAGCAGACTTTGAGATAATTAGACCAAAAAATGAATGTGATCCTATTTCAGTGAATTACACCTCTGGCTCAACTGGGGTTCCTAAAGGAGCAATCTATAGCCACAGAGCTGCTTATCTCAATTCACTAGCAACAATTTTTCGCATCAATGTAAGAGAAAAGCTTGTGTTTTTATGGACTGTTGACATGTTCCGCTGCAATGGGTGGTGTTTCCCTTGGACAGTGGCTGCTCTTGGTGGCACCAATATCTGCCTCGAAAGTACTCTCACAGCAAAACTTATATTTGATGCAATTCTTGTTCACAAGGTATGATAAATTACTCAAACATTTCTCCCTTAATAAATGAAATTTCCAACTTTTTAAATGAAAGGTAGAACAAAGACAAGGTTAGGACATAGAAAAATTTAACTCTGATATCATGACAAATTATCTATTGTCCCAAAAATTTAAGTTGTTAACAAAAGTTGAATTTAATCACTTAAAAATTATTCTGACAGGTAACTCACTTGTGTGGTGCACCCATTATTTTAAACATACTAGCAGAGTCTCTTGCGAGGCCATTGCCATTCAAAGTGGAAATTATTGTTGCTGGTCCATTACCACCACCCCAAGTTGTGACCAAGGTTATTGAATTAGGCTTCAATGTGAGCCATGGCTATGGTATGACAGAGGCTCTTGGCCCAGCCATTGTTACCCCATGTACACTCGAGTTGCAATATAGTTCAACCTTGGACGAACAAGCGAAAACAAAACGTCTTGAAGGGCTTCACAACCTTATAATGGATGGGGTTGACGTAAAAGATCCTAGTACCATGAAGAGCATACCTCATGATGGAAAAACCATTGGTGAGGTAATGCTTAAAGGTAATACTATGATGTTAGGGTACTTTAAAAAACCAAAAGTAACTCAAGAAGCTTTTAGGGATGGATGGTACCATACAGGGGACCTTGCAATTAGACATCAAGATGGTTATATAAAAATGAAAGACCGTGCAAAGGATAT
Source organism: Castanopsis chinensis (assembly GCA_032878915.1). Taxonomy (NCBI): domain Eukaryota; kingdom Viridiplantae; phylum Streptophyta; class Magnoliopsida; order Fagales; family Fagaceae; genus Castanopsis; species Castanopsis chinensis. The sequence continues at coordinate 23,330,139 of JAVQMG010000121.1, read as the reverse complement.
GATCATTTGTGGGGGTGAGCTTGTAAGCTCACTTGAAGTGGAGGCAGTGTTGCTAAGTCATCCAAAGGTGTTTGAAGCTGCTGTGGTGGGAACAAATAAGCCTTGTGCATTTGTGAAGTTGAAGGAAGGGTGTGATAATTGTGTGCCAGTAGAGATCATTCAGTTTTGTGAGGAGAGATTGCCAAAGTGTATGGTTCCCCATAGTGTTGTTTTTGGGGATTTGCCACTCAATTCAACTGGCAAGATACAAAAATTTGTTCTTAGAGAGAAGGCCAAAACCATGGGTATGCAGAATGGCTCTCTAAAATGAGCTCCATTGATTGCACAACCATTGTAGAATGTTTGTTGCTTGTGTGCTTGTTAGATAAAAATAAAGTAACTTGGCTATTGTATGAATGTCAATTTATGTATAATTTATGAATAATGATTGTTGAAGGGGTGATTTTATGGAGGTAGATCGATTCGAAATGTAATAATGTCCTAATCAAGGAACAATGCACACAAATAAAGCATGAAACTTGAACTTACACCATGTGCATTTGTCTTGGAATATGGTCCATTGTTACATACCACTACAATTTGTCCCTATAATTGGCCATCCAAATACTTGCAACCAATAACAAATGGTGAGGTCCTCCAACTTAACCTTCTCTGTCCTGCAACTAGTGAATTTTCCGATGGCTAGAATTTTCATTTTAAAGTTTCAGGTTTTATATTGAGATAGGGTATGGAGAGGAATCATTGGGAGAATAAAGTAAAAAGAAATACAAAGAACAAAGAAAAAGATGATTCATTTGAAACCTCCTCTGAAAAGGATACACCAGTTATTTAGCAAAATAGTCAAGAAAAAGTCATTGATTGCTTTGCAAAGAATCACACTGGATGAACGTGTGGCCCTGAACAGAAACATTACATAATGGTGTTGTCTTACTTTCCCATCATTCTTTGTCCATACAAGAAGTGCATTTATCTTAAAATCATCATTGGAGACAGATTCAGTAAGAAAAATATTGCATATATAACTGCTAGCCATAGTGACAATAATGCGAATGAAAGAGAAAATTGGGTAATGAAAATTAGAGAGGCAATGGTCTTATTTATACTATTAAAAAAACATAACTTTTTGAAAAATATGACTGTTAGGAAAGAATAAAGAAATAGTGAAGAAACCACAATAAATGGGGTAATAAAATAGAGAATATGTTAAAAGGTGTATTTGAAAAAGTAAATAGATAAAAATTTTCAAAAAATGAATTTGTTTTCTTCAAATTTGAATTAAAAAAAAAAAGGTGTTGTAGGTGCTCTAATTTCTCAACTGAAAACCTTTTCTCAACCTTCTATATTCATTTCTCAAAAAACAAAAAAAAAAAAAAACCCTTAAATATTCACCATCTTGACAAACCCACTCCACTCATACCCATATCAAAAACCACCACTCACTAGACCCCGTTTTTTGTAGTGACTCCTTAGACCATCATTGCCATTTTGACCCCATGTCACATGCAATATTCTCCTTCAAGCCAAACTCATCTCCTATATAACCCACCTCATTCACCAAAGTCCAAAACCCAACACCAACCACCATATGAACATGGCAACAAAGCGGGGTAGGGACAAATTATAGGTGTCCCCTCCTCCTCCTCCTCTTTGGGTAAGGAAAATCCATGAGGATTTAGAATGGGATAAGTCAGGTGAGTTGGAGATATTTTACTAATCCAAATGAAATGGCTCCGCTATTGATAAGATAAAAATAAAACATTAAGTAAGCTAATGACTGAAATAGTACCAAGAAAATAAGTAACAAGTGTTTTGAATATGGTAATAAAATATATATATATATATATATAAAGATTGAATTATATGAGTAATTTAAATATAAATTAAATAATATATATATACACACACATACATTCCAAAGTAAGACATGGTGGGACGAGTACAACCCACACTCATTGCTTGCAGGGAAACAAGCCACTGGTAACAATTGAAGTCAAAATCCACCATTTTCCATACAATCCCACTACAATGTCAGTTGTGTCTAATTTTATGAGTAAATAACTGGTTGCTAGCTTCCCTTCTTTTCTTTTCTTTTTTCTTTTATTACCTACCAATTGAAAAAAAAAAAAAACCAAATTCAATTGATATATTTGTCCGTGTTCGTAGACCAAAAAAAGAAAGAGGGTTAAAATAATTTGACGGTCTGTATAAAATTTAATTACTCTTTTATAAATGGATTCATCACATGCTAATATATTGAAAATTCATAACTAATCCTCAAAATTTTATAACCTATCAATTGATGAGTCATATGTTTTAGGTGGTGTTCAAGGAAAAGTACTATAACTATAACTTTTGCCACAACTTGCTCACGTGGCAAGTTATAAGTGGTGGAGTTGAGGTACTATTATTTACCTTCGAGAAAATTGTAGAGTTTGAGGAGGAGATCTATACGGACGCACTGAATACTAAATAAACCATCAAATTCTTTAGGAATCAGAATCCTAGCGCCATGCCATGTGCCTTTCTAAAGGTGCTGGGGTCCTAGCCTTAGGGACCATATAATCACTTATCTAGAAGACTCAAATTACTTTTAGGTGGTTTGTGAAAGTACTGAAGTACCTCTATACCAAATTATACTAAACACTGGGACAGTATTTGACTGCTTAAAAGGATTTTCATTTTTTTTTTAAGGTTTAATTTTACCATTTTTTTATAATATTAACATTTCTATCAAATTGGTCCTTTCAACAATGTCCATTATCATTAAGTTTAGTTAATGACATTTTATCACATATATATATATATATATATATATATCTATGAATAGTTTTAATTCTATAGACTTTAACAGACGGTAGGTTCAACTTAACACGAATGTTAAAGTTGAAGAATTGATAATAAAAGAATTTTTTAAAAATTTTATTAAAAATAAAGTGGACAAGAAAATGGCCATTTGTGAAGAAAAAAAAATTATTTTAAATTTTAAAATAATATTTTAAGTGGATTTTCACATCTTATATTAAGAAGATAAAAAACAATGGATAAGAAAATGGTCAGGTATGTTGTAAATTAATTTATGACTGTAACATTACTTATTTTCTTAACTATAATAATAGAAAATATTTTTTCTTTTTTTAATGAAAGAAAATATTTTTCTATATAAATACATATGATATGTGTAAGCATCTCGTATATGTAAGATTTCATAGAAGAATGGTGGTAAATTTAAGTGATTTTGGTGGTAACTCAACACAAAAATAAATAAATAATGATAAAGTATTATGCCTTCTATATTTTAAAATAATTAAATCAAATGTTCCATAAATCCCGCATTATCTCTATTAACCGTTTACGAGGGATATAAAGGCAAATATACCTTCTTCCTTTTTTCTTTTTTGTCAAACCTTCTCCAATAAATTTTACTACAACTTATTAAAATTATCGCCTACAGGTGATGAGCAATCACTTTCATATAAATTCACTATTTTCTTTCACTATTTACAGCACTATTGGAGTACAGTGATGTGGTATTTTCTTTTTTCATATTAATAATGAACTCCACCTTAAATTTAGGCAGTGAAATCTATCATAAGGTCTCATTTGGTTGAGGTGATTTTGAGGGGATGGAAAATGAGGAAGGGAAAAAAGGGGAGGGGGGTGGGTGGTTAAATAGTGCCCTTATTTAATTTGGGGGTGATTTTGGTGGGGCCCATTGGGAAGAAAATGGGAGAAGAAAAGAGAGGCTAAGATGGAATATTAGGGTGCTTGGTTTGAGACTGTCTCAAAACTCAAAAACAATAACTCAAAACTCATCACTTATTCTCATTATTCATATCTTAAAACTCTATCTCAGCAAAAAACTCAAAATTGAAAATTTTTGTTTGGTTCATAACTCAAACCTGTGTATCTCATTTTTATTACTTAACTTTTTCACTTTTTGGTGGAGCCCACAGCTTGCACTTTCAGAATGGTCATGTGTCTCTCGCGCGTGTGGCCTTCTCTCTCCTTTCACCCAAAATTTGTCTCTCTTCTCTCTCTCTCTCTTCTCTCCCAAAATCTCTCTCTCTCTCTCTCTCTCTCTCTCTCTCTCTCTCTCTCACACACACACACCAAATGTTAGAAAAAGTCCATCGGCTCTACTCTTTCGCCTCCATATCCACAAGACCCATCTCCAGCAAACCTCTAAAGAAATTTCTCAAAGCTCACTCTTGTCTTCGATTGCCTAGTTTCTACTGGTGAGTTCCGTTCCTTTTTTGTTATACGGGCTATGGTGTGATGATTTCCTTCTCTTCCTCTGTCTCAAACTAACCCCAAAATCCAAGAATTGTTCGACACCCATAACCAACAAATCCCATTTTCCTTTTTATCTTGCCCAATCGTAGATAGTAGTCCCAGATTCCACGGTTTTTTTTTTTTTTTTTTGTCTATTTCAGCGCTAGGGCCTCTGTTCAGTTTGAGTTTCCCTTATTCCTCTACCCCGAAAGAACCCCAAAATCAAACAATGGGTCATCCCTTATTTTCCCCACTAAATATTGTTTGCTACCTGTGCTTGTTTAGAAACTTGGTCCTAGCAAACAATTTTGGTACCGTGGAAGTGTAGTTATGGATCTTGAGAGAAGAGAGGAAAACAGAGTGGGGCTGGTGGTGTATGTAATGTGAAGCTGGAGGAATTTGGGTATTTGTTTTCTTTAACATTAACATTAAAAGCATGGAATAGTTTGGCTTGGTGTTCATTGCCTGTGCTTGTTTAGAAACTTGGTCCTAGCAAACAATTTTGGTGGAAGCATGTAGAAAGAAGAGGAGTTGGTGGCTTTTCAGAATAACAACGTGTTTTTCTATGCTGTTAAGCAACATTTGAAAGTAAAATTAACATCTCGAGTTTTAAAACTTGGATCTAAAATGGTAGAACTGAAGTTTTATCGGTGGAAGCTAGTATCTAAAACTTGTCACGCGAAATGGGGAAAATGTGGAACTCGAGTGTCTAAAACTCGAGTTCCTGTGTTTTAAGACTTGAATTTGGCATTGATCTCGAGTTTTAAAAACTCGAGATGCTAGTTTCCCACTTTCTTTTGCAACTAGACAATTAACAATATTCTTATAAAATTAACGTTAAATGGAAAAAAAATTCGCTGGTGGTGTATGTAATGTGAAGCTAGACCAAAAGTAAAGAAGATGAAAAAGCTTTCAACGGTACTGATATTTGATGTGACAAGTCACTGCCGTGGGGACCACATGGTTCTACTAATTTAGGAGAATGCCATGAAACTCATATTCTAAAAACTGTAAACACCTCCTTGTTCTCAATTTTCATTCTCATAACTCAAAATTTTGAGATATGAGTTATGTGAACAAAAACTAAAAACTCAACCAAACAAAATTTATCTCAGTGGAACCCACGGTTTTTGAGTTTTGAGGGATGAGTTTTGAGTTATATAACTCAAAACGCCTCAAACCAAACACCCTACTCATTCACTATCTACCTCTCCTCTCTCCATGTTAGTTTCTTTTTTCTATTCATTTTTTTAACATTTCAATGTTAAGGGTTAGTTATTTTTTCCTAAATTTAGGTTTTTTTTTATAAACTATTAAATTTTTTTTACATAATAAATGTACGAAAATAAATTTATATAAATATTATTTTTTATCATCTAATTTTTTCAATCAAATAAAAGATTTTTTTATTTATCTACTTTTTTACCCTCAACAAAACATATGTAAGTAAAAGTTAAATATTTTTCTTTTTCCTATTTTTTGATCCTCTCAATCAGTGAAACACCAAGAATTACCGGTGGAATCCGAGTTGTGACAAAAAAAAATTTCAATCAAAAGTTTTCACACACAATTTACTCTATTTTTGTGATTTCTTTTTTTTTATGAAATTTCACACACATGTTACTCGTGTCCCTACTCCCTAGACTTTTCGGAAAAATTAATTCCACGTGAACCCCACTAGACAGTTACCAAAATCCAAGGTAGCACGTGTTTCATTCTGCTTTTCATTCCCAATAATTGCCAAGGACGACGTCATATTCTTAATAAATAGAAAAGGCCAAAACATGTGAAATATGGAGACAAAAGCACCATTAGAAATACAAGATTTATTACAAAAAGTTTTAAAAAATGCTAAGGTTATAAGTGATTAATGATACATAAAAAAAAAATGAGATTAATAGTGAATTTTAATAAAAACTAATAATTTGTAAAAATATTGTGAAATAATTGATGGCTATAGCATTACTCTTGAACTAGAGTTCTAGAATGATTGTCTGATTTCTAGAATGATTGTCCGATTTAAGTGATGGGGCACAATAATATATTTTAACTATTGATAATTTGATTATTATTGTATATTTTTTATGCGATGATCACTTTACAAGTATAAATATATGTGAAATTTAGAAAATAAGAGCTGAGATTCAAGTCTCCATTAGAGGAAACTTCACACACATATACACTTAAATTATGCTAAAGTAGAATTTATATCTTGTATAAAATAAAAAATTTAAAAAAAATCTATTGAAAAATATAGGAGTAATATATATTTTTCAATTATTAATAGTATTTGTTTCTAAAAAAATTATTAATAGTATTTTTTATAATCGATTTATAATAAATATAATGTGATCGAATCAATGCATTTTACTTTAATCACAATTCAAAATTTCAAATAATCAATAATTATGAATAAAATTGTAGAAACTATTTATCACCTAGTATTTTGACAATTTCTCCTGATTTTCAATGATATAATATATAGAGGCAGATCAAAATCGAATGAATTGAACCGACAAATCTGGTTGAGAGTTTCAAAGCAATGGACAATGCTATCAAAACCAGCATCTAATAATTTGTCATAAATTGTTCCTCAAAAAAAATTATTATTATTATTATTAGTCATAAATTAAAAGCACAATTCAATCATTTTGTTCACGTTATTCTCGGTGTTAGAACAGGACCAACCCCTATAACTAGTCATAAATTAAAAGCACAAGAAACCATTTCTTTCTTTTGAGATGACAGATCACATGTAAAACGAAAAAGAGGTTTTATGTTCACAATATTTTTATAATATTTTCATAACAAATTATCGGTAGTCAGTTGTTATTGTTTCAAATTTGAACCTAACACTAAGATTACTTTTTGGTCCCCAACAATAATAACCAGTAACAATCTACCACTTAAGATTTGTTGTAAAAATATTGTGGACATATTATTTCTCATATTTGAACCTAACACTAAGATTATTTTTTTGCTCAAACAATAACAACCTACAACTTAGGGTTTGTTGTGCAAATGTTGTAGACATATCATTTTTCAAAATAATAAGAATCATGCTAACAAGTGCATTTAAGACAATGATTAACAATCCATTTTAGATATCAAACTTTTAATCATATTTATTGATATATAATTTAATTGTAACAAAATTGATAGTAATTTTATTATTTTCCATTTCATAATTCTTCTCTCCTTTTTTTTGTTAATCCCAATTAAAAATTTTAAGTTTTTTAAAAGAACATTATTGAATACATTGTGCTTTTTATAAAAAGAGTATACTTTTAAAATCGGTTATCTTTAGTTTAAACTCAAATAAAGCTAATGAAAAAATGCATTAACTTTCTAAATACATTAAATGATATGTTGTGTTTCCTATCATTCCAACTAATATAGTCTATTAAAAATAAAAATAAAATTTAATATAGTTTTTTGCCTACCCATAAAGGACATGAGTTTGAATCCCACTTAAACTAAAACCAATAGGTACTTTAGATAAACCGTAAAGGGTAAATATTTTTTTCTTTTGCTTTTTTAAAAATAAGTAGGAGTAAAGATCAAATTGTGACTTTTTTATATAAGACCCAACTTAGCACCTAAGATCCAGTGTGAAGCCGACACGATTCGAAGACATGATAAAAATTAAATACATGTCATGCGTTCAAATCGTATCAGCTCTAATGCACTGGAGCTAAGTCTTACTGCTCTATTTATAAGTGGTCATAATAACATCCTACCCACAAAGTTAAATAAGCCATATCACTATTCTATACCCCATGCTACCCCACAAATGTAATACATGTTTTTTTTTTTTTTTGGCTGAAAAATATAATACATGGTTATAACATAACATATGATATTGCTGGACTGTAATTTGCTTTGTATGGTGCTCATCCTATGCTAATTATTGCAGCCAGAACGTATTTGATTAAGACATCACTAAATACTCATCAACTTTTTTGCAATTTTCTCATAAGTCATAACAAATGCAATTAATGTGCTCACCAAACTAATAATTCACACAGTCACCTACTCAGTCTCGCACACCATGATATATTCTCCACCACCAAATGTGTGACATTGTAGCTATCACAGTTTGAGAAAAATACTAGAAACACAAACACACACACACACACACACACACACACACACAACCATAGCCATTCGTTAAGCTTGTTCTTTGATTCTGACCAAGCTTTCCTCCAGCTCAAACTAGCTTTGCAGGTAAATCTCTGTGACCCACATTTTGGAATTTTCCGATGAACCTTTGCATTAGTAGCTAACTATGTGTTTCAATGGCTGGAATAATATTCTGTCTTGGGGTTTTTCGTTTTTTTAAATTTTACCCACCTCCTTAAATTTTAAAAAATTTCTCTTTCCCACACGCTTTTCTAAGCAAACAAACGGAAATGAGTTATTTTGGTGATAATGCTGACTGCTGAGTAACGGGTTTGAAGTAGTTAACAGTTGCAGTGCAGAGGTTGTTCCTATATCCGTTAGTTACTTAGTTGCCTAATTGGTTTCTGAGAAAATTGAGGGAAAAGATTGAATTTTTTAAACTAGTTTTTTGCTGTAACCTGTGTGAGTGGCTTTGGAATCCATAATATGGAAGAATTCTATGCCACATTTTGGTGGAGGTCTGTGTTTCCTGGTAGCCTTTTTCCTATGTTCTCTTAGCATCCAAACAAAACAAAAGTGTTTTCAGAGGACAGAGCTGAGGAATTTCCTCCAACCATCCCATTATGTGGCGGTTCAAAAGACCATCCACTTGTATTAAATTACATGATTCATTTAATAATTCAAACAACTCACATGACTATTCCATAGGTAGTGTGATAAAAGTACAGTCTTTTGAATTGGTGAGTTGGAAGAACTTTGTAAAATTCTGACCATACTTCAAATGAGAGCACATTTTCATATGAATAAATGTGAACAAAGAAAATATGAGGATATGGTATGGTATTAGTAACTTGTTCTTTTTTGGATGTGGTATTAAGTGTCACTTACATGCTGTTTGATCATTTGCAGCAGATTGCCTTGGATCTTGCTCCTGAGTCGAAGTTCTTCATAGTTTGGTTATTGCAATATGGAAATAACCCAACTGTCTGGTTCACTGGCTTGTGGAATTAATGTTAAGAAATGTGAAAGAAGATCAATTAAAAACATGGCGAAAAGATTTGGGTCCAAAATCTCAAGGGAAGGTCATCATGTTCTTTACTTTGCAGCATGTGATAATAGAAAATTGAGGTTTAGCAATGTTGCTAGGCGATGTGGGTTGATTAGCGAGCAACAAACATCAGATTATGAGTTGAGTGCTTCTAGTTTGGAGGTTCAGGATATTGTAGCATCCAAAAATGGGACCGTACGGAGCAAGAGAACCTTGTAAGATGCCAGACTTAAAAACCTTTTTTATTTTTGCTACTTGTTATTACAAATGAGTTTTGAGTTTTAATTAAAAAAATTGGTACTTCTAATAGTTTTGCATCACTGTGTGCGAACTCAGTGAAGCCCTGAGCTTTTTTTTTTTTTTTTTTAGCTACAAAGTTCTGAGCTTACCTTTTGATTCTAGATTTTTGTGAATTTTATTGAATTCCTGAAAATTTTTACAGTGAGATTGCTGAGACACCCTCAACCAGTGAATCACACACTCCAAGTGTCCAAACTGAGCTTATAATGCTTTCTTTACCAGCAATTGCTGGACAAGCAATTGAGCCCTTGGCACAACTGATGGAAACTGCTTACATTGGAAGATTGGGTTAGATTTTTTACTCAATGAGTGCTCTCTATCAAATAAACCACTACAATAAAACAATGGGTAATCATAAATAGTGGGGATGAAATCAGCTTAATGACATTTGTCATATCTAAAATTGCTGCAGGGCTCCTTTTAGCTTGAGTCATTTTTGTTACTAAGTTTTTTTTTTGTCTTAATTAGCAACTTTTTGTCTTGATTTTGGTTGATGTGTATAATTGGTCATCAAATATTGTCAGCTTTGTCTACCAACTATAGCGTCTGGTTTAGGTTTAGTCAAAACTGAGTTGATGCACAATTGGCTCCAATCACTTCCATATTCAAGAGATTATTTTATTGATTGATTGGGATGGACACACTTGGAATATGGAGCATGTAGGCTGGTTTATAAGGGCTCCATTTTTTGTCACAGAAGTAATGAGGGAAAGGAAAACCATCTAACTGCTTGAGAAATTAGCTTCCTATCATAAGAATTTTAACCATTTTTCTTTCCATTCCACCCTGTTTCCTGTGATCTAAATGGAATCTGAAAATTTGGAGTATCAATCATCTAGGATTTTTGAGTTTATATACTCTTATGTGGCGTATTAGATCTTTGGAATGTGATGCATCATACAACTAATGCAAGAAATTTGATAACTGTGTAGTTGGATTTTCATTTATTGGTTACTTTCTCATACTGATTCTTGCTTCCTTTGGCTAAAGTTAATATTCTGTGCAAAAGTTCCTTTTTAGCATATGCTAAATAAGCCCTTGGTTTTATCCATTTGAAAAGGGCCCTTGGAGTTGGCATCGGCAGGTCTTTCTATGTCAATTTTCAACATCGTATCAAAGGTTTTCAATATCCCTCTTCTCAGTGTAGCAACATCATTTGTGGCTGAAGACATATCAAAGAACGCAAGCAAGGAATCTAATTCAGGTGAAACCACAACAGCTGCTAGAATTTCTTCTCTTGAACTTCAAAGCATGCCATATTGAGTCCCTTGCTTACATTGGGAAAAAAAATTGAAACACAAAATAAATGACCCTGAATATTGAATCTTATTCTCTATTTGAAATAATTGATGTACAGCTTTTGATGGAATAGGTGAAAGAAAGCTTCTACCCTCAGTCTCTACCGCCTTGCTTTTATCAGTTGCAATTGGTACTTTTGAGGCTATGGCAATGTATTTGGGGTCTGGAATATTTCTGAACATTATGGGCATATCATCTGTGAGTAAAACTTTGTTAAGAGTACATATGATATAAGTGCATTCCTATTATTTACCTCCTGTTTGACGAGTACCACTTGCATTGTAATTTTGATCTCACATTCCATTTTCCTTTTATAGAGTGAACTAACTTCTAATGCTTATTTCTGTAAAAAGGCTTCATCCATGCGAATTCCAGCGGAAAAATTTCTTAAACTTAGAGCAATTGGTGCTCCCGCAGCTGTTGTTTCTCTGGCCATTCAAGGCATCTTCCGTGGATTTAAGGATACAAAGACCCCTGTATTATGTCTTGGCAAGTGCTCGGCTTACCTTCTGAAACTTATATGAAGAAAGGAATATGAATGTCATTGGACTGCACTGGTATTTTATGTGATGAGCATGTGTCACTGTTCCAAAATAAACCCATATATCACAAAAACAGTCATTTATCTTGGTTTTTTTCTATATTATTTAAAGCATTTGCAGGAAGATTTAAAGGAAAAACTATTTTTTTACGCGTAATAAGCCACCCTAATTAATATTTATGCCAGCTAAAAGCTATTATAGCTGTATAAACCACCCTGTGATTTTGAACATATTTGCCTCCCTCTATTAGTCACATGTCTAATGCTTCAAGTAGTGCTCATCTTATGGTAATTTTTGGGTATACAAGTGTGTGTGCAAGTCCCACATAGAGAAAAAGTAAAGAAGTTGATAAATTAATATGACCTAATTAGGTCCAAACCCATAGGCTTAATTTTTTGGGTTAAGTGTTGTTCCTATATAACATATTAAGGTCTAAATTGAAGTCTCCCCAAGGTGTTATCTACATAACCGGTGGTATCAGAGGTATGGTAGGTTGTGGCAAGGTGACGACAAAATGTGTGTACTTGGAGATCACGCAAGTGTGCATCGTACAAGGCAAGCCCACAATGCTCATATAAATTATCTTGGAAAAAGGCCCTAGAATATAGCACTGTCAACAGTGCTAGATCAATGAAGAATAGCAAAACACAAGGTTCCCATAGATACGAACAGGGTTCCTATGGAGGGCGGGAAAAATTAAAGAAGTAGAGAAATTAATATAACATAATTGGATCCAAACTCATAGGCTTAAACTTTGGGGTTAAGTAGTGTCCCTAGATGATATACAAGGGCTCAATTGAAGTGTTCCCAGGGTGTCATCTCCCTAACAGTAATCCCCCCATCCCCTCTTTCCCTGGCTTTCCTTTGATCTCATTGGAATATAACATTAAATAAGAACCCGATAATATCAAACATCACATGTGCAAGAACATACAACTACATTACATATAATTTATTTTTCTTAATGAATTTAGTAAGATGGCCACGATGATGCAATGAAAGTGATATATCAAATCATAAAAATGAAGTCACTTTATTCAATTTCTTTTATTAAATATTTCAACTATCGTAGAACTCCGTTGATATTTGTTTAGCTCCTTATTGTTTTTATGACAAAGTAGTTGTTATTCTACACATGCCAGTTCCCATGGATTTAATCTTTTGCTTACAACCAAGCAGACCTCCAATTCAGCATTATCTATCAGATTTTTTGTTAACTAACTAATGGATGTAAATGATTTATTTGCAGGACTCGGAAATTTGTCAGCTGTGTTTTTATTTCCTTTACTTATGTATTATTTTCGCTTGGGTGTAACTGGTGCTGCCATTTCTACTGTTATCTCTCAGTATGTGCTTCAACTGTTAGAGTTCTTCCTTTTGCTTCTGTTATTCATAGCCTCATAACTGAAACTGTATGCTTTCACATTTTCCAGATACATTGTCACCATTTTGATGATCTGGTATCTTAATAAAAGGACTGTATTATCAGTTCCCAGTGCGAAAAGTTTGCATTTTGGTGGCTACCTAAGATCTGGTGAGTTTTATTCTGCTCTTATATTTGGTTTAGGGACATTTTCTTTGACTCTTTTGCTGATTCCATGTGGCTATAATGGTAGTCATTCTCTCCCTTAATTGGATTTGTTGTGTGTTTCTCATGTTATGTAGTCAAAAAAGTAGGACAATCAAAATTTTGCATATTCTGGATTGATTGACTGGTTTTTTAATAATGCTTTGATGTTTCTAGACAAAATTCGAAGCTACATAACATGCTACGAAATGGTGAATTTAATCACTTAACCATTATTTTAATATACCACCTCATGTGTGGGCCCAAACTCCCTCTTAATAAGTGGGTCCCAAGTCCAACATGTGGAATGTTTAACTTTCAAATGGGAGGGAAGATGAAGACAAGGTTCAAACTCAGGACCACTGCTCTAATACCATGCTAAACTACCACTTGTCAAACGGTGAATAAGCACATTAATTTTTTCCACTTTCAAAGCATATGACTCAGTATCTAATTCTTTGTGCATTGATCACTCACATACCAGAATTTTTTGCTTAGGTGGTTTTCTTCTTGGGAGAACCCTAGCTGCTGTTTTGACAATAACTTTGAGCACATCAATGGCTGCTCGTCTTGGACCATTAGCAATGGCAGCTCATCAGATTTGCTTGCAAGTGTGGTTATCTGTATCTCTCCTTGCTGATGCACAAGCTGCATCTGGTCAGGTATGCAATGTGTAATCACAAACCTTTTCTATTAATGTCCCATAAATCCTCCCTTCTTGCAACCATTCAGAGTCTCCTAACTTTGTTATTTTCATAAATTTCTAATTATGGTAACATCCTGTTACACTTGTATATATTCAAGAGAGATTAAGGCCGATACTTTGGCAATTCATTGCCTTTGATTTTCATGACTAGAAACTCTTTGGTTAGCCTACCTCAGCTTTTCATACTCTGGAGTTAGATTTAAAAGTTTCATTGGTACCTATTTGTTGTCCTCACAGTTAAGGTGTTTGCATATGATTGCAAACTCCTTTTCTTAGCTTTTGTTCTTGTTAAATCTTGTGATTGCATTATTATTTTAACATGTTTACATTAATTTACCAAATTATTGAAAAGCATTTATTGAATGTAGGCTCTTATTGCAAGTGCCCTTGCTAAAGGTGACTACAGCACTGTGAAAGAAATCACTTACTTTGCTTTAAAGGTGACTTGTTGCATGTGGTTATTGTTTTAGTTTTAGCGCATACTTTGAAATTGAAAGAATGTGTTTCTTTTTCCCCGTTTCTCCCTTTGGGATTATTTTTTATAACATCATATATGTTTCCTCAGACAGGGCTATTCACTGGCATTTCCTTAGCTATCATATTGGGCGTGTCTTTTGGGTCATTAGCTACATTGTTCACTAATGATTCTGAAGTGTTAGGAATTGTAAGATCCGGGTTGTTGGTAAGTATCTCTGTTAGCCTTGGATCGTGTCCAATTTTTGTTATATGTTTCATCATTTTGTTTATAAGCTCCTGCCTATATTTGCTACAGTTTGTCAGCGCCAGTCAACCTATCAATGCTCTGGCTTATATATTTGATGGCCTCCATTATGGAATTTCAGACTTTTCATATGCAGCTATCTCTATGGTAAGCTGCCTTGTCATATTGATTAACTATTTAGATAAGATAGCGTTCATGATATTAACCCATTCAATTAGTTTATATCATTTCTTTTAACATATGCAAATAATTTTCAGATGGTGGTAGGGGCAATTTCTTCTGCATTTTTGCTCTATGCTCCCTCTGTTATTGGCCTTTCGGGTGTTTGGTCTGGTTTAACTCTTTTCATGGGCCTGCGAACAGTGGCTGGATACATGAGGTATGTGCACAATTGTGTTAAATCTTTTTCTCCCTCTTTACCTTCACTATCCTTTGCAAATTGCTACAAGATTAAATTGGACATTTATAAGCCATGATTCAGATTGATATGGCACATAGATAATCAAACTTTCGGTCAAGCTCGTCACACACTTGTATGAATGTGATTATACTGTATTTATTTGAGGTTTCTGCATATCAACCACAGTTTAGCATGAAGTGGATGAATTTGGATATGAATATTAAGATTTTGCTATTAGCAACACTCATTAAATTTAATTGTTCATCTTGCTTAGCGGAAAACAGACTTTGATATTGACTTCACATACAAGATCTCTTGAGATTGATATTATCATGTTATTCTGGCCATAATTTTAGCATGTGTGATGGTCTAAATTCCAACTGGCCTCTTGTGTTTTCAGATTATTATCCAAAAATGGTCCATGGTGGTTCTTGCAGGAGGACATCCCTAGCTTAAAGGTTAGTTGAGAGAGGAAGCAAGTTCTTTATTTACAATGTTTTGTATATTAGGTTAGATATTTAAAACAGGATTTTCTCTATAATCCATGACCTTCATGTGAATGTTTATTACCGATTCATATATTGTGACACAATATTTTGTGCTAAAGTAACCCCAAATTATATCTAGCTAAGATTCCAACAGTCTTACCTAAGGTTACTGCAATATAAGCAGGACAGTGAGGGAAAATCTAATTATAGCTAAAAGCACAGGGCTCCTTAAATCACAAGTAGACACTTTGAAATCCACTTGATGAAAGAAAATAAATTCACACAAATTTTATTGATAATTAACTGTAATCTTTATTTTACAACTTAGGGACCAATTTATAGGCTCCATAAAAACCAAATTCTCAAATACCATAATTAATACACTACCATATTTATAATATTACACGAAAATATCAAAGATTAACATACAACAAAAATTGACCCCATGTTCTGTTCTACATCATATACAAAATCCCTTTCTATGGTTGAAAAGTGCTAGGTAGGATGGCTCAATATTTGTTAATGGAGGTCCCACCAGAATCTAGATTCTAGGATAAACAGAGCAAGGGTGCCTTCACCACTACAGCTTTTTGATGAACCTAAAATATTGATTCTTTAAACTAAGTTTGTTTACTGTGGAGAGGATTCTCTCTATCTCTCTCTTTCTCGTGATGAAACAACATATACTCTCACCTTGTGTTAATTCCTACTATCCAATTTTGGGGTCTTATAGTTTTTTATTTACTTCTGTATCAGGTTGCCATTTGAGCTGCAGAAACTTCAGGATATGAACGTGTGGGCACACCTGTTATAATAGGAGATATAAACCAATTATTATGTAACTATTCTTTTTATTCCGTCTTCCTTTTATATTTGTTGTGTGTATTCTTTTTCTTTTCTCTACCCAGTTGGCAGGTACATAGGAGTTGTGGTTGATGTATAGTTGATGTTCTGCAACTCAGATTTGCAAATCATACATTATTCTATATTCATTTGGGTTGGTTTTAAAATCTCTGCCACTGGATTATAGATCATAAGGGTTGAAATATGAGGGGGTCAATTTTGTGTCCTATAGGCTATTATGTTGTATCAGACTCTTGCAACAATTATTCAATATTGTTGACTCTCTCTCTCTCTCTCTCTCTCTCTCTCTTCAAATGCTGGACAAAACTTATATAGTTATATTTATCTAGAAAAACTTATTAGAATTTGAGCAAAATAAAAAATAGTAGAAATTGGGTAAACCTGGGTTACAGTGCCAATCTGCACTTACGAATTTTTCATCTTTCTTTTTTGAATTTTTATGATATGCACACTTATCCAATCAACACAAGGGATGAATATGAACTAAGATAACTCTTGAAGACTATGATTCAAAGTTCAAACTACATCACCTTGAGCTCCAACCTCTATAAATAAAGGTGGTGTTCTTGACAGTAGAAGCACTCTTTTAGAGAGCCATTTGATTGACTGCAAATACTTTTTAGCAACAACACTCTCATCCAACAGCCATGATATTCTGAGGTCAATGTGTATGTAGGTATAGAGCTATAACCTTTTTTTTTTCTGCACGAAATTTTTTTTTATAATGATATCGGATGAATGCAACGATGAACATGTTCTCATAATTTAGGGTTTGAATATACTTGAATGCTCACGTCAACAAAATTTGGTTTTATCCAACCTTAAATTGTTGCTTTGATTTTTCCATGCTCACTTTCCTTCTTTATGGCATGTTTAGATGCTTGTATTATATTTGTATGATTGAATGATATGAATTCATGGACATTAATTTCTAGAAGACCGGTTTAGGCAGGCCCATAGCCCAGCTGCTAAACTTAGATTATTGGTTCTAGACTTTTCTTAAAAATAAAAAAGTTCTAGACTAGTATTTATCCACATAATTTTACTTCTTTTTTTAGAATGAAATCTGTGGTCCCCAAGAACTCTTTGTACAAATGTGTTTGGGCCGCAATTTATTTATTTGGGGCTATATCATTGTCCTACAGATTAGGGCCCAAACTTGCCTAGTTCGTCTTATCCCGACTTTGCTACCAATACTCCCCTCTAATTTCCCTCAATTCCCCTGTGTTTCTCTCTCTGTTTCTCACTCCCCAACTCTTTTCCAACCCTTCCACTATGTTTACCCTATTCTCCTTTTATAGTCTCTCATTAGTAGGTTTGTCATCATGATTTTCCCACTTCTCATATATTCCCACATCTTTCAGTATCCCAGGGGATCTTCACTACCTCAGAGGATCCTCTTAGAACTTGTTTCAAATATCAAATAGTGTTCGGCAGCAATTCTCTAATAGCACTATTAATTCTTCGTTTCCAACCCCTACTAGATACGCATTCTACCACAACTTCTCTCATTATTAGTCAATATTAGGCCAATCACTTAAAGACTTCCTCGGGGAGCCATTCCTTGGACTCGTCATTCTAGCCTCTAGACCGGCTTGCTGTGATTGGGCCCAAAGCCAACTTCTTCCATACGGATCGTGCTTCGTTCCTCTAGTGGACCTTGGGCCTTACGCTGGAACCTAATAGGATAGGCTAGCACCTGCCCGCCTAGCCCAACCCCTACAAAACCAAAACCATATAATTTACATAATGTGTACAAGAAAACAAAATTTTGTAGTTTTCCATTTTTATGTCTACCATGATGTAAATTTAACATCTCCATGAAATAAAGTGATGGATTTCGTTTATTTCTAGGTTTTTTTCCCCTTTAAAAAAATAGATGGCAACTTCAATCTAAAACTGTCAATTTTTGGGGAATAATATCATTAGTCAAGCCATCATTTGGAGCAACAATTTTAATTTGCTCGATCTACCCTTTTACGTATGATCAGTCCCCAAGGTCGTGGCTTCTTACACATCTTGATTTAGAAAGGAGGAAAGCATATGAATGTATACTACACCATACAACTTGAACTCTTTTTTTTTTTTTTTTTTAACGCGTGGACAGTTAAAAAGTAGGAGGGTCTGAAGTCATGAATGTCTTAATTTGAAACATGTGAAGATTTTACTTGAGGTACAAGACTTTTGACATACAACCTAGATTTTTTTTTTTGTATATATAATTCGATAATTACAATAGAGAATGAAATATGAACTCTTGACATCTCCGTTGAAACTTGAAAACACTTCCAATTAAATTATGTAACTAAAAAGTTTATTACTCCATACAAAACTCATTTTGTTGCTCATTTATTTCATTTCATAATCTAAATCAAATAATTCTTAAGTACTCTTTAAGCACGAAAAATTGTGAAATGTACCAATTAAATTCATAACGAGCTCACCACCACGAATGTGAGAGGATGGATTACAATTCTATACCTAAGAAATTCTCATCTAAATCAAGTTTGCCTCTCAAGTCTCAACAACAAATGGGATCAAATCTAACGCTCAAATGAGTTGTCCAATCGAATCAGTACAGTGAATGACTCGATCTTTGACTTGGAAAAAACGAATCAACTTCTGCGAGGGACCTTTGGAAATCGCTTTTGGACAACAGCGAACTTGTCGTCGCCCATAAAGTCCAACATGGTAATATATGCTCCATTTAACATTTTATACGTAAAATTTGTCCAGCTTTCAGCAACTTCACACCAGACAATGTTAGGATCATAATTATTTATATAACTTTCGCTACAGCTTGCTGTTCGAGTTGTGACTGAGAGAAGTATGGAATTACCGCTTTTTTTCTATTACTTACAACTTGCGGCTCATTGAGTTGAGGTAAAAGTAGTGACTTTGCTGTGGTCTTGGCATTTTTCATTTCACACTCACCAGTGGCATGAAATAGATACCAGTAGAAATCAGCCACGTCACTCTCCAACGTAGTGGGACTGTTTGGTCGTTTGCATGTGAAGCCTAGTTTTTTTTGTTACAAGGATACTTCTCCCATGTGAGTTTGGTTGGAAACTTGGAATGGATTTGGAAAGAGAGTCAGAGTGAACAGCAATTTCAATGCAATGGAAAGTGGGTTTACTTAGAAAATCCCAAACAAATAACAATAAACTATAAATAAGCACATGTTCCAGTGCACAACCATATACACCTTCACCATATGACGATAAAAAAGACTACAAAAGGATCTCTCACTTTTGCAAATTCAAACTTCTCCATTTCCTGGATATTTCACTTTCACTTTCACTAACTTTTCTCACTTGGGTCTCCATATTTTTTGAAAAATATTCCATTTTTCTCTATAAAGTGCTTTTATAGAGTTGCATTGAGAGTTCATGGGCTTTTGTTGTTGTTGTTCTTAGTGTGAGAAATGGCGGAAGTGTTTAGACAAGGGAGGTCTCTGGCAGAGACTCCAACATATTTGGTTGCTACAGTGGTGACAGTTATGGTCTTTGTGTGCTTGTTAGTGGAGAGATCAATCTACAGATTTGGAAAGGTAAAGCAGGAAAAAAGGTTCTTGATAATGTTCTATTGCTCTGTTTGGTTGCTCAAAAAAAATGTGGGAAAATGAGAGGTTTTGAATCTTTGGATTTTTCATGTAGGACCCACTTTAGTGCTTAGTTAATTGTGTTTGGAGATGTTAGGGAAGTATCAGTTTTTTGTGATTATGCTGTGTTTGATTGCTGATAAATTGTGTGAAGATGAAACGTTAAGGTAGTGTGTAAATTGAAGATTGAGTTTTTTTATTCCTTTGGAACCAGCATAACTATTTAGCTTGATTTAAGTGACACCAAGTGTTAGCAGAGTAACAATCTTGTGATAATGTTGTGCTTGGTCAGTGCAAAATTATGAGAAAATGAGAAATTGATAAAAAAATCTCACATAATATAGGAGAAATAAAACTAGTTGGCTTATTCTTTTTAAGTTTGGGAGAATAAATCATAATGCTGAACTTTTGCCCTGATGTTTGGGATATGAAATAGATTATTTCGCACATTGGAGTAAACATAAATTAGCTAGTGAAATGATCTTTTTTCAAGATGAAAAAGAAATCAAAATCTCATGTTTGCTGTGTACAGTGGTTGAAGAATACTAGGAGGAAGGCTCTTTATGTTTCTTTGGAGAAGATTAAGGAAGGTGAGTAATGTATCAATGCTAGCTCTCACTTATGTTAATTGTGGCAAGATACCTGATATGGATTCTGGGTTTCAAGCTTTGATTTTTGCATTTGTTGTTGATAGTGTCTGCCTCTGATGTAGTTTGTTTTTGTTTGAGTGAGACTCGATCTCTGAGAGTTGAGACTATTAAATCATTCTTTATGTGGGAATTTGGTTTGATTGTATTTGACATTGTTTTCCTTCTTGTTAGAGATGATGCTGCTTGGGCTTCTATCTTTGTTGTTGGCACAATCTGCAAGGTGGATCTCTGAGATTTGCGTAAATTCATCTTATTTCAGCAGTAGGTTCTATCTTTGTTCCGAGGAAGATTACAGCATGAAGGAGAACATTATGATTAAAAGTTCTTTCTCTTCTACCAATGTTACTGATATTCCTCCAAAAGGTCTTTCAACAAATCAATGTGGGGAGGTAAATTAACTCTCAATATTTGCAAAAGTTAGGATTTGTGGGTGAATTGACCTTACTGATGCCAATAATTGATTGCAGGGTCGTGAACCATTTGTGTCATACGAGGGTCTTGAGCAACTTCACCGATTCTTATTTGTTCTTGGGATCACACATGTTCTCTATAGTTGTGTGGCAGTTGGTCTAGCTATGAGCAAGGTGCTTCATTCTTTATTTATATGACCCCATCTGAGCATGTTCACATTGAGAGCTTCTTGCTCTTTTAAGGGGGTGCTTGGATATTACATGAAAATAAATCAATCTGTATTGTGTTTCTGTAACATTGAGGGGGTCATTCAAGCTTATCAAAGATGAATTCATTCACATTTTGGAGCTTACGTGTGGCTCTTTCTCCTTTGAAGGGGTGCTTGGATATTGCATGAAAACAGTTTGATCTATTGTTTTACTGTAATATTTGAGAGGCATCAATTCATCCTTTGAAATGGGGTTTTTCAAAATCATCAAAAATGAAGCCATTTAATGATTATACAAAAAATACAAGGATGGATCATTACCAAAATATGAGATTGAAACTCAATGTTTTCTCTGAAACATGATATGGTCCAATCAGTGTGATAAGATAGACTCACTAGCTTTATGGAGATCCCAACCCCCTTGGGGCTTGACACCCATATATTTTTCTTCATGTTGCGTCTATGTTAGGTACATATATACTGATTCAAATGCCTCTTCGAAGACAATTATATGATTTTATTTTATGTGATGTCCTTTGCCCCTAAATTACCTAGGAGGTTTATTCACTTCTTAATTGCTTGGCTTTGTAGATTTACAGTTGGAGAAAATGGGAAATTCAGGCTAGCTTACTGGCTGAAGAGAATTTGAGAGGTACTTAACAAAATTGAACATTGGAATGATTAGTTGACTAGTCTTTGTTCTACACTTTAGTTGTGTGACATTTGAAATCCTTAAATATTATCATTATTCCTCTGTTTGCTTACTAATAAAAAGCTGTGAGATGTTTACCTGCCTATGAGCCCCAGAACCGTTCAGCCCATCTTGTCCTAATTTTCCAAAGTTTGCTGAGATTAGATGATTTTCCACTTGAGCCAATCAAAGTTGCATTTTGTTGTGCCAAGAGCCTTATTGTTCAACTGGCACCTCCTAGTGTTTCCAATAGAAATGTCCAGGGTTCAAATCCTCTTCCCCCTCACCCCCCATTGCAACTATTGAATTGTAAAAAAAAAAAAAAAAAAACCTTTCATTTAATTCCTAAGTAAGAGCAGTAATCCTGCATCACTAAGTAGAGACTAATGAATTTACAGTTGGAGCCTTATATATAAACACTAGTGTTAGGGACTTAGTGACTTATCCCAAATGGGGTTTCTATCCGCAGGGGACTTTTACCCAATTAAGGGCCTTGTTCCAGTGGAGGTTCGGCCCAAGTGAAGGGCCTTGGCTGAGGTGGTCCTCCCATAGAGAGAATAATAGTGTGGTAGTTACTTTGAGGCTGAAAGAGGACCCAGTGAGACATACGCAAAAGGTTATGTGAGTTGGTTGTAATACTAATCACAAATTTGTTTCTGATTTGAGACCAAAATGAAATCGGAGAAAGTCTAATTAGTAAGAAGGGATTTGAAGACCCCATAAGCAAAGCATGGAAAAAACTAAGACCATGTGGTTTTAGAACATTGGCTATCTGTTGGTTAGAACTTGATGTAAGCATTCTGATTAAACAAGAAAATGAATTACATAAAGAAAGATTTTAGCAAGGCGCAAACTGTTCCTTTATCTCAGAGATCACACTGTAAGATAAAGTAGACCACAAGTAGAAAAAAAATGAATAAAAATTATTTTTTAACTTAGGTTGTACTGATGCTTTTTTTTGTGGCCACTACACACTAAAATTAGTTTCCCAAAATGTAGACTGGCTAAACTAGTTAGTTTACCTTTAGAATTGATTGCTGCAAGTATGAGATGTGTAACCTTCAGAGGCATCTGCTGCCTCTAGGTGTGAGACATTAATTCATGTGCAATGGGTGGTCAGAGATGCTCAGCAACCCTTTTAAGTATTTCTGCTTGTTTCAATTGATAGGTATTTGAAATGTGATATCTAGATTTATCTTCCCAAAATTTGGTAGAGATGCAATTTTGTATTTTTATTCTGATTATTTTTATATATCCTAGTTTTCTACAATATTAGTTCTCTAATCTTGGATCTGTTTTATAGCAAAGAAACCCAAGGTGATGAGGCGACAGTCCACCTTTGTTTTCCATCACACTTCTCATCCTTGGAGCAGGAGTCGGGTTCTCATTTGGATGGTGATTTTTCATCCTTATTATGAATATTTAAATTAAGATAAAAATGGATGTACTTGTTTGAAATTGTTTAGGTAAATGAGCTTAAACTCTACCTTGGCTGCCAAAAAATTTTAAAATGAAAAATAAAATGAGCAGAAAAAAGGAGGGTAATTAACTAAATATAATGCATATTGCATTCCCGCGCTTTGGAATATAAAATTGTTATGTTTCATGTAGTGGAATATACTAAAAGGCTTATAGATTATATGTCTTTTGAGAGGGTTTGATTTGCAAAGTAAATTATCAGAAGAAATTTTGATTTTCAAGTAAAAGTTTACAGCTTATGTTCCCATTCTCACATCATCTTCTATTCTATGTTAACTACTCAAGATATTTCAATTAGAATCATGCATATTTGTGATGATCTACATAACAGCTGTGGACACCACATTCAATTAAATTACTGTACAAGGTTGATGCAACTTATGTTAAATGGAACTCACTATGCCATGTTCTTTTACAAATGCATCTCCATCCATTAAGCTTTTCCAATGGTAATCATCACAACATTTGTGACAGTCACTTCAATATGTTTTTTTTTTAATAAATAATACTATGCCAACTTAGTGTCTGGCTTTCAATTGTTTTTCATTCATTTTTTTTTTAGCAAAGTAATGTAGCATCTAGTTTTCCCAATCTATCTCTCTTTATCTTTCTAAATTTCTGTAAGGTAAAGTTGATTTGTGGGCTAATGGTGCAGCTCTGCTTTCTACATCAATTCAGGAGTTCAATAAAGAAACCAGATTACTTGGCACTGCGTTTGGGTTTTGTCACTGTGGGTACTTAACTTCTTATTAATACCGCTTTTTGAAAATTCAAAATGAATCACAATTTGATCATAATTTAATTTACCGAAAATCATGCTAGAGACATGTTAGTCAATATTGGTTAAGGAAAACGAATGCCAAGATTAGCAATGCTGGTCTATGATCTAGTATAATGTCTGCTTCACTATTTTTGGATCAGCAAAAAATATAATTCATTCATCAAAAAAAAAAAAAAGTATAATAGATGTACCAAAAAGATGAAAAGCACACTAGATGTCAGTTTAGATGAAAAGCACACTAGATTGTTTTAGTTTTTTTATTTTAATATTTATTAATAATAAGTAGTTTCATACTCATATTAATATATCAACTGTTTTTTTTTCTTCGTTTTGCTAATTTTCTTTCATATAGCATTTTAAACCTTTACCTTCTAGGTGAACATAGATGTTAGAAGTTGCACAATTATTTTACATTTTTAGGTCACATAAAGTCACGATCAGATTTCTCCCAAAAAAAAAAAGTCATGATCAGAACTGTAACATCATTGCATGACAGTGTTCTCTCCTCAGCATTGAATATCATTTACCCTGAACAGTAAATACCATATTATATTTGTGCTGATTTTTTTTTGCATGCTTATTTACTATCCAGAAACACAAACTTCCACATTCTTATGATTTCCATAAATATATGGTTCGGAGCATGGAAGATGAATTTCAAGGCATTCTGGGGATTAGGTATGCAGTTTTTGAGGCAACTCCAATTTAATTGATAGTAAATCATATCTTAATGTTAAACTTAGAACTGAGTTACCTTTTAACTTTGCAGCTGGCCGCTTTGGGTATATGCCATACTATGCATCTTCATAAATATTCATGGTAACCTGTCATATCTTCAAAAAACAAATGCAGAGTACTTGTTTTTTCTTTTTTTTTGGGCTTTAATTCATGAAATATTTAGTAGTTACCATATCGCTGCAGGTCTGAATATATATTTCTGGCTTTCTTTCATCCCTGCCATTGTAAGTATGCATTCACTCATCATGTCAGTATAATGAGTCTATATTCTTCTCAAATTAACATCTCTTGCTCAATTGTTTCGCATTTCAAAAAAGCTTGTCATGCTGGTTGGAACAAAACTTCAACATGTTGTCTCCTCTTTAGCACTTGAAATTGGGGAACAAACAGGTCCATCTTTTGGGGGTCAAGTAAAGCCACGTGACGATCTATTTTGGTTTGGGAAACCAGAGATATTGTTATGGTTGATACAATTCATCATATTTCAGGTGGTGATGTGTAATTCATATCTTGTGTCTGATATATGATTTATATTGTATTTTCTTCACTTGATATAATGCTGAGCTTCTTTCTTGTGCATGAAGAATGCCTTTGAGATGGCAACATTTATCTGGTCCTTGGTAAGATTAGACTCTCTCTCTCTCTCTCACTCTCTCTCTCTGTATATATATATTGTGTGTGGCTGTGGCTGTGGCTTGTGTTTGTCTGCCTGTGTACATGCTTGAAAGAAGGTATAAATTAATAGAATGCAATTCTAAAGAAAGTTTTTCATTGTGGAATTCAAACCAGAGGAGAATGATGCGGGAGACGCAAAAAAATTATTATTTAGTATTATTTATGTTTGCAAGTCAATTGCATTTTTATGTTTTAGGTGGCTATTAGTATTTTAATTTGGAAGTAAGGTTATTTTTGTAATAAGGCAATTGGGGTTTCTTTGCCAATTAAAACTAGGATTTAACAATCCTTTATAAACAACCTACTATACTTCTTGAGGAGATAGTTGAAGTCCACCTTAGGTGCTAACTCCTAGTTGTTTCCCTGGTTGGTACTGGCTCTATGCAAGGCCTAGGTGTTGACTCCTTTATTTTATTATTGTTTCAATTTTTTTTCTGGTTGTCCTGCCTCATAATGCCCACAATCTTGATTGCAGGAAAAGATAGCATTTAGTAGCTTCATTGTCCTGTTTCTAAAGTATCTTAGGAATGAAACAAACAAGGATAGAGGCTGCGTATTTGTTATTCAGAATTACATGTCACGATTAATTTAAATCTATGGGATGCAGGTTCATAATAAAACAAATTCTTTGAGTAGTCCTTTTGAAACTCTGAAGAATTTAAAACTAACAAATCTGTTTCCTTGTTAATTGCATTAATGGTTAGTGCATTAGATAATTATACGATTACTACTTCTTCGTGCTTCTTTTCAATCATATAAAATGAATTTATAATGGTCTTTCCTTTTCTTTTCTTTTTTATCTTTTGTTTAGTGGGGCTTCAAACAGAGATCATGCTTCATGAAAAACCGTTGGATGATAGTCATTCGGCTGGCTTCTGGGTATTTACTTTCTTAATTTGCAGTTCTATTGAAGATGTGTAAATTCCTTGTCATGACACTGATCTTGTAATGCATATTAATTTGGTGTCTAGCTGCCCGTATCATGCTCTAATGCATATAATTTTTTTGTGACACTCACCCATCAAAACCTAATACCAGGTTGAAAGACTTTTTTATATGGCATAGGAATGGATTTGAATGCAATCTATAGGGTCCGTTTGGTTGGAGGGGTAAAAAAGTGGGAGGAATAGAAAATGGTGAGAGGATGAAAAAGTAGGAAGATAGAAAAAATTTGTAATTTATCTCATTTTTGTTTGGCTGGGACTTGAGAGTGGAAAAGTGGAGGGATGGAAAAAGTGAGTTTGTATAAATTTACTCATACACCCTTATTAAAAAATGATAACCAATTAAAAAAAAAAAGTAACAAATAACTACAAAAAAAAAAAAAATCACATAATTTATTAAAAAATAAAAATCATGTTCCAAAAAAAATCATTTCTAGTTAAATAAAAAAAAAAAAAAAGAGGCTGGGCTGCCCACCCACAGCCCAGTAAAGCACACAAAAAAAAAAAAAAAAAAAAAAAAAAAAGAAGAAGATGAAAGGAACTTGACATGGGCATTTTTGTCCATTAAGTAGTCCCATTTTTTCCCTTCCATTTTCTCTTCATTTTGAAGAGAAAACTTTTTATGATCCCGGGAAGAAAACACTTGAGCCCTATAATTTATTTTCCTTCATTCTCATTCAACCAAACACACTCAAAAAAGTTTTCCTTCCCATTTTCTCTCCAAAGTTTTCCATCCACCTTATTTCACCTCCAAACAAACACACCCATAGGCTTAGAGCTAGAAAGGGGAAAGGGGGGCGACAAGGGGGGGGGAGGGGGGAGGGGGGAGGGGGGGGGGGGGGGGCGGGTGTGGAGGCTGTACTCAAGTTATTAGTTTGGGTAAATTGCAAATTACACTCTTAAAGTTTGGGAGTAATTAGATTTTTTATCCTGAAATTTTAGAATTTAAATTTTACTCCTTAAAGATTGGGGTGTTTGGATTTTACACCCTAACATTTAAGAACTTGGATTTTACCTCCTAAAGTTTAGGATTATTTGGATTTTACACCCTCAAATTCTAAAAATTTAAAGTGTAAAATTCAAACACCTTAAAACTTTAAAAAATAAAATTCAAATTCTGAAACGTCAGGGTGTAAAATCCAAACATCACCAAACTTCATGAGGGTAAAATCCATATTTTGAAACTTCTGGGTGTAAAATCCAATCACCCCCAAACTTTAGGGGTATAATATGCAATTTACCCTATTAGTTTCAGTAACTTATGATCAAACTTCAAATTGATTTCTTATGAATTTGTTATGCGGTCGTATGCATCTTATGATTGTCCTTTTTGGTAACTGCAGTCTTCTTGTCCAGTTCTGGTGTAGCTACAGTACGGTGCCTCTCAATGTAATTGTCACCCAGGTTTGAGTTCTCTTTTAACTGATCAAATTTTAATTCTTAAATATGCTGGCATCATCACGTATTTCAAGTTGGTAGTTAGGCATTTAGTCTTTGCTACCTAGATGAAATAACCATATGTCTCAATCAAGGCAATTGTAAGAACCTATCAAAAAAAAAAAAAAGGCAGCTGTAAGAAGAATTCCTAAATTTCCAAGTCTTACAGCAGTCATAACTCTTATTCCCATTAGAGTTACAAAACCTACAGCCTGTCAAAATGAAGCTCTCAACAACTACTCTGACATTTGGGCCTCAAAATCCTGTTATCATCATTAAAACTCAACAATTTGTTTTTCCTGTCTTTAAGGTATGCCAGATTGTCCTCAACCCTTTCTATCACACTGGTATATTTGTGGGGTATGTCTCTCTTTCATGATATTTTCGCAAATAAAAGAAGTAATTGCATTATTCTTTAATTTAAAAATTGTACTAACTTCCTTTGAACATGATTTAAATTCAATCACCATGTATAATGCATTTGATTGGATGGTTGGTGTCAACAATTAAATTGAGACCCCTTGGCCAACAATGATTCGTTCAAGTCATTTTTTCACCAGTTCTCTCACCTGCACCATCATCTATATCATTATGAGCACCTTCACACACTTGATATTAAGGAATATGTTATCTGCCAGTCAATCTTGCCCTTACTACCTTCATTCATCAACTTGACTTCTATAATATAGCCTTATTCTGCATTAATTCGATAATAGCCTTATGCTGCATGACTATAATAAAATGCCTTATGCAGGAGTTGTATTGTTTCCCCTGACTTGAAAAAACTGCAAAAGATTTCTTCTCTTTTAAATAGAGAGATATCATAGTAATTTAGCTCATAGACTTAATGAAATACATATATTAGATGACATGTTTTTGCATCAAATGATATACGTATAATGCTATTATCCTTGATGACTTCAGATGGGATCTCGGTTTAAGAAAGCCCTGGTTTCCGAGAGTGTCAGAGAGTCACTCCATAGTTGGTGTAAAAGAGTGAAGGAAAGGTCTAAATTACGCGATTCTTTGCACTCACATACCACAAGATCAGTATGTTCACTTGATACAACAATTGATGAGAGAGATGAAATAACAGTTGCATCTGGTACTTTATCTCGAAGCTCTTCCATTGGCTCACTCAATCATGGAACTATGGCATCAGATGAACTTGTCAAACCCGTGCTTGAGACTTCTGACATACCTGGAGAAATCTCATTACGGGTGGAAGAGTTTTTATCAGACTCTATAAGGCTAACTGAATCACACCCTCCCACCTATGATGAAGAAGACAATGCAAAAAGTGGAGAGGAAAGTAAGGTGGATACTCTTTTTGAGTTGTTTCAGAAGACATGAAGGTGTTCATCCACCTAGAGTTAAATCACTCTTTGACTGCATTATAGTTCAAGCTATCATTCTAGCCAGAAAAATGGAAGTTAATCTGATTAGTGTTGACCAGAGTAAGGGTATGTTTGGAAAGGAGGGAGAGGAGAATAGAGGGAAAGATAACCGGAATATACTAAAATGTAACACAGAAGACATATCCATTTGTCTGATGCATACATACAATTGCAATATGAGCCATTTTTTCTCTATTTTCATTGCAAATTCAGTTTTGTAGATTTGTAGCTTACATTGTCGATTTGGAATATTAATTCAACCAAACTGCAATTCCTCATTGTGCCAGAACAAAAGCTCCATATCCACAATAATCTTTCTTTTCTTATTCTTTTTCTTTTCTTTTCTTTTTTTTTGTGCTTTTGATTTTTGAATAGAAAATATTATAATGATTAGAGCTACAAAAATGTTTCCATTTCCAGCATGTCCACAAACATGAATGATGCTTAATAAGACATACATAAGCCCACACACGAGCAATCTTGTAAGCAAAAACCATATAAGATTATTATTATTAAGCTACAACAGTTCATTTGTGACTACAAATGAAAGAAACAAAAAAACATAAAAAAGAGCTACTCATTTAAACACAACAACCATTTTTCCCTGGGACTTTCACCAAACCAACCAACCAACAAAACATTATGAAGTGACAGAGGGAGAGAGAGCAGCCATAGTGAATGTGTATTCACATTTTTAGCCAGTGAGTTCCTCCTCCTTGTGGGTCTCAATGACAACATCAGACTGTGGATAAGCAACACAAGTGAGAACCCAACCTCCTTCAATCTGCTCATCATCTAGGAAGCTACCATCAGACTGATCAATATTCCCTCCCTGAACTTTCCCTGCACATGAAGAGCAAGACCCAGCCCTGCATGAGTATGGGATGTCAATACCAAGCTCCTCAGCCTGGTCCAGAATGTAAACATCATCTGGGCATTCAAATTCATGTGGCCCCTCAGGTGTAATGAGCTTGACCTTGTGAACAGCCATTGCTGTTATACGTCCTCCACGACCACCTTTTACGCCGAAAAGAGCCTGGCCTACACAAGGAAGTGATCGTAGACTTGTCACCGGCTGCCGGCGGATGAAAGAGGTGCTAACCATGGTGCCAGAGAGAGCAGCTGTGGTTGCCATTTTTTTTGGTTGGTAAGGCTGGGGAGAAAGTTTGGAAGGCTAAAAAGAGAGAGAGGTAACTAGTGTAGATAATGGGACGGGCTTGTGGAAATAGTGTGGCTATTATGTGAAGAACTGAGGTGGCAACAAACCCTATCTGCCACTTGGCAACCTCTCGTGGCTCACTTTATCTTTTTATTATCACCATAATAATTTTATTGGTGACTGGTTGACACAATCCTCTTATAAAAATTTGTGTTTTCGGCATTTCTTTAACGAATGAAAATGGGTTTTTTTTTTCTTATTCTAATATTACAGCGGGATTTCTATTTTGGGGAAGGGGGTAAAAGAGAATTATTTCCTTTTTTTTCTATTGGTTATAGATCTGAAAAAATATTTGCCACAAATTGCATAGGTAACGTGCAATTCACACAGCCACACAACATTTTGAAAAAACCACCAATTTCCCAATTTATCATAGACGGTGCAAAGAACAAACAGGAGAAGAGAAGAAAAAGATGGGCCAAATTGTCTTTTTCTCACAGCATGGAAAAAAAATGGACCCTTGTTCAAAGTTCTAACAACAGGAAGCTACAAAATGAGCATTTAAAACCTTCTTGAATGCCATGCACTCATGACCTTAAAAAGTATTTGCTTAACTCCCTGGAATCAATAGAAATGTGTGTGGAATCAAAATTGAAATAATGGAAAACAAAAACAGATTGGATGCGACCCCACCATTAGAAGACCAGACAAAGCATATATGCAGGTATAGAAACAAAATCTGTAAATTCTTACATATTCAGAAGCACAAAATTCATTACTAAAAAAGTATTTTCCCTCACAAGTTCTTTGTCCCAAAGATGTGCAGGTACAGAACTAAATAAAAAGAACAGAGGAAATTAGGCATCAATCCTTACACAGGGAACCTATTTGTAAAGGGACAAAGAAGAAAATAATAAATGACAAGAGTCCGATATTTTGCTAAATTTTCCATACTATAGAAACAATTTCTGATTCCTAAATTAAGGCCTTTCACTTACAGCCGGGGAAAACACAAAAAATCTCAGGGCATCCCCTAGTCTAGAGAAAGAAGAAGAATACATCCCCATCCTCAAACCCTGTGATTTGAATCTGTAGAAAATGCTATCCCTCGTACATGACCACAAGCTTCCTCTCAAAATTTACTGTGTCCTAACCAAAGTGCTCAGGGAAGTGGCATGCAGTCTCTTTCTTCTCAGAAGAATCCTAGTCGCACTTGATGTTTCTGTAGATCCTCCTCACAAACAAATTAGAGCCCAGGTAACCCACAGCTCCTGCACAATTAAAACGATCAAATCAATGTTCAAGCACAAAAAGATAACATCTTTTCTCATTTGTTTGGCCAGGCTGTATGTGGATGTGTCATTAACCAGACGTTCTTAGCCTCATCTCAGCCGCAAAAATCACCAACAAGTACTGTGGTAAATGACCATAAAAAGACCTAGTGTCAAGTGACAACAGTCTTGTAGCTCAAGCAGCACCTCCTGGTGTTTCCAATAGAAGCGTCCAGGATTCAATCCCTCAACCCCCAACTATTAAATTGTTAATAAATATTTAAAATGACCTACTGAAATTTTCATTTCCGCCTCCATTGCCTTGACAATTTAAACTTTGGCTGAAGTTACAATGATAAATAAAGATTTCGCTATGGATTCCAATCATACAAGGCTTTAGTGTCAGAATAAGAGTTGGATCCCCAAAAATTGAACATAAAGATAATATATAACCTAGGAATCAACATTCAGGCTTTGCTTGGAATTGGCACCAGGCAAGAAAGCAAAACCTAGGAATCAACAATTCAGGCTTTGCTTGGAATTGGCACCAGGCAAGAAAGCAAAACCTAGGAATCCACAATTAGGGTTGCCTCGAAATAGCACCAAGATATTGAAGAAAACTCCAACAAATAAGTTTTACTCAAGTAAACCATAAGCTTTTCCAGTGGAGTACAATAGTGTGCTTATATAAACTACACTAGGACTAAACCCTAAATTTTCTACCTAATTATTAAATTACAAAAATACCCTTGATTATATGAATTTAAATTAAAATACTAATAACACAAATAGCTAATAAAAACTAAATAAAATGCAACGGAAAAAAAAAATGCAATTGACCTTAAAGAAAACTAAATTAAAATAAAATTTTCTTTCCACTGCCTGCATTAGAGAGAGCGCTAGCATTTTAAAATAAATAACTCATTGAGAGAGATTTTGACATTTAAAAATCAGAAAAGAATGTCAAAGCAGCAAAATATAAAAAAAACCAACAACAACAAAAAAACAAACAAAAGGATTAATGTCACAATAAAATTGTGAAAACTTACCACAGAGGATTCCTAAACCAAGACAAAACATCAAAGTGTATCCAAAATAGAAGCTGGTCTGAAAGAAGCCAGACATCTTGGTCTTCACATAATAGTAGTATATCGAATACAGGTACACGTAGACAGCTGTCGAGGCAGCAGAGAAGAAAGAAGTCCATTGCCAATGATAGTTCTCAGCATTCAGCAAGAAGTACGTCCCCACGATGGTCACACAAACAGTGACAATAATGAGAATCACGAAAACCAGCAGCATAAATCCATACACATAGTACACCTGTTAAGCATAAAGAGCTAAGATGAGTTACTCAAGTTCAACATTTCCTCAAACTGTATTGTGCAGACATAATAATTTCTATTTTCAACATAAATTTTAACATCCATCTGTCTAAAGAGGCCACC
Organism: Castanopsis chinensis; assembly: GCA_032878915.1. Taxonomy (NCBI): domain Eukaryota; kingdom Viridiplantae; phylum Streptophyta; class Magnoliopsida; order Fagales; family Fagaceae; genus Castanopsis; species Castanopsis chinensis. Next base: position 23,296,920 of record JAVQMG010000121.1, on the reverse strand, counting down.
AGGAATATTAATACCCTTGTTATAAAATAAAATAAAAATAGAAGAGAGGGAGATTGTTCCAACAAAATTTAATAAGCTCTCCAACAAATTAAATTCCTGTCACAAGGAAACTTTCCAGACAATGTAATTGTCAATGCAAATCTGTTGTATTATAATGCTGAATATCAATGTCACTATGTAACTACAATTTAGGACTAAATCGCAATATAAAGCTAATATATGTTTCCTAAGGCACAGATATGTATGCCACAGGTCATGGTATTTTCAGAGGTGCAAATCAGCCATTGGAAACCTGTCTTCATACTTTGTAAAATGAGGTCACGAAATGTGTTAAAATTTTCACTAGCTATGTGTAGTAGTCATTTCACCATCTCCTGTAATTCCAAACTAGACAATAGATTCATGCCTTCAAATGCCACACAATAATCACTTAATATAAATAACTCCAAATCTTCCTTATCAATCAAAACAACCCACAGAATTGTGGAACTCACCTTGTAATTCCAGAAGGATGTAAAGACAAAATACATCTCAATGAATATGCTGCCAAAGGGTAGCAATCCACCCATAATTGAGACCACAGATGGTGTGAGATACCATTTCTTCTCAGGAATTGGACGAGGAATGGTCTTCACACGACAAGGATTGTTTGGAGCACCACTCCAATTTCTTCCAACAACCGTACCAAGAAGTGCCAGAGGGAAAGAGATGAAGGCCCATATGACAAAGACAACAACCATAGTGCCAAAGGGAATGGCCGCTAGAGAACCATAGAAGATAGCAACTGTGTTCAACATGAACCCAATACCAAAGCACATAAATGGAAATAGAGATGCTGTGAGGATCATGGACTTTATCCAATTTTTACCTGACAGAATGACATAGAAGTTATACAAAAATTAATAATGCACAAAAAAGAAACATCTAAGAAAAGCATTACAAAGCTGAAACAGAACCCAAATATAAAAGCAACAGAATAACAGAAATAAGCAATGAGGCTACTAATGGTAAAAATTTCCTACCCCCATGGCGCGAGTACATCCCACCACTCACATAACCAGAAATGAACGATGTAAGGGCATAACATACAATGAAGGTTGTGATAATTGCTCCTCTCCTGAGCCATATAAATAAAAATTAAAAAACGTTATAACAGCAGTGAGGAGATCAAAGGAAACATATGCTACCAGCAAATGCATCTATGTTACTGGTCAGGTTTATACACCCCAATGTATAAGGCTCAAGACACAAGATGAAATAAAGTATAACCCATTAGTCATTAGTAATGCCAATGAGATCTAAATTAAACAGCACCTCCTCCACTTGTAACAGCAAGGAGGAGGGTAAGGTCATGAGTTCAAGATTCACCATGTGCATGTGTAATTAACCAACAAAAAAAAAAGGTCATCATTAAATTCTCAACATACCCAATATACAACATTCCAACAATTGCCAATAAGATGACAAGGAGAACAAGCAACGCAAGCTGAGCACCTGTACCAACAACAGCCGAAAGAAGAACCAAATTGCGAGGAGGCCGAAAAACATCACCATGCACAAGTTTCCACCCAGACTCTTCACTAACATCTCTCTCCTAAGAAAAAAGCAGCAAAATAGTAACCAAAAACATCAGAGCTAGCAACAATTTTGATTTCTTTAATTAAAAGAAAAAAGGAACATAATCAACAACCAATTAACAAAAGAAAAATGACAATTTTTACCTTTTTTTTTTTGTTTTTCGATCAGTAAAAATGACAATTTTTACTTTTGTAAATGGGTTTTACCTTCGTTATTTAAACCAAAAACAAAAACAAAGAAAACAAAAGAAAAAATGACAACAGAAATGCAAGTGAATTGAGCACTACCAGAGTCTCCAGATCATCATCTTCCCGAGCATATTTTGCATAGTCATTCCTAAGAGTTCGCATTAATATCATTGACACCAAACCAGTGAGGAAGATAACCATCATAAATGAATTAAAAATGGAGAACCAATGGATCTGCAGATTAACCATACACACACAACTCTCAATAACAGAAACAAGTATAGGAATAAGAGTAATCACGAAGTCCATAGAAAAAGAAACACTTACAAATATCTGAAATGACTTGGTCAAAAATACAAAATTGGGGGCTCATGATATTGGAAACAATGCAATTTACAGTGAGATAATAAGCAGCAGCCATATTATGTTACCTGATGCTCAAAGAAAGGATAATCCAGATAGACATCAAAGCGACGTGCAAAAGTGACATTAGTTGGCATCCATTTGACAGAATATGTCATGTCTAATGTTTTCCCAACTGTCAATGGCTTTGGGCCCTCTTGAGTGAGATTCACATGAATAATCTGCAAGAATAGAAACTTAACCATGATTCTGGGAAGAATCCTAAATTCCCATCACAGAATTCATATGCAATTTTGAAAAGCAAAACCTGGTCTTTGTTGAATTGGACAACAATGCTCTTATGCGTGAAAAGAACATGCTTGCCATTATCACTGTTCTTATCTGGATGCAACGCACCAACAAAACCTATAACATAAAATTAAAAAAAAAAAATTATCATGAGCCATCAAATTATATTCAAGCTAAATATAACGACCACAGTGAGTTATGTGCATACCCCATAAAGGCAGATCATCTGAACTTGTATCCAGCATTCCAAAGACCAACATTAGAAAAAGAGAAAAGAGATCAAGTGTAAGTGCTCCGAAATACCATGAAATAGAGCTAAGGCAAAACAAAAATTGCATACAAAACATATACAACAGCCCACACATGACTTTTCCAAATTACAATAGTATAAAGCAATATGGTCATTAGATTAACATATCTACACCCGTGTAGGTGTTGCACTATGCAACAAAGAATATTGGTATAATTGTGCATTCAAAGAGAGTCACAAATGCTAGTAATGATTCCCAAACTATTTTTCATGAGTCAGAAACAGTAGTCACAGTATAATTGTGCCTTCAATGAGTCATAAATACTAGAAATGATTTTTAAACAATGACTTCTTGTTAGTCAAAATCAATTAATTATAATTTCAACACTGGTATTGAACTTCAGTTTGGAACTCTAAACAGGTTTTAAATCCCAAGTATCTTAGAATCTCTCATTCCCATCACTTCTTTAGGTAGGGTCTATTTAGGATCCGCTTAGTTTGCTGAAACTGAAAACTTTTTGCTGAAAGTACAGTAGATAAAGATAAAAGTTAGCTGAAATAGTATAGTAGAACCTATAAATAGTGCCAAAAAATGCAATGAGACCAATGAATAGTAACAAAAATAAGTTGGATTTTTAATTTGATGCCAAACTCACACGTAGTTTGAACCAATAAAGTACATGCACCAACAAAATTATTTTAAGTATTACAAGTTTTACAAGAATGTACAAGCCCATTCTAACTGCTTATAAATCTACAGTTTTCTTCAAAAAAAAAAAAAAACAATTCACTTTGTACAAATGTGCTCATGCTACTACACAAGACATAAGCCTTAGGGAGGTAGCATAACAGAAAACCTACTACATTTATGAGACTACTAAGGGAACATGATTTTCCATCATTTTTCTAAGAACTATTTTCTTGTAACACAAATCCGATAGGATTGAAGTAATTATTATATCCATATCTAGCTTTCCTTTCCCACAACAAATCCAGACCTACTTGCATCTAGCTTTGCTTCCCTCTCTCTGGAATTACATACTAAGTGCACTTCAAATAAACATTATAATTTATTTCTGTACATGTTAGGCATGTCTCTAAACCTTCTACAGGACTCCCATATGCATCAGCCCACATTCTATAATTGATAATCAATACCAAAAATATCATCAACTTAAATTAGTAAAACATCAACAGATTCAATGAAGAACATACCCACAAAGAATTCAAACCAGTAATTGTTCTCAATTGCATCCTTGAAATGTTTAACCGTTGCATCATCAAGTTTTAGTTGACAAATGACAGCCTTTTCCACATTTTCTGCGCAAGGAAAAGTCAGTACATAAGACTAAATTCAATTCAATTAAGCCTTAATCCCAATTATACTAGGGTCAGCTCAAGCAATTAAGTCCACTTCAATGTCAAATTTAAGTGGTAAGACAGAAATTGTACGTACTATCAAACTTTATATCGATCTGGCTATCTATAAGTTCATTTCCACCAAGGACCTCACCCAGACCACCCCATTTGTGACCAGCATTGCCTTCTGGACGACAAAACGGGAGGCTGTAATAATTGTAAGTTTCTTGTGGATTATTATAAGGACCAACTTTATTTACCCAAAGGGTAACTGGGTCATCTTGTTGATACTGCAGAAGAGACAAAAAGAGTATCAACAAAAGTATCTTAAAAATTCATATCAAAATGCAGATACAACAAAACATTAGAAAACCATTGGAGTTGGTAAAGGAAAATTCTGCAGCACAGTTCCCACAGCACATACTATACTACACAACAACAATGAGTACACATAAAGAATCTAGAAAAAATAACAGGGCCAGCCCATCTTATATGATTTGTTTTTGAAAAATAAACAAGGATACATCCTCAAAAAAGGAAAATGTTATCTATATAATTTCCCACTCAGATTGATGTTCCTTTTCTTATATGTACCACAACTCATGCACCAATACCAAATTGAAACTGTTACTTAACTGATGCTTTTTTAAAGGAAGGAAGGAATGCAACTTTGATTTGAACAACAATAGCAATTTGTGTCTTACTGTACACAAGCAAATGAAGGAACAAAAAGTAGAAAGTGAATATGCTAACCACTGAAGACGCTCAGAAAGTTTTCTCTAGTTTTTTTTTCCCCCTTAAATAAAAATACTTGACAAGGAACCTCAATCTCAATAACAGCATCTCCCCAAAACTTCACAAATAAGTGTCACAGGTGCAAATCGGATAGGCAATTGAGATTCATTTCAGTAACCAAATGAAGAGAGATTGACTGTCTCAAATATGTTCTTGGCCGCTAAAGTCAAAGCGTTCTACACAAGTCAACCAGTATAATTTCTTTCTCCACAACCCCACATGAAAAAACCTCTCAATACACATCCTATCAGAGCTAGATCCAACAACAACAACAACAACAACAAAAATTCTTTCTGATTGATAGGTTACACAAACACCCAATGACCTCACCATCCACCCAACTAGATCGATCCAACATGTAGCAATAACAAAAATCATAAGCCGTAAGTCATAGTTCTAGAAACTTTAAAAAGCATACAAAAAATGCAACCCACCATTAAAAAAAAAAAAAACACCAGCAACTCTACAATCCCACTAACCCCCCCACCCTTACAACCAAAAATTGCAATCACATTGACAATAATAACACTCGCGATACGATCAACCCGCCCGAGATCTCCCCCTCACAACAATGAATATTAGGTTCACGAGCTTGACTGCATAAGCAGAATTGAGTTAATCAGTCACATTATCTCGAGCGCGATCAAATGTACCCATTAGGTTCATTGACTTAAGCAAAAAAAGAAAAAAAAATTGAGCTAATTTAGATTTATCAACGAGCAATAAAAACCCACTAAAATTCACAAATCAAAGTCCAAACCTTTCGGGAAAAACGAACCAAACAAACAAAAATCAAACAATTAGGTTCACACGAGCTTAAGCAAACAAAAAATTGAGCTAATCAGATGCAATAACCGAAGTCCACGTCTTCAAACAAATCACGAAAGCGTTACAAATCGCACGGATCTGAATCGGGAATTGAACAACAAGATCTACGAGTCGAATCGGCGAGCCATTGACTCGGCTAGGGTTCGCAGTGGAAAGCTAGAGGGAGAGAGAATTTACCTTGTGATCTGACTCGGAGGCGAGCGAAACGGAGGAGAGGGAAAGGAAGAGGGAAAGGGAGAGGAAAAGGAAGGGGAAGGAAAGGAAAGAGAGAGATCGGACGGTGGAGGACATGGGTGATGGCCGGAGAGAGACGGATCTGGAACGGTCCAGATTGTTTTCTTTCCTAAAAAGGGTCGCTCCTCAGACTCAAAGACTTTCCGTTTGCTTTGATTTTCTTCTATTTATTTTTTTGTAAAAAAAAAAAAGATTTCTTTCCTTCCCGTGTGCTATTATTATGCTAAAGCCACCCGCCCAACCTTCCCTTTTAGAGTGTGGGTTTCGTTTGAGTGTGTTTGTGTTTTGAGTGTGAATGACAAAGTTGAAGCCGTTTACTAAAAATTTCCCTTCTTTTTTCGGTTTTTCTATATATGTTTTGTTGGGTATTATAGCAATATAGGCCCAAGTTTTGTACTTTTGGGCCTTTGTTTCTTTTTGGTTAAAGACTTTTTGTGCAGGTTCATAATTCATGTATTATTGGGCCTTCTTTCAAGCCCATATTGTTTTCATCCACACTATAACAAGATAAGATAGTCTCGCTCTCTGAGCTAGAGCATTAGCTAATACATTGCCTTGCTTAAGGGTCCGTTCAATTGGAGGAGTGAAAAAGTGAGGAGATGAAAAATATTTAGTTTTTCCTTTTATGTGTTTGATTGGAGGGGTGAAAAAGTGAGAGGGTGAAAAACTCTTTTGTTCAATTTGGGAGAAAAATAAAAGAATGGAAAATGTAATTTATATAAATTGACTATAAATAGATTTATTTGTACTCATTACATAATATAAAATTTATCACATCATATATATAAATTTTTATTATTATTATAATGTAAAAATTAGATTAGGTCACGTTGAAAAAAAAAATAGAGAGAAGAGAACGTTCAAGTAACATTTAAAAAAAAAAGAAAAAAAGAGCGTTGAAAATCAAGTCACGTTGAAAAAAAAAACAAAAGGACAAGAGAACGTTTCAGGTCACGATGAAAAAAAAAGAGAACATTGAAAAAAAAATAGGTGGGAAGAGGGTATTTTTGTAAAAGTGCTACCATAACATTTTTCTCTCCAGATTTTCCTTCCAAGAAAAAAAATATGGACCTAGAGAGAAAATTTTCTTCCCAATTTTCTCTCCTTCTTATTTTCCTTCCCTAAACAAATAGTAAAAAATATTATTTTCCACCCTATTTTCTTTCCTCTATTTTCCATCCTCCCTATTTTCCACCCAAATGGACAAACCCTAAAGGTCCATTTGGTTGGAATAATGAAAAAGTGAGAGAATGAAAAATAGAAGGTAAATGGAAAAGTGGAAGAATAAAAAAAATTCTGTTTTCTTTAGTTGTGTTTGGTTGAGAGGGTGGAAAAGTAGAGGGATGGAAAACTTTTGGGTTTGGTTAAAAATAAGGTTTGTATAAATTTACCATCATGTCGTTCTTAAATAAAACAAAAGGTAATACATTATACTTTAAAAAAAAATTGTGTAAATATGAAAGTGGACATTTCAAAAAATAGCATAAAAATTCATCCAAAAGTGTTTTCTTAAAAAAATAATAAAAATAAAAAATTAAGAGAAAAGAAGAAGAACCCACCACTTGACACAAAAAAAAAAAAAGTTACCGTGGAAAAGTCAAAAGAAAAGAAAAAAAAAAAAAAAGAACAAAGAGAGAGAGCCAAAAATGTTAAAATATTTTTCCTGCGTTTAAAAAAAGAACCAGAAAAGTGGGGCCAGTTTTGTCAAAAAAATTCTTATTTTTCACTCTAATTTTCCCTCCAATTTATAGAAATATTGTATTTTGAAGGGGGAGGAGAGAAAACTTGTGGACCCCACCACTTTTCTCTCCTCTCCCTCTTTCAACTAAACTGTGAAAAATGTCATTTTTCATCCTATTTTACATCTTCCCTGTTTTCACCCCAACTAAACACACCCTAAGTGTGTGAGTAAGTGTGTGAGCGAAATAAAAAGTTCTATAGAGAGCTAGTATAAAATAGAATGTGTTTCACTAGGTGACCAAAGGAAGTCTGAGATGATTTACCACTCCGAAGAGCATTAATGGAACTAATAACTTTCTTTTTTGTGTGTCAAAAAAAAAATTGGGTTCACCTTCCTATGTTTATCCTTGGAAAAAATAGTGGGTTTGGCAATCAGCCAAAGGGTGAAACTTAACACTTTGTTGCTTTGATAAAAAAATAATAATAATAATAGTGTTGTCTTTTCTAAGAACAATTAAATTCAATCTATTCAAGTGTTTGAATTCAATAGTGTATGTGATATAGTCTTTGGTCAAATATCAAGAGAAAGTGTATTTGGATGAGTCTCTTTTCATTAGCTTATACAATTTATTATGTAAAAATACAATTGTGCCTTAGAAAATATAGTATTTAAAAAATGATATAAGATTCGCTACAAACCTTAAACTGTAAGCCTACAACCAACAATAGAAAAATAGCACCTGATCATTTACTACACTACACTTTGAAGTAATTTTATACAATTATTTTAAGTGAGTTATATGTACTACACATTACATGATTATGCACCATTTTCCTATTATTGATTGTAGCTCTGTAGCCAAACTCTAACCTTTAAAACTAGCGGGTTTCAGTTAGCTCAACTAGTAAAGTCTCTGATAGTTGGATAAGAAATATGTATTCAATCCCCTCCTACACCAAAAACCAATTGGTATCTTGATTTGATAATAAAGAGCTATTATCAGGAGCGGATGCCTTAGGTTGAAACTCACTCTAAAAAAAAAAAAAAAAAAACCTTTAAAACTAAGTGTACAATCCTTTTTTTTATCTTGAAAATAAGCTGAATCAAACAAGCCTAGGTTGCAAAATTTTTATCGGTCAGAGCAATTATTCAATGGCAGCCGAAGCATTTAAAGAGTTTGCTACTTTGCTTCCTCGTAATTGGGTCTCTTATAGCCCCTGGGTCGGGTTTCTCAAAAAAAAAAAAAGGGTCTCTTACCTCAGCAACTCAACTCTTCCCCAAAATATGTCTAGGCCTAGTTAGGATGCTCATAGTTCATGCATAATTGGGCCTGTCACCCAAATTTTTTTTTACCTATAGCCCAATTATGTAACATTGTAAGAACCTTCTTGCACTCTTCTCGCTTTTTTTTTTTTTTTTTTCTATTCCTATCCTCCTCTATTTGTCCTTTGAAAATCGGGGCCAATTGACAAGAAATCAAGGAAGTATTGCCATGCCAGGTTTGAGTTGTTTTCACTTTTAAATTAACGCTTCGTTTGTTTTGATATAAAATACTTTTAAGGAAATATTTGTTACCTCATAAACATTTTTCCAAAAAAAGATATTTTTTAAAAAATTATCTCATTTTTTTTATATTTAGTAGCAATCTTAAAAGAATAATGCTACAGGCACAAACTATTCTACAAACATTTTACAAACTGATGACGTGGCATATTCCACCTCAGCTTTTTAAAAACTAAAGTGCCACGTCAGAAATTAACAAAGTAAATTAAAAAAAAAACAAAAGAGAAACCCCCAAATCACTTTTGCAACAGAACCCTCTCCCTCTTCGTCTCCCTCTCTGCGCCTCCCTCTCTGCCTCAGCAATACCATAGGGCGCCTCCATCTCAGACCAAGCCCTCTCTATGCTACCCAAATCAACTTTGCTTCTAAACCCTCTCCCTCTCTTCGCCTCCCTCTTTGCGTTTCCCTCTCCGCCTCAGCAGTATCGTACGGCGCCTCTATCTCAGACCAAGCCCTCCCTGCGCCTCCTGCTTTGCCTCATCAGTGCTAACAAACTCCTAAACACAAAACGTGACCGCGAAAAACCCTCGCCTCAAATCCTCTGCCTCACGCTCTCCCTCCTTGCCATAAAATTCTCACACTCGGACCAACGCTGCTGCCAACTCGCTGGAATCGTTGCAGAAGCCGCCGGAACCATGGCTGAGAACGGTGTTGCAATCCCATCTCTGTCAGTGCCGCCGTGAGCATGGTGTCTCCATGTCATCTGCCCCCTTCCTGATATTGACAACGCTTACACTGTTTCAGTATTGAAATTTGTTTTTTTTTTTTTTTATTCAAGTAATTCACTATTGCTGGTTTTCTAGCCTCAAAGATGCTGTTGGAAAATCCGGAGAAGGCATTATTTGTTGTCCCATTATTTGAACTAGGGACTTACTGATGTTGATGGCTCTTATTTTTGAGAGCCTCTTATTTGTTCTGTGATCAACAGTTGCTTGTACATGAATTGTAGTTGTTATTTGGACAATGATTAAAGACTTTACTGTACAATTCTTTATTTCCTTGCATTTTACTGTTTTTGTTAAAATTACTAGCTCTTGCTTCGTTTGTATTGTTTATAAGCATGTTGATGCATCATTAAGAAACAGCTATTTTGATAGTCAAGTTAGTGATCATAGATATACAAGATGTATATGGATTTTAAAATTTATCTTCAATCACCATTGTCTTCAACCAGTCAACGTGTGCTTACCTATATGTGTCTGTGTGTTTAGTTTAAAAGAATATGCATATATTTTAAAATAATGCAATCAGATGGACTTTCAATAGCACATTGCACACTATCTATTGCTAATTGAGGCAAACATATTCATTTTATGCTCATTATGCAGTTGTGTTTGTGATTTGCTTACAACTCATTCTTTTTTTCTCCCCCTGAAAGTGAAATAGATGATACTGATAATGACAGTGATGACAATAAAGGCTGTGTTTGTGTTATTCTTTGAACCTGTTCAATCAACTTCTACTCTACAATTTCAGCAGCAACTAAAACAATGACAAGGGAGGCAAAACAGTTTAATGGTTTTGAACTTCAACATATTCATCATATGGATATGGAATTGGAAAGGAGCTATGTTGGTGCTGCCTCATCAGCTCTCCAATCAAGAGTACTCCAAAAAAATTCTGTACACTAGATGATTAATTTTGTATTGTCAGATGTCAAGCTATTGTTTATTTTGGATAACTGTCAATCTTGTGGAGAGCAGAATTTTGGAAAATGTATATGGATTAGTGGATGCTTTCTAAGAATTGCATTAGTTTAACTTGGCAAGGGGTATGCCCGTTAATATTGTACACATATATAGAAAAAGAAGAGGAATGGAGTACCTTGATAAAATTTGCTATTGTCCAATTGTTTATTATCAATGTTTTTCCTTGTCTACTTATTTTTAGCTTTATGGTTTAGTTGTTTTTCAAATCTAATAATGAGTTATCCTCTATTCAAGTAGAGGCTTTGCTGTATTACAGTGTATGCCTCTTTGTATTCTATTGTTGTATTTGTATCTAGTTCATGTTGAAGTGGGTTATGTAATGAAGTTGAACATAATGAGGATCAACCATGTCCATCTCTTAATAACATAAATAAAGAGCAAAGATATCCATAGACGTAAAGCTCAAATAATGTTGAATAAAAAAAAAGTTTTGTTGTAAGTCACCATATGTGCTTAAAAAAATATAAGCTTTTCCCTAGGCAAATAATAGCATAATATCCATTACAAATGAAGAACTATGTTGTGTTCAACACAAAAAGGAAAAACAAAAAGTTTGTCATCTTGATCAAGTCGAACTTAATTTTAACTGAACTTGCCAGCATCTTGATCCTTAAACTGATGCCCATGCTGTTGAGCCTACAAAAAGAACAAAAGAAAATGTATTATATGAGTTAGTAATCAACGTGCTTATAATTGACGTAGTTAAAGATACAATGTAATAACAATACTTGTAGCATATCCAAATGATTCAAGTTGATTATATGATGTTGTGGTGTTCCATAAACACTAAGTTGGTCAGTATTTGGCACTTGACATCCACTTCCCCAAAATTGATTTGGATAACCCTACAAATACAAATTTCATTAAAAAAAAAAAGGTTAAATCTCAAACTATTAATAAGTATAACATTGAATAAAAGTTAAGGAATAACTGATAGTTGGTGTATATTGCTTCCTGTAGTGCCAAAATATGTTGGGTTAATACTATTTACCGCGATTTGATTAGTATAGAATAAATTATAAATGAAAAATTATACCTGCATTTGGTTTCTAGCAAACAAAGGAGTGCCAAAATATGGCATTATATATCCACCACTCGAACCTTGACTTAGATGACACTGTGCAATTGAAAATTAATCTAAAAAAATTACATATCAAGCAAAAGAGAAAAAATCATGCAAAAACCAAGGGACTAGGAGGGTAAAGAAACTGAATATTAAAAAACATTTAAGTCAAAGGGGAGATAAAGAAAACCTGCATTCGGTAAATTATACCTGCATTTGGTTTTCAGGAAATAAAGGAGAGCCAAAATGTGGCATCATATATCCATCACTAAAACCTTGACTCGGATGACACTGTGCAATTGAAAATAAATCTAAAAAATTAAATATACAAGAGAAAAAATTATGCAAAACTTAAGAAGGGTAAAATCTCAAAAAATTAATCTCATATTTTTTACTTATTCTTAATACCTGAACATTCCTTCTCTCTTGTGATCCCATTTCAAGATCTTCTTGTGGAGTACTTAAAGTAGGCAAACCAATTTCACTTGCATCGACTTCAATTTCTTGTGCCACTTGAGAATTCTTTCATTATAAAAAAATAGACGAATTAGACAAGTTATTCAGATAAACAGTTATATATAATACAACAAAGAAACTAATAAAATAGATTATTAGTTAAAATTAAATAAGCAAGTACCTGTTTTCCTTTTTCTTTTCTGTTTTTGCTAGTTTTGTTCCCTTCTTGTCTCTTTCTTGTTTTCAATTTCCTAATCACTTGGTCTGTTTTAGATTCCTTTCGTTTTGACACTGGTCGCCCTTTACTTCGAGCCACTAAAGGACTAAGCACCTTAATACATTCCTTTGATGTCCCATTAATAACTTCATTAGATATTGTTACTGCACCCGGTGTGTGATGAGATGTTTGACCACTTTCACTATTTGACACATTCAGACTCAACTTCTCCTTTAGCTTATCTAAAACTGTCATCACAATCATACAACTTTCTTCAGTTTTTGATGCCATTGATGCAACTTCATAAAAAGAAGTGTGCAATTTATCATAACGTTGTGCTTCAGGATTTCCACTCAATTCATCATAAATACATTTAATAAATGTATATCTTCGTTTCAAGTCCTTACTCCATCGTGGAAGAATATATTTTGATGGCAATATTTTAATTTTCTTTATCATCATGAGAACAGAAAAGGCATGCCTGCAAAGGATTCCTCTAAATTCAAATAAGCAACAATTGCATTGTACCTCCAATTCATCTTCATTAAAGTAAACATGGAAGGTTACTTCCTTTGTATCATCATCAATTTCTATCTCATCAACAACTTGATATGTAGAAATTGCACCTTCTTGTTTAAGAAGAAAAGGATGACAATACATTTTCCTCCTAATCTCATCTTGAACCTCCTTGAACTTTGAATTGGTATAACTGTCCTGAAATTGCTTCTCAATAGCATAATGAGTTATGCATGGAACTCTTGAAGTTAGAGAAATAAAATCTTCTGTGTTCTCCTTTTCAACCTTACTCTTCAAGGCCTCATCATATTGATCAACAAATTGCTTCAATGTAGTCTTCGGCCCCACATAACCATCAAAAAAGGCATTCATACTTTCACTACGTTGTGTAGTAGACATTCCAGCCCAAAATGTATTTTTCACATATGTTGGTATCCAATGATGTCGCTCATAATATAACCATTGCAACCATTCATTATCTTGAAGATTATGAACCTCAAGTAATCTTTGCCAGCTATCTTCAAATTCATCACAACTCAAGGAGTCATATACACAGTGGTCTATATCCCTCTTAATCGCCTCATATTGAGAATATCCTTTAAATTTCTCAGGAATTTTCTTCATTATATGCCATAAACAAAACCTATGTTTAGTTTCAGGGAATACTATTTCAATTGCCCTCTTCATAGCATGGTCTTGATCAGTTATAATTGCTTTTGGAGCTCGACCTGACATACACTTCATCCATGATTCAAAAAACCAAACAAAAGTATCAACATTCTCGTTTGATATTAGACCACACCCAAGAAGTACTGATTGACCATGATGATTCACTCCTACAAATGGAGCAAATGGCATTTTATATGCATTTGTTAAGTATGTTGTGTCAAATGTTATAACATCCCCAAAATATTCACATGTGGCTCTACTTCTTGCATCTGCCCAAAACACATTCCTTAATCGAGAACTATCATCCACATCCATTACATAATAAAACCGGTCATCCTTCTCTTGCATTCTAACAAAATAGTCACGAAGTGCTCTAGCACCTCCCACCCCAAGTCGAAGCCGCCTTGCTTTGTCAACATGATTTCTACAGTCTTTCTCTCCAAATGGAAGCTTCTCAAATCCTCCTGCTTCAATAACAATAGATTTATAGTTTTTACTGATACGAATTCCAGCTTTATCATTTAATTCAAGCCTTCTTTTCACATAAGAGTCCATCTGTTTATGACATCTAAAATATCTAGCTTTTCCAGGACTCAAAGTATGGACATGGTCCAGCACAACAGTAGTCAATGTAAACTTTCCATCAGGACAACAAGTTGCATTAATCTTGGCCTTGCACCCGAGATTTTTTTTTGGTCTCGGTTTAAGAGAATTGGTTGCCTTACTTTTTGCCTTGCCTTGATTAACACATGAAATAGTGAAATATTTTAAATTCCCATCATGTCCAAGTTTAGAGGTTCTCTTCGACACACCAAAACCTGCTTGCTTAGCATATTGTGTATAATATGCTCTAACTTCTTCCTCTGAATTAAACATCATCCCAACCTTTGGTTCTAAAAAAATTTCATTTTCATCTAAAATCTTGTTGATCTCATGCTCCTTTTCTTCAATCTTTTCAATCTCTAACTTTTGCTTATTTTCTTCCTCATCAATGATAATTTCTTCATCTGAAGACATGTAGTCTTCATTGTCTGACAATCACATGATTGCTTCTATTAGAAATACTTTTCAATTATCTAGTAAAAAATACAAAAGTTTAAACCATTTAGAAGCCAAACATACAAAACTTTAAATATAAAATTGTCATATGGGATTGCAACACTGTAGTCGAGCATAGAATAATCCAATAAAATTTAAAAATTGTCATATAAACTTTAAAAATTCTGCCATATAAAATTTTGTCATATGGGATTGCAACACCTTAGTCAAGCATAAAATAATCCCATAAAATTTAAAAATTCTGTCATATGGGATTGCAACACCGTATTCAAGCATAAAATAATCCCATAACATTTGAATCTCCTTTCAATGCTTTCATTACTTCTTCGGTTGAATCAAGAAAAATCAGCACTTTCTTATTAATCTAGAGGTTGAATCACTTTACGGAAAACAACAAACTTATTCGTTGAATGTGAATGAATAATCACTAATACTCGCAATAATTTCACTACTGAATCTCTTTGAGTGATGGAATTCTATGCTTACCTATCAAATTGATTTGTAATCATATCATATATATAATATCCTTTGTTTCTATTGAATGAATAATAGCAGAATGTTGGCCTGTTTGCCGTGAGCATGGTTTAAATTTTCTTATCTAAAGCATTGCATGTCTTTCTTATCTAAAGTTGCTGAGGAATTACCATAAGTAGAAGAATTAGAAGCATCAGATACCGAAGTGGGAGCATCATTCTCATCAGTTTTGATCGCAGCACCGTTCTCAGCCATGGCTCCGGCGGGTTCTGCAACGATTCCGGTGAGAGGTGTGGCGGTGGCGTTAGTCGGCAAGTGGAAGCAGATTTCTTTAGCTTGAATGTGAGACTGAAGAGTCAGAAGAGATGCAGCGCCGTACGGTACTGCTGAGGCAGAGAGGGAGGCGCAGAGAGGGAGAGGGAGAGGGAGAGGGTTCTGTTGCAAAAGTGATTTAGGTTTCTCTTTTGTTTTTTTTTTTTAATTTACTTTGTTAATTTCTGACGTGGCATTTTAGTTTTTAAAAAGCTGAGGTGGAATATGCCACATCATCAGTTTGTAAAATGTTTGTAGAATAGTTTGTGCCTGTAGCATTATTCGCCAAATATATATTTGGCAATATAAGATCGAGTCGTACTTTTTTGTCCTAATTACTTTTTTTTTCCTAATTACTATTGATAAATTTATTCCACAGCAAAGGAACCAAATTCCGTCTTCCTTGTCTGATATTAGGCATGATAAGTATGAGCCCACTCAAGAGTCAAAATTGTTGAGTCAATGTATAGCAAGTTTACTCATTTTGATTCTCAAAAAAAAAAAAAAAAACTCATTTCAACTTCCAAGGGATGTGTTCACATTAGCATCATACTTGATATGTATTAAACTTATATTAAATAAAATTTACTTAATGTTTTAAAGAAGATATATTGTGTGAACGGTCGAGACTTAAGAACAATCAAACTTTAAACTTAAAATAAAAAAATATAAATAGTCGTCTCAATAGGCCTTTCCACGGATTTATAGATCCACTAGAAGAACTACTGACGTGGTCCTCCCTAATCTCCCAACCAATAAAATGTTGTTATTTGTGCAAATGCGACATCATCTGATATTTTTTATTTTTTATTCCTTGTGTTGATTAGGAAGCTCACACATACATTTGCATAGATGACATCATCTCATTAGTCAGGAAGAACTACATCAACAGTCCTCCTGGTGTAAACAATAATTTCTCACCCATCTTAGTATAACATGACAGAAAATTATTGAATATTCTGGGAGTATCATAAATGCATACTTATCTTCTCGCATGAACTATGGGTCCTGCCATAAATTTAATTAGTAGGTCCCATAATTATGTGATAGGAAGGATTCAATGACGGCTCCATGAATTTTGTTTAGGGTGTTTCTTAGGAAACATAAATTACACAATCTTATTTATTTTTAGTCTTTAGATAATTAGGTTTGATTAAATGTTATTAATTACATTCCATTCCGGTCGTAATGGTTAGAAAATACCGTGCCAGTAAACAAGTCGGAACAGTAACCCACTCTATTCCACTTCAGAAAAAATTCTGAGTCATTTCGGTCTATTTTGGTTGTTTTGAGGTGTTTCGGTAAATACCGGCCAAAATTCAAGATTCGGCCGGCATAAAGTTTGCGCTTAAAAAAAATGTTCTTTAAAAACACATGTCTGGTGAAGAAAAATAATAATGTAATAAAAAATAATAAAATATTAAAAATTGTGTTGTATTGGATAGTGTGTCTAATCGAAAGAATCAAGTCACTGTCTAGCCTGAAGTAGTTTTATTATAAATTTTTTTTTTTCAGATTTTAGTTCAATTTTTTTTTTTAGTTTTTTCTTTTTACTTGAAAGATCCCAATATATTGTTAAATTGCTCAAATTATAAACTAAAATTTAATGTTATTTGTATAAAAAAAATTCGAGAGTGTCCTAAAAATTTTTTTAAAGATAAATAAATATAAAATATTAAATTATTATATATAAAAAAAAATTTTCATGCGAAGGTGGTCTTAGGATCTCCCCAGCCATAAGGTGGAGCCGCCACTGGAAGGATTATATATTTATAATATTTCGAAAGTCTATAATTACCGACATGACCACCGACCCACGGATCTTTTCTTCCAATCAATTGGCCACTACAATCGTCCTCGAAAGCAATGCCCGCTTACTTCTGTCAATCAGAATTTATCGTGCCCCACAGCTTATGATCACATTTAATGCTACTAAACAACATCTTACTTACCTGTGAATTGGTACTTGTTGTCTTGTCACACATCTCCTTAGCTGAATTGAAGGGATGACTAGATGGCGAGTCCTGAGGGAAGGGGTTTCTCGCAATCTATTGAACTAGGTGTGAAACCATTGGAGCCTCCCTGGTCTGGCCAACCCCTCAACTTGTTTGGGACCAATTTGAATTTCTCTTTGTTAGGTTGTAAGGTCAGGTTGTAAAGATTATTCAGACCCGTCAAAATCCTAGTGTGGTTCTATAATTCCTTTGAAAGTTTACTCTCCGCATGTATCATATGCCATTTGCATTACTTGTCAAAGATTCTCCAATGTAAACTAGCCAACAACGACTCTCACTCATAAAATACTAATATTATTTGCTAAACAAATCCAATTAAACAAAATGTTATGCAACAACTAGCATAATAATTAAAAGTGTCATTGATGTGATCTTCTCATGATGAAAATAAAGATTGCGTGGAGATAAGGGAATGGATGGATCTAAATAAAACTGTAGTAGATGTGATGTGGAGCCAAATTGATTGGTAGATCAAGTGGAATAATACCCAAAAAGAAACTCTGCTTTTTTTTTTGGCTAATATAATCTCAAATATGTACATTATCAATCAAAATGTTAGGCAGAGAAAGATGGTCATGGACGCAAACACATGTGATATGGCCCATTGACCCCCATACAGCCCATGCTTTGCTACTATTCTCTCTCAACTTGCATTTGTCATCATCTCAAGCTTATTCTTGGGTTGTTGACAAAAAAAAAAAATGCATCTATGTCAACATCAGAAGATGGTTCTTGATAAGGATAGAGATTCTTAGAACAAAGGTATGTGTTCTAGCAAAGTATGAGAAATACCTTTTGTAATAATATACTTACTAAGTCATATATATATTACAAAATAAATGAATGTGATAGGTTTGTCTTATAAAGAAGTATATAATTGACTAAACTAAACTTTCTACATGGGTAACTTGGTGTACATGTTATAAGAGATGCTCATCATTTCATTAAAATTTATTTTTCTTCTATAAAACTTCACATTAGGAATAAACCACAGATCTAGTTGCTCTCCTTATCTGCCTTATATTGCTATAAACAAAAGTTTGGTTTTGTATTTTTGTTTTGTATAATTTCCAATGACATCCTCCAATAAATATTATGCAAATATAAAAGAACTTTAATTTTAATTAAAGTAAATCATATATCTTATTTTAAATTTATTGATACTTTTTGGTAAAAGAATTTTAGTTTTTTATTATTATTATAGGAAATAGGGTTTTAGTTATAGAGTAGCATTTTAAATTTCTTGAAACTTTAAGCAGTTGAGTTTTACATAAAGTAAATGATCTTAAATTCTTTAGAATTAATAAGTCTCTAGGTATTTGGGAATCAGAATTGAAACTAAAGTAAACTATTCTATAATTAATGAGCCACATTTCAAGAGCGCTGAAGAGCTTATTATATGAGGTGTAGTACATACACTGAGACCATTGTGGCCTTTGTTCCACATTTTTAATGAGCTATAACCTATAAGAAGTTGGATGTTGACTTTATAAGTTTCTAAACTACCCTAAGAGTTAGAGTATTCATTTTGGGGTAGACCTAAAGTTTAGACTTAAAGTCTTTGTCTACTCCAGTCTCCAGCCTTTATCCTTACAATTGGGACAGTCTTAGTGTTGTATATATAGGTATATAAGGATAGATTGTAATAATGATGTTTAAGTTTGGAGAATATTGTTTCATAAAGTTGTTAAAGTGAAAATTCAAGTTCTGGAATTTTCTAAGTGAAAATTTGAAATACAGCATGTTCAATCAGTCGAAGTTTTGGCTTAATTGATCGAAATAGTAAAGAAAAAATCATGGAGTTTCTAGATGGTTCAATCGTTATTTGATTCCTATTCGATCGATCAAAAGGACCTCTTGATCGATTGAAACTCAAAAACTGAATTTTCTGCAGAATTTTTCTAGTGACTGTTCGGAAAGGTTGAAGAGATTTCAAGTCTTGTGAACGGTTTTATAAAACATTTTAACTCTTCATACGTGCCTTTTGATGAAACATAACTCTATGGGTATAAATAGATACTTATGTTCATTTGAAAAAATAACTAACTCCACCAAATCATAAGTTAGAAAGAAATATAAGAAATCCTATGGTCATTTTTCAGAATTACAATTTGTAGAACCCAACATCTTGATTGTATTTTGGGGACAAATTTGTAATAATCCTTTAACAACAATAGTGTGGGGGGGGAATATTGTCTAAGGAAAACGATATAGTGCCTCTAAGTTATCTATTTTCTATTTGTCTTTTGTATTAGCATTGTTCTTCCATTATTATTTTGTGTAATATCCCCAACAATCTTAGACAATATTTCCTACAATGGAAGGAATAAGTGATGTTTCAGTGTTGAAGATGTTTAATCATGAGTTAGTGAAATTGGATCGCTTTGATAGAACCAATTTCTCTCAACGGAAAGACAAGATGAAATTACTACTTACTGCACTGAAACTTTTCTATGTCTTGGACCCGAATTTGATGTCTTTTCCTACTGTAAGTGATTAAGACACAAGGAAAGAAATGGGAGGAAGATGAATTGATATGAAGAGGACACATTCTTAATACTCTTTCGGATCGTCTCTATGATCTCTGCACATCAACGAAGTCATCGAATGAGATTTGGAATGCTTTTGAGGCAAAGTACAAAACTAAGTTTATTATTCAAAAGTATTTTTATTATAGGCGTAAAAGCACTTTTAGTCCCTACATTTTGACTTTTTTTCATTTTAGTCCCTACATTTTAATTTTACCATTTTTTTAGTCCCTAAATCAATTAACGCGTTCCATTTTGGTCTTTTCCGTTAGCCCACTAACAGAAATTGCTTTGGTGACAAACTAAGTGCACTGCTTGTTGACGTGACCAATTAAAAAATAATAAAAAATTTAATTAGCATCTAAAAAAATGTCATGTCAGCTTCTAAATATAAACAAATTTATTAATCAATTTTAACGAAATTAAAAAAGAAAAAAGAAAATTAAGAACAACAAAATACATCAATTTAGACCTAATTCACTACAAACACAAAGAACACACAAGAACACCAACACAAATTTAAACATCAACACGAGAACATAAATCACAAACCCAGAACTAAACACAAACTCAACACAGAACATAAAGCACAAACTCATATCACAAACACAAAGAACACAATTACACAGCCCATCCAAACCCATACTACACCTTCGCCATTTCCTTCCACAAATCCCAAGCTCACTCCCTCAACATCTAAACATAAACTCTCCAATGGCAATAACACGCACGCGACAAAACAGTAGTAGCAATTGAGACCTTTTCGCTAGTAGTAAAATCACACCAAAAATAGCACATCATTCATTCACTCACTCCATTTATTCCCCTCTCTCTCTCTCTCTCTCTCTCTCTCTCCATTTTTAATTATTATGCTTATCGTCATCACTACCATCACCAGTCCTACCTGAAATTCCATTTTTGGCCTCCACCATCACCACCAACACCGACCAGTTCATCCTTTATGGATCCAAAACCACCGCCGCCACGCCGCTATAGCAAAATCTATGTATAGCAAAATCACAATCCTAGGGTTTCTTTGTTCTGGATTGATTCTCGGTGCCGGTTAAGGCCAATGCTGGTCTCAGGAATCTTAGGGTTTGAGATCGCACTCTTAACCCTAATCTTCTTTGTCGGTGTACTGATTCGCCACAAGTGGAAGGATGCGGAAGCGAAGAAGGAGGAGATCATGAGGCTTGTGGCCATGGCCTCCAAAGAGGCCACCATGGCCGAGGTCGAAGCTACTGTATAGTACGGACTCGTTTCAGTCGTAGGGCAATACCAATGGAGAGTTTGTGTTTAGAGGTTGAGGGAGTGAGCTTGGGATTTGAGGAAGGAAATGGTGAAGGTGTAATCTGGGTTTGGGTGGGCTGTGTAATTGTGTTCTTTGTGTTTGTGATTTGAGTTTGTGCTTTATGTTCAGTTTTGAGTTTGTGTCTTTTGTGTTTGGTTCTGGGTCTGTGATTTATGTTGTTGTGTTGATGTTTAAATCTGTAATGGTGTTCTTGTGTGTTCTTTGTGTTTGTAGTGAATTAGATCTGAATTAATGTATTTTATTGTTTTTAATTTTGTTTTTTTTTTGTCTCATTAAAATTGATAAATAAATTTTTTTATATTTAGAAGCTGACATGACATTTTTTTAAATGCTAATTAAAATTTTTTTTTATTTTTTAATTGGCCACATCAGTAAGCAATGCACTCAGTTTGCCACCTAAGCAATTTTCATTAGTGGATTGATGGAAAGAATCAAAATGGAACACATTAATTGATTTAGGGACTAAAAGTGGTAAAATTAAAATGTAGGGACTAAAATGGAAAAAAACCAAAATGTGGGGACTAAAAATGCATTTACTCCTTTATTATAAAATGCTTGATAATATCTTAGTTTTAGATCAAGTGCATGAATTACAAATATTGGTCAATAAACTCTGTTACTTGTCAATTAATATTCCTGAATCATTCCAAGTTGGTGCAATCATTGCAAAACTTCTGCCAAGTTTGAATAATTTTAGGAAGAAGTTTATGCATATATCGGAAGATCTCACTTTAGAATAATTCGGACAACATCTTCAAATTGAAGAGGAAAGTCGGGTTAGAGATGTAACTAACACCGATTTTAAAGTGAATGTGAACAATGTGAGCAATGGTCAAAGTGGAAGTTTGAGTAAGACCAATAAGCACTTGAAAGTGAACAAAAGTAGGAGTAGTTTCAAGAAGAATAACTCCAAAAATCCCAACAAGGACAAGAAGAACTGGGCTTGTTTTCATTGTGGAAAGAAAGGCTATTACATTATCGGGCTTGTTTCCATTGTGGAAAGAACGGCTATTATATTCGCGAATGTAAACTCTTAAAGAACAAGAAAAATGAAGAAGGCAATGTCATTGAGGACATTGTTGTCATGGTAAGTGGCATACATATTGATATGATCATTGAAGTTCAAATGGTTGTGATTGCAAATCCTTTTGATTGGTGGTTCAATTCGGGTGCAATGATGCATGTGTGCAACAACAAAGAGCAATTCAAGGCTTATGATGAGTCATTATATAAAACAACATGTGCTGATGGGCAATCACAATAAAGCAAAGATTCTTGGAAAGGGAACCGTTGAAGTGAAAATGAGTTCTAGCAAGATGATAATCTTGACCAAAGTTTTGCATGTACTCGATATCAAGAAGAAACTCGTATCTGCGAATTTGTAATGTAAGAGTGATGTAAAAGTTGTACTTGAATCGAACAAGTTAATCTTATCCAAAGATGAGATATTTGTAGGAAAGGGATATGTTACTGATGGCATGTACAAACTAAATATTATTAATAAATAAGTTTCTGGTTGTGCTTATATTATTTATTCTTCATATTTGTGACATGCTAGATTAGGACATTTAAATTTCAAATACTTAAAGTTTATGTCAAAGCGTGGTATGAATTCATATAAGCATGATGATGAAAAGAAATGTAAAATTTGTATTCAAGCAAAGATGATAAAGAAACCTTTTTCTAAGTCAGATAGAAATTCTATTATGCTTGAACTTGTACATTATGATGTATGTGAATTGAATGGTGTATTAACTAGAGAAATTAAAAGATATTTCATTACATTGATTGATGATTTCTTTAGATTTACATGTGTATTTAATGAGAAAAAAAGATGAATTTTTTGACATGTTCAAACGGTATAAAACTGAAGTAGAAAATTAAAATGATAGGAAAAAAAAGATCCTACAAAGTGATAAAGGTAGTAAATATTTTCCTAATGATTTTTCTAAGTTCTGTGAGGAACATGGTATAATACACCAAAGTTCAACTCTTTATACACCCCAACAAAATGGTTTGGTTGAAGAAAAAATAAGACTCTTGTAGACATGGTAAATGCTATAATCTTTAGTGCAAAGCTTCTTTTTAATTTATGGGGAGAGGCATTGCTTACAGCATGTCATGCGCACCATAGGGTACCTTCCAAGAAGATTAAAGTATCTCTATATGAGTTATGGAATGAAAGGAAACCAAACCTTGATTAGATCATAGTGTGAGAGTGTTTAGCCTTTTATAGAGTGGTTGATTCAAAAAGAACAAAGTTGAACCAAGAGCTATAAAAAGTGTGTTTATAGGTTATACTGAAAACTCAAAGGCATATAGATTATTAGACTTAAGTTCTAATATAGTGGTAGACTTAAGAGATGTTAAGTTTATTGAGGATAAGTTCAATAAAGATTCCATAGATGCTTTGATACCTACTCAAACACAACAAAGTGACTCTAATCCAAATACTACTTTAAGTGATACTAAAAAGATTGAAAGTGATTCACCACTTGAACAAAGAAAGAGTCAAAGGATAAGAAAAGTAAAGAACTTTAGTTCAAATTTTATTTCTTATCAAGCTCAATTGTACCTTGTTAAAGACAATAGACAAGTGGTCCTAAATAAAATACCTATAGTGTTTAACACAGATGATGATTTTGAAACATTTGAGAAAGCTATGGCTTCTAGATATTCAGCTTTCTAGAAAAAAGCTATGAATGATGAAATGGATTCAATATTATCCAATAATACTTGGGTCCTAGTGGATCTATCTACTGGTTCTAAGCAAATTGGTTGTAAATGGGTATTTAGAAGAAAATATAATACTAATTGTGCGGGCCAAATATGGGCCTGTTGGGCCAGACACGTGTTTGAGCTCACAATTTACTTGTTAAGTGGGCTTTTGTATTTCCTACAATGGGCGATCCTATATAGCACAAATACCACTATCAAGAACCATACTTTTGTTTCTTTCTTCCCCTTGTTCCTCACCCCAGTTGCCAACCCCTGACTTTGAATATCCCTTGCCTATTTATAGGCCAGGTCGTCGAGACCACGTAACGGCATTCCTGATCAGTGGAGGTGAGGGTCCAATCTTTTTCCTCCTAAGTGGTGGCATTAAATGAGAATGGGGAAACGATAATGGCCTGGGAATCAGACCCACCGCGAGGCCTGCTGCACGGCGGTGTTGTCCCAAGATAGTGGAAAGGGAGGTCCAATACCATCGCTCCGGAGTGGGTCTTAAGTGATGAATAGGTGGGTATAATGGCGTGGGAGTTAGTTCCTCGACTGGGTCTGTTGCTCGGTTGGGGCGCTTCCAAGGCAATGGAAGGGGAGGTCCAATACCATTCCTCCGGAGTGGACTTTGGTTGGTGGGCGAGTAGAGGTAGTGGCATGGGGAAGAGACCTGCAGATGGGCGTGTTGCTTGGCGGAGGCGTTCCTTAAGGGTCGCCGAAAGCTTACCGAGCATGGTAGGCTGACCGGCGAGCTTCAATAAGTTCTGGCCGAGCACTCTTGGCCACGTGGCGTTGTGGTGATAGTCCTTCGTGGCTGAATGGTTTCAATAGGGTCCCCGCCTGTACATTAGCCCCCCCTTGATTCATGCCCAGACCTCGGCAATGAATCAATGAGCTTATAGAGTGCCCGGCGATTATTTGGGGTGGCCGAAGGCTCTCTACGTAGGGTCGGGACGGCTGTTGCTGTTTCCTTCCGAGGCAGTATTGCGTCAAGCTGTCATACCCTCATTAATGGTTCGGAAGGGAGTAGATTCGTCTGGCGGCTTCTTGAACCGTTTGACGGTTTGTAACCCATGCCCACGCGTGTGGGGGCTTTCCCAAGAGAAAAAGTGGTTGGGTGAGCTTTTTCCCGCTCTTTGCCTCATTAAATGCGAGGTTTGTCATATATAAATACGCGTAGCTTCCGTTGGGTTTCACTTTACTTTCTGCGTCTTCTTATCCACCAAATTTTTGTCTGCCGAGCATCCTTCTGTGCCAGAACATCTTCCCTGCCTCTCACTCTCTAGAAACCCAAGTAAGTCTTCTCTGCCATCTTTCCTTTTCCAATTTTTGTTTACCTGTGTCATATTGTTGGGATGGGGTACTCTCACCTCCTTGCCCCTGGGGCTGCCTTGGGTAGTTTTAGGGTGACCTTTGGCGTTTTAGAGGACGTCGACGTTGCATATTGCAATGTAGGCGAAATTGCGTTCGAGAGGGCCGCCGACCGGCGCACCGGTTTTTTTCCGTTAATGTCTGTCCTCGAGGGTGGGGTTAGGTTCCCCGTGGATCCTCTTATTGTCTGTACCCTAGGTTTCTACAGCCTCTGCCCCGACCAATTTCCCTCAAATTTCTATAGGGTAGTTAGTTGTGTAAGCCGATTAAATCAACTGTTCGGCCTTCAATTGGACCACCACGACATCAACTTTATGTACAAGCTGTGCGGTAATTTTAGCAATGGGTATTACTTAAAGGCGAGAGATATGCGAGTCCGCCTCATCTCTTGCCTCCCTGACTCCAATAAGAACTCGGCCGGCGAATTCGTACGGGTACGCGGCAATTGGCTCGACGGCGAGTCGTATTGCCCACTCTCGCCCCGTGATATTGGTCGGTATCGAGAACCATTGTTGCTTCCTTCTACTCTTGCTTGCCCTTTCCTTTGTCTAACTGTTGAATTGGTGCTTTCTTGCAGATTTAAAAAGGTTTTTGCCGGACGCCCGGGTTATACACGCGCGGGATCTGAACTTCGTCCTCCGTTCCGAGATATTCGTGAACAGTGACGGGCAACTTCGGGCATCCCACTTAATCCTCGGCGTCAACCCAGCATACAGCACCTGGCAAACCTTCGGTAAGGCGCTCTTGGTGGATAGCCCGCTCCTGTCCTATATAGACGTCCGGCACCAAAAATTCCTCCCTCCCTCGCTTACCACCGGTGAAGCCCGAGAAGCTGGGCCGCGCTATACTACAGGGGACGACATCGCGCCCGTGAGAGACGAATCAGCCGAGCAGGTATCCCGAGAGCGGCGGAGGCACGAGGCAATCGAAAGCCCAAATGCCGTAGCCCCGGTTGCCGAGGGAGGGGTGATCGAGCAGGTGGGAACTCCGAGTACTAGGCCAAACCCCGCGAAGAAGATGGTGAAGCGCAGGGAGATAACGCTTGCTCGGTTCATCCCTGGAGCCGTGCATGAACCCCAACCCCGATCCACCCAAGGGGCGACCCTTGTTCTTGCTGCGGGCGAGGGTAAAAAGAGGAAAAGGGCGGTCGAGAAGAACGCTCCTGCTCCCGAAGAGCCTCTGGCATGGACCCCGCCTCATCCCAGCGGCGGACCACGGATCCAAGAAACTCCACGCAGCACTTCTCCGGGTGTTCAGATCGGGATGGACGTGGCATCTTCGTCCCGACCCGCGCCGGCTTGGGAGCATGTTTTCCTTCTGGGCGACATGCCCCTACCCGAGACTGCTAGCCTTCGGGCATGGGACAAGGGCGAAGGGGGGCGAGTGGCCCAGAGCTTGGTGCAGGGGCTGATGCTGCCCGAGGATGTGCAGTACTATTCCCACGGTGCCGATGAGACGCTGGCCCGGCGGCTCCAATGGCATACTATCGCGGTAATCCTCCCTTCCCTATGCTGCGTATTTTTACTTCTGGAAGCTATCTTTCATGCTTTTACTAACTGCCATACTGGTTTGTAGGCCGTGCAACTAACCTGCATGTTGGACGGTAGACTGAAAGAGGCGTCTGAGGCCGTGGAACGGGAGAAAGCCCTGAAAGCGGTAGCCGAGGTGACTGCCAGAGACCACGAGGAGGCTGCTAAGGTGTCTGAGAGGAAGGCGGTGGACGCCGAGAGGGCCAGACGTTCTGCCGAGGCTAAGCTGGAGGCCGCGGAGACGAAGTTGGGTGAGGCCGAGCTCAAATTGGCGACGACAGAATGCATGACGCTAGCCCAGGCCGGCCAAATCCGCGGGCTGCAAGAGTCCCTTGAAGCTTGTGAGAACGAATGGTACGACAAGGGTTTTGCAGACGCCGAGAACTCTGCCGAGCCAATCATCCACCAGGCGCGGCGACATGGGTTTGTAGAAGGGTGGCTGGCAGCGCTGAAAGCCGTGGGGCTAGCCGAGGATTCCCTGTTGTGGAGCCCAACGCAGATTCCTATTTCGGCCGCCGCGTCTCTAGTTCAAGGGCAAGTTGAGAGCGCGGGTGAAGAAACTCCAAGTATGATTGACCTTGTTCGGGAGATCGACGCACACGCGGAGGAGGCCGACCAGGAGATTACAAGTGACAACCAGACCGAGGAGGTCACCGCCCAACTGCTTGGAGATCAGCCTAGGAGTCCGTCCTCTCCTCGTGGTCCCATCGACTCTGCCGAGTGACCAACCGCTCTCCCGTTTTGCTTTGTTTCGCTTCATTTTGTTTTACTTCTTTGTTTGTTTGTATTCCGCCTAGTGGGCCTACGGCGCCGGGATGTGGCATCAGAACAATTTCCTATTGATTGAAATGCAATTGTGTTCAGTTTTTGTTTGTTTTATATTTTTGATTGCTTGAGAATCGCCGGCCAGACGTTCGTACCTATTGATTGATAGGGTCTAGATCGAGGGACAGTGAGAATTCTCGGAACGTTTTGAGGTTTTCACATGTACGGCGGTAGTGACCGAACCGAGCGATGCTTCTGCACTTAGGAATTTTGTTTTAGGGTTTTCACCTGCTCGGTGATAGGGCTCAAACCGAGAGATGTTTCTGCCCTTAGGAATTTGTTTTAAGGTTTTCACCTGCTCAGTGATAGGGCTCGAACCGAGAGAGTTTTTCACATGCACGGCGATAGTAGCCAAGCGATGTTTCTGCCCTTAGGAATTTGTTTTAAGGTTTTCACCTGCTCGGTGATAGGGCTCGAATCGAGATAGGTGTCTGTCCTTAACTTTGTTTTAAGGTTTTCACATGCACGGCGATAGTGATCGAACCGAACGATGCTTCTGCACTTAGGAATTTTGTTTTAGGGTTTTCACCTGCTCGGTGATAGGGCTCGAACCGAGAGATGTTTCTGCCCTTAGGAATTTGTTTTAAGGTTTTCACCTGCTCGGTGATAGGTCTCGAACCGAGAGATGTTTCTGCCCTTAGGAATTTGTTTTAAGGTTTTCACCTGCTCGGTGATAGGGCTCGAACCGAGACAGATGTCTGTCCTTAACTTTGTTTTAAGGTTTTCACATGCACGGCGATAGTGATCGAACTGAACGATGTTTCTGTCCTTAAGAAATTTGTTTTAAGGTTTTCACCTGCTCGGTGATAGGGCTCGAACCGAGACAGGTGTCTGTCCTTAACTTTGTTTTAAGGTTTTCACATGCACGGCGATAATGATCGAACCGAGCGATGTTTCTGTCCTTAAGAAATTTGTTTTACGGCCCGACTAGAGCGTCATCATACATAACAGCACGTGGTTACACGAGTCGCGAATATATTAGTTGTTTGAAACACTTTTGACTCCAGCAAAAAGGGGGGGGCTGTACCCCGCTCACAACCTCTGATGTTAGCCTGTTGATAGTAAAATTTTTTTAAATCATAAGCGTTCCATGGCCGTTTGAGCGACTTTTCTTCTAAATCTTCCAAATAGTACGACCCGGCTCCAGCGATTGCCGTTACCCGGTAGGGTCCCTCCCAAGTCGGGGCCAGCTTCCCGGCGTTGCTGTCGCATGTATTCCCTACTACTTTGCGAAGCACCAGATCCCCCGCCGCAAACTCTCTCTTCCTCACAGTCCGATTATACCTCTGAGTGAGCTTCTGTTGATAAACCGCTAGCCGAATGTTGGCCGTTCCTCGGTGTTCCTGCAGCAGGTCCAACTCCCTAGCCATCAACCTTTCATTCCCGTCTATCTCGTACCTGTTTACCCGAGCGCTGCATAAGTTTACCTCAGCCGGGATGACAGCCTCAGCCCTATAGGTTAGAGAGAAAGGCGTTTCCCCCGTGGACCTCCTCGGAGTTGTTCGGTAGGACCATAGGACGCTCGGCAGTTCCTCGGCCCACCTTCCCTTGGCGCCGTCTAGTCTTTTCTTCAGGCCGCTCACTATGGCTTTGTTGGTTGCTTCTGCTTGGCCGTTGCTCTGTGGGTAAGCTGGAGTAGAGTACCGGTTCCTAATTCTGAGGTCGTCGCAGAAGGCCCGGAAAGCTTTGCTATCGAACTGAAGGCCATTATCTGACACGAGAGTGTCTGGCACGCCGAACCTTGTTACGATGTTCCTCCATACGAATTTCTTGACGTCCACATCCCGGATGTTTGCCAGCGCCTCCGCTTCCGCCCACTTGGTGAAGTAATCCACGGCCACTAGCATAAATCTCCGGTTGCCTGTGGCCCGTGGGAACAGCCTGACTATGTCTAGCCCCCAGCGGGCAAATGGCCAGGGACCGCTGACCGGGTTCAGGTTCCCGTTCGGTTGGTGGATCAGCAGCGCGTGTATCTGGCACTGCCTGCACTTCTGGGAATATTCTGTTGCTTCCTTTCTCATTTGCGGCCACCAAAACCGCTGTGTCATCGCTCGGTGAGCCAACGACCGTCCCCCCACGTGGCTCCCACACACGCCTTCGTGAAGTTCAATCAACAACTCCTTGGCCTCATTAGGGCCGAGGCATTGTAGGTACGGTCCCCCAAACGACCTCCGATAAAGCTTGCGATCGGGAGACAACCAGTACCGATGGGTGTTGCGCCGTACAGCCGCTGCCTCCTTTTCGTTATCCAGAACACGGTTGTCCGCGAGGAAGCCAATTATGGGATCCATCCAGCAATCCTCGGTGGCCGTCAGCTGTGCAATCGGCACCCTGGGCACTATGCTCGGCTCGGCGACCAATTCTACCCTGATTAGTCGGGGTACCGTGTCGGCGATCGACGATGCCAGCATCGCCAAAGAGTCGGCGTGCCGATTCTGGCCCCGTGCTATGCGCTCCACCTTTACTTTTGAGAAACCGGACAAGGCTTGCCTGGCAACCAGTAGATATTCCATCATCCGTGCGTCTTTAGCTTTAAAATTCCCAAGCACCTGGTTAACTACTAGCAGAGAGTCCGAGAAAACCTCGAGCTCCTTAGCCCCTAGATCCCTGACAACCCTGAGTCCGGCGAGCAGGGCTTCATATTCGGCCTCATTGTTGGAGGCCCTGAAACCCAATCTGAAAGAGTGCTCCAACTTGAGTCCTTTCGGCGTAATGATCACAATTCCTGCCCCCGCTCCTGCCGCGTTGGACGCGCCGTCCACAAATATCTTCCATGGACGGATTTCAGTGACGCAAATAATATCTGCGGCTTTCGGCGTGAACTCGGCAATGAAGTCCGCAAGCACTTGTCCCTTCATCAAGGTCCTTGGTCTGTACCTGATGTCGAAAGAACCTAGCTGAGTTCCCCATTTTGCTATCCTTCCCGTGAAGTCAGACCTTCTTAGTAACGATTGAAGTGGGTACTCCGTGAGGACGTGGACAGTGTGTGCCTGGAAGTAGTGTGGCAGCTTCCTGGTTGAATGCACAAGTGCCAACACTAGTTTTTCCAATGGCAGGTACCCGGTCTCGGCGTCGACAAACGTCTTGCTGATGTAGTATACCAGGAGTTGCACACCATTATCCCTTAGTAACACGGCGCTGGCAGCATGCTCGAAAACCGAAAGGTACATATATAGGTCCTCCCCTGGTTCTGGTGCCGTCAACGTTGGTGCCCGCCCAAGGTATTCCTTAAGGTCTTGGAACGCCCTATCGCACTCCTCATCCCAGTGAAAACCCCTCCATTTCTTTAAAAGCTGGTAGAACGGGTGGCATCGATCCGCGAACTTGGAAATAAATCGGTTGAGGGCGGCCAACATGCCCGTCAACTTCTGCACCTCCTTAGGATTGCTCGGTGTCTTGAGGAATTGTACGGCCATGATCTGATCGGGGTTGACTTCGATCCCTCTCTTGGTGACTAGGTAGCCTAGGAACTTGCCGGACGCTACTCCGAAGGCACACTTATCGGCGTTGAGGCGCAGACGGTGCCGCCGAAGCACTTCGAATACCTCCTTGAGGTCGTCTATGTGTTGCCCTTCCCGTCTACTTTTTACCACCATGTCGTCAATGTATACTTCAACCGTGTGCCCGATCTTATCCCTAAACATCCTCGTCATCATTCGCTGATAGGTTGCTCCCGCGTTCTTCAGGCCGAACGGCATTACCATGTAGTGATAGTTGGCATCAGGTGTTATGAACGCCGTCTTTCCCTGGTCCTCGGCGGCTAGTGCGATCTGGTGGTATCCTTGAAAGGCATCAAGAAAACTCATCCTCAGGAATCCGCACGTGGCGTCTACCAATTGGTCAATTCTTGGCATCGGGAAATGGTCTTTTGGGCACGCCCAGTTTAGGTCCGTGAAGTCAACTCATACTCGCCACTTGCCGCTCTTCTTTTTTACAACCACCGTGTTTGCGAGCCATTCTGGAAAGAAAGCTTCCTTTATAGCCCCCACTTCTTTTAATCTCCCGACTTCTTGTCTGACGGCCTCCATGTGCTCCTTCGAGGACCTTCTCGATTTTTGCCTCCTCGGGGTGCATAATGGATCCACGTTCAGCTTGTGAACTATAAATTCCGGGTCTACGCCGGGCACATCGTACGGACTCCATGCGAACACATCCAAATTTTGTACGAGGAAGAGCAGCAGCTCTGCCCTTGCTCGGTCATCCAGGCTTTCCCCTATTTGGAAACTCCTCTCCTCGCTCGGCAGTATTCTCACTTTCACCAGCCCCTCTGCCGGGCCCTTCCCTTCAGGCTGGTTCTACTGTAATTGCTACAATACATCCTCCTTGGTCCCGGCCCTTTCCTCGGCTTGTTTATGGGCCTCGGCCACCACGCATTGTCTGGCCGCCTGCTGGTCGCCCCGTACCACTGCTACCCCGGAATTGGTCGGGAATTTGACTTTGACGTGCAAGGTGGACGGCACGGCAGCCATGTCGTGTATCCACGGTCTCCCGAGGATTACCGTGTACGGGGAGTAAGAGGCCACTACTATGAATGTTACGACCACTTCCTTGCCTTCCATGCTAACCGGGAGTGAGATCTGCCCCTCTGGCCTCACGAGGTGACCGTCGAATCCCATCAACGGCGTGTCGTATGCTGACAGGTCTTTTTCACTCAGGCCAAGCCCCCTGTATAGGTCCGGGTACATCACGCCGGCCCCACTCCCTTGGTCTATCATGATCCTTTTTACTTGGAAACCCCCCACACGGGCCGAGACCACTAAAGCGTCTTGATGCGGCTGAACAGTTCCTTCCAGGTCGTAGTCGTCAAATGTTATGGGTTGCTGAGGATACCTCGGTTTCTTCCTT
Source organism: Castanopsis chinensis (assembly GCA_032878915.1). Lineage (NCBI taxonomy): Eukaryota > Viridiplantae > Streptophyta > Magnoliopsida > Fagales > Fagaceae > Castanopsis > Castanopsis chinensis. The sequence continues at coordinate 23,264,172 of JAVQMG010000121.1, read as the reverse complement.
GGTGGTTGCTCATTATTGTTGCCGTCCGTAGATACCACGGTCAGTATTCCTCCCTTGATCGGGCCCTTCGGACGCCTGGGTGCGGTGTGGATGACCTCTATCACTCCTAGAGGAGGAGGGAGGGCGTTTCGGCGCGCCCGGTCTGCTGGCATCGTCTCTCGGTCCCCAAGACCGGCGAGAAATTCCTTCAGATGGCCGGCCTTCACCAACTGCCCCAAATGGTCTCTCAACACCCTGCACTGCTTCGTGGTGTGCCCTTTGTCCCGGTGGTAAGCGCAATACAAGTTCTGATTCCTCCTCGAGGGGTCTCCCGGCATCTTGTTCAGCCTCCTGAAGTACGGCTCGTTCTTTATCCTGTCGACAATCTTGTGCACGGGCTCCTTAAATACTGCGCCGACCACCTTATTATCATGACCGTGCTCCTGGACCCTTGGATCCTTCCTCGGTTTGGTGAAGCCAGAGCTCTGAGGATAATTGACGACCGGGGCCTTCCCCTTAGACTGGAGCCTGTCGTCCTCTAGTCGCTTGTACTCCTCGATGCGCCTCATTAGTTGCCGCATGTCCTCGGGTGGTCTCAGAGTCAATGATTCCCTCAGCCCGGACTCTTCTGGTAGCCCCATCTGAAATGTGCTTGCCGCGATCTTTTCATTACCCCCACTAATCTCATTATACAACTCCCAATACCGGCTGGCGTAGTTGCGGAGGGTTTCCCCAGCCCCCATCTTCATCGACAACAGCGCATCTATAGGCTGCGGAACCCGGCTGCACGTCATAAACCTCGCCCCGAACTCCTGGATCAGCTCTGAGAAATTGCGGATGGAGCCCTTCTTTAAGCCGTTAAACCACCTTAAAGCCGTGGGTCCGAGACTTAAAGGGAAGACCTTACACATCAGCGGGTCATTCTGTGCGTGGAGGGACATCATTTGAATGTAATGACTCACATGCTCAACGGGATCGGTTTTTCCTGTGTAGGAGTTGAACGGGGGTCGCGTGAACCGGCTCGGCATAGGTGCCTCCTTGATGTCCCTCGTGAATGGGGACCAGGCTGCCTGTCACAATGCTCGGCCCATTGCATCTATGGCTGCATCCCGTGGTCGCTCCTCATCCGGGGAAACCGACCCACGGTCTGCATGATCCCTCGAACGCTCGCGCCGCCGTCGCGACCCCGCCGCTCGCCGCTCTCCAATGCTAGCCGACCTTTCCGCCCGGTCCACATGATCTCTTCTCCTACGCCTCTCCCGTCCCTGCAGCTCCAAATCCCTTACTTCCCTGCGCAGGCGCTCCACCTCTTGATTCCTCCGTTCGAGTTCCCGATCTCTCCAGTCATGGCGGCTGCGTCCCGAGGCTTCGGACGTTGTCCGGAGGGTCTGGTACGACTCGTCTCCGAGCCCGGATTCTGCTGCCCCTTCGTTCCTTCCATCCTCCTGCCTTTTCTGCCTTCTTTCTCACCACGTGGACCCTCGCAAGGACCCTCCAGACCTACTATCCGCATGACCCCCCTGCCTGTTCCCAGACATCTCTCAGTATGTTGCCACACAGGATTGCAGCTCAGTAGGAGATTCCCACAGACGGTGCCAATTGTGCAGGCCAAATGTGGGCCTGTTGGGCCAGACACGTGTTTGGGCTCACAATTTACTTGTTAAGTGGGCTTTTGTATTTCCTACAATGGGCGATCCTATATAGCACAAATACCACTATCAAGAACCATACTTTTGTTTCTTTCTTCCCCTTGTTCCTTACCCCAGTTGCCAACCCCTGACTTTGAATATCCCTTGCCTATGTATAGGCCAAGTCGTCGAGACCACGTAACGGCATTCCTGATCAATGGAGGCAAAGGTCCAATCTTTTTCCTCCTAAGTGGTGGCATTAAATGAGAATGGGGAAACGATAATGGCCTGGGAATCAGACCCACCGCGAGGCCTGCTGCACGGCGGTGTTGTCCCAAGATAGTGGAAAGGGAGGTCCAATACCATCGCTCCGGAGTGGGTCTTAAGTGATGAGTAGGTGGGTATAATGGCGTGGGAGTTAGTTCCTCGACTGGGTCTGTTGCTCGGTTGGGGCGCTTCCAAGGCAATGGAAGGGGAGGTCCAATACCATTCCTCCGGAGTGGACTTTGGTTGGTGGGCGAGTAGAGGTAGTGGCATGGGGAAGAGACCCGCAGATGGGCGTGTTGCTTGGCGGAGGCGTTCCTTAAGGGTCGCCGAAAGCTTACCGAGCATGGTAGGCTAACTGGCGAGCTTCAATAAGTTCTGGCCGAGCACTCTTGGCCACGTGGCGTTGTGGTGATAGTCCTTCGTGGCTGAATGGTTTCAATGGGGTCCCCGCCCGTACACTAATGGATCAATACAAACCTTTAAAGCAAGATTAGTGGCAAAAAGCTTTAAATAAAGGGAAATAGTAGACTATTTTGATACCTATGCACCAGTGGCTATGATCACGTCTAGTCGTATGCTGTTAGCACTTACATCTATATATAAGTTGATTGTACATCAAATGGATGTTAAGATAGCTTTCCTAAATGGTGATCTTGATGAGAAAGTTTACATGAAACAACTTAAGGGTTTTGTACTTCTTATAAATGAAAAAAAAAAAGTTTGCAAGTTAGTCAAGTTTTTGTATAACTTGAAACAAGTTCCAAAACAATGGCATGAGAAGTTTAACTCAACAATTTTGTTAAAATGACTTTGTGCATGATAGTTCCAATAAATATATGCATTCCAAATTCCCAAAGGAATATGGAGTCATTGTATGCCTTTATGTGGATGATATGCTCATATTTGGTTCGAATATGAAAAGTGTATGTGAAACCAAAAAGTATCTTTCTTCTATGTTTCAAATGAAAGATTTAAATGAAGTAGATACTATTTTGGGAATCAAACTAAAAGACATAGTGAAGGATTTGCACTGTGTCAATCTCATTATGTTGAGAAAGTGTTTTAAAGATTTGAACATCTTAATATAAAGGAAGCAAATACACTTTTCGATTGGAGCATAAAGTTGGGTGAAAACACTGAAAAAGCAATAGCATAGCTCGAGTATGCTAGTGCTATTGGTAACATGATGTATGTTATGCATTGTACAAGACTAGAAATATCATTTTCAATAGGCAAACTTTCTAGATTTACAAGTAATCAAACTGTGGATCGCTAGGAAGCAATTGGTAGAGTTCTTAGTTATTTAAAGAAAACTATGAGTTTGGGACTCTTTTATTCCGAATTCCTAGCAGTGTTGGAAGGTTATTTGGATGTTAGTTCGATTACTAGTATGAGTGATAACAAATTCACATTTGTTTGGATATTCACTCTTCGTGGGGGTGCTATCTCTTAGGTTTCAAAGAAACAAACATGTATTTCTTACTCCACCATGGAATCAAAATTTATGGCATTGGCAGGCAGCAGGCAATGAAGTGGAATAGTAAAAAAATATGTTGTTAGACATAGAGTTGTGGCTACAACTAGTACCAGCCATTTCGGTGTACTGCGATAGTGAAGCCACCTTGGACAAAGTATACAGTAAAATGGTAAGTCTAGACATATAGGTCTAAGACATGATTACATAAGACAATTAATAGAATCTGATACCATTTCAATTGTCTATGTAAGGTCAAATAATAACTTAGCAGGCCCTTTAACCAAAGCAGTGTCTCGAGATATGGTTGTGGTAACATCCATTGGAATGGAACTAAAAGGCTTCTATTAAGAAAATCACCAATAGTGGGAATCCAACATCAATTTGATTTAATATAAGAGGTTTAAAAGGTAAAAACAAGTTATTGATACGTGGTTAGTAAGAGTACTAATTTTGTGTCTCATTCAGGATAGATTAGTGCTGACTATTACCCCAACAAAATAGTAAGTTAAAGAGAAACACAAGAAATTTTTGTCATCATTCTTCAAAATTGTCATCTGTAGAACCTAATATTTTGGTTGTATCCTGTGGACAAATTTGCGAAAACTATTTAGTAACAATAGTGTAAGGGGCAAATATTGTCCAAGGAAAACGATATAGTGCTTCAAAGTTATATATTTTCTATTTGTCTTTTATGTTAACCTTATTCTTCCATTATTACTTTGTGTAATATCTCCAACACTTAGGACCCAAATTTTTGTAATATAATATATGATAATATGACTTCCAGTGTAAATTTATCCAAGTTGATGTTTGATGATAACTTAACTTGAGAAAAAGGGTTAAACACACGCAAAGGAAAAGAAATGGACAAGGTTACATGATACACAAAATTTTATTTGGAGATTTTTTTTTTTTTTTTTGTGGGTCTAAAAATGTTTGCTTTTTTTTTTTTTTGGAGAATTAGAAATGAAAAATTGGGGCTTATAGTTTGATACTTTGACTGGTAGCTTGGTACTTAACGTAGAAGGAAAAAATAAAATAAAATAAAATAAAAACTTCATGCTCGCGCCGTCAAATATAACATTGCACTACATTAATACCAATTTGCCCGTAATCTAAGCATATCCTTCAAACAGAAGTAACATGAAATGATATCTATAGAATTCCAAAACAATAGCCTAATAAAAGTGATTGATTCTTTCTTTTTAAGAATTCCAAAACAAATTGCCTATTAAAAGTGAGTGATTCTTCCTAAAAATATTGGTGAGAGATTCATGGCATACATACATAATAATAATCATATTTTTAAAAGAAAATAATTATAATTATTATCATAATCATTTTACCCAAAAAAAAATTTATAATCATATATTTTTTTAAAGACCTTCTAATGATAGTTCTTTATCGTTAAATCAATACACTAATTGATTTTTTTGTGTAGACAGAGATTGAACCTCAAGTCTCTTATTTAATCATTATAGATTTACTAATCGAGTTAATTGGACCCAACATAATAATCATATCTTGTAGTATATGATTTGTCAAATTCTGCTTAATAAAATTATGGACTTGGTTTAAGTCCAGTGCACTGAACTCAGTTAAATGGTGACACGTGTCTAAAAGTAGACACATGTCATCATCTCAACGAGTTTAGTGCTACTAGAGACTAAACTTAAGCTTGGCCCTAAAATTATTATTATGAAGCCCTGCTTTCTCTCAAAATTATTTTTTGAAGCTGTAGACCCATCTATGAAACCGTACACTTTGACACTTACTATAGGATGAAATGTGACCATTGATAATGGAACATAATAATACATCTGATTGTAATTTATATCATGATTTAAAAAATACAATTTATATATATCTATAGCCTATATATATGTATATAAATAAATGAATTAAAAAATGCAATTAATTTATAGTGATGGGGTGTCAATCAACCTTAATTACCCTTGTTAGAGTGTATTAATCTTGTGATGAGAGAATAAGTGCTTGGAATATATATTAGAGAAAAAAATACTAGTTTTGGATTGATTAAGTTATGTTCCTCAAAATGGTCTGAGGTATAGATATACACTTGTTCTTGGATTACAATGTTATTACTCTCTTTTCTTTTCTCTTTAGATGTTTCATTTCCCCTCTCTACCTCATATAGTCATCCAAGTTGTATCTTGACCTTCCACTTGGAGGGCTAAGATTTATTTCTCTTGATACTTGTCCCATCAAAGTCTTATTAGAAGGTTTCTATACCAGGTTATGAACTGTGATGACGCTATTTAGGAATCATTTTTTCATTAATGTGGCCAGCTAAGTGAGTATAGAGCATTGAATGTGGAGGTGATAGATGCTTTAACTATATTCTTCCATCTCTTGCTTAATGACCAACTTTCCTTCTTTTCATCTGTTCATGCCTGATGGTCTTCAAAATTGGACTTCAGTCCATTCAAGGACGTATTAGTATCCTTGGGCATTCTAATCTTCTTAGGCTTGTGGTTAAGTTTTCATATTTGCCTCAAGGATTCTTTGAAAGTACTTTTCGAGGTGTGTTCTTCTAGCATTGCTCTCTTCTCACTCATTCCTATCCTTGGCTTCTCATCCTCCCACATTTACAATAGATAGTTTTATATACAAACATAATTGTAAAAATAGTTTTTCTTCTAAAAAATAATAATTATAACAAATGTGAATTAATAACTATCATAATTATCAATTTTATGTTTAGACAAAAAATATAATAGAGAAACAAAAAATCAAATTTGATTAAATTTTAAGGTGCATGGGTTACTATATAGTAAATACCAACTAATATAATACAAAATGAAAATTTTTATTTTGTTAATTTTCCTCTAATTTGTCACACAAGTTTTCAAAACCTCACATTTTTATGTCATTATTCTAATGTTATATATATATATATATATATATATATATTAATTGAGATTAAATTTTCTAAAATCCCTTTCAAATCCGTTAAAATCCGTTATACACTTTATCAAAATCCTCACATTTTATGTCATTATATATATTTTTTGAAACTTATTCTAATATTATATATATATATATATTGTGTTTAAATTTTCTAATTTTTTTTAGAGAGTTTCAACCTATAGTATCTACTCCTAATAATAGAAAGCTATTATCAGACCAAGATACCAATTGATTTTTGGTATAGGTAGGGATTGAATTCCAAACCTCTTATTCAATCACAAGAGACTTTACCGTTATTCACTTTATTAAAATCTTGTTATATCATATTTTATTTATATAGTAACAATAAATAATTATATACACAAAAGCAATTATAATAAATAATAGAAGATACTTATCAATAACTATCAATACTCAATAGTTATCAGACTTCATAGTTAGAAAAAATTAAAACAGAAAAAAAAAGGGATCACATTTTATTAAATATTTTTATACGTTACACAAATCACTCACTAATAATTTTTTATGGTACCCAATTAAAATAGAAGGAATATATATAGTTTTGAGAATTAACAAATTGTTTTTTTGAGAATCGAAAGAGAAATACTAAATATATAGGGCAATCCCTTGTTTTCATTATGATAATCACCCGCCGATAGGTGCGTGTTCCGCATTTCACGTCTAGATAATCCGCTAGGCGCGTGTTCCGCATCTCTCTATTCCGCGTGTTTAACACGCTCTATCTCTCTCTCTCTCTCTCCGAGGTTGTTTCTTATTAGTATTTTGTTGTCCTTTCACATACATATAAACAGTTCGTACTTAGGACACCTCTAAAACATTATACACACAATTACAGTTTTGAATCTCTCTCTCTCCGTCTCTCTGATTCTTTGCTTTGCTTCTAATCCCCACTCTCTCTCTCTCTCTCTCTCTCAGATTCCCAAATCAATTTTTAGTCTCTAAAATCAAACACCATTGCCACCCAATTTTCTTCTTGAGCTGAAAACCATGAATCAAGCCTCGCTTTTTTGAAAAAAATTTCCAAAATTGAAATTAGGGTTTGTGAATACATTTACAATCACTGAGTTTGATTAAAGAAAGAGAGAGAGAGAGAGAGAGAGAGAAAAAATGGAAAAGTACGAGCTTGTGAAGGATATAGGTGCTGGGAATTTCGGGGTGGCTAGGCTCATGAGGAACAAAGAGACCAAAGAACTCGTTGCCATGAAATACATCGAGCGTGGTCACAAGGTACGAGCTTTTTTTTTTTTTTTTTTCTCTTTCCCAATTCATAAAATTGAAAAATATTAAATACCCATGTTAGATTGTGCCTCAAAATTCTTAAAGCAAACCAAAAGTTGGGTTTTTTAGAGCAAGGAACAACCCAATATAACTCCACTTGTGTTGATAACATAGGAATACATGAGGCTGACCCTGACTAGTCTATTGAGGATCATAGCCGATCCCAAAAAATTTTGGGACTAATGCTTGGTTGTTGTTGTGTAATTTCACTGTATGTGTATGTGTTTGTGTAGCTTCTGATTGGTTGTTTTATTTGCTTTTTTGGTTGTAGATTGATGAGAATGTGGCTAGAGAAATCATAAACCACAGATCTCTTCGTCATCCCAACATAATTCGATTTAAGGAGGTTTGTCTGCTTGTTACACCTTTGCTTTTTATGAATAAATATATATATGGGTTTTGTTTGAGTATATAGGATAAGTTTGGATTCTATCATAATTATTTTTAGTGGTTAAATTTGGTGGGTTTTTTTGGATTTGTAGGTGGTTTTGACTCCGACCCATCTTGCCATTGTGATGGAGTATGCTGCGGGTGGAGAGCTATTTGAGCGAATTTGCTCTGCTGGAAGGTTTAGTGAAGATGAGGTTTGATCATTGTTCTTGACTGATAGCAAGCTCTATCTTTGTAAATTTCTGGTTTTGTGATTGTGGGTTTGTAGTATCGTGTTTGTTTTCTCTGAGAATGTGTAGGAAAAGAATATAAAAATATTGCCCTTTAGTTTCAATACTATGAATAAGGTTCATGTATTTTCCTTTGCATCTTATCAGGCCAGATATTTTTTCCAGCAGCTTATATCAGGAGTTTGCTACTGTCACTCTATGGTAATAAATACAAAGATATTTAGAGTTATTTCTGTTTCCTTTCTCTGCTTGGTTTTGACTTTTCTTTTAATTTACTTTGTCCTGAAGCAAATATGCCATAGAGATTTGAAGCTGGAGAACACATTATTGGATGGAAGCCCTGCTCCACGTCTGAAGATTTGTGATTTTGGTTATTCAAAGGTTTAATTACAGATTCAACTTGGTATTGGAAGTTTTTCTCTCAGGTATATGTGAAAATTTTTTCCTCTGATTAGTTTTATTTGTGCAGTCATCTCTGCTGCATTCAAGACCCAAGTCAACTGTCGGAACTCCAGCATATATTGCACCTGAGGTTCTTTCTCGGAGAGAGTATGATGGCAAGGTTTGCTGTCCCCTTACATCGTGCATTAACCCTTGTTGCATGCCTCATTTTTATTTATTTTTCTGTTAATAAGTCAAATTTGGATTTGCTTTTTCTTTAGATGATTTGTGCATGCTAATTCTAGGCAACTGAGACAATTGAATAACAATGTGTGGTTATGAGTTGAAAAGTTTCCCTTTAAACTTATAAAAATTTATTATTTTTTGAGCCAGAATGGTGTTTTAAGGACTGAGATTTACACTGGGTTGAGGAATCAAAGCTTGAAAGAATACGATGGAAGTTGTGAGATATATGTCATGCTCTTTCTTTGGTTATAGTCAGCCCAAAACCCTAGAGGAACCCACTACCCAGTTACTTTAGCCCTGTAACTAAAGCATAAAAAAACCGTTATAATGTACTTTCGGCTATCTGCAGATGCCCCTGACCCAATAAGGAAAGTAATAATTATACAAGTTAATTTCTCCTGGCACTATTTTCAGTTAAAAGAAATTATTTATACAGGTTTCACCAACTAGCAACCTCTTGAACAAGGCTGAATATTTCAGCACCATAACACTAAAGCTTGTGCAGTCTTGTCTACATTCCATCAAAATAAATGAGCAAACAAAATGCAGTTGTGTACACTTCAGCATTTTTGGAGAATGATTATATGAAAGAATCGGTAAATTTGATAATTGAGGCACTTTGCTGACTACATTAGTATTTATTTATAAGGAATTTTTTGGTATGCTACAGACTAGCATGATAAACATTTACATTTGGCAAATCCTGTTTCCCATCAACCTTTCAGCTGAACCATTTTCCTTCAAACTTGCTTCATATCATAGCCAGATTACATTTTGCTTTGAAGACCCGATGCATGAGTCTTGTGCTGATCATCCTAACCCTTGAGTTTCTGCTTGCCCATGTTCTTGTTTCTGCTTCCACAACTTTGATTTTTTTTAGAAGAGGTGGGCACTGCTCATATGAAGCAACAAATAATGATGCATTTAGTTAAAAGCATTAAGGACTATGGTCATGATCTTTGTGTATTTCAATGAAAAGGCAATAGAAGAGTACACAATGAGGTTTGCCCCCTGGCGTCCCTTCCCCCACCTATCCCATTTGTGTCTCCTTTAAGCCCCCCTGGCGGGCTGGTGGAGCATGGTCATATGTGATACTGTTTATGTTTACTTCTTTTGTTTCTGGCGTATAGTTTGCCTGTCAGTGTGTTATAGAAATTTCAGATTTTAAATTTTTAATAGAAAAATATCCCACCATTGTTATGGATCAATTAAGGCCATCCTTTTTGTCATCAAATATTTGCTTTAGCCACTACAAAGCCCACTCACATATTAGACACTTTCAGAAGGCAAACATTCAAACTCTTCTTCTGCCTGTGAAGTACAAAAAGTTGTTAAACTATGTTCTGCTCTCTTGTTTGACAAGTATCTTTGTTTATTTATTTTGTGTGTGCAAAGGATATAATATCATTTACTTTGCTGGTTGTATATAATTTTTCTTTTTGTTTGTTCAGTTGGCAGATGTATGGTCATGTGGAGTAACTCTGTATGTTATGCTGGTGGGAGCATACCCATTTGAAGATCCACAAGACCCTAAGAATTTCAGGAAAACCATTAATGTAATATATCTTCAATTTGGCTGTCCTTAATATTTATAAGTTTCTTAATTTAGCAGTTGAATAGCTTCCTTTATCATTCTTATGCAGCGAATAATGGCTGTTCAATACAAGATTCCAGACTATGTTCACATATCTCAAGAATGTAGACATCTCCTTTCACGCATTTTTGTTGCAAGTCCTTCAAGGGTACGTATGAGACTGAGTTGCTGGTCTTTGCTAAAGAAATTTGATCTGCTTAATTGGAAAGACATGAATGACATCAGACTATTTTGTATTCATACTTTTTCTCAAACGCTGCTTTTTTTCCCCCTTAAAATAAATCTGAAATGTATTGAGAAAATTTGAGGTTTTAGTTTCTTGAAAAATTCTGGCCTTCTAGGAACAGAAACATTTCTCTCTCTGACATAAAGACAAAACCAAAACTTGATGCAACGTGAAAATATTAAAGAACAACAATAAGAATAACCTAGGAGCCCGCACCAAAGGTTGCTTGGAGTTAGTACCTAACGGGATAGAAAACCTAGGAATCAGCACCTAGGAAATAATTCCAAGAGAAACAAGCAAACTGTGAACTTCCTTCCTTCATAGGAGTAAAATGCTGTGCCCATATAGACCATGCCTGAATCCTAATTCTTGTTGACTAAGGAAACCTAATTCTAAATGACTTGGTTTAATCCATTTGTTGAATTACAAAAGTACCCTTGACTATAGGATATTAAATAAAATACTAATTAACCTAATTTACTACTAAGAACCTAAAACCCTTCATCACATTAAAAATCAGATCTGCTTGTATTGTGCATTTTTGGTATTTCTTTAGAGACAAGCATGTGGCTGTTCCATTTGGCAAACTATACTAAGGATAATCCAAGATCATTTGAAGTGCACAGTGTGCATCTAATCTTTTTTTATTTTAAAGATGCTCGATTTTTCTTTTTTAAAAAGTTATATAACTCAACAGGCACAAGTATGGTGTGTAGGACGTGTTTTATGGAGTGTAGGAGAGATATTCTTGTCTAACAGGAGTGAGAGAGAGACATGGCTCGTATGTGGGAATTATGCCCCCTTAGTACATCCCCAATGTACTCGGGTTGGCGGTTTTTCTTTGTCTAATAAAATTTTCGTTACTTATCAAAAAAAAAAAAAAAATTGTTTTATTTGGTCCATGTTTTTGATCTTTTTATTGTTATTGATGAAGTGCCCTGTCGCCCATGTTGATGTCATTCATCGTGTATGATAGATATATTGAGAAATTATGGTTTATACTTTTTATCATGTCTGCCTTCTTTCTTTTTATTTTTTCTTTTCTTCTTTTCAGAGGATCACCATTAAAGAAATCAAGAGCCACCCGTGGTTTCTGAGGAACTTGCCAAGGGAACTAACAGAACCAGCTCAAGCAATGTACTACAAGAAAGAAAATCCAAGCTTTTCCCTTCAAAGTGTTCAAGATATAACAAAAATTGTTGAAGAGGCCAGAATTCCTCCACCAGCTTCCCGATCGGTTGGAGGCTTTGGTTGGGGAGGAGAAGAAGATGGTGATGCTAAGGAAGAAGATGCTGCACCTGAGGACGAGGAAGAAGAAGATGAATATGAAAAGAAAGTCAAGGAGGCACAGGAGAATGGGGATGTTCAAGTCAGTTGAGGACCTACTTTATTGCTTCTTAATTATTAGAGACCTAAAGAGTTTTGGTTCTTGAATATCTCTTGATTTCAGAATGGTTTTGTGTTGTATAAAATTCAGTTTTCTGTTTGGTACATGGTGTTGAATAAATGTTTGTAAATTTATAGTGTTGTCGTATAGTCTGTGAATTTAAATTTTATCTTCGAGTATATTAGGCTTTTAAACGCCCCCTCTTTTTTCCCAAAAAACAGGTTTAGTGTTTTTGTTTACTTCCCCCCCTTCTCTTCTGGGGTTTGGAGAGAGGGGAGGGGTTAAGCTGTAAGGTTAACCTTAAAGGTTTTGCATGGTCTGCAGGTTCTATGAAAAAACCTGAAATTGTTGTAAGACTATTTAACTCCCTTAAGTTGTATGTAAGGAGGCTTGGCTGTTAAAAGTAACTATTTCAATGAAAATCTGTTAATATGCCAATTGATAAGTATAATTTTCATCTTTTGTGACTTTGAATTCCAGGATATGCTATACCAATGAATGAATTGATGCTAGATTTGATGAAAGAAAAAGGACCCTTACTATAGAACAAAGCAATGAATTGAGCTTTAGAAAGCTGCTTTTCGCATCTGCCAAACCCCAAATAATTATCTCATTTAATGTGAAATTTGCAAAATGAGAAGAATGATGCATGAGATACCTTCTTATTCTTATTTATAGAGAGGGAGAGAGGGAAGTTTTTTTATCTGTGAAGAAATTTTACTTTAGCTTAATTTAAGTGTACTTGTGAAGCTTCTTGAAAATTAAATTCCCGTCCTTGCCTCCTACATAGGGATGAAGGGAGACTTGGACAAAGGGGGTCAAGTGTGAAGCTTCTTGAATCAAAAAAAAAATTCTTGATCCTTGCCTCTTACACAGGGATGGAGGGAGACTTGGACTAAGGGGACAATGACCCCCTCCCTAAATTTTTTTTTAAATTAATATATACATAGACACTAATTTTAGCAATTTTGTTTTACAAAATCACACTTTGATCCCATAACATTATCATTGATTCTTTTAAGAGTACTATTCTAACCACAAACTTTTCTATAACATTTTTACAAATTATTGTGATAGTAAAATTTTATTGGTTTGTGTAAGGACACATATTTCGCTGGATCAAAGTGTACTTTCAGACCAGCCCAATGAGCCCTAAGCAATAAATTTATAGAGAGTGGACTTCTAATTTAGGGTTTTGGACGGTAGATAATACAAAATTGGGTTTAGTCACAGAACACATGCGTGTCCCTCATATATGGATGAAATATTGCTTTATATATTGATGCCGAGGACAATCTATGGTGTTTCTTTACAAGTTTTCTCTGCAGTGTGTGTGTGTCTTTTTCTCCTCCCTTTTTCCCTTTCTCCTCTTTCGCCCTTTATAGGCTTGCATCTTTTTTTCCTTCCTTCTACGTGTAGTCCAGGTGTTCCCTCTTTGGATACTTGTCCCATCATTCCTTCTTACGCAAGTCTCTGGCGGTAAGGGTAAGGTTGAATTTCAATGTTCAGATGTCACTTCCTCATTAATGCGACCAGAGAGATAGGTATGGTGCCTTCAATGCGGTGATAGCAGCTTTTTCCTTGATATTTGTTTGTTACTTCTCTTTATCCCTTATTCTCGTTCTCTCAGTTGTTGCATCCAAGGTCTTCAGTATGGACACCTTTGAACCGCCAGATCATTAATACTGTCCTCGGCAGCTTGCTGCCGAGGACAAGATCATCCTCGAACGTCATGTTCCCTGGTGCTATGTTCATGCATGGCATCTTTCTTTGTCACGTGACTTCGTAGACTGGACTTATTATGTCCTCGGACTATTTTTTGATGCTGGGTTGGACTTTCCTCTTTGTGAGAGCTTTGGAGCCGGCCCAGTACGTATCTTGGGCCCATTGGCATTACAGTTTGTATCTGGATCTATTACTTATATCACATTTTTTCTTACTAATAACCATTTACCACATTTATAATTTGTAAAAAAGTTTGTAATTCTAGCATTTTCTTCCTTTTAAAGGCTAGATCTAAAATCTAATGCAAAATAAACAAGCTCAAAATAATTATTCAACAACAAAAATTACCAATAGTAAAGCTAAAAACAAATAAACTCAATCAACCAATTTTACCCAAAACAGACAACTTGACTCTTTCAAAAATTTTAAACAAAATAAATTTGTCCATGTTTGGATGCACATATTAAAAAAAAAAAAAAAAACCATTAGCTGTTAAGTAACTGAGCTGAAAGCTAGAGTCGCTGTATGCAACCAATAGCAAAACTACCTCCTAACTTAAAGTCCTGACACCATTCTTGTTCCTACACCTCACATGCATTTATACGTGTGAAATGACTATTAGAGTTTAAGATTGCATCGCGATAAGAGAGGGAAGTCTTGGATATTTTGGAGAACACTTGGTGAACTAAATAACTAATGAATAAAAGGCACTGTTGGAGAATAAGGCCTCGTCCGTTTGGAGTGAAAATAGGGAGGATAGAAAACAAAAGGAGGAAAATAGACATTTTTTACTGTTCATTTGGAGAGAAAACAAAGGAAGGATAGAAAACCGGGAGGAAAATTTTCCTCCCGGGCCCACAAATATTTTCCTCCCAAATTGGGAGGAAAATAGTGGGGAGAAAATTGGGATGGAGACTTTTACTAAAAAGCCCCAATCCCAACGTTTCTGATGCTTCTCATCTTCTTCTTTTTTTTTTTTTTTTTTTCAACGTTAATACTGAACGTTTTGTTTTTTTTTTACATCACTGAACGTTTTTGTTTTTGTTTTTTTTTTCAACATTACCTGAACATTTTTACATTATAATAATAAAAATAATAATATAAATTTATATATATAATGTGATAAATTTTATGTTATGTAATGAGTACAAATAAATATATTTTTTACATATTATGTAACAATGGTATAATAGTCAATTTATATAAATTACATTTTTCACCCCTCCAACGGAACACACAAGAGGAAAAAACTAAATATTTTCTATCTTTTCACTTTTTCATCCTTCCATAATTTTTCATCTTCTCACTTTTTCACTCTTCCAACCGAATAAACCCTAAAAGTTTTATCTATCTGTTTGGTTGTAAAAAGAAAATTACTCTCTTTTACAGCCACTTAAAATAGATGAACTTTCCTCAATCTGATTAATTTTACTTCTTCATGGTGGATTATTTAATGTTACAATAGGTATTTTTCTTTAGCTATCAACTTTTTGGCAAAATGACCCAAAAAAAGAGAAGAAATAGTGGAAAAATGGAAATATTCTCCGGAACATGCTTGCCACTTGCAGGGCAATGAAAGAAAGAAAGAAAGTGACTTGGAAATAAAGAAGGGTCGTGTCACTCACTCACTCTCTTGACTTGGGTCCTAAATGGCCGTTATGGTCGTTCTCGTTTAACGTCAGACCTTGCGTTTGGCGTGTGGTATTAAAAGGACTTGACCTTGACGTGTCTTTTGGGGAATAAGAAAAATACATTAATTATTGTCATAAATAACGCGGTTTGATTTGGTGGGAGAAATTCTTCTATTGTTCCGTGAGAAATGATATGTTCATAATATTTTTAAAACAAGTCTTAAATAGCAAGTTATTACTGATTGTTATTGTTGAGGTAAAAAAATAATCTTAGTATTAGGTTCAAATTTGAACCAATAACAATTACCCACATATAATTTGTTGTAAAAATATTGTAAAAATGTTATAGACATAGCACCTCTCTTGTTTCATATATTATTCTCCGTAAAAATTTTGTGGTTCCGACCACTTTAATAAATGTATTGTATCTACAACGATAGCCTTATCAAAACTTCGGTGAAATACGTGACGCTTCAATAAATATATTGTGTTTATAACAATAACTTAAGGCTCGGATAAAATATGTGGTATTACTCTTAAAATCACTTAAAATCAAAGAGCCCAATCTAGAGACTTTTTTTATTCTTCCAAAAAAATAATATTAATTACTGTTATGATACCTACAACATGTAATTAATTCTGTTCTTATGGCTGTGCCAAAAGTGGAATATTATTTGCAATTTACCATTCTGGATTATTGCTTATGTAACAAAAATATGCCCATTGGTCAATGCCGGTCTTCCACCAATGATTTCAGCCTCTTTATTTTCTTGGTAAGATTTGAACTCAAAGCTTTTAAAGCTTTATTTGTCTATTTGATCATTTCGTTCAAAGGGCGCAGTTGTTGACAAATTAATGAGTCTCTCAAAAGTTCTAAACTTCTCTAGATTTGCTTGTGGTGGGCTTAGGTTAATGCTGTTTTGGAATTTAAGATTTATAATTTTAGTGGATTATGGTCCAAATATCAATGGAAGATTTGGTAGGGAAAGGGAAAAAGGTTTGATTTACCGTTCCAATAATGCTGGTCTTCCACTTTGTTAACAAAAAGTGCCCGTTGTATTAGCAACCTCTTTTGGTTGGATTTGTGGACACTCATCTATATATTTTCTACGTTCTTTTACCTAGCAAAATACTCCCTCCATCCCAATTTATTTGTTCTGTTTAAAAAGTCAAACTTTTAAGGGATCATCATTTATCCTACTCCAAAGGCGGCAAAAGTAGCTTGCTTACATGCTCTACACAGTTAAGCAACTGCAAAGCAACATATTCATCAAATTTTACATGGACTATCGAAGCAAAACCCATAATAATAATCCTCAAAATCTAATTCATCTTTTACAAGTACAACGTATGGTTGGCTCAAAGGCAACAACTTGCCTATTGTCGATTGCAACAAAAACCATAGGGCAATCCATACAAGACCCTTATTAAAGATTATTGAGAAGGCCATGAAGTATGATACAAAGAGCATGTCCGTTTGTGCCTTTCCCACATCAACTGTTCTCATATGGACTAGAAGAACCAACTAAAGTAGTCAAGAAAACAAAAGGTCATAAAATGATTGTGATCGACCTCTTTTACCAATAATATAATATTTGCATATAATTGAAAGATGCCTTCAGCCCCAGAATCTCTCTACTGGTGTGATACCTTAAATCTGCAGAGCATATGACCTAAAGTAGCTTCAATGTGTTCTCTGCAATGACATTGACTCTGTCAGAATTGTATGCAACTTCCTCGCCTCTGTAAGAATACATTCCCTATCAAAAAGAGCTGAGACAACAGCAACTCCTTTCAGATTTGGCACACCAATTTCCATCACAGAACTTGCATTTGAATCACCAATGCCACCAATCGCAACCACAGGTAACTTAGAAGCTACACAAACAGTTTTCAACCCATCCAGACCGACAGTGAGATTGTTTTCCTTCGTATTAGTTGGATATACACCACCACACCCAACATAGTCAGCACCATCAATCCATGCCTGATGGGCTTGCTTGGGTGTCTTGCATGATACACCAATGATCTTATGAGGGCCAAGAAAAGTACGAGCCACATGAGCAGGCATGTCTGACTGACCAACATGAACACCATCAGCATCACAAGCAAGCGCAACATCAATGCGGTCATTTATCAGTAAAGGTACTCCATGAGAATGGCATATTTTGAGACACGCTTTTGCTGCTTCCAAAAAATCCTGTGTTTCAGCATCCTTTTCCCTGATAGAGCAAGTCAAATAATGTCAAAAACAAAAACATTGTGTTCATTAGCAAAATATCTTGCACAGACAACCTCCTTCACGGATAGGTCAAGCTAAGAAAGTATAAAACATTTAAATTCAAGGGAACCTCCTAAGCTCTTAGAAGAAAGTGAACAAATAACAATGCTATTTCCACTCAACAACTCAAGTTGAGAACATATAAGAGCAATAATGGCACATGTCAAACTTGTGTGCCACTATTATAAATTCATCGAAATTAGAGTAGAAGGCATCTTTTAGCTACTTGCAAGAATTTAAGATTACATTCTATAGTCAGAATTTGCAGTTGCAGCAATAAATGATGGTTTGAAGCTTGCTACTTAAATTAAAGAAGGATTTAGTTTTTTCTCTTGGGAGGATGTAAGAGTGTGGAGCATATCACTGAGGGCACGTTTGGTACACTGTAATAATTATTACATGGGAATAGGAATAAGTATTACAAGAAATGCATTAAGTTGGAATGTAATAAGTATTACTATTCATTAGTTTGGTGACTATATAGGAATAGAATCCTGAATATGCATCTACAATTTAGTAGAGTATAAAAAGAAGATGTAATTAAATCATTTTTTAAGTCAAATTTCCTAAAATAAGTGTATTTTAGGGTGTTCAAAATAGAGTTAATAATTAACAACAAGGGAAATTTATTTTCTTTCCTTTTGAAGAAGTGGCAACTAATGATTTTTTAGGAATTTTTTTTAAAAAAGTTATTACATAAGGTGAAGGAATAAATATTCAGTACTTTTGATAAGGAATAGTTATTCCTCATTTTGAAGAATAGCTATTCATAAGGAATGACTATTCATTGTAATAAAAATATAATCAAACAACCGAATAGTTATGCCATAGGAATATCTATTACATTACAGTATCTATTACAGTCTACCAAACATGCCCTGAGTTCTTAAACCATAATAAAGCTAGCCAGCCAAACAGTCAATTGAATATTTTATTAAAAAAGAAAGCAAACTCTAGAAAGGCACATTATGGTTGATATACTTTGCTCAACTACTCACATTCTAGATCTAAATAATTTCTGTTGTGTGAAGTGAAATTTGTCTGAATTAGTAAACCAAACTGAGGTTTAACAAATCACTTGTAAATCTTTTTTTTTTTTTTTTTTTAAGAAAAAAAATCACTTGTAAATCTAAATAACTTTTTAAGTTCAAGTCACACTCGACGTAACTTTTTCTCAATGTCACACCACTAGATGAATACTTTTAACAAATGAACTGCCAGATTACATTGTTCCATTACCTTTTAGCAAAATATCAAGATGATTAAAGATTAAGAACTATTTCATCTATAACATGTTCTAATTTCTTTTTTTTCTTTTTAAAATTATACGAAAAAAATATAATCTTAAACAATGTATGATTAATATGAAATTTGACATGTATCTTAAATACCAAGAGAACTTGTAATTTATCGGTGAGTTGTCAAACATTTGATAGTCATTGAGTTTTTTTTTTTTTTTTTTTTGCTGAAGATAGTTATTGAGTTATGTAACATTAACAAAGAGATACACTAAGTATAACTTAAAACCCCCTCCCCCTCCCTCTCCCCTTCCTTCCTCCATCCTTTGTTTTTTTCTTTGCTAATTATTTTTGAAGGAAAGGAATAGATGAAGGCTTTATAGATGTACCCTAAGCTAAGCTAAGACTGATTCCCATGAAGGCTTAAGAGGTCAAGAGGTGTAACTTAGGGTTCGTTTGGTACACTGAATGTAGATTACATTAGGAATAGTAATCTTTATTACTGGGAATAGAAGACATTGTAATGGGATAACTATTACTATTCATAAGTTTGGTTGTTACATATGAAAAGCTTGTAAAAGATGATGTATAAGAAAACTTTATATTTTTGGAAATATATTAATTTTAAAACCTATAATATGCACTAAGGAATAACTATTACATCAATTTTAAAGAGGAATAGCTATTCTTCAATTTAAAGAATAGTTATTCCAATGTAATAACTAATCCATGCAATAAATATGTAACCAAATGACCGAATTGATATTACACATAAATAACTATTCCATTACATAAGCTAATATAGCGTACCAAACATACCCTTAAAGCTGATTTTGTCATATATATAGCTTCTTCTTTTTTACTACAATGGTATAAATTTTATTAACAGATTACAAAACACAATAAAACAGCCACTAAACAATACATCAGCCAATAACAGATGAGAGAGATCAGGTCCAAAAACAAATGTTTTCTCATATAATTGAAAAATGAGAGAGAGAGAGAGAGAGAGGCTAAATTGCAATTCTATTTAAAAAGTCGAGAACATGATTTGAGAGGGAGAAAGGCTAAATTGTAACTAATTGTATAAAATAAGTCAAGAACTAGATTTGAAGGGATTGTAGAAATATTGCTGAAAATCCTTTGAGAAAACAGTTGGTATTCACATTTGTAAATTGGAAGATACTAGGATTATTTATATGAGGTATAAAGCCTAAACTAGATAAGAATTAGGATGTGACTAGTTGAGAAAGTATATAGAGAGCAACAAACCTCAATTGAATAATGGTAGCACCTCCATCTATGGCAGCTTTAACAGCATCTGTAATGGAACGGCCCCATTTTTTATTCATCCTAGAGTCTGTAACAGCATACAAGAACAAGTCACTTGGATTAAATCCCACTTGCCTGCATGAATTATGAACGTAACTCTTAAGCCTAAGTAGGTGGTCGAAGGGGCCTTGAGGCCCATTTCCAATGGCAATGTCTTTGCTGTAATCCAAAGCTGTCTCGATGTAGTGTTTAGCTACCTGTCAAAAGATGGTGAATAAGAACTATATACAGTGGCGACTCCAGGAATTTTGTCCAGGGTGTTCCTATTCCACTTTGAAAAAATTTTGGATCATTTTCATACTATTTTGAGTGTTTCGGGACATTTCGGTAAATACCGGCCGAAATTCAAAATTTGGCAAGCATGAAGTTTATACTTAAAAAAAAATTCTTAAAACCAAAACAATTTTGCATTCTGTACACCGAAAAACCTTAAAAGGAAAAAAAAATTTTAAAAAAATAAAAAGAAAAGAAATTAATGAATAAAGGTACCGGTATAATAAACTATAAGTTCATTTGAAATATTAATAAAATTATTAATTATTGTTTTTTAGTTGTTTCATAAATTTGTTTGTCTTTTATAAACTATAATTTGTTGTATTGTTGTTTCATTAATTATTAAATTATTAATTGTTGTTTAGCCTAACATAATTTAATTTGTTTGTCTTTTATAATGTATTAGTTAATTAAATTATTAATTATTGGTATTTAGTTGCTTCATTCATTTTTTTTACTAACTATTAGGAGTCTAGCACACACCCCACTGTGCGTTAGCACACACCTCATGTGTGCACACACTCCTGCCTTTGCATGCCTTTTAGTTCAAAATTTGTTTGACATAAAATTTTTAAGGGTGTTCCTGATATTGCTTGAGGGTGTTCCTATTTTTTTTTAGAGTAAACAAATAAAAAAAAAATTAAATTATTATATATATAAAAAAAAATTCAAGCCAGGGTGTTCCTAGGCTTTTGAGTGGCGTTGCCACTGACTATATATGGATCCTCCATTTTATCTAAACTCTCTCTCTCTCTCTCTCTCTCTCATATACAAAACACAGACACAGCATCAACAATAAGGCATGACAGGAAAATAAAATTAAGCTGACAAACATCAATGTTCAAGCAAAATCCAAAAGGCCAAACACAATTCAGATTTATCTCTCTCTCTCTCAAAAAAAAAACACACAGCATCAACAATAAGGCATTCCAAGAAAATAAAATTAAGCTGACAAACATCAATGTTAAAGCAAAATCCAAAAGGCCAAACACAATTCAGATTTATTTGACAAACATTTCATATATTCATTGCCAAACATTAATTCCACACAGCAAGTCTTGTCTCACTGGCTAGACCATAGAAAAAGATTAGAAACTAACAATGTTTCACTAATTCATAAAACGTTGCTTGCTAAGTAGTGCTCAGCAGAGAAAATTCACTTGCAAACCAAAGTCCCTGCATCAATTAACAGAACTTGGAACTAGAAAACAAAAATTATGTACTCACCTTAACAGCTGGCAGCATTGAAAAGCCTTTTGCCAGCTCAGCCGCTATACATGATGCCAAGCTACAACCAGTACCATGAGTGTTGCGAGTTTTAACGCGCAAAGAACGTAGCTCATGGAAGTCCTTACCTGCATAATCAATTATAAAAATTGAGTTTGTTATTAATATGCAATACTTGGACATATATTAAATTAGAGGAATCAAAATTACCATTAATTCTGAAGGATTCTAAGAAGTTTAAGCTTACCATCAAAGAAAATATCAACAGCATCCAATGAATCGGGGAGGTCACCACCTTTGACAAGTACATTTCTGAATTCCAAATTAACAGTTTGTGTAAAGTTTAAACACCACTAATTTTTCAACCAAGATTTATTTTAGCTATTCCTTCCTAGCTCAAGCTAATGCATTTGCCTCATAAAGCCAAAGCCCATGACATAAGCAAAATTAGCAGATAGAACTATGAAATTCTATTTCTTATGAGAAAAAAAATTAGTGCAGAACAACTTAAATGTGTTGGGTTGATATTAGTAGGTAACTAATATTTCACGCCCATCCCAGCAATAATGTGCAGATATGACAACTTGGTGCTTTGACCCATTTTGAATGTTCAAGTAATACGCTTGTTTGGCAGAGCATCACTTGGGAAAGATAAATCTTTTCTGGTATGATTGATGTCCAGAAACATAAGAAAACTGTAATGTGTCTATGTAGCTAGTTGTGAAATACAACAGTCAACTAATCAGGAGAGAGAGAACTAACAATTCAAAAAGAATTTTCTAATAACTAACCGTGGGCCCATGTCATGCAACAGTTTTGCAGCAGAACGCATGTCAGCAACCGTTTCTAGTTGCTGACCACCAAGTAACGCAGATGCCTCTTTTAAATTTGGTGTGACTATATCAGCGATAGGTAGAAGCTGCTCTCTGCATTTGGGAACCAGAAAAGCACAATTATCAATCGCTTACAAAAGAAACAATTTTGGAAGGAAATAAAAAAAACATGGGACTTCTTCCTTTCTTGAACGATTACTATGAATAAGATAATGCAATCATTTCTGATTCAAATTGGCATAGAATTATAAAGATGGAAAGCTTTGAGAGACAAGAGAGATGTGCGAACATGTAAGGGGCAAAAAATAATGTCTATGCAGAGGACTTAGGTGAAAAAGAGAACACACTAACAGCAAAACACATAATTGAAAAGGGTGTCAAATTGGCTAATGTGGTTCAAATAAAATTTGCAGAATCAGTTGGGAGATCATATCAATTTCACTTAATGTTACACAGAAAAGTTTAGCATACCTAAATCCACCAAGAATGGAAGGACCAGCTAGTACATCTCCACTTGTAGATACCATAACAGGATCAACCACTAAAGCTGCCTTCATTGATAGGACTAAGTCAAATGAAAAGCCTAGAATTTTAGCTAAAATATTCACCATTAATTACTGACACTACTTTATACCTCGAACTGGAAACTCCCTTAGACCTTGACTAAGAACATTGACAATGCCAATAGAGGGTAGCATCCCTGTCTTCACCTGTGTACATTTAACGATTATGTCAGAATCAATTTATTATTACTAACTAAACAAAATCATATTTGAAATGATTCTAATTAAACATTGAGCCAAATGTCAGGACATGTTAAGCGGCAACCCATGCTGACCAACTCACCACACATCCTACATCAAATTATCCAAAACAGCAAACTTTTTTTTTTATTCTTCCATAGTATTATTTTTTGACAAGGAAAGACATTGCTATACAATCATTTGGAATTCTTGCGAGCAAAATTTTATAGAAAAAGACTACTTCATGCCAAAAGGGCACGAAGCAGCTAGAAAAGTACAAAGAAAAATAAAAACTATGTACAAGATAAAAGAGACTATAAAATCAGTAGGGAGTCAACTTATTCCTCTACTGTGTACCAAAAACAAAACCAAATAATTTTATTAAAACATTCAAGATTTAAGTGACATAAAAGATAGTCATTCTCGTTTAAAATGACGAGGCAAATTAAATAGTCACACATAAGATTTAGAATAATCTAATAGACACAAACACTTGAGCTCCAATAATGATAAAAACAGGTCTTGACTTAGTACTTCCCACAAGATTTCACTTGGCATATGACTCATTGCTCTAGTAGAAAGTAGAACTTACAGTAACTTTAATTCAGACTTACCACATCAACTTGCATATCTGATAACACAGACTTAAGCTGCTCTGCCACGAAATCCTCAGGCACAACACTTACACCCTGACAATTGCAACAAAATTCACAAACACATGTGCAAGTCTGAGAAACTGTCATGTATAGGAAGACACCACATTATAAACCCAACATTCACTGAGATATATGGGGAGCATACAAAGAAATAAGACAATTATAAACTTTTAGCTTTTGCTTTTTTATAAGACAAGTTGGTTTTTAATGTTGTTTTAATCTCTCAACAATTAAGCCAAAGATTTTTCATATCACACTAAAGTAGAATTGAGCATCTGTTTTTAATGGACTTAAATAATAAAACAAAATATAATTTCCTTCCTCGGAAACAAATGGAGCATAACTCAGAAAGACAATAACAAACAGCAACCTGAACCCCAACGGTGTTCTGTGCAGTGACAGCTGTTATCACAGTGGAACAGTACACTCCTCGCGCAGCACAGGCCTTAAGATCAGCCTGGATTCCAGCACCAGCTCCCGAGTCAGAGCCAGCAACAGTTAGTACGTGTGGAATTTTCATCTTCTTAGAGCGATCACTAGTCATTGGAGCACTGTCTTCACGCATCTCCACAAAAATTCGCGTTTGTAAGCTTCTGTTGATTCTTGAATTCATAAACGGTAAGCTCAAACCCAAAGATTGTTGAAACCCCTGCTGTGCACCCTGCAATAGGTTCAATGCCAAGCAATTTCAAAGAAAAGTTTCAGTCCAAACTTAGAACAAGTCTTCAATAAGTCTAAGGGCACAACAAATTTCACAATTGCTGATGTGGCAGATTGTGATTGTTGTTCAATAAAAGTGATATCAGTGGTGGTCCTATGTGAAAGAAATATATTATAAATCGCAATCTGCCATCTCAACAAGTTGTGAAATTTGTTACGTTTGTAGTATTTTTGATAAGTCTTAGGATATAATCCTTTGTTTGGTTCCCAATAAATTAAGAGAAACCCTATTTTGTATTTTTAGTTGAGGGGGTGAAATTTGATCCAAGTACAATTTAGTCCTAAAAAAATCTCAAAAGTATTAATTTCATCCCTCCATCCAACATGATATAAAATAAATAAACCAACCAATAAATAGATACCTTTTAAATCTTTCCATGATGAAATTTTTTTTGCAATCTTTTAAATTTCAGCCCTTTTTTTTTAATGTTCTTGAGTTTGGAATTATGTTCAAAAAGAGAAACCAATCCAATTACGCACCCAAACAAAATAAGAATTGATAAATTACTAATTATCCCAAAAGTATAAGATGCTAAAAATGACAAATTTAATCATTATTCTAATGCTCCCCCTCAAAAGTGGGACCTACAACTTGTGATTTTTCAGCCTTTTTTAAATGAGAGTTAAAGTGGAGACAAGGTTCGAACTTTGAACTCAATACCATCTGCTATGATACCATGACAGATAAATTACCCAATTGGCCAAAAAAGCTATAAGTTTTTAGGAAATGGTGAATTTAAATTTAATCATTTAACTATTATTCTAGTAAATTAACTTGAGCAATTCACAGTTCAGATTCAATCTTTCTTTTCGTTTTCCCACATTTTCTTATCAACCAAACACAACAGTCTTACCACAAAACTCAACCCAGAAACCGTAATTCTACTACAATTCATGCAAATCAGTTCTTACTCGATCTAAACGTGAACACTATCAATAACTTAATAACGTATTCTTCTTCTTCTCTTTTATATTTTCGTGGAATTTTTTTTTTTTTTCTGAGCAACCAAACGGAATTTAATAAATAAATAAATAGATAAAGATTTGACAGAAGTATTTAAAATCAAATAGTTGAAATGGACAATTTAAATTAAAAAAACAAACAAACAAACAAACAAAAGGAGAGAACGTGGGTGTTGTGTTCTGTACCTTTTGGGAGAGGAAGAGGCAAGAACTTGAGAAGCCCTGAGTGTAGGCCATGAAATAGGACCTTTTTTTTTTTAAGGCTTCAAACAGTGAAAATCTATTGTCTGTCGCCTATTTTTTTGGTTTATAATTGCTGACATGTACTGTTGTCATCGGAGTAAACTTTCGGTAGCCAGTTAGAACAAGGTTGTGTGGGTGAAAGTGTACGTAAAAATACGTTAATATTGTTTAAAAATTAAAATTATTGCTTAAAATGTCATATCAAGCGGCCCCAAAATTTTGGAGTCTAAACGTATGGAAATCGATTGAAATATTTGTTGGATAATAAAAATTCAATCATCGTGGATTAAACTTAAAATTCTATTTTATCTATAAAAAGCGTCACTTTAATTTGAATTGTGCCAATTATTGAGAATTTATGTTCAGTTTACAACTGAAATTTCAGTATTGTCCAATTATGATGGTAATAGACACTGGGCCGTGGAAGATTTTTATTTTATTATATATATAAGGAAATGATGTCTCAATCTTTGGTCATGTTATTCACTTATTTCACTTCATATTCATAACACACTAAATATCTTATTAATTGACAGTTGATTGAACTTTAGACTTTTAGATTTATATCACATTCTAGACCAATGAGTCTACCACCTAAATTCCCCCACATATGGATGATAATGGGTAGGGGTGAGCAAAACATCACTGGCACCGATGTCACCAATCGGCGCCGACAACACCATCCCGACTCCAGCGCCGACCGAATGAGCCGAGGCCGGCGTTCGAACTTCACCCTCCACTCCGACGCCAGTGCAGTGCTGCCATCGGATTGAGAAATCTGAAACCGACACAGCACCGAACCGAACCGATACTCTGTTCTGTTGTTCTTTTTTTTTTCCCAGAAGTTGATAAAAGTAACGACGTCGTATTAATATGGGTATTAAGTATTATTAAAAAAAGAAGAAGAAGCAAAGCTGTGCGTTTTGTGCTAGGTTTACAGATTCTCAGGGGATATAAATTCATATTTTTCTCTCAAAATCTTTTAACTCTCTCTCTGGCTCTCTCTCGAGTCTCGCCGCAGCTCCTCGCCTGAGCTCTGCAAAACAACGGTAAACTTGTTTGTGTTTTGACTTTCAATTTTTTTTGTCTTTGTTTTTTACTGTTTGAAGCTTCTTCGTCTCTCCCTACCCTTTACTGTTTTAAGCTTCTTCATCTGTCGTATGCAACAATGAAGTTTGAATGTTTGAAATTTTGTCTTTAGCAGCTAAGCCAATAGTTATAGTAGTATCCAATAGAATACTTGAATAGTTGAATCGTTCAAAGCTTGTGTGAGTAAATAGCTGCTGCTTAATAAATATAATATTATATATGCAAGGATGTTTATAATCTAATATAATAAATATAATATTAATAGCTAACCAAGTTTTGAATAATATTAATAAGACCCGTCTACAGTATGGCAGCACTTTATTAAGTTGGCTGGTTTTGATCCCGATAATCCTAGGTCTCAATGCAAGTATTGTAAAAATCAATATAAATGTCATGATAAGAAAAATGGTACTTCGGGCATGTTGCAACACATGAAGGTGTGTAAGAAGTGGCCTTTTCCCCGTGATGATAAGCAAAAAACTGTCTTTCCAAGCGAAGAGAGAAGGGGAAAGTGGTTCAAATGTGTTAGTGGTTGCAAACTATGGTGAAGAGAAGATAAGGTTGGCATTGGCAAGGATGATCATCATTGATGAATTGCCTTTTAAATTTGTGGAGCGTCAAGGCTTTCAAGAATTTATGGAAATAGTTGAGCCTAGGTTTCCTATTCCCCATCGCACTACCATTGCAAGAGCTTGTATGAAGATTTATTCTAGTGAGGTGCATATTTTGAGAGGGGCTTTTGTTGGGCAACGGGTTTGTGTGACAACGGATACTTGGACATCCATACAAAACTTGAACTACATGGTAGTCACCGCACATTTCATTAATGGGGATTGGACTTACCAAAAGAAAATCTTGAACTTTTGCCCTATAGCTAATCATAAAAGGGACACCATAGGTAGAGCGATTGAGTCATGTTTGTTGAAGTGGGATATAGACCGGTTGTTTACAATCACCACGAACAATGCTAGTTCTAATGATGTGGCAATTGAATATGTGAAGAAGAAAACTAAAGAAAGAGATAGTAGCATATTGGGTGGTGAGTTCATGCATATACGTTGTTGTGCGCATATTTTGAATTTGATAGTGCAAAGTGGGTTGAAGTCCATTCATGAATCAATTGCAAAAGTAAGGAATGCAGTGCGATATGTGAGAGCCTCTCCCGCAAGGTTTGAGAAGTTTCAAAAATGTGTTGAAAATGAGAAAATCAAAGTCAAATGTTTGTTGTCCCTTGATGTGCCAACAAGGTGGAATTCCACTTATCTCATATTAGAATGTGCTTTGAAATTTGTGAGAGCATTTGATAGGTTGGAAGAGAAGGATGGGCATTACAAACTTTTTTTTTGTGAATCAGATGGGAATGGGAAAAAGCCCATTGGTCCTCTTAATTATCTTGATTGGGAAAATGTCAAGACCTTTGTAAAATTTCTTGGCATATTTTATGAGGCAACACTTAGATTTTCGGGGTCCTTGTTTGTCACTTCTAATACATATTTCCATGAGTTATTAGTATTGAAGATCAATTGAAACAGTTGTGTAGTGTTGATGGGGATCCACTCTTGAAGAGTATGATGGTAGAAATGAAAAGAAAATATGATAAGTATTGGGGAAGTATGGATAATATTAATTTGATGCTTTTTATTGCTGTTGTTCTTGACCCAAGGTATAGATTGAAGTATGTAAAGTTTTGGTTTAGGGAGTGGTATGGAAAGGATAAGGGGGATGAGATGAGCTCTAAGGTTCGGGATGCATTGAAGAGGTTGTATGTGGAGAGAGTGGGTCAAAATGGAGTTTCGAGTTCTAGTGGTAGTGGTGCTTCATTGTCTAGAGACTCCAAGCCAAGTGTTGGTAATGCTTCATTGTCTGATTGCATTAAAAGTTATAATAATAGGTTTAAGCAACACTTGGCGGACGAGGACAGTGTGGAAAACAAATATGAGTTGGTTAGGTATTTGTTGGAATCTTCTGAGGACCCTGATGTGGAATATTTTGATATCTTGATATGATGGAAAATGAATTCTTCTAGATATCGAGTCCTTTCCCAAATTGCCCGTGATGTGTTGGCTATTTCTGTCTCTACAGTTGCATCTGAGTCTGCTTTTAGTACAGGGGGCGTTTTTTGTATTCATTTCGTAGTTCCCTATCTCCTAATACAGTTGAAGCCCTTATTTGTACTCAAAATTGGTTATGCAAAAAAAAAAAGACCAATAAAGTTTCGAGAGTGCATGGATAATGTGGAGGATATGGATGGTTTTGAGATTAACGCTGGTAAATATATGTTTATTTTGTTTGTTGTGTATATCAATTGTTTATTTATTTGCTCAATACTTACGAATCATTTTATTTTGAATGGGATTATAGAAATTGCATCGGTTTGCCCAATGCCTATGGAGGAGGATCTAAGCACCGTTGTGTTGGATGATGATGAGTGATGTACTACTCTTTGCTTGGGGTTAGTTAGTATTTAGTATTATGTAAGTATACATTCGTTTGTGTTAATTATAAATATTCTATTGTTCATAAATGTTTTATTGTTATTAACGTGTTCATTTTGTTTTGTTTAGTATTTTGTAGGAGTTCTAGAACGATGCGTAGTGCACAGACTTATTGGACAAAGGACTTATAAGAATTAGCATTCTTTTGCCTATATGCTAATTATATCTGTACATGTTATTGGTAGTGGACTTTTCACTAATGGTAGTTATTTAGGTATTCATGGGTGGGATTATTATTAGGGATACAAATAATTAGTATTCTTTTGCCTAAATGCTAATTTAATTTGTATATCTTTCTTTTGGCATTTGTGGACAGTGACAAATGGTTCTGTAATACGTTATTAAGTGAATACATTAACGCTTATTGTTATTGACACTGACACACACAGTGACACTAATGATATTATATGCTACATGATAGTATTTTGGGAGTTGAACTCTTATTGAGGCAATTTCAAAATTTTTTTGCATGGTGAATTAAATGAAAAAATTTGGATCATTATGTGAATAGTTTTTTTGCACAAGTTTGGAATATGCTTTTCTAGAACAGGTTGATATATGGATATTGGGCTTGAAAGCCCAATTTTTTTATTATTAATTTTTTTTTTTTTATATATTTCAAACCGACCAAACCGACTAAACCGCACTGCAAAAAACCGCACCACTATAGGTCGGAAAACCGACCTTAGGCGGTATGTATTGGTACAAATTATGAAAAAACCGATCTCTATCGGTTCGGTAATAAATTTGGAAAAAAACCGCTCTTACCGAACCGTGCACACCCCTATTAATGGGGTTGGGGTTAGGGTAAGGTCAAACCATGGGTGTTCCATCCAATGATCCTTTTGGAGTGGGGAAAACATGTGTAAGGTAAGCCGATTTTTGAGTGTGAGTTGAAGATGTTTTACTAAACATACTAAGGTTGATAAGATAAACA
This sequence comes from Castanopsis chinensis, assembly GCA_032878915.1. Classification (NCBI taxonomy): domain Eukaryota; kingdom Viridiplantae; phylum Streptophyta; class Magnoliopsida; order Fagales; family Fagaceae; genus Castanopsis; species Castanopsis chinensis. The sequence continues at coordinate 23,233,751 of JAVQMG010000121.1, read as the reverse complement.
TGAAATAAAAAATAAAAGAGTGATAACAAGAGTACTATGAGAGAATGTGAAACAAGTATTTTGGAAATAATAATGAAATATGTAGAAACGATTAATAAATTATAGTTAATATATGTACATAAATGATTAAATTATATTTATAAGATTTTTAAATATATGTTAAATAAAATATGTATATATATACATTAGGAATGGGATAAGCAAGACTAGTCTCCGCCCCACTAAGCATATTTAATATTAACCAAATCAAGGTTAATTTGATTAGTTACATACATAACCTAAAGAATTAGCTGATCAAACCAGAGTTAAATTCATATAGATAATCAAATTAATAGCATAATTTGAGCATACAAAATGATAGTTTGAGTGTGGGTTGGTATTTTGGATAGGGTTGGGCTTGAATTTGAGTGTGTATTTTAATTGAAAATGGGTTGGCTGAATTTTGTTTGAGAGTGTGAGTAGTGTGTGACTGTGTGAGCATGTTGGGCTAAGGGGCTGGTTTTGTCAGTTGAGTGTGTGGGCTTGACAACGTTGGGTCCCAAGTTTTGTTAGATTGAACTGGGCTTGTTTTGAGAGAGCTAGGTTCAACCCAATGGGTCACACGGCTTGGACTTAAAAGTTGAGGGCGGGCTGGATTTATGTGTTGATTGGTACGTGGCTTGGCCCGTTAGGTTCACTTGGTTCTGGCTTTGGTCTTTTTGCTGTTGCGGGGGATTTTTTTTTGTAAGGTTGACATATAACTCATATAGAGTTCAAATCACCATACAATTCATCTTTGAGACAACACAATATATGTTCCCAAAGTTTTATACATAATAAGTGATTTAAGACAATAGAATATTGGGTCAAAGTATATATCCTTTTTTTTTTGGTTAATAGAAGATTGGATTACAAAAAACTAAGGAACAAAAGAGGTCTCAGGACAATACAAACCATTCAAATCAGAATTAAAAATACTAACTACGTCCACTTGCGGACACAAGAAAATATTAAACTAAGTTGAGCAACCCCCATCCTAGCCAGCTTATTTGCACTTCAATTAGCTTCTAAAGTATATATCCTCAATACTTGTAAAGTTTATGATTTAAAAAAAGAAAAGAAAAAGATCCTTACAAATTTTGATAGTTTTTTTAACCCTCAATAGTAATTTTTTTATTTATTTTTGTCGGTACTTTCAGCAAAACAAAAACACAATTGTTATATTTTATTTCTCATTTATCTTTTTTTTTATAATAATTTCAACAAAACACAATATTCATAATGCTAAATAGGCTGACTTCAATTTTGTGGTTGTGAAATACAAATCAATACAATTAAAGGTTTGTTTAAATACTGCTTATTTTGCTAAAAATTGAAAATTTATTATTAAAAACACTGTAAAAAAATATTTTTTAAATAACAAAACACTGTTCACTCTGTGCCGTGAGTTTGCATTTTTCTTCATTTGTTTGCAACAATTCTTTGGATTTCACACTTAAAATGCGTGAACAATGCCTAACGCTGCAAAATGTGTTACCCAAACAAACGCTTACAATGTCTTAATTTTTTTTTATTTTTTTGTTGTTGAGAATAATACAAAAATATAAAATATTTTTTTATTTATAAAAAAGAAAAAAGAAAAAAGAAAAAAAGAAAAGCCAAAGCCAAAGGCTAATCACTCGTTAAAATAATCAAATAAAGCAAAATGAAAATGTCCCGCCACTCCCACACCACGCTTACATTTTATTTGAAGTGCTCCCTCTCGCTCTCTCAAACTTGCAGTGTACAAAGCAAACACAATAAGCCCTAATAACAAAGATTTTCCACATTCCAAAGGTAATCAACTTCAATCCCTTCAATTCTAGGGTTTCTACTTCATTTCACATCACACACACACACACACACACACACACACACACATATTTGTATAGGGTTTTCAATACGCCGTGTTTGGATTCAGAGCCCCAATTGATTCCGTATTTTTTTTTTTTTTGAATTTGTATATCTCTTTGTACAGTCATTATTGTGTGTACCTTGGTTTTAATGGAGGATTAGTAGAAAATGAAAAATATATAGGGATATTTTCTATAATACCCATTTTGTTTATTTAGAAGAAGAGTGATGTGAACTATGCTAAGTGGGATATATATACATAGTTTGGATGTGAAATGAGAAATGTGGTTATGAATGTAGAATTTATATAGGGTTAGGTAATATTCAAATGGTCAGAAATCAGTAACTATATCATAAAATATTTAAATTTCAAGTGTTTTTTTGGGTACCCAATACTTTATATAGCCGGAGCTTTCCTTGACGAGCTGACCTTACTTTGTAAGTTATAAAAAAATGAGTTGATGGATTGGATATATGTGACATTCGATTTGTAAAAAATTTGGCGTGCCTGTTAAGAACAAAAGGGGACGTGTAATCCAACGGTTTTATATATACGTTGGAGATGGGCTTGACCTATGATCATGAATTTTTCTGATTGTTGGATGGAAAAGATGAAGTATTTAAGGGTAAAATTTGTGAGGGCTGGGTTGTTTAAAACTCTTACGAACTAGTGTTCTTTGGGCTTACTGAACTTGATCCAGATTGTCTTGTTATTGATAAGGGGGCTTGGTGCATTTGGAAATCTTACATAAACTGAATGAAGAACTGTTGGAGTAAAACTAGTTAGAGATGCCATATTGCGACCATATCATTGATATGATGCAAAAATCTTATCATCTTCCTGTGGTCTTTGTTTTCTGATAAGAATAGATAATCAGTTATTTGGTTCTTCCAAGGGCTGAAATTAAAATCCATAAGTTAAATGCACATATGACATATTGGACTAAAGAGTTCTTGGTAATCAGTAATTTGATTTCCAACTTTCTCTTAGATCTTCTGATTAATTTGCCTGTATTTTTCTCAAAGTGCTTTATGTTTATAATTGTGAACATAGAGTAGTTGTTTCCATTTTTCAATAAAATTCTATTACTTATCCAAGAAAAAAAAATCTTGCTCTTGCCTCATTCATTGGATTTGTCACATTTGTGAAAACCACATGTCTGCATGAGTCATGAATTTGTGAATCACTGATGATAATGTTGCAAGTCATAATTATCTAATGCACATCACTACTTTTCCTTAGAAGTTATTTCTACTTGCTCTTTCCTTTTTCTTTTTAGAATATGTTTCTTTGACTTTTATAAAATTAAAAAAAGAAAAAAAAACATGTTTCTTTGACTTGATATTTATGAGGATATCCTCTCCAGTTTTTCATTTGTGGATGTGAGTGGGAGTGGTTGAATATGTTCACCATTTGATAAGGAGCAGAAATGAATTCACAGAGGTAATCACTCTTGTTTTGGTTTTATGTAATTTTTTAATATTCCAGTATCATTATGTCTACTTTGGTTAGCTCAATTAGTTTGTTACCTTGGGTTTTTTCAATTTCGACTTTAGTTTTGTATCTTCTCAAAATTACTTGCAGACTGGCATTCCTTTATTTTGTAGTACATTGAAATTTGTTATTGAGGAGGTTTTATATGGCAGGCTTTTGTATAAATACGTGGATTTTGAGAATGGGAAAATGTTAACTTGGTAGGCGAATATGCTTATCAATGACTATGGAAATGCATTTGAGGCAAGAGTTATAATTGTTCTCTTTTTTTGGCACCAATTTCCTTTCCTTTTTCCTAGCTTGTGTAGTTAATTGTTTGTTATTTATACGCAGCCGGAGCAATTCAGGTCAAGGGCTCAAATGTGATGATAACCTTCCTAAAGTTAATTTGTCACAACATGCTAATGCACATGATAATTTCTTAAGCCAAAATAAGTTTTTGAGTTCAAATTTCCTTTTTTCGTTGTCCTCACAAAAACCTGGTGCTGAAGGAGCAATGTGGGCACGGTATGTTACCATTAAACAGACTGTTTTATTTTTATTTTGTAGTGCACTCTATAATCTCTCTTCCATAGAAAATGAATTTTTATCAATTGATTATATATTGATGAAATGCATATTTTTATGATGGGAATCAGGGCTATGCAGTTGTTAGAGATACTCATTTGGCATTCGGTGATTGCAGTTTAGAAAAAATGCGAATACCTTTTACCTAGTACAATATTTTGTTGGCTCATTTTCTTTTGATCCCTTATTTTTTGCATGGACATGCTTTTTAATGGTTTGAAATTGACATTTTAAGTTAAAAGGCCTTATATGAAATTCCCAAGTTCTTATTCCTTAGAATTTACAACTCATTTGCTACTGTAAGACTATACTCCATCAACACAAGTACTTGTATAAAAAAGCTCCATTAACACAAAGAGATCACTTTTTCTTTTTTTTTGGGAAAAATTTCCTTTATTATATGCAAGGCTGTTTAATTTTTTTCTATAACTAAAAGGTGTCAAAGTTGACTTATTCAGACTTTGTTAAGCTTTTAATATTTGTTTTAATAAAATCTTTATTTTTTCAGGGCAATGGAATTCCAAAGTCAAAATATTGCAAGGTTGCAGAGCCAGAGTGCACAAGTAGAAAAGGTAAAGTTGTTAGGCAGGATCTATGTTCATTTTTAGCTGTCCTAATTTTCTAATTAAATCGTTTTATAGCAGTGAATATGTTTTTTAATGTTTCATTTGAATTGTGTTAGCTAGTAGTTATTTTTCTAATTCATTTTGTAGTTGAAGCTGCTTGCCTTGTGTTCTTGTTTATATATTTTTTTATAACAAAATCTTATGTTTAGGATCTTGTTATTATGCTTGGTGTTGACAAACTGTAGTTCTTGTTTCAGTTTATCGTTAAATCAATCAAAAGTTAATGTTCTTAACTTGTTTATCCATTTGTAGACATTCAATGGCCATATTTGTTCATAACTTATTCTAATCTGGTAATAAATTTTCAATGGAAAACTTTTGGCAGGCTTGGCATACTCTTTCCAATCTTCAGATTTCTTGCAAGAAGTACACAAAACCTGGAAAAACTGTACAGGTTAAGGATCTTCATAATAATGTATCTCACAGTGTTGGAGGAAGAACTATTTCCCAAAGCACATATAGCATTGAAAGAAGCTCGGAAGGTATACAAACACATAAGAATTTCAGCGAAACTAACAGCAAGATTAGCCAACCTGGAAGGTCCATGGACAATCATTTTTCATCAAGTAATGTTAGAGCCATGGAATCTGAAAATAGTCAGATAAGCGCATCAATAGTAAAAAATTCTCATTCTCAGAATTTGGATAGATCATTCAACAATAATACTGTTCATATTGACCAAGTAAAAGAGTCTGCAGGAATTTTTGCTGGTAACCTTGATGATGATGACATACTTTGGAGGTAATGACTGTTATTTATGAATTACAATGAAACTTGGATCACCTGAATTAGCTCTAATCAATTTAACCTGGTTAGGAGTAATTCATGTTGGAACTCTATGTTTTTAATTGTTTTGATGTCATCAAGTTGGCAACATTTTACCAATAAAAGGAAGTTGGCATAGTTTCAAGTGCATCAAATAGCCCTTATCAAGCAGCCAAATTTGAGTTTGTTTGTAATATGGTATCTGTTGGATTACATTTTCAAAGAAAGCTGTGATTTTTATTTTTTGCTGTTTTTCTTATGAACATATGCAAATGACGATTTCATAGGTTTTTTTCTGGTGAATCCAGTTTGCTGGTTAAAAATTATTTCATGTACTTCTGGTTTAAGTGTTGAAGTAGTCATAATTTTTTGTATCTGAAGTTATATGTTGTTTTGGCTTTATTGATGTCAATGTTGATTTCTGTGCATTCACCTGTCTCATTTACTGCCTTTGGGTTCAAAATATAGATGTGGACCATATAGTGGAACGATACCAATCAACTTGCACACCACAACCATCAATTTCTAAGCTGCCACCCATTACTCCAACTATAGATAAAGATAATTTTTCTAGGCAAGATGAGAGTAGTTTGCCACTGGAACTGTGCTCAAACTGCAGTCATGGTCTTAAGGTAGGTGTAACATATTTTTCTGTTCAATTGTGACTCCATTTTAGTATTCTGTCAGCTTCACATGCCTGATTTTTGGTCATTATGCAGCTAGGACTGTGCCCCGAAGCTTCGATTCATTTGCAGGAAATGAAGGAGATGCTAATCGTTATATCAAATGAACTGCTTGATAATGTTAATGAACTCACCTCAGAGCACATTGAGAAGCTTCGCCAAGATAGGTTTGCTTCCCACCTGATCTGTAATTATTGTTCACTATTCTATTTGCTACATATATTGGATCTGTTCAGAGGAAATGGCAAAGTGAAATTATGAATATACAAAGAAATAATAGAATATGATGAATAGGTGAATTCATGCAGAATGGTTTATTTTGCCTTTTGTTGTCTCATAATTGCACTCTTTCATGTTTTTGTAATACACTAATCATCATTGTCTAAGATGTATGAGCCAATTAATGTTTGTTTGTTGTTAGGTCACAGCTAAATAAGCAAATTCAACAGCTTGATGGGTATCTTCGTGCCAATTCAGTCGATGAGGAAAGACAAAGATCACATTATTCTACATCCACAACAGCCATCAGGTCATTTCAATATGAAACACCTCAAGCAGCTGCTTTCAACACACCAATGAGATTTGAAGCCCAAGTAAATCTGAATAATGAGCTGGGAGGGAATGAAAGGTGGAATTCATTCTCCTCTGTAGATAGATTTGATGTTTCATCAGGTCCTATGGAGAGGGAATCGTATGTTCCTAAGTATGTTGAAGTTAATTATATTGAAGGTTCTAATGACAAAAAGTGGAGTAGTCAGAACTTCCCATGGACAAAGAAGCTGGAGGTGCTTATCTGAATTATTGTCAAGTTTCTTATTTGCATGGATGTCATCCTGATGGTTATTTACATACTTCCACTCTCAGGCCAATAACAAGAAAGTGTTTGGGAACCACTCTTTTCGCCCCAACCAAAGAGAGGTTATTAACGCTACGATGAGTGGTTGTGATGTTTTCGTTCTAATGCCAACTGGAGGGGGAAAGAGTTTGACATATCAGGTAAAAAAAGCTTGCAAGGATCTTATGGATCATGGTTCTTCAATTTCTGGGTAATAAGATACTGTTTACTATTTTAATTCTCAGTACATCGTAATGATTGTGCCACCTTACTGATCCTTTTTTTAAAAGTGATTTCAGTCATCTGTTGTTTCCAATTTTCTGATCTATGCTCAGTACATCATTGATAATTCTGGCCTGTTTTGCTTGTTATTTTTCTTATATGCTTGATTTTAGTGGTATTCTAGATCAAGTGACTTGTATAGTCTAGGGTTCCCTTATTAATATTGGGAAATTTAACTTTTTGCGGTTTGCATTATGGGAATTTACACTTTGGAATTTTTTGTTTGTTTGTTTGTTTTTTTTCCTTGCAGCTCCCTGCTCTTATCTGTCCAGGTATAACATTGGTAATTTCTCCCCTCGTGTCACTTATTCAAGATCAGATAATGCATCTATTGCAGGTAATATTTGCTTTATCACTGACATCTGCAGCCTTCCATACCATCTGGACTATTTTTGTGCTGCTTATTGAACGATATAAATTTTTTCTCTCTTTGAGTTGCACTTAGGCAAACATACCTGCTGCTTATTTAAGTGCCAATATGGAATGGACAGAACAGCAGGAGATCCTTAGAGAGCTATGCTCTGATTACAGTAAATACAAGCTGTTATATGTGACACCGGAGAAAGTTGCCAGGTGAGTTTTTTTTTTAATCTTCATGATTACTATTTTGCAAAAAACCATGCACTGATATGTCCTATTACTTTAGCTACATTTCTTGACTATTGCTTGATGTCAGAGAAGAAACACTAGAAATCGACAAGTGTGCTGTTTATAACAAATATAGGACAAATTGATACTTCTAGTAGTCCAAGATGAACTAGCCATCTTTTCCCCAATTGTTGATGTAGCTCAACCATTCTTGAGCTTTCTTTAATCTCCAAAGATTTAAACTAAAGCTAAAGCCATGACCTAGTTTTTTCTTCAATCACTTTTGCACAACCAATAGAACAATGACTAACAAACCCAATTAAAGCAATGCTGAAGTCCATTCTTCAAGGTGCTGTATGATTGGATGTTGGTGATTGGCAGTGTCCCTTTGTCCTCTTCTTTTCTTGATTATATGGATTGTAGATCCTGATTCTTTAATGGATTCTTCAATACACTTCCTACTTCCTAGGTGCTTGTTCCTCCACTTCCAATTAAAGGAAGTGGAGAATTTGAAGGGAAAAACAAAGGATCTTATATGAATATAAAATTAGACTAAGTGGTCTGTGATAATGGTTTGCTGTGTCATCAGTGTTTACACAATTGTGGTTGCAAGTTGACCACAATAGTAATGTTAGTGGATGATAGACTAGGGCATGTCACTGATGCAGCTTAATGGATTGTAATGGAGGTTTTGTTTGTGGGTTATTGTGTGCTACACATGCCGGAAACTTTTAAGATAGACCTGCAAATAGAATATCTGATTATCTGTCTTTAAAGTTGGCAATTAGTTGGACATATTAAACACTTAATCGTGATCTGATGGTCTAATTTACTTTTAAACATCAACTAAGCCACTTAAATAATGGTTCTTTGAGTCAACCTTGGGTTATATGTGATTTTTCTTGTCTTCCTTTTAAAAATAATGAATATAGAATATTTTATTTAAAATTATGAATTGAGAATGATTTACAAAGTCGCACAAATATTATATGCATGATACTCTATATATGCGTGTGTGGATATATGTATTTTTGTACTCTTTTGTCTCCCTTGTCTTTTGATTTATTGTGTCATGTCATGCTTGTGTTCGTGCTGTCATGTTTCGTGTCTTCACAGATTAGAGTTGATTGTACAAACTGGATATTTAGAAGGGACATTGTAAAGACCAAAGTATGGAGTTGAAAAGTGCAGTCGAACTTTTGTTTCTTTTCTTTTCATTATATTGTTAATTTTGGAAACCAATCTTCTTGAATGCAGAAGTGATGTTCTTTTGAGGCACCTGGAGAGTTTACATGCTCGGGAATTGCTTGCCAGAATTGTTATCGATGAAGCTCATTGTGTGAGCCAATGGGGGCATGATTTTAGACCAGATTATCAGGTTGTGGCTTTTAAAACCTTTTTAACTTCATGCTACAGGTAATATAGCTGCTGCTTAGTGCTAAGCTGTTTTGCAAAATGTCCAGGGTCTTGGTATCTTGAAACAGAAGTTCCAAAATACTCCTGTGTTAGCTTTAACAGCTACTGCAACAGCCAGTGTAAAAGAAGATGTTGTGCAGGCTCTAGGCCTTGTCAACTGCATTGTTTTCCGGCAAAGTTTTAATCGCCCAAATTTATGGTTAGTGTTGAATAATGTTCACACCATAGCAAAAGAAAAGAAAATAAAAAGAAAAATAAATTAGATGTTCCCACTGAAAATAGAATTCATCACTCGCCATGAACGTTGCAGGTATTCTGTTATCGCCAAGACTAAGAAGTGTGTGGAAGACATTGACAAATTCATCAAAGAAAACCACTTTGATGAATGTGGAATAATTTATTGTCTTTCAAGAATGGACTGTGAAAAAGTAGCTGAAAAGTTACAGGTCAGTATATCTTATCATTACTTTCTTTTTGTTGGCGGGGTGTGTGTTTTAGTACTTTTAAGAAGGGCATTCCGTGAATGATTTATTAACGTATTATTACTCTTGTTTTCCTTTATTTGATTCACTTTATTGCAGGTCTGAATATTGCTTGTTTAGTTTATTTTAGCTTTGAATTTTTTGCAAATTTATTGCCTTGCTTGGAATCTGTTTGGTATTGAATTTTTGATATTATGGTCATGCTAGATTGATCTTGATTGCTTGCTAGTGTTTAATGAAATTGATTGTCCTGTATACATTCTTACGTTATGGTCATCTACGTGGGACTGTGTAAGTGCAACATGACACCCCTGTTTGAAAATTTGGCTATAGCAGTGCTTGCTTCTGATGAAGGGACTTTTATATTATTTTCGACTAATAAGTTTTTCCAGTATTGGAAATTATAATCATAGTTGTTAAATCATTGAAACAATCTTTTGAGTTCACCAAATGTGCTTGCTGTATTTAACATGTTTCGATGACGTTTGTCCATCTAATTTGTGCTATTTGTGTATGTTGTACATTCTAGAGCAATTGGTTTGTGTATGAAAGGTAAAAAAAAGGGAGGACCCAAATGTGGAGTACTTAAATAGTGATAAGATAAAAGGCGTTAGTTAAGAAACAAGTATGATATTGAAAATTAGAAAGAGCATGCAAATAATGTAATATATGACAATTGGTCAACTGTAATGTGGATGATTCTTTGGCATTGAAATGGCAAACCCCTGAAAACCATCAAATCGACCATTATGCTACAGGGAATTTGTGTGGCTAAGGGGTGAGCCAAAGCTAAAATATAAAATCAATATATGTATTTTTTTAATTTTGTGATTCATGTTTGCTTAAGTCTATCATTTCTTCAGGAATGTGGACATAAAGCGGCATTCTACCATGGTAGCATGGATCCTGCTCAACGTGCCTTTACCCAAAAGCAATGGAGCAAAGATGAAATCAATATAATATGTGCTACAGTGGCATTTGGAATGGGTATCATTAACTTTCACTGCTTGCTGCCTTTTGATTAATTACAAAGAACAATGTAATAAATAGTAATGTGTGCATTTCAGGTATCAACAAACCAGATGTCCGCTTTGTAATTCATCATTCTCTCCCAAAATCTATTGAAGGTTACCACCAGGTAATTAATAACAAGTATACCACTGCTTGGACAGTGATACTTATGTCAGTAGTTTAGAATTGAACACAACAGTGGATGACTTTTTAAATTCAGCTTAATGATTCTTTTAGCTCATTGTATCACTATTATGTCTCAGGAGTGTGGCCGAGCTGGTAGAGATGGTCAGCGGTCATCTTGTGTGTTGTATTACAGTTATAGTGACTATGTAAGTCACTCTAATAAAATTCATACTTCTTGTTGAGATTTGTTAATTCTATATTTGAACAATGAGTTTGTATTTAAACATTTTGCTTGATTGGTTCTTTTTCACCACTTGTCTTTTTTTTGCAGATAAGACTCAAGCATATGATTAGCCAAGGAGTAGCAGAGCAAACTCCAATGACATCTGGATATAATCGTGTCAACATTGTTAATTCAGGGAGGATACTGGAAACAAATACCGAAAATATTTTGCGCATGGTACTTGATATAAGCTTTGCATTGTAGTTTTTTTTTTTGTCTGTTACTAGTACCCTATTGGTTTGAATGAAAATGTTCTTAATTAATGTCAAATTGTTTCAGGTCAGTTATTGTGAAAATGATGTTGATTGTCGACGCCTTCTACAGCTCATTCATTTTGGAGAGAAGTTCGATTCTGGAAACTGTAAAAAAACCTGTGACAATTGTTTGAAGAATAAAAGTCTTATTGAGAAGGATGTCACAGGCATTGCAAAGCAATTGGTTTGAAAGCATTCTCATCTTTTAGTTACACCTTCTTATGGATACTGTAGTTTATTTTAATTCACTTATCACTTCATTAATCACTTTTTTATTTGTCTTGCTAGGTTGAACTGGTGAAGTTAATGGGGCAACAGTTTTCATCATCTCATATTTTAGAAGTCTATAGGGGCTCCTTAAGCCAATTTGTACGTTCTTTTAAAACTTGTGCTTTGTTTTCTATGTTCATGTCACTTTCTATGCTTTAATTCTCTCCGGCTTATTTCAACTAGGTCAAGAAGCACAGACATGAGACTTTAAGCCTTCATGGAGCTGGGAAACATCTAGACAAGGGTGAAGCTTCCCGTATATTGCGTCATCTTGTTACTGAGGATTTTCTTGTGGAAGATGTCAAGAAAAGTGATGTTTATGGATCTGTATCATCAATATTGAAGGTAATTGTAATTTCTTTATACTTTCATTCTGTATTTTGTATATGAGATGACTTCAATTGAAAGGGTTTAAAAATTGCTCCTTGATGTTGCCCACTAAGGTTAGTTTATGCACATAAAATTTCTTCATTTGTTTTAATTTCTTGAATGAATGTTTAGTGTTATTTTAAATTTTGTTCAGGTGAACGAGTCCAAAGCTAAAAATCTCTTCCTTGGCGGGCAGACAATCATATTAAGGTCCTTTTTAGCCCTGTTGTGTCATGCTTAGTTGTAAATCTGACATATGCCAAGTCTAGCAAGTCTTTTTGCGTGTGAATATGGTATTGATATGATATGTAAAATTTTGTCAGTCAGATGCTTGCCAACATGGCATGTTAATGTCTGATTTGAGTTGTGTACTTGCACCCATGTCCAATACCTTTTGGTTCTGAAATCTGTGGACTGTGTTATATCCTTTCATAATTATTTTGCTAGCATTTCATTTTTTGATTATATGTAATTAATTAGGGTGTTAATTGCTCAAAAAGCATTTTATGTTGGTAATACTGTTGCTAGTTTCTCATGTCATGGATAATGAAGGGATTTTAAAAAATAAATTTTTTTTTTTGGTAAGATGTCATGGATAATGAAGTCAATTGTTTAAGGCTTGGCCATAGAAAATTCATATATGCTGCAAGTCATCAATGCAGTTGAATTAACATATTATTTGTTTCACATGTGGTCTGGTTGCTGTGTCTCCTTGATGGTATATTCGAGACTCTGAATGCTTAAGAACTTGCTTCTGTGTCCATCTTTATTGCTTGTCTCAATTGTCTCTTCATGATAAAGGCACTTTAGTGTTTGACCTGGTCTAGTTGTTTTTGGTTTATGATAGATTTGTAATCAAGTAGCATGCACAAATGAATTAGTCAAATTGCAATTGGGGCTCCTCGTAATCACTTATAAACCCAAGATATATCTAGTAAACACATGATGCGGGACTCAGCACACACCTGCACAACACACACTGAAACAGTCTAATCCAATCAAATCCGCACAATCTGGGGTGTGAGGGTATCACATGCCCAAACAGCTGATTGAAATCTATATTGATGCCTCTTCATTTATTTTTACTAAAATTTTTTGCTACTAGGCTGTGCAATTTTGGACTCTGTCTCTATGTTGGGAATGTGTTGTATGTTTCACGGCATACTTCTGTATGTGAAAGAAAATGGGGTACTGACCTTAATTCTGAAAGTGGCCATGGCTTTTTTTACACTGAAAGGCACTAGTAGTGAAGGTGTGGTTTTTACCATGAAATGAAGTTCATTATTATGCCTTTATCACTGTAATTTAGTTCTTTATTGTTATTTTATTTTTCGTTTCTCGTCAAATTATTTTACTCTATCCTACACGGTTTAACAAATTATGGCCATGTTGGTATAATTCAACCTTTTAAAAGTTTGATTTCCAGGTTATCATATTAGTTTCTCAAATAAAGTTCTTGCTTGGATCCTCTCCTGGATGTTTTGTAATCACCAAGACATGGTGTAGATGAATTGTCTATGTGTTCTGTTGTTTTCTTATTTTTGGGCCTTCTGAAAGGCCGAATTCCTGTAGGCTTTCTGTTGGATTCCAGGAAATAGGGCTACAGCTGCTCTGTTCCTGGATCAGCTGTGTCTACATTTCAAGGTCATTCACTTTTTTTACTGTGAATATATTCTTGCTTGTCGTTTGGAGTGCTATTGTGAGTTTAGCAAATTGTTTCATGTGTCTTGGTGAAGACTTAAGCTTGTTATTGAAAGATTAGACTAATAAAAGCTACATTAAGGACAAAAAAATGCATCTAACACTTACTAGATCAGTGAAAGCTTGTTTTGATCAGAATGTTTTTGATTGTGTTTATCTGCGACCTGTTATCCTCTTTGATTATTTCTTAAGCAAATTTCCAGCAAAGTTTTGTTTAACCGACATGCATTGCTACAATCTCATGCACCGATACCTTGTATACTTTGTAGATTCCATTCCTCTGCAAAAGCGGTTAAACTGAGCAAATCTGGAGTGACTCCAGCAAAAGGCTCATTGACATCTGGGAAGCTAAGTCCTCCTTGGATTGACACTCCTGCTGAGCCTCAACCTGAAGTAGACTTGGTATTTTTTATGGATATTATACATGCATTCATGTACATAGATATATATGCAAATTTTTAATCATCCTTTGCAATCTTCTGCTTTATGAAATTTATGACTTTCATTAAATGCTAAATCAACTCTTTGTTTTGTTTTATTTTATTTTTCTATCAACGTGTTCTACATCAGAATCTCTCAGCCAAACTGTATTCAGCTCTGCGAATGCTCCGAACTATTCTTGTCAAAGAAGCTGGGGAGGGGGTCATGGCATACCACATATTTGGGTTTGTTCTTAGCCATTTCCTATCCTTCCACAATGTTTTCCATTTATGACTATTTTTGTTTATGAGAATAAAAGGTTGTACTCAGTGCACAAAACTTCTACTTTTGCGTGGCCTAAGAGAAGTCATGGAAGCAAAATAAATTCATTTGATTTTTTACAATTCTTTCAGGATGCAATATTTGTCTCTATACACATTTATATATTGCTGTTCGTTATCTCTATCCCATTTTATTTTAATACATGTCCTAATTAGTTGCTTTTACCCCCCTTCTCGACTTAGTAATGCTACGCTGCAGCACATCAGCAAAAGAATTCCCAGAACAAAGGAAGAACTTCTTGAGATCAATGGCATTGGCAAGTAAGTTGTGAGGTTGGTTAGGGCCTGGTTACTCCAGAGTCAATTTTATTAACTTTCTGGCTTTAATTCAGGGCTAAGGTAAGCAAGTACGGAGATCGTTTACTTGAAACCGTCGAGTCTACCATTCACGGATACTACAAGACAGAGAAAAACAACAGCGGCAGCAATGACAGTACTGATTCAATGAAGAGGAGAAGGAATACAAATAGCAACCAAAATACAAACTTTGAGGATGATGACTTTTCCAGAAGTACTGGTAGATCAAAGAAAAGAGCAGTAACGGAGCAGAAGAAAACTGCTGAGACTTCTAATGGTATGAAGCCAGGTTCTTACAACCAATGCATAGATGATGACCTAGATTTCTATGATTATGATTTTGAAATGAATGGTTCAAATACAAAGGCTAGTTCCAACAATGGAAGAGTGCTTCCTTTGTGGTCAGCAGCTGGAAATGGGATACAATCTTGATTATCTCAAAGCATGTATAGTAGAAAGCAATTTCTTGTTGCATTTAATTTAATGCTATGGGGAAGAATTCTGTGTGACAACTATGCATTTCTAGCTGTCTGGACCAAAGGCTTTGTACCATTTATGTAGTGGATATTTTAGTGTGTACAGTTTTGCAAAACTTGTTAGTAGCCAGTTTCTTATGTATCACACCACGACCAAAGGTAATTTTATAATCGTTGTCGAAAGGCATTAAATGACATTGAGGGCTCGTGAGTTGTGTAATCTGAATGTGATGGTGTCCTGTTTGACTCAATGAGTCTGTCTGTGAGACATTATCATGGAAGTTATATTAGTGACTGAAAAAGCAATGTCTCTCGACAGTTGAGCACCCTGAGTTTGCTTACACACTCTGATTTAATGGCAGAGTTAGGGACCCAATTGAGATGGCAAATTCAGCATGTTTTTTAGGTATAGATTGGGAAAGGAGGTGGGTTCAAACCACAGACATGAGATCATCTTGTTGAAAGGTTTTGCAACAATTTATAACTTGAAATTCAGCATTTTGCAAAGGGTACTATGACCATTGAAATTTAGCAATTAAGTGCTTTTGCAACATGGTACAGCAAGCAAATGAGATCATCTTGTTGTTTCTTGTAACTGCGAAAGTATTTAAAGTTTGGGATGGTTTCCGTTTAGCACGAGAGATTTCCTTTCAGCCGAAAAAAGAAAGAAAAGTCATCTAAATAAATAATCTCTTCGAACATACACAAGAAAAAGGTTTGTCTTTATGAGTATACACAAGAGAAAGGTTATGTTGTATACCAAAAACAAGAGAAGGGTTATGTTTGTTCGAACAGATATATATTGTTCAAATAGTTACAACTGATCAAATCGACGTCTGCTCAAACAGAGAAGTAGAGGTCTATACAATTTCTACAAGCTCCCTTACAAAATTACCTACACAACACTCTTTAAGAGAGAGAGAGAGAGAGAGGTGTCGTAAAATTAGACAAACAACTTAATTCTATGCTCATTATATCATACAATTGTTAATTAGACAAGGAACTCGATTCTATGCTCATTATATCATACAATTCGTTGAGAATCCTATTTACGTCAATAGAGCCCAGGGTGAATCACGTCTTGAGGAAAGTGACCAACTACATGCCATGAAGTCATCTCCTTCAATTGGTTTACCAAACCCCAGGTAGAGTGATGTCGAAGATACTATAAATTTTAGGAAAATGTTAACAAATACCGTGCGGTGCTTGTTAAGATTTATCATTATGGATCTCACTTAAAAAAAAAAAAAAGGAAAAAAGTTGTCAAAAAAATTGCAAAAAAAAATAAAAATAAAAAGCTGTTAAAAGCTGCCAAAAAAACTGTTGTTAACAGGCACCTTACAGTACCTGTTAATACAATCCTAAATTTTATTACATAAATCTTACAAATTGATCATAAAAAACTACTATGACGATGTTTATTTATTATTTTGTTGAAATCCAACAATTATATTCATTACTACATTACTTTGTAAACCTTTATAAGAGCTTTGGCTTTTTTTATGACCCAAAAATTTTGACCTCAACCTGAAGTATGAGTACCACTAGGGTCTTGAATCTCGACCACTCCATAGATGGACTCCTCACCATGAGAAATTCCATCGTGCCTCAAGCAAATCGATCCAATATCCCTAATAACCAATTGTCAAAAGACTCAAAACCATAGCACCAATAATTCCACCCATATCAATGTCATAAATCTAGAATACCTAAACGAGAATGTTAAGTAGATGAAGCAAGAAAATTCTTTGAATAAGAGCATGATGAGCTGATCATATGCATGTTGGAGAATGAAGGAAGGGTGATGATGCTAGTTGTCCTAGCTCTCTAATACAAGACATCACCGCCGTCTGCATGTTGAATCGGGAAAAGTTCATGAGGGAAATCTACTTGCCACGCAAGGTGCATTAACACATAAATGCCTCAACTTGCTAGATAGTATCCAAAATCATGACTCATCAAATTCATAAGATAATTAGACAAGAGATTGAACAATAAAATCCAGTACAAAATTCATAGCATATCTCACCCCTGGAGAGATGAAGTGACATAAGTTTTGAGAATTAAAGAGAAGGTCACGGCGAAATAAGAATGTGAAACACAATTCAGCATATAAGAGGATAAAAAAGAACATGGAAAAATATTGGGTCAGTTGCAAGCTGACCCCATGTGCTATTAATTTTATATTTTTGATTCACCAAAGATTTAAGAATTGTCTAAATTGTTCCTCAAAAAAGAAAAAAAAAAAAAAAAAAGAAAAGAAAAATGGAATCGAACCCCATGAAAGCGAATGTTAATACTAAAATTGATGATGAGATGCTCTACACTATAACTTTTGTATATATGATTGTTGCTATTTTTCCCAAAAAAAAAAAAAAAAAAAACCTGGTTTATTGCTAAAATTTAAATATCATCCCAAAGAAAAAAAAAATATGCAACAAAGTGAGAAAAATTAAAGGATGCAATACAGGATCAGTAGCTTCATTTTGCAGCTTAAAATTACCCTAATAAATATCTCTTTAGACCTTTATCATTATTATTTTTTAAAATGAGTTTTGACCATTTAACACTTAATAGTCCGTTTGGATTGAGCGAGAGGAAAAGGAAGTAGAGTAGAGTATATAAGAATCAAACCAAAATTAGTCTATTTTAAGTTAACTCTACTCTACTCTCCTCTATCCCCTCCCTCCCCTCTCAATCCAAACATGCCCTTCAGTACAACGATCAAACTTCATATATGCTAAGACATTTTTTTTTAAAGACTTTGAAGCTACTCTTTAGAGATCTAAAAGACTGGATCTACTATGAAGATGGACAATTCTTAAGACCTTATTTTCAAAATCTGACAGTACATAATGTTCCATGATATTAGGTACACCTTTGTTTATTATATTTGGTATGAAACATGAAACAATTTTTCAAATGGAGAAGAACCTAAATTCATCTCAACTTTTCATGTATGCTTAAGCAAGTACTCTGCTTTCTTCCGCACGAGGCTCCTCTAGCACGAGATTTTTGTGTTTAAAAATTTTCCATGGTACCCAGGTGCCTTTTAAGACAGTGAATTCAAATAAAGGAAAAGCGTGCAATTCGACATGCTGTCATTTATTTAGAACAAATATACATAACTAATAACTTACATAACTAACAACTTCCACATAGCTGGCCTCAATTTTTGCAAACCAAGCGAAACAGAAACAAAGATAACTAAAACAAAAGAAAAATAACCCTTCAATTAGTCTAAACACTATTTACATCTTGTTCTTTTACAGCAAAGAATTCTCCATAATTATTTATACGCTTCCAATCCATGTACATACATCTACATACTACACACACTAGTATGTACAAGTGTGTATTATTTTATTCTGTACTACTACACCTTCTCTTCGTTCAAATCCATCACATAGTAGCAATCATGTTTATATACCATGGCTCATGAACACTAACCGACACAGTGGCAGCCACCACTAAAACTTCAGCAGCTTCCACCACCCTCTTTGTCAACACAGCAGCTCCAACTTGCCGCAATGCTGTTTCTGCTAATTTTATTCCACGAGGTCCACTCCCACCCAGCACAACTCCTCTAGCAGCCAAATAAACAGCACGAGACACCTTTTCAAACACAGGATCCCCAGCTTGCAAGCTCTTTGCTAGCATCCTGGCCATTACTACCCTCCGGGACTGAAGCTTCTTGGTGTCTACCACTTCATCACCATCTTCTGGGAAGACACTGATTATTTCAACAATTTGTTCAATACCTGCATCTTCAACACGATCCAATAGATCCAAAAGTTGCTCAGTACACTTTGATGCTATGCTTTCCATGTCTGCAGGGCTGGCTATCACTTTTTCACTCAGGAGGGTCTGTCGACAGATTAAAATGCTGCATTTTACATAACTTTACATTAGTAAGCAACTCGTTCAAAAAATTGAACAAACAATAGTAATATGTAGAGGATTAAACCTTTTTGAGTTATGATTCAAAAAATTGAAGAAATTTCAAAATTCAATGCTGAAAGTGTTTTTACCCTCCGTATATATAAATAATCAATACATACATTCCCATATAATATTGCAAGCCTTTTTACCTTGTTGAAATTACAATAATCTTCTGGATTTGAGCCTGAACAGACCTCAACCTTAAGAGGTTATGCATAAAAGTCTCTGGCAGAGCTTCTTGTGCTAGACCTACTACTCCATTTACCAACTTCAACAAGCCAAGCCTCACCAGCAAGTCAACTTTCCCTCCCTTGCATTCTGGTTGTTGATTTCCTGAATCAAGGACAGATCCAAGTTTATAAAGACTCAATGTGACATCTGTAACAACTTATTTCTCTTCTCAAATTCAATATGAAATGTCAATTTTTTCCATCAAGATTCAAAATTTCCATTTTTTGGATGCTCAAAACCAAGTGTATCAAGACAAACATCAATGCCAAATCTGTAACAACATATTTCTCTTCTCAGTTTCATTATGAAATGTCAATTTTTTTTCATAAGATTTGAAATTTTCCATTTTTTGGATGCTCAAAATCCTTTATTATAGTTTCCCATTAGAAAATAACTAAACGTTGAATCATACCAGTGCTCTTATCAGCAAGGCTTCCATTTGTTTTAACTGGAAAATTTCCTCCAGTTCTAAGGGTGGTGGAAGGAAGAAACCCATGTGTTGAATTTTCATTGCTCATCAAAGCAGCAAGAGAATTTGTGTGTTCTTCCCATTCCTGATCTTTGCAATCCAAAAGGGAAGAAAGCCACTGCACTGTCAATGGCAGAGAGGTAGATGCTTCAGATGGAGATCCATAGCGGTTGGCAAAAGCATTTTTAAGGTAATCCAAGCCTGCAGGACCCTTTAACAGAGGCTCCATAATTCTTAAACGTGCTTTGCTTATATCTTGTTTAAGCACCTGTCGAAATATGAAATGCAGTTAGATTAGCAGACATGCAATACACCAAAAAAGACAATTCTTTTCGACAAGTATCTCTGCAGAAGAACAAAAATATATAAATGAAAACTAAACAAGGGCAGATCATGCAGTTCAAATCCTTCGCAGTTCTCATTTTAAAACATCAACGACCTGCCACTAGTAAGGTAAACTTTCCAAGGCATGACCATTAACCATAACAACTGGTGTAGTAGGTGATCACCAATGCTAGGTCAACCATTCATTTTATAAAAGCTTGGCTAAAGAAGACGCTAGCCGCATCAGTAAGAGTATATCACGCAGACAAAAAGGGAAACTGGAACTGAGACAACTTCAACATGAACCATAAAAATAACCATCAGTTATCAAGTGAAAATAAAGGACCAATCTTGTAAGAAGTTAAAAAAGAAAAGAAAAAAGCATAGTGTCAACAACAACTGGTAACAGACAATTTGTTTTGGGGCTACAGGGCTGAAGCATCTCGTAGCAACCAAAAAAAAAATTATGACGAAGAAAGTGAGGCCATATACAATGCATATTTCCCTTCCCAAGTAGCAATTTCATATGCGCTAAGCATGGAAAAAACGAAACCCAATCCCAAACTCCCAACATTTTACTTGAATATGTCTATAAATATGCTTTATTAAGCAAGTAGGCAACCAACATAATAAAATGCAATTTTTCCTTTCCCTTTTAAGGATAATTCCAGATCAAACCACAAAGCAAAAACAAATGAAAGAGAATGCATGAAAACACACCTGAATCTGCTCTAGGACAAAGCGCAGACCCTTGATCATTGCAATGACACATGAATATTTTGATTCATTTGTGGAGTGACATATCTCAAATAACTCATTCAATAACTTCTGATGATTGGCCTTCATTTCATCATCACCAGCTGGTGCGGAAAGCTTCTGCAAAGTTACCAATGCAAACTCTAGAATCCTTCCAAGGTAATCAATGTCCAGGTTACCTGACTTCAGCACCTTCAGGAGGGAATGAAAGAAGGATTAATGCTCATTAATGATGGTTTTGACAGTAAATCAATTACAGGCTGCAGCAATGGAATTACCTGAGAGAGCACCTCTATATCAAAAGTGTCAGTAACTTCTTGTTTCCAGCTCTGTGGAGCCATCTCGCACAGTTCCTCCCTCACCTCCCTCAAAAGCTGAATGACCCGATCATAGTCAGGATCATCCTGTTTCATAGATTCTATGATGCCATCCCAGAAAGCATTCTCCATTGTTGCTCTTATCTTTGCCTGCAAAATAATGAGGCAAGAAAATGAATTACCCATAAAAAAATTTTAACAATCAGCAATGTGTGAACTTCATGTTTCTGCGTATTGACAACAGGCAGATATACCATACAAATTTTTTTTTTCCAGGCGAGTAAAAAATTACCATATAAGTGACTATAAATATATAAAAGGGTCTTGGGGTTATAATATGTTTCAGTCACAAAATATGAGCATCAAGTTGTTAGGGGATGGCAGAAAATAAGTTTAGTGAACTTTAAAACACTTTCTTCCTTCTATTTTAGAGCATTTTTCCTACACTCAATACTCTAGCAAAGCAGCAGCAGCAGAAGAACCAACATACCTCTTTATAAATATGAAGGAAAAAAAACATTATACTCAATTACTAACCTTAATACTCTCTTGATCTTCATTAGTGACACTTGGGCTATCTGAAGAAGCAGAGCGCTGCTTATGAAGGAATTCATTTACAATCAGTTCGTTCTCCGTGATCACCTTTTTACCTGAAGAACCCAGTTGACCATCTAAACTGCTACCATGTGTAGAGACATTAAATCCTTTCACTGGGGAAATATCATCTTCCTTAAATAGGGAGCGAACTACACGGCTTGGCTTCTCAACACCCTCAATCAGATTACTCCTATTATCTGAGCTAGGAAAAGAAGGACCAGCTGAGGAACTAGGTGGGCTTGGAGTTATGAAGCGTGTGATTGGTGATCCCACTGGGCTTCCATTTTCCTTTGCTTGGAAGTACTTTGATCGAGTTTCAGATAGAGCAAATTCCATACGCTCGATCCCCGCATCTCCACTCAGGTGTTTCACCTTTTCCCTCAAGAGTTTTTGATCTTCTGTAACCTGCATTTCCAAACATCCAAACATAACCATTAGTAAAATCTATGAACAAAATTAAAACCTATCAAAAGAACAGTTCAATATCAATGCCTATAACAAAATTTTACAAAATTAGCCTGCATCAGGAAAACATCTTCTCTAAGTCATTTAAAAGCCCATTTTTAGTGACAAAAAACAAAGTTGACTAATGGTAACTTCCAGCAGTTGCATGCTGCAATGCTTTACAAAAGCCTAACACAATAATTGCATGTTTGATAATTTCTCCAGAAATGATTATTAATAAAAGGGGGGCTAAGGGCAAGACCTGTTTCTGAATAGCCTTCATATCATGGGTAAGAGCACCACTCTCTCCTTCTGGAGTCAGCTTGCAAGTTTGAATCATAGAGAGCTCAAGCTGGCAAGCTGCCCTCACCAAATCATCCTCCAACAACTGAGCATCCTTAACCTTCCACACCACAAAGCAATTTAAGTAGGAGCACCAAGATTTATCAAATGCTGCAAGCTGAGACCTGAAGGTCCAACGTTTTTGCAATCCAAAGTCAGACTCTTCATCAGAGCTTTGCATGGGCCCCTCCAGTATAATCTTAATCAACAACTCAAACTCTCGAATAAATTCCTCTGCAGACTTGGTCAGAGCAGTTTCACGCTCTCCTTGACCACTGAAAACTGCATCTGGATGACCCAATATCATGTAAGCACAAAGAACCAGTCTCACTGGATACCTAGATAATTTTTCTGGGCTTCTGGCTGCCTCCCTGACAGAACTTCCTTTCTTTACATCTCTGCTCCTCATAGAAGTCCTGGGAGTAGCCCTTTTCTTTGGGGAAGCAACTCGTTTAAGAAGGTGGTCAATGTTATCCAAAATGGCATGATTAGCAGAGGAAATGGCCCTGGAGACCTTCAAGCGGCTCTCAAACCGGTCAACCAAAGCTTTCACTGTTTGTAGGGTAGCAGATGATTCAATCAGAACAGCAAGCTGATCAAAAGGCACTGACTTCACAGACTGCTCATTGATTTTCAAAGCATCATATGCTTTTGCCAAGGCTAAGGTAGTTCTCCTCAACTTAAGAAATCGCCTCCAACACCTAACAGAGCAACATATTAGGATGAAAAACATTCAGTTTCATCCGAGAAAGAAAAATTGCAGGACAACTAATTTTAGAAGAAAATACGTTGTTTTTTCCAAAAAAAGGAAAAGTGTTTGATATGTTTAACTTCATTTACTAAGTTCTGAAATTGAAAAATTATTTGAGCACTGAATTCAAGCAATAACATTAGGCAGTTGAATATGCTTTAACTTCAAATTAGACATTTGGTCAAAAAAACTTCAAATCAGACATACTAAATTGCAATAATATCATAATTCATAAAAAGCATCACAAAATGGAAATTTCAAAAATTATTTCCTCTTAAAAAAAAAGAAAAAAAGAGTGGCATTATTGTTGTCCTAAAAAATCAATAAGTTCTTGAAAATAGAAATATTTTCTTCACATCAATATCTGCAATGCTATAAAGACATTGTCACAAACTTGTCATTCATTTGAAAAGCATAGACCAGATATTGCAGGCATTAGATAACTCCATCAAGTTCACATAACAAATAAAAAATATCAGCAACTAGGCCCATACAGAGTTAAATGCTATATGTTTCTAACCCAGCTCAAGAATGCACAATAAAAATTAACAACAAATGCTTTAGAATTCTGTAGCAGTTTTTTTCTTTTTGCATATGGAAAAAAAAAATTCTGTATTAGTAAAGTTTGTTTATATACCATGCTAATTTTCTGGAGAGATGATCAGCCTGCCTGTGCATCCTATTCCACTTGGTGTGAACAGGATTATTTAGTCTTCCTCTCTGCCTCAAATATTCTGCTCTTTGTCTCTTTGCCTAAGTATCATAACAATTTATGAGAAACAATACTAATCAAAACAAATTATGAGAAATACTAAGATAATTAAGCCCTATGAAGGCCATATCAAGAAAAAGTAGATAAATATAATATAATATAACTTCAGGTAACATGCATACCCTCTGAAGCCGATCTTCCAACTGGTCCTTCATTCTCCTTCTCTCAACTTCACGTTGGTGAGAGACAGATTTAGCCACCCGTCGCACTTGCAACATCCGAGCACGTGCCCTCTTTTTCTCTGCTTCCAGCAAATCCAGTCGCTTTGTCTCAGCAGCTGCACGTTTCTGTTGAATTGCAGCACGCACACGCTCCTTATACTTGCTATCCCGGGCCATCCTTCGCAATAATGACTGAGATGACCTCTCCTTTAGTGTGGCTCTTCTTTGCCTGTAAGCCTTGAGGATAAGCATTCTATTTACTTCTGCCTGCTGAACCCGTGATTCCACTTTTGTGCCAAGCTTCTCACGTTCCTTCTCAAAACGCATTTGTACCCCAGTTTTAGCTGCTTGCCGCAACTCATCCAACTTAGCTAGCCGCGTCTGGGCCTTTGCCAAAATGCTCAACCTGTTGGTTTGATAATAAGTAAGCTTAAAAGAACAAACATCCTAGAATTTCAACAAGCAAAACATACTTTGGTTCTCGTCAGTGTAAGGAAAATGTTTCTTTATTTACCTAAGCAAACATAAGATACTATCACAGGAATCACTTGGAGGACACATTTGTAAGTCTTTACTGGAACTTAATCCACCTTTATATCCAATTCCGATAATCAACAATCAATGATCTCTTTTGAATTCCAATTTTCTCTTTTAATCTAAGTTCCATAATTGACAAATGCGAGCAAGCAGTGAATGCATGCAGAGGCAAGACATAGTAAGTTACAGCCAGGTAGTTATTTCCGACACTGATAATACAAGAAGGATGAAAATTTTGGTTACTGTGGTTCAGAGTAATACATCCCAATTCAGTGATGATAAAAATATATAGAAACGTATTTCCATTACAATGGAGTATTTATGTGTTCTCATAACCCACCCATAATAAATGCACCATATATTCCCCATACACAAAATCAGATTTTGAATTTGAAACTCTTCTTGATATCTTGGTTTTTCTCCTTTTTAATAAATATTTTGGTCTCATATCTCATGTAAGAAGAAAGGAAAATGTTGTCACTTCTGGAACAGAAATTTATACTCATGTTAGAGATGTGTATTGGAGTAGTTACTAAGATCACTAATGAGTGGCAAAGTTATAAAGGAAAAACTTAGAGATGAGGCTATTGGAGACAACTCAAAAGTTCCATATAAGCCATTTGGAAGAACAAGTAGACAATCAAATGGAAACACAGAAAAGCATTCATGCACAAAAATTCTACAAAACAATGCCCAAAGGTTGATGTACAATACAGAAGAATGTATAACTGAGATAAAAAACGTATGCATGTTTGGTAATGCATTTTCTAATGGCACTTTTTCAAAGTACAGCTTCTTAAAACTTCACTTTTTTCCTTTTTTCCTAGGTGAAGCTTTCTCAAACAACCCCATTTTCAAAAGGCTGAAAAATAAGTTATGCAATACAAAAATATTACCTCTTCTGCTCAGCAGCTTGGAGCTTCGCTTCAAGGCGCTGACCAAGATCTTCCTCATTAGATGAGGACCGTGATGGGCTTTTGGGCTTCGCTCGAGCCTTGCTTGACAATTTCTCATAGTATTGCTGCACCCAAGACAACATGACAGAATAAAGCTCATGTAAGATTCACTATTAAGAGGGACTAAGAACAATTAAAAAAAAACCCAATGTAGGATTCAGAAAATGAAAACACAGAAATGCCTACAAAGTGAATTTTTTCATGGAAATAAAGATAGCGATTACAAAAAACTATTTTACAAAATGGGTACAAAACTAAATTTCTTATTGAAAAAGTAAGGGATAATTTAAATTCAATTCAACAAGTAATCATGTTCTTTTTTCTTTTTTTCTTTTTTTTTTAAGTAAAGAATGTTAAAAAGCAAAATAATTTGAAAATGGAACAAAGAGAGGCCCACCAGACATGTGAAAAGGAAAGACCAGAAAGTGCAAAACAGAAAAAATTCAAACAGAAGGAGCACCCACCTTTACCTAACACCCCCCAAAAAAATAAAAAACCCTTCAATACAAAGCTTTTAACTTTTAACATCCAAAAAAAAGATATTATTTATAAATAAATAACATAACCCATGATCCTTTGAAATTCAGGAAGCTTATATCCAAATCCTATTACCATGTTTGGTTACCAAGAAAAAAAAAATATCAAAATTTTGATCTGGCTCCAGGGAAAATTACAGACTCTACCAACTTTTATGAAACGATCACACCGTCTGGTGATCTCTGAAGATTTTCTGCAAATGAAATTCAGATTGATAAGTCTTCAAAATTTTGAATTAACTAATCAGCGCGTTTAAAACAAGAATCTTTAACTACCTGAAGAGTTATTTGGCTCAGTTAAGTTCCAAGTAATTTCACAAACCAAGAAATTCTAGATATTTCTTTCCCTTGAATTTGATTTTCTCAGTAAATAATCGAAAAGTTAAGAAATTAAACCATAACCAAACCGACTTTTTTTTTAAAAATTAATCATAATTAACGTGAGATTACGATAATTATATTTAATTAACGAAAAAAAAAAGAAACAGTAGAGTTGAGTCTTCAATTTCAAGAACCAGACCAAAAAAGAAAGGTTAAAAAATTCTCAATCTTTTTCCGTTAATTTTCTCAGTAAACAAACACGAACCTTTTTGTTAGTGATAATAGTAATTAATTAAACGAATTAAAAAAAAAATTCAAAGGAAAAAACAACAGCTGAGGAGAGTAAAGTTGAGAGAGAGAGAGAGAGACCTGGCGGCGAAGATCGGCGTGGCGGAGCTTGGCTTCGATATCTTCGACAGTGAAGTTCTGCGAGGACTTAGACTCGGAGAGTCTCCGGCGAAGCCTGCGAGGCAATTTGGGCGAAGGAGAAGAGGACGAATACGACGTCGCACCACCGTCATCATTCAACGGAAAGTCCATTACCATCGCTCCTCCAACAACCACCACCACTTTCGCTTCTCCTCCTCCCTCAGGCGGCGCCGGCGACGGCGGCGACGGCGATGGAGACCACGATTCCACTCCCCCGGCCATCATCGATACGCGAAAACGATCACAAAGACGCCGTTTCAGTCTCTCTCTCTCTCTCAGAAAATATATATAGAGAGAATCAGATCGATAACGATAATTGTGGAAAGATCGCGAAGGACTGAACAACACAACACAACACAACACAACTCTTTCTTTAAGAGAAGGCTGCGTTTGGTGTTTTTCAAAAAGAATAGAAAGAGAGTTTGGTTTTTGTGATTGGTTTGTGTAATAAAGAAAAAGAGATTTGTTTTTGTGTGTGAGACGGGGAGTATGAAAGCGTGTTTATATTTTCTTTTGGGTGTTGTGTAAAACACTTTACTTATCCATGCCACGTTGGCAGAGGCCCCAACGGTACTCTATCTACTCCTTTTCTTTTTCTTTTTTTTTTTTTCCTATTTTTTTAATTCCACTGGTAAATTTTGGTTTTTGTTTAAATTTTACGCCTTAAAATTTTAAAATTTAAAATTTACTTCTTAAATTTTTGTAGCGTTTAGATTTTATACCTTGATATTTCAGGATATATAGAGTTTAACTCATAAATTTTAGGAGTACTTGAATTTTACTTTTTAAAATTTGGGATGTTTAAATTTTACGTTTTAAATTTTGATGTGTAAAATCTAAATACTTCTAAACTTTAGAGGGTAGAAATTTAAATTCTAAAAAATTAAGATATAAAATTTAAGAATAAGTCTACTACTACAATAATTTTCACAACTTGCTTATGTGACGAGTTATAAGTTATGGAAATAAAATAGTGGATCCATAATTCTGTCATGTGGCAAAGTTGTAAAATTAATAGTGACTAGACTTACTCAAAATCTAAATACTCCTAACTTTATGATGTAAAATTCAAATTCTGAAAAGTTAAGGGCTAAAATTCAAACATTCCGAAGTTTAGGTGTGATTTGCAAATTTTTTATTTTCAATTTTGTCCTTAATTCCTTCAGCTTTGGGTTGCGTTGCTTGGTTGAATTGCTTTGCTTAGTTCAGTTGTTGTTTGTGGACTGCCAATGCCCCTGGGCCTACCTTTTTTTTACTTCAATGCCCCCTGGCCCCCTGCCTCCGCGCCTAGTGTTGTTTATTTATTTTTTGACCATTTTGTCAAAACAATGATGATAATAATCTCATAAATTAATAATAGGCTTTGTTTTTGCTAAATATTGGTTTTTGAAAATTATTTTATTACAAAACTTTTATTCCAATTTATTTAATTATGTGGCCTTTTTTGGAACTTAATTTCGTTAAAATCGAGCTCTGTACTATTTAATAGAATGTTCTTCAAGTTTGAGAAAAATGAGTTTTAGATTTACCACCTCTTATTTTGACAAAATTGAGTTATAGTTTAAGCCATATTTTGAGAAAGTCAAATTTCAAAAAACACTATATAACTAAATAAGTTACAATAAAAACTTTTTAACAAAATAATTTTCACAAATTAAATATTAAAAAATACATTATAATAATTGTGGTACCTATGGGCCCCAAATCACATATTGGGCAGGCCCAGAAGCCCTCACAAAGAAGAAAGTCCAACTTAACAGTCCTGAATGGTCCGAGGACATAATAATTCCTTCCTGAGATGCCGCGTGACAAAGGAAGTTATCAAGCACGAGCGCTGCACCACAGGACATGACGTCCGAGGATGACATTGTCCTCGGCAGCTTGTTACCGAGGACAATATTAGTGGCCTGGCAGTTCAAAGACTCCTGTATTAAGGACCTTACGTACAAGTGACTAAGAGAGTGAGGATAAGAAACAAATTAAGTTGATGGGCAAATATCATAGAAAAGGCTGCTGCCACCGCATTGAAGACATTATACCTACCCCTCTGGCCGCATTAATGAAGAAGTGACGTCTGAACATTGAAATTATGCCCTACCATCACCGCCAGATACTTAAGTAAGGGGGAATGATGGGACAAGTATCTAAAAGGAAACACCTGGATTACACGTGGAAAGAGGAAGAAGAAGAAAGTGAGGCCTATAAAAGGAAAAGGAAGACGAGAGAGAAAGGGGTGGTGAAAATAGGACAGAAAAACAGAGTAAGAGAGAAGGAGAGAATTTGTAAAAGAGATATGAAGAACTTTCCTCGGCATTCAAGTATTTAACTTAATATCACACTGTTGTATAAGATAAGTGCAAGAACTACATGATCGAATTGAACCTTTATGTTATCTGTCGTCCCGAAACCCAGATTAGACATCCACTCTCTATAAATTCATTGTTTAGTGCTCATTAAGCTGGTCCACTGGTTCTAACTTGGGTTAGTTTGATTGGTGCACCTACAATAATAAATGTAAATTATAATTTGACATTCTGCAATTAAATTGAATCATTCCATGTGTTTACCACCAAATTAGTATTTAAATTTATTTATTTTTATAAAACATATATTATTTTTGTTGCATTAGTCAATAAAATCATGCAATTGAATTCAATTTAGAAACCGAGTAGGCTATGTCAATCTAAAATAATATTCTTTTACTAAATGTTTGTTAAGTCGGTGCAAGGAGTAAAATGACGTAGTAGATGCATTAGTTTTTGTCACATGTGGTCACATTTTGTAAAAGCTATACAGAGGGCAACGGAAGACATTCCTTTTTTTTGTCTTGAAGAGGGTAAAATTTTTATTTTTAAACTTTTAATAAAATATATAATATAATAATAATAAAAATGAAAGTTTTTATCCACTAACTTCCACATCATATCATATGTAATTTAGTATTGTAAAAATAAGGTCTTTCACTCTTTGCACATGGTGTTTTATATATATATATATATATATCATATTATTACCTTTTCCTTTTCTAAAGAAAAAAAAAAGGGTAAATTATAAATTATACTTTAAAGTTTGGGGTATTGGAATTTTACTTCATGAAGTTGCAGAATTTAAATTTTACCTCCTAAAATATGGAAGTGTTTAAATTTTACATCTTGATGTTTTAGAATTAGGATTTTGCCTCTTAAATTTTAAGGGTGTTTAGATTTTTTTCTCTAAAGTTTAGGAGTATTTAAATTTTACACCATAAAATTTTAGAATTTGAAGGTGTAAAATCCAAACACATCTATAATTAATTTAATGAAAAAGTTAACGAATGCCCTAAAGGCATTTGTTAATAATCAATTTTAGGAAAAATTTTAAGGGAAAAAAAATTAATGTTTTGCCAGTTTTTTCTATTTTCCATAAAAAATATGTTACAACTTTTCTAAAATGGTTTATTAACAACTGTCTTACCATGACCCTTAATTTAAAAGTCATAAGTCCATTCAACACATATTTATAGCTAGTGTTCCTTCATTTTGAACCCTTTTTTTCTTCCTTTAATAATACTAACAATAATATTTTTCAACTTGACATAAATGTATCTTATTTAAAATCATCACATCTATTTTGAGATGAAAAGGGTAGTGTTACACTCTGTTTAGTTTGACACTAATATTTTTTTAGAAAATGAGTTATTTTTCAAAGCATATTTTTTATAAAATTATCTCAATTTGCTATGTTTGGTAGAAATCTTAAATGAATAGAAAAATAATCTTCTAACTTCCCTTATTTAGGTTGTCATGAAATACAGTCATTTTTCAAAAAAAATTTGTGGAAAACAATTTCTACAAATAAATCATACTTTTTATATTGACTAAAAATAATTTTTTTTTTTACTCATTTTTTATGATGCTACCAAGTACTAAAAAATGAAAAATTATCTTTACACATGGTTTTCCATCTAAACAAGTAGATAATATAAAAAATTCTTACATTTATAAGTGCTTCTAGTCAAAAGAATTATCTTACACAAGCCATAATTCTACATATAGATCATGTTGGACTCTGAAATAGTCTGAATAAGATTGTCTTTTTTTTTTTTTTTAAGATTGTCTTAACTCTTAATAGATAAATAGATAAAATAATTCTTAAAAAAGTATAAAATAATACTAATTATCTAATTACTATTTTTATTTTCTCTTCCTTTTTCTCTTCTTCCTCTCCTTTCTTTTTATTTTGGGCATCCATTGCAATCCACTGAATTACGCCAAGTACCAACGACTTTACTCTTATTTTTTTTTAACTTTATTCCCCCATAGTATTCAACTATTTTTTTCTCTCTCAAAAAATATATATAGTTCTAAACTTTTTCGAGAAACCTCTTTGCTTTTATTCGATTTTTGTTTGGTAAATACTCAACCATTAAGAAACCTTTCGATAATTTGTTAATTGAGATTGGAATAAATAGTCCATCGCAAATCACAAGTAATTCCCTCTTTAAGTAATTGATACTACATCTCACCACTATTAAATATTTTAAGTATTAGAATACCACCTACTTCCATTTTGTCTTAGCTCAATATTGCAATGATTCAGAAAGATTAACATGATCTTTTAATCTTTTACTCTATTCTCTTGTACCATTCGTATATTTAATATTATTTATCACTAAATCAAATCACCGAGAGAGAGAGAGAGAGAGAGAGAGAGAGAGAGAGCAAAACATTTATTCAATATTAAGTGGATAACATCTTGCAATTGAAAGGTAATATATTTATTTCTCAATTCTAACTTCTACTTATGAAATCAAATGAATTCATTATTTTATATGATACAACAAATGAAATCCCTTGAAGTTTTGGGTCACAATTCTTCTTGGTTAGCCTTAGTAGGTAATGTTTGACGAGAACATTAATTAAGACTGAATAATCATCATTTTACCTCATACTTTTTTAAGATTTGACCAATAATAAATATTGAAAGAAGATCATAGATGCATGCATACTTTATGGTGTTCATCAAAGAAAATGGCTTTCTCCCATGTGTGACCAATGCGTAACATTCAAGCTACAATAATCATTATTGCCAACATAAATATGACAATATCAACATCCTTTTTGAAAAGCAAAGATCTTCTAGAAATAAATACATAAACTGCAATAAATAAATAAAACAAAATTGTTAATAGCAATTAATAATCACTAAACTCTTCATGATTTCATTGATTTGATCACATGCATTATCTTGATTTTTTTTTGTACTTTTTTTTTCCTTCACTAATTTAACCTTGTACACATTTGAAAGAAAATAAATAAGGTCATAAAGCCACATCAAACACTAACTTGTATCCAAAATTGGACACATGTTTACATCCTAACTAGGGATGGCAATGGGGCAAGATAGGGCCGAAGGATGGGATCTTTGCCCCCGCCCCGTACAGATTTTTCTTGCCCCATCCTCACCTCGTCCCGCATGACGGGGAAAATTTCTTGCCCCATCCCTGCCCCTTAAAGCCCCACGAAGACCCGCGAAGCCCCGCCCTACACAGTAAAACTTTATTTCTTGTTAATTTTCCCTACAATTATTATCATTTTTTCAAACAAAATGACATGTTTTAATATTAAAAATATACTTGAAGTTTTAAATAAATTTATCCTATCAAATCAAACTAATTTTTAGCAAGAACTAAATAGTATTATCTAAATGTTTAACAAGACAATGTCATAAAAAAAATCTCATAGTATGACACAATAAAATAATCCAAACTCCTAGTTAGATGATGATATTGGTCCCTTACTTTTAACTTTGCTAGAGAGAAAAAAGAGGTAGAACCACGTTAGGTAGAATAAAATAAGATGATGATATTTTTGTTTAAATAGTAGGGTTTTAGAGTATGAAAAAATTACAATTTAACCCTTATTAACGAGGAGTGGGGTGGGGTGGGTTTAAAAAGTGTAAACCCATCATCGCCCCGTCCCATGCTGTAGGTCTAAAATCTCGTCCCATTCCCCGCCCCATCACCTTTGCGGGACGGGGAAAACCCGCGCGGGGCGAAGTGGGGAGGGACGGGTCAAGCGGGGTGGGGAAAAAATGCCATCCCTAATCCTAACGTGTTCAGGACTCTAGTGCAACTCATGTATTCGACACGGGCTTTTCCCAATTACATCTCCATTATATTTGTGTATATAAAATCAAATCAAAAAATGGTTTGGTTCTCTCCACTCCCTAACCACTATGGTCCATCCTCATCCTCTTCCTCTAATTGGGAACTAATTAAATAGACGTGCATGCAACATTGCCTTTTCCTTAATAATTAAACATTCTTTATAAACCAAGTAGGTGTGATTCCTTGAATCACAAAAATTTGTGGTATTTGCCATTTCTGATTTGCATTTTTGTATCAATGATCAAATGTAAAATGGATGAGACTTGATTTTATTTTTATTCATTTTTATGCTATACCAACAACCAACTTCCAAGGCAAAAATTACTGTTGATTCATGAAAAAGTCATGGTGAATTGATGCAATAATGTTCCTTCCATCGATTATCGCAAGGATAAGTCATGACTCATGATGGTATCAAAGCTTTTTTCTAATCAAGACAAATTAGGCTTAAAGATCCATGATTAGAGAGAATCTTAAGTTGAGGCAGTTTGATCTGACTTTTTTTATCGTCTTTTACACAATTCCTTTACAACTTGCCTTGGATCCAGGAATATGTATATGATTCATTGTACAAGTTTATCGTTTAGCAAAAGAAAAGAGGAGGAGAAAAAAACTCACATCAAGCTACCAATAATAATGGTATAAACTATAAAGTGTGTTTGAGTAATGCAATGGATTATGGATGATTTAGGAAATTCTTCTTAACGTGGATTGGGTTTATTTATCTCTAATAAGTTATTTATTCTATCTCCATTTTCAAATTAATTATTTAAAAAGTATAAAAAGAAAGAAGTGATCATTAATAACTAGGCTCCACCACTAAACCTAGGTGGCTTATCCCTATTGTTATTTTTTAAAAATTTTTATATATTTTTTGAGGAAACTAAGATGTCATTATCTTTCTTGTGAACCATAAAATTGTTTGGCTAAGCTCTAGACAGTTGTTATAATTCACTCAATTTAAAATGGTTCTTTGAACATTTTGTTTAATCCAATGACTAAACAAATTAATCCTAAGGGACGCAATGACTTATAGGTCAATTTACACTTTTAATGACGTGTTTTTAATGGGTTTTTTAACCGCATGTCATATATGAGCTCTTTCCAATGAATTTATTGGATAGATAACTACTCAAAGTGTATAGAATAATAGAACTACATGCATTGAAGGATTAGTCAAAGTGTTCAAAGGTTTTTATTTTTTTTGTGGCAATCAAGTGTTCAAGTTTTAAACCTTTTCTTTTTGTGCTATTCATAATTTTTTATTTAGATGATGTTAGTTAGTTATCTTTTTTTATTTATTATTTTGCTAAGTCGTAAGAATGAGAAAATGATGGATGTTTAAGTGTTATACCAAATTAATTTAAAATGGGATACTCTAAATGATCTATTTTTTATTTTTTTTAAAAAAGTAAAACAACAGGTGAATTATGTCTTCAATAAATTTACTTGATAATTATATAATTTTACCAATGAATATAACCCAAATGTTTTACTATCGCCCTTTTTTCTTTTTAAGGAAAAGATAACTTCATTGGAAAAAAAAGGAATTAAAAGTACAATCATGATGAGCCATAATTGTTATTGCTATGCGTCACATAAGGTTATTTATGGAAAGAAACATAGTATATGTCAAACGTTTTCAACGCTTAATAAAGCATGTAAATTGTAGAATTCAAGGGTCTTTGTCTTTCATACAGCTTTGTGAATTTATGCTGCCATTCTTGACTTGTCCCTTGAAAATGCAAAAGCAATAGAGGACTTCATTCTCATCCAATGCGGCGAATGCGCAATGCCTGGCCCCAACCAAAGAATTAAGAAAAGAAAAAGTGGAAGAATAAAAAAAAAGAAATAGTTGGACTTTTTAATATTTGGTTAAACTAATGAAAGTAGAAAGTTCCAATTACCCAATTTAGAATGAAAATTATCTTGTAACAGTAAGAATCATAAGTTATTATTATTATTATTATTGTTGTTGTTGTTGTTGTTGTTATGAAAAATGTTAATGAATGTTTTAGAAGTATTGGTTTAGAAATTATTTTTATAAATATCTTATGAAAAAATAATAGAGTAATTAAATTTTTTGACATTTTTTTATATTTTTCATGAAAGTTGTGTTAAAAACTTTCTTAATATAGTTTATTAACAATTGTTTTAAGAACATCCATTAACATGACCTTATTATTATTATTATTATTATTATTATTATTAAGAATCATAAAACAAACCAAATGAATCATAATACACCAACAAAATAATTTCCGTAGGCAAATAACAAGAGCCATAAAATAAAATCCTACTATTGAACTGCTCCATTTTTTGTTAGCTTAGCTTGTTTGCGCACTAATTTGCCTCTCAATAGTAGTGTCGTAAATTCACATAATTTATTACTATTTTATTTATTTTTATTGTTATTTTAGATCAATTACTTTTTTGCTTTCAATAACTTCCGGAGGCCACCGAATCACCGATGGAAAGATGTGACGCTTCGCCGTGACGTTACGTGTCCTTTCAAGGAGCGGTGCCACGTCATCTAAAAGTCGGCTCCTCTAATCCCGACATGACCTTACACGCGCTGCGAGTACAAAAAACACAAACTACTCGCTCTATCTAACACTCACCTGTCCATCTATCTAATTCGGCAGTAAGTAAATGCGCTAGAAGAACCCTCTTGTCGTTTTGCTGTACTTGTCAATAACAATGACTTGCGTCTGTAGGTGAGTTATCGTGGATTAGTGAAGCAGCAGAATTTTACTCTTATTCAACCCGACGAAAAGCACGCGGGTTTGCCACGTGTCCTACAATTTTAAAACTTCTGCGGTTGGTGGGGTCAAGTGGGACCCAGTGACCCACCAACCCTCTGAAAAGTGAGCGGCTCTGGTTCAACCAGGGCTCAGGCACTTGGACAAGAGGTAGGCAGTGCTTACTGCTTACACGTTTGAGCCTACACGGCCATACAATGAGGAAAAGTGCTATGGTGACTCGTCATTGCTTAGTGCTGAGTGTCAGGGTCCGTTTCTTTTGTAATTTATCATCGTTCAAATTTTATCCCAATTTACATCATTCATTACTTAAAATATTAATTTTTCAAACCTCACCCGTTTGACACTTATCATCACTCAATTCTACTGTTACTTTATTTTAAAAAAATAAAAACTAAAAAGTCAAGATGTGTGGCTAGCCATGCGGTTGGGCTTTATTTCAAAAAAAAATAAAAAAATCCCAAAAGTTAAACATTGTGGCTAAAACTTGGGTTTAATTATGAAAATGTCATTAGAAATTGAGTTTTGAAACTGAAAACACCTAAAATGTGTTTTCAATTTTCATAACTCACCACTTAAAAATCAGAGAATTGAGTGATGGAAATAAGGATTGAAAACCAAGCCAAACAAAAAAAAAATTATGTGGGACCCACGTGTTTTGAGAACTTAGTTATGGAAATTGAGTGATATGATGCAAAAACATCCTCATCCAAATAGGCTCTTAGTATCTTGAAGCCACTAGGGATGGCAATTTAGATCCGACCCCCGGATACCCGGTCCGGCCCGACCCTAATGGGCCGGATTTTACCCGGTCCGATAAAGAATAGGGTCGGATATGGGTTTTTAAAAAAAAATCCGAAGCGGATCCGGGTTGGGTCCGGGTTTTTAAAAAAATCCGAAACCCGACCCGGATAAAAACCCAGTTATATTAAATTACTAAACCCCCCCTTATATATATATATATATATCATATTAGTAACCTTTGATTTGAATCGATGAAACTTTGTATCTTTATTTATATAATAATAATAATAAATATGATATTATTTTGAATTTTTGAATATGTAAATGTAAATATATTAATCATAATAATAACCTAGTTGTTGAAATATACCAACTATTTAATTCTTCTAAGCAGATAGAGAATATAACGTTTTCATATAACGTCTTCAAGCTGACAATGATAATTGTTTTTTTCATATTATATATCATATTAGTAACCAAAAATTGTAATGGGCTTCAAATTTTTTTTTTTTTTTTGGTTGGGCTAAATTTGGGCCCAAGAGATAAACGGGGCCCGCGGGGCCCGGCGGGGCGGGTTTGGGCCCCGGAAAAAAAACCCGATTAATAATAGGGCCGGGTTTGGGTTTCGAGTTTTGCCCCACGGGTCGGGTTCGGGTATGTAAAAACCCAGCCCGAACCCGACCCGTTGCCATTCCTAGAAGCCACCTTTTAATGGTTCTATATTTTAATAACTTAGCATGCATAAGACGAAAGATGATGCACATGCTCGAGAGAATAGTTAGATACTAAAAAATGTCTAGATTCTTTTGTTCATAAAAAAAAATTGGACTACATTAACCTAAATTGATCATTAGTCTTAAATTTATTAGTAAAACAGGTTTGACTCCAAAAATGTTTGAAGTCTTTGGCTCCAACTACCAATAAGAGAATGACATGTGTCCTGTTATGTAATTCACATGACTCACTTGGTTGGTTAGGTCAAGTGAATCACATGACAGTTACAAATGTCATATTCTTATTGGTGGTTGGAGTCCAAAACTCTAAACATATTTGAAGTAAAACTTTTTTCTTTATTAATCAAGTTTCATTTTTTTTCCTTATATCAATAGGATTGTCCATTGGAAATTATATTGGTAAAATTTGATCTTCTTTTTTCAAGATTTTACTTTTCACTCAAAATTCAAAACTATAGTTGAACAACACAAAATCTACATTCTTGTTTGCTATAGGAGCGTCATCTCATTTAATGAATCTCAAAGTCATTGATCTCATTCATCAATCATCATAATTAGATAACTTCAATTCATGGATTCATTTTACTTTGGACGCTTTGTTTGTTTCGGCATTAACGTTTTCTGGAAAATGATTCATTTTTCAAAGA
The DNA here is from genome assembly GCA_032878915.1 of Castanopsis chinensis. Classification (NCBI taxonomy): domain Eukaryota; kingdom Viridiplantae; phylum Streptophyta; class Magnoliopsida; order Fagales; family Fagaceae; genus Castanopsis; species Castanopsis chinensis. The sequence goes on along the minus strand of JAVQMG010000121.1, from coordinate 23,195,672 downwards.
GCATTTTCTAGAAAACTATCTCATTTTTTAATATTTGATAACAATCTTGAAAATGAGTTTGTGAATATTTTCTAGTGTTTGATATCCACAGTTTTTATAACACTTTTTGTATAATTTAAAACATGTATAATATGTGTATTGTGTAAACCCAACTAATGTAATCAATATAAATAAATAATAAAAAAACCAAGAATGAAATTGGTTTTCAAACTAAAATTTTGACAACGGATATAATCAAAATTAGCTATCCAATTTTCATGATCTCAAATACTCATCTTGCTCATGTATATGAACAATAATGTACATAATATATATATATATATATATATATATAAACCATACTTCTCATAATTCAAAATAACCATTGTAACCTTAAGTTCCATTTTAAATAGTTCAAAATGCCACATAGGCAAAATAGTTTTACTGGCAAGCTAATCTGCTACAAATAGTTTGATAAATATACCAAAAATTGTTATAGAACCGTTGCCCGATTTGCGAGGAGAAAAAAAAAACTTATTAAAGAACCGTGTTATAGAGGGGAGAAGAAATAGGGAGAAAAAAAGAGAAGAGAGGCAGATAGAGAGAAATTTGTGGAAGAGAAGAGGCCAGAGGGGGTGATAGTGAGGGTGTGAGAAGAGAGAAAAAACAAAGGGAGGAGAAGAAGTGAGAGAGTTTATTGTGAGAAAGGCTGATTGAGCGAAATAAAATATTTTTTCCTAGGTCAGAAGAAGATCATATTTATAGGAGCTATGCACTGTGCGAGAGAGATTGTTTTCCAAATTTTTTTTTTTTTTAGAAAACAACCTATAGAAAATAAGTCTTATTTTTTATAAGAGTTTTCTGTTGACCTTTATTTATTTATTTATTTTATATGCTACCAAATACTGGAAAATGTGAAAAATTATTTTTATAGAATGTTTTATAGCGAAACAAACAGAGCGGAAATAGCTAGTTATCTCGTGGTTTGATTTTGCTCATAGAGAGAGAGAGGGGAGCAAGGTATTTCTTTATCTGTTTTTGAAAAAATAAGCATCAATCATTAAAATTAATGATAAGTACACAATATGCCAAAGTATTCCAAAGAATTTCCTTTACTTGCATCATTATATTGGAATATTTAAGGAACTATATGCTCAAAATTTGAAGTAAAAGAAACTACTTAGTGTTTGCTTAAGAAGATGTGTTGTGTGTAGTATGACTTGGCCCATCCTCCCTTAAATTATAATGACATTTGAGTTGAGTTTGTAATATGTTTTTGTGTTAGAACCTTTTTATTTCTCCCCTGTGGGTGTGTTTGTTTCTCAAACTTATGACGTCTGTTTCATAATGATTGTTTTTTATCGTTAGACCAAAACACCATTAATAAATACATATTGAGCATCTTTATATATTATTTTAGTATTTTTCTTGCTCTTTTAAAGTTTTTGCTTTTAAAAACATTGCAAGCTCCCCTCATATTAGCCCAATTGTTCACAAATTATAAAACATGCCATATATCACCAGGACTAATCAAAGTTAAGCAAATAACCTCAAAAGCCAAAACCATTGTTGTTTTGGTCCGAACAATAGGATCCCTACAATTGTATAATTATTATTAATCTAAATTACAACAAATCTTTAGTTAGGATTGAGATAGGACTTATACCCAAATTGTGGGATCAATATGAACTTAGTCTTACAATGATCCAAATTTGTCATTTTTGTGACGCTTATTTCAAGGACTCAAACAAATTGTTCAAGTTGCCAACATTACTTACAAAAAAATAAATTATCTTCAGCATCAATCTTGTAATGTATCGAAAAAAGAAAAAATGTACATCATAATTTTGTCCTTGTTGTTCAAATAAAATGAATAAGATAAATTTGGTGGTTCCTTTCATGATTCAAAATCAAGCAATATCGATGAAACTTGATTAACTTCTTTGGCAGTCACCCCATAGTATAGGATATATACTCTTAAATCATGCTGTTTCCTCCGTGAATATTTTTTGTCAATACCTAGGCACTGGTATATCACAAAGCTGGTTTCATTAAAAAAAATAATTACAAAGTTGGTGACCTTCTTTTTCTAGTTTGGTCGATTTTTGGAACCAATATTTCAGTTTGGTCGATTTTTGGCTTCTTATTGTACCTTGCATAATCTTTTGTTGGACCTAGAATTCTAGTTTTCTCCCTCATGAGTTTTCCCTTAACATAACGGATATTCTTTCACCCTCCTAAACTTGGAATTTTCATATTCACTCCATTTTCGTTTCTCTTTTTTTAAATGAAAAGTTGAAAACAACTATTCCTCATTTATCTGAAGTATCAATGTGTACATTGCGTAAACACCTTTCAGATTTGTTAGTTTATATTTGCAAGCAACTACTAATCTTTTAGTATGCTCAAGGTGGAGTTAAAATTTCAGAAATGAGGACAGGAGACTATTATTAGAGGATAGGTAAGAGATATATTAATCCATTAGCATATGTACAAGTTCATCCTCCTTTATGTGTAAAACAAGTCTTTTATTTGTACTAAAAGTCTAGGATTTAGACTCTTATATACACTCATGTTATGTTCATTGTAATACAGGATTTGTACTATACTCTTATATAATAGAGATATAGCCCTTAAGAGTTTTTTCATGAACGTAGGCCGCATATTCATGGTACAGTAAAGCTAATTTTAACTGAGACCAAAAAAGAAAAGGACAATTTACAAAAATAAGAAATACTATGAAGTTTTGGGGAACCATAGCTGCGTTCTTATGCAAATTTTTAACTAGATATATAGGTAAAAATTGAATTATATGGAAAATTTGGGGAGGGAATGGCCCTTCTCAAGCCTCTACAAAAAGTTCCCAGTTTCCACCCAAGGTCTATGTAGCTTTGCCCACAATCAATATACTAAGAAGCGTTTCCACGTGCTTCTCCTTCAATCAAATCGTTGGATTTTAGGCTTTGCTATGCTGTCATACACTCATAGCAATCTACCAGTCTAATGGTTGAATTGTTAGCCAATTAGAGAGGGCTTCAACTAACTTTGAATTTGGGTCTAAAAAGATTCTATATTTGAAGTACATTTTTATTTGATTTAAAGTTTCTAATGAGTCCTTCCTATTCTTGTCTTTGATACATTGCAGCAACCTCCTTTAAGGAATGATTTGTAGAGATTCATCACATCTACAGGGGAGCTATCGGTTGTGCTAACATGCTAGCTGAAAAGAAGGTGCTGAACTTCCTAGACCCTACCAAGTCTACCACAAATGTCCCCCACCTTTACGTATTATAACTTTTTCGTGGTATGCTATTAGAATGGTCATCCTTGGTTGTATTAAACTAGAATCAAATGGCATAAGAAGCTTCCCTCTTGAGTTTTGACTAAAAAAACAAACACAAAAAACTATGATAATGATTTTGGCATTGGGCCACAAAAGTATTTTTCTTCCAATATAATTGTGTTATTGTTATATTTTTTTAACGGACATGTCCATGGTTCAAATCTATTTCCTCCGTTGTTGTAGACTTAGCCCAAGATCTTGAATGCAATGTATCCATAGTTCGAGTCGAGTTGAGTATAGAGTTAATGCAATTCTCGATCAGACCACATCGAGTAGGAGAGACGGTAGAGCTCATCGTCAACTGAACATAAACAAGAAGTTTGATAGTTCAAGTGTCCACTAGAGGCAGACAAATTATGTCAAATAGGCTGAAAACGACAATAGTTGCAAATCCAACAATAATGACACAATTTGAAACTGGAAGCAACAGGGTGAGACAAAGATCTCGAGATCTTTGTGATATTTAGACAAATATCTGAAGATTTTCGTCATCTTCGAGTGGAGATAATATCATAAATGAAAGTAAGGTGTGGTTGGTTAGAACGAGTCAAGTTGAGTCGGATTTATAAAGTAGGGAAACCAAAACATGAGGTGAAAGAGGCAGGTTTTGAAACATTGGATCCATCAATGATAGCCAAATGCCAACCATCATAAAAAACTAATTGAATCCCAATGTGTACGTTCATGTTGAGTGGGTGAATCGGTTTGGATGGGTGTTTAGACAATCTTAGACTCTAGATGTTATAGGACTTAGTAGTATGGTTTTATAAACCAGACCGGTCAAGAACCAAAAAAGAGAGTGGTTCTTGGTTTTATGGTCCGATCGTGGTTGGACCGGTGGTTGATCCGGTAATGTCATTAATATTTAATTAATAAATTTTAAATTATTAAAATAAATACATAATAAATTTAAAACTAATTATGCTTAGTTAAAAAAATATAAATAATTTTACATAGTTTTTCACATATTATAAAGAATATTAACATTATAAGGTAACTAAATATTAACATTATAAGGTAATTATTCTTAAAGCATTGAGATAATAGTAAATAATAATCCTCCAACAAAACCAAAAATATGTTCATAATTTCATTATATCCAAAACTAAATGTTTTAAATAAAGAAAGTTCATTTGGTAATATTTTAAGAATTAAGAGTGAACAAATGGATTTAATAAATCTTTCCCAAAAATTAATAGGATTTATGACTTTTCCTTTAATAAAGATGAATGTACCAAATTCAAAAAAAGAAAAGAGACAATGTGTAATTGTAACAGGCGGTCAACTATCCAACAATTAAACCACAAATACACACATATCCTCCATTAACTCCACCGTGATATGCACTCCCAAAAAGGCAAAAACCAAAAAATAAAAAAGTCTCAATGTAATTTATCAAATGCTATATCACCAATCCTTGATTCTCTCTTATATTAATGTTATTAGGATTTAAACTCTAATGCTAACTCATTAAACGAGACAAATTCATTAAATTAAATGCATGTTTTCATCGACTTTTGAAAATTAGAAAATGAAAATAACTTTTTTGCATGTTTTCAGTTTTTTTTTTTCACAAATTGAGTTTTGAGAACAGTTTTTGTTTTTTATTCATTTTGGGTTGTTAAACAAGTTTTTTAGTCTAAAAATAGAAAATTGTTCTTGGAAACAAAAAACAAGAGGAAAAAACAGTTACCAAACATTAAGTTAAGGAACCTATATGGGATGAGTATATTCCCTTATCTCATCCCCTTCCTCTATATATGTGTGTGTATTTTTCAAAAAAAAAAAAGAAGAAAAGTTAAGGAAGAATAATGATGAGTATGGGATGAGCTTATTTCCTTTAGCTTATTTAGTTTTTAGCTTCTTTTTGATACTATTCAAAGGTCTTATTATACTTTTTGGTACTTTTCATGAATTCTATTGTACTATTTAGCTAACTTTTAACTTTTTTTTTTTCCTACACTTTCAGCTAAATAAGTTATTCCTAAACAGATCCTAAAATAATCAGCAGACAACCCACAAAAAAAAGAAAAGAAAATTTTTTGGATACAAGATATGGTGCACGAGCCGAAAAAGAAGCCCCAAATTGAAAACCCACACACTCCCTCTCCCACTAAAAAAACCCAACTCCAAAGTCAAACAAACAAAGATTTGTTTTGTTTCACATTTTTGCAATAAACTTTGAAATTAATATTATTATTTGTGTGTTTGACATACCTTTCACAAAGCATGCACGAATTTATGTAATACCAACCCATTGTTGTGTCAATGTGAAATATAGTTTTATATTGTCCTTTGCAATACCCTAGCAATTTTTTTCTCCCCCTTTGTTTCTTGCAATAAACTTTGAAATTAATATGTATTATTTTTTTAATGTATATAATGTGATGTATTAATATATATATTTTTCTATGTAAATGATGAGTAATTTGCCTCGTCCTCGGCAACTTGTTACCGAGGACTTAGTCATCCTCGGACGTCATATTCTGAGGCGTTCTGCTCAATGACACTTGACTTTGAAATATTGGGTTGGACCTTCCTCCTTGTGGGAGCCTTTAGGCCGGCCCAATGAGCGTTTTGGGCCCATGGGCACTACAATTAATATATATTTTTTTTATGTAAATGATGAGTAAAATTTGAAATGATTAACAAACCTATTTCGTAGGATTTCATTCAATGTATTTTATCTGTCTCTAAATCTCTGTGGTGAGGGTAAGGTTGAATTTTAATGTTCAGGCGTTACTATTGTCTTCATATTCTTTAAAGATAAATCTTCCTATGAAAATTGTTTTGCATATATTTTTGGTGTTTCTTTTATAGGATCATGTTTTTTACCATTCCTATCATTGAATTAAAAAAAAAATTAAGTAAATGACATTTTGTGAGATAGTATATGCTATTTATTACATTTTTTTTCTTATTATAAATTTTAGAAATATACACTTGTCAATTATATATATATTTTTTGCACAAGTTGACGACAAGGAGAATTTGTTTGCATAAATTAACATTATTAATAAACAAAAGAATATTGAATTAAAATTGGGGAAAAATGAAGATATGATTTCAGGAGAATGAGATTTTCTAGAAGTATCAGCTATATAAAATGAAAATATGATTTCATGAGAATGAGATTTTTTAGAAGTATTATCTATATTGTGGGAGGAGGAAGAGAATTTGTAAGTGGGTAAGAGTTTTGACTTTGATTTACATGTGGAAAGGGTCAGACTTGGGTCATAATATGTAAGGTAATAACTGGGCTTGAGTGATAAAAAAGGCTAATTTATATAATAAAAAAAAGAAGTTATTATGATTTATTGGGTTACTGTAAAAAAAAAAAAAAAGTGGTAAAAAATGCTAAGTTTATATAATAGTAAAAAGAAGTCATTATGATCTATTGGGTAACAGTAAAAAAACATAATAAAAAAAGATAAAAAAGACTAAATACAACATTATAGACTTTATAGTGCCACATGGTAGACCTCATGTACTCTAACATAAGGTCTTTGAAGAAGAAAAAAAAGAGAAAAAAAATTACCCAATACTTTATTTCTTGAAAGTAAAGTACTATACAAAAAGAAAAAGAAATAAAAATGAATCATTCCACAGTCCACAATCTAAGTACTAAACTATCTTAAATATTTGTAATCCACTTAATAATATAAATTTTTTTTTTTAAAAAAATTAACCATTTGTTAATTTCTTATAACTAAAGTACCATGCAAAAAGAAAAAAAAAAAATAAAGGTAAATCATTCCACAGTCCATACTCTAAATATTAATAACTATTTTAAATATTTATAATTCACTTAATAATATAAAATTTACAAAAAAGAAGAAGTTTACCCAATACTTTATTTCTTGAAAGTAAGTATTATATAAAAAGACAAAGATAAATCATTCCAAAGTCCATACCCTAAATACTAATAACTATCTTAAATATTTATATTTCACTTAATAATATAAAATTTACAAAAGAAAAAAAAATTCCTAATACTTTATTTCTTGAAAGTAAAGTACCATACACAAGGAAAAAAAAAAAGAATAAAGAAAAATCACTCTACAGTCCATACTCTAAATACTAATTACTATTTTAAATATTTTAATCCACTTAATAATATAAAATTTATAAAAGAAAGAAAAATGTGAAAAAAAATTACATAGTACTTGATTTCTTGAAAGTAAAGTACCATAAAAAAAAAGATAAATCACTCTACAGACCACACTCAAATATTAATTACTACCTTAAATATTTATAATCCATTTAATAATATAAAATTTACAAAAAGGAAAAAAAAAGTGTTAAGAAAATTTATCTAGTACTCTATTTCTTGAAATTAAAGTACTATACGAAAAGAAAAAGAAAAAAAAATAAAAATAAATCACTCTACAATCCACATTCTAAATACTAATTACTATTTTAAATATTTATAATTCACTTAATAATATAAAATTTACAAAAGAAAAAAAAAGTGAAAAAAAATTTACCTAATACTTGATTTCTTCAAAGTAAAGTACTATACAAAAAGAAAAGGAAAGACAAAAAAGATAAAGATAAGTTATTTCATAGTCTTGAAAGTAAAATACCATACAAAAAGAAAAAAAGAAACAAAAAGGGATAAAGATAAATCACTCCATAGTCCACACTTTAAATACTAATTACTATCTTAAATATTTAGAATTCGCCTAATAATATAAAATTAACAAAAGAAAAAAAAAAGTAAAAAAACAAATTTATTTACCCAGTACTTTATTTCTAGAAAGTAAAGTACCATACAAAAAGAAAAAAAAAAAATATCTTCATAGTCTACACTCTAAATACTAATTACTATCTTAATTATTTATAAAGCTCTTAATAATATAAAATTTAGTTGCATTGAGCTTTAAACTTTTTTGAGGATAAACAGCAGACACAAAAGTTTAACCTTTGATGTACACAACTGTGGGGGTGGGTCAGACCTTGTAGGTTTTGAGCTACACATAGGTGAGAGAGTTCAGACTTGAGTCATAAATCATAATGGCTGAGCTTGAGCTTTTTGTCTATTTTGAGAAGGTAGTCATTTGTTTTTAAAGAATTACATTTGTTTGGTCTAATTCCCAATCTCAGCCTATATCAATAACTAATAGTAAAAATAAGTTATTATAAGTTATTGGGTAATAGTTTGAAAACTTAATGAAAAAGATTTAAAAAACTAAATGGAAGCTTAGTTATGTTTGGTAACAGTTTTTATTTTCTATTTTCAAAAACTTTTTTTTGAGAATATAAAAAAAAACAATTTTTTTTTTGTATTTTTGAAATCAAAAACATGTTTGGTTAGTTGAAATTAAAAAGATAATTTTTTTAAGAAAAAAATAAAAAATACTAAAATATGTTGTTAATAAGATTTGAACTCTAATGATAATTCATTAAATGAGTTAGATTCATTAAATTAAATGCGTATTTTTATTAACTTTTGAAAATTAGAATTGAAAACAGCATTTTGCATGTTTTTAGTTTCCTTCACAAATTGAGTTTTGAGAATGGTTTTTGTTTTCAGTCCATTTTGGTTTGCTAAACAAGTTTTTTAGTTTTAAATTATAAAATTATTTTTGAAAGCAGAAAATAAGAGGAAAAAAATTACCAAACATACCCTTAGAGCGCTACATAGCAAGACCTTATGCATCCTCATATGAGGTCTTTACTTTTATATATTTATTATAATCCACTTAATAATATAAAACTTACAAAAGAAAAAGAAAATTCCAGTACTTTATTTCTTGAAAGTAAAGTACAATACAAAAAGAAAGAAAAAGAATAAAGTGATTTACAATCCACTAAAAAAGTAAAGTACTATACTAATTACTATCTTAAATATTTATAATCCACTTAATAATATAAAATTTACAAAAGAAAAAAAAGTGATTTTTTTTTTACCCAGTACTCTATTTCTTGAAATTAAAGTACCATACAAAAGAAAAAGAAATAAAGATAAATCACTCCACAGTCTACACTCTAAATACTAATTACTATTTTAAATATTTATAATTCACTTAAAAATATAAAATTTACAAAAGAAAAAAAAAAGTGAAAAAAAAATTACCTAGTATTTGATTTCTTCACAGTAAAATACCATACAAAAAAAAGAAAAAGAAAAAAAAAAGATAAAAAAATCACTCCATAGTCTTGAAAGTAAAGTCTCATACAAAAAAAAAAAAAAGGAAAAAAAAAAGATAAAAATAAATCACAACATAGTCCATACTCTAAATACTAATTACTATATTAAATATTTAGAAAAAAAAAAGTGATAAAAAAATGGACAAAGTATAGCTATAAAATCGATTGTAGTCTTAGGCTATAAATTTACTTAATATCTTTTTGTTGAAAGTGAATTTTGACAAAAACACTATTGGATTACGTCTTTTTCTTATATCCTCCATATTTGCAAAATTTCAAGAAAATTAAAGATTAAAAACTATGTCATCAATAAATTTTTAAATTGTAAGTTTTTGTAATTTAAAATTATGTATAAATTATAAGTTTATAGATTATATAGTAAATAATATCTTATTGACACAAAATTTGACATGTGTATTAAGAACGTAAAGAACATGTAATTCAATGGTTATATTTTCAAAATATGCAATAATATTTATTTTATTGAGTGAGTTTGTAGTCTAAGGCTACAACCAATTTTGTAGTTAGACTTTATCTTAAAAAAATGACCTAGTACTTGATTTTTTTTTGAAATTAAAGTACCATACAAAAAGAATTAAAAAAAATAAAGATAAATTACTCCACCGTCTACACTCTAAATACTAATTACTATCTTAAATATTTATAATTCACTTAATAATATAAAATTTACAATAGAAAACAAAAGAAAAAAAAATTTACCCAATACTTTATTTTTTGAAAGTAAAGTACTATACAAAAAAAAGATAAAGATAAATTTCTCTCAGTCTACACTCTAAATACTAATTACTATATTAAATATTTATAATCTACTTAATAATACAAAATTTAGCTGCACAGAGCTTTAAACTTTTTTGAGAATAAACGGCAGACATAGAGGTTTAACCTTTGATGTACACAACTGTGAGGGTGGGTTAGACATTGTAGGTTTTGAGCTACATGTTGGTGAGAGAGTTCAAATTTGGTTCATAAATCATAATGGTTGGGCTTTAGCTTTTTGTCTATTTTGAGAAAGTAGTCATTTGTTTTTAAAGAATTACATTTGTTTAGTCGAATTACCAACCTCAGTCCATATCAATAACTGATAGTAAAAATAAGTTACTATAAGTTTTTTTTTTTTTTTTTGAGAGGAAGAGATTTTTTTTTTTTTTTTGATAAGGAATCGTTCCATCTTTGAACCTATGTGGAATGGATTTGCCAATATGCTACAGCGGAAGGAAGAGAGTTACTATAAGTTATTAGGTAATAGTTTAAAAACTTAATGAAAAAGGTTTAAAAAACTAACTGGAAACTTAAAGCGTCACATGGCAGGACCTCATGTATTTTTACATGAGGTCTCTACTTATATATATATATATATATATTGAATATTGATATTGATTATTAAATAATCTAAATTAATGACAACAAATCTTTAGCTAGGATCGAGAAAGGAATTAACCCCAAATTGTGGGATCAATATGATCTTAGTCTTACAATGATCCAAATTTGTCATTTTTGTGATGCTTATTTCAAGGACTCAAACAAATTGTTCAAGCAGCCAACATTACTTATATAAAATAAATGATCTTCAGCATCAATCTTGTAATATATCGAAAAAAAAAACCAAAAAAAATGTAAATTATAATTTGTCCTTATTGTTCAAATAAAATGAATAAGATAAATTTGGCGGTTCCTTTCATGAATCAAAATCAAGCAATATCGATTAACTTCTTTGGCAGTCACCCCATATTATAGGATATATACTCTTCAAATCATGCTGTTTCCTCCGTGAATATTTTTGTCAATACCGAGGCACTATTATATTACAAAGTAGGTTTCATTAAAAAAAAAAAAATGACAAAGTTGGTGACCTTTTTCTAGTTTGGTCGATTTTTGGAACCAATATTTCAGTTTGGTCGATTTTTGGCTTCTTATTGTACCCCTGCATAATCTTTTGTTGGACCTCGAATGCGAGTTTATAAGAAAAACAGAGAGCTAGGAAAGAGAGAAGATAAGCTAGAGAGAAAAGATTGAAGAATGAACTTCTGTAAATTGCATTGATTGATCAAAAACTAATTGTACAATGTATATATACTAGAAGTTACACAAGGAAGCAAAATAACTAACTCTAACTTACTCCACACTCTATGGATCCACTCTAAACAACCAATCCAACCAATTCCAATATTACATGTGTCCATCTTTACATCTTCTAATTAACTTAAAGCTAAACTACAAGTCGTATACTAGAATTCAGGTATCTTAATCGTTTAGAGCTTCATGTATATTCTTCCAATACTGCCTGAGCTAATTCTTTAAACATTCTTCACTTCAATGCTTGCATCTGTTTTCTTCTTCTTGTTCTTAACTGTGCATTTATTCAAACTTTGACATAGTTTTCTCCCTCATGAATTTTCCCTCTCATGAGTTTTCCCTTAACATAATGGATATTCTTTCGCACTCCTAAACTTGGAATTTTCATATTCACTCCATTTTCGTTTCTCTCTCTCACCGACTCCCTCTCTCTCTTTTAAATGAAAAGTTGAAAACACCTATTCCTCATTAATCTGAAGTATCAATGTGTACAATGCGAAAACACCTTCCAGATTTATTAGTTTATATTTGCAAGCAACTACTAATCTTTTAGAATGTTCAAGGCGGAGTTAAAAATTTCAGAATTGAGGACATGAGGCTATCAGAGATAGGTTAGAGATATATTAGCCTATGAGTATATGTCCAAGCTCATCCTCCTTTGCATGCAAGATAAGTTTTCTACTTGTACTAAAAATCTAGGAATTAGACTCTTGTATATATTCGTGTTATGTTCATTGTAATACGAGATTTGTACTGCATTATCATATAATAAAGATATAGCCATTGAGAGATTTTTTCATGGACGTAGGCCTCATATTCATGGTATATCAAAGCTAATATTAATTGAGACCAAAGCACAATTTACAAAAATAAGAAATACAATGAAGTTTTGGGGAACCATAGCTATATTCTTATGCAAAATTTTAACTAGATATATAGGTAAAAAAATGGAATTATATGGAAAATTTGGGCAGGGAATGTCCCTTCTCAAGCCTTTATATTTTTACAAAAAGTTTCCAGTTTCCACCCAAGGTCTATGTGGCTTTGCCCACAATCAATATGCTAAGAAGCGTTTCCACATGCTTCTCCTTCAATTAAATTGTTGGATTTTAGGCTTTGCTATGCTGTCATATACTCATAGCAATCTACCAGTCTAATGGTTGAATTGTTTGCCAATTAGAGAGGGCTTCAACTAACTTTGAATTGGGTCTTAAAGATTCTATATTTGAAGTAAATTTTTATTTGATTTAAAGTTTCTAACGAGTCCTTACTATTCTTGTTTTTGATACATTGCAGCAACCTCCTTTTAAGGAATGATTTGTAGAGATTCATCACATCTACAAGGGAGCTATTGGTTGTGCTAAGTGCTAACATGCTAGCTGAAAAGAAGGTGCTGAACCTCCTAGGCCCAACCAAGTCTACCACAAGTGTCCCCCACCTTTTTGTATTATAACTTTTTCCGTGGTATGCTATTATTTTCGTAGTCTGCTATTAGAATGGTCATCCCTGGTTGTATTAAACTATAATCTAATGGCAATAAAAGCTTCCTTTTGACCAAAAAAACAAACACGGAAAACTATGATAATGATTTTGGCATTGGACCACAAAAGTATTTTTCTTCCAATATAATTGTGTTATTTTTTTTAACAGACATGTCCGTGGTTCAAATCTATCTCTTCTGATGTTGTAGACTTAACCTAAGATCTTGAATGCAATGTATTCACAGTTCGAGTCGAGTTGAGTGTAGAGACAATGCAATACTCGATCAAACCACATTAAGTGGGAGAGATGATAGAACTTGTTGTCAACTGAACATAAACAACAGGTTTGATATTTCAAGTGTCCACTAGTGGCAGACAAATTATGTCAAAATAGGCTGAAGACAACAATAGTTGCAAATCCAACAACAACGACTCAATTTGCAACTGGTAGCGACAGGGAAAGACAAAGATCTGAAGATCTTCGTCATCTTCGGGTGGCAATTTTGCGGCGTTTTTTCATAAACAACAAAAAAATTCAAACAATATTATTAGTTAGTCAAGGTTTGAAACTATTTTGGTTTCTAACAAATCGAGTCCAAAGGAGTTGATTTTACTGTAGCAAATCGAGTTCTAAAGACTCGATTTCCATGGGTTGCGTAGCTGACGTGGTGGAAGAAAATCTACGTGGAAATTGAGTCTTAGAGACTCGATTTCCCTCAGAAAAAACCCAGGCAGAAAACCCATCTTCTTCTTCCTCCTCCGTTCTTTTTCTCCTTTTTTTTTTTTTTTTTTTTGGTTCTTTCTCCATCTTTTGTCCCGCAGAAAACCCGAAGCCTTCTTCTTCTTCTCCTTCCTCTAACATCCAAACTCTTTTCTCAAAATCCCAAACCCAAAAATCACGATCTCAGCACCGAAGCACCATGGGTTTGACGATCTCGGCACCGGAGCGATTTCCATTGCCTGAAGTTTTTGTCGCTGGTTTTGGTCGGAATCAATGCCTGGGTTCTTCTCTTCCACTGGAGTGGCGGCGAGATCGACGCTTGGGTTCTTCTCTTCACTGGTGCGGCGGCGAGATCGACGCCTGGGTTTTCTCTTCACTGGAGGGGCGGCGAGATCGACGCCTGGGTTCTTCTCTGCACTGGAGCGGCGGTGAGATCGACGCTTGGGTTCTTCTCTTCCATTGGAGCGGCGGCGAGATCGACGCCTTGGTCGGAATCGGTTTTGATCTCTGGACTCTTCGGCATTTTGATTTTTGGATTGTTGGGTGCTGACTTCTATTTGACAGAACTCGAGTCCACAGGACTCGAGTTTTATGCCGACGTGGACCAAGTGTCCACCTCAGCTACGAACAATGTGGAAATCAAGTTCATTACACTCGATTTAGCAGTCCAAAATCGAGTCCTTTGGACTCAATTTGTTATAAATCAAATTTGTTTCAAACCTTTGTTAACTAATAATATAGTTTAGATTTTATAGTTATTTAAAAATTTTGGCCCAATTTTGCCATAAATGAAAGTAAGGGGTGGTTGGTTAGAACGAGTCAAGTTGAATCGGATTTATAAAGTAGGGAAACCAAAACATGAGGTGTAAGAGGTGGGTTTTGAAACATTGGATCCACCAATGATAGCCAAATGCCAATCGTCATAAAAAACCAATTGAATTCCAATGAGTAGGTTCAGATTGAGCAGGTGAATTGGTTTGGATGGGTGTTTAGATAGTCCTAGACTCTAGGACACACATTATAGGACTTAGTAGCATGGTTTTAAAAACCGAACCGGTTAAAGAACAAAAAAAAAGAGTGGTTCTCGGTTTTATGGTCCAACTGTGGTCTAACCAATGGTTGAACTGGTGATGTTATTAATATTTAATTGATAATTTTTAAATTATTAAAATAAATACTTAGGAAGAAGAACAATCCCTCCGCAAACCTAAAGCCCAAGAAGTTGCTGGACCACGGTAAAGCGATTAGGCTTGGCCTTCGTGTGATGGGCTTAAAGTTGGTTCGTCCTAGGCATGGAGGATGAGGTTAAGTACCACGGGAAGTCCATTCCTGCAAAAAAGGTAAATTAGTAGCTTGCCTTAGACATGGAGCACAGATCATCAACACACGACTTCTGGACGATATTAGTGACCTCGGGAAGCTCTTGGAAGGTGCAAGAAGGAGGAAGGTCTTTTTCTTCGCATTAATGAGGGGGTTCTTACCTAACCTCTGCTGCATTAATAGCACAAAAGATAGCCTGAATAGTACATGTCACCCCCAGGTCGTCAGAGTTATATGATAAGAAGGTGAGGAGACCGACAAAGTAAGAAAAATATCCTTGCTACCCTGGGTAGAAGTGGGACAGCTGTAAGGGTAAGAACGAGGATGAAGCTATAAAAGGAGAGGGAGAAGCCAAAAAAAAGGGGATCCAGAAAGAAAAAGAGGGAGAAGAAACCTATCTTAGAATGAGAGAAAAGAGTGACAACATGTATAACACCACAAGAACATAAGTTAAAACTTCCCGTAGCTAGTAGAGCTTAGATTGTAATAGTATTTGCAGTATTATAGTGGTCGATGAAATCCATTATTTGTGTTTCCCATTATAGAGTGTATTTTCCCGTTTTATTTTCTTTATTTTAATTAAGTGGGTGCTTGTAAAATATTTTAGGGGTGAGTTCCTCGAGGATTATTTTCAGTGTCCTTATAATTGGTACCATCTGTGGGAATAATTCTACCAAGCAGAAGACACAAAAGTGGGGTTGTCTGAGACCATGGCTCATCGATCACGAAGTGGCCTTGCCCATTTGAAGCGGCCTAGTATTTCAGAAGAATCTGCCCATGTGGATAGGGTCCGAAGTTCATAGAGGGACCCAGCGACCACCTAGCCCACCTCCACAGGGTGAGGGATCAGCTACCAATATGGAGGGACCGTCCTATGAAAATAGGAACGTGGAGTTGGAGAGATTGAGGGAACAAGTAGCTTTGTTGCAAAGAAATGTAGAGAAGGATAAGGAGTTGCTTCACCGTAAAGACGAGGAGTTGCATTATTAGAGATAACCAATTCCAGCACCTAATCATTCTCGAGGAGGTGAACGTCGAACGTATGATGGGAATAGGAAAAGGGATAGGAGGTCACCCCATTCTCATGCGGAACAAGAGAAGACTCCTTCTAGGGATAGAATAACATCTCCGCCTCCTTACAGAACTAGGAAGGATGAGCATAAGGGAAGGAAGTTGAAAGGGCCAGTTCCTCACTCTCAAGTCTTCTCAACTCTGGATGTTACTGGTGAAGATGCCACGACCAAGGCTCTGTACCAAATATCATAGTTGCCATTCTTGGATGAAATAGAGAAAACATATTTACCGAAGAGATTTACCAGGCCAACTTTCACAATTTATGATGGCAAAATAGATCTCGTGGAGCATGTTAGTCATTACAATCAAAATATGGCCATATACTCTAAGAATGAAGCCTTGATGTGTAAAATTTTCCCTTCTAGCTTGGGCTCGATAGCTATGAGATAGTTCGATGGGCTGGAGAAAGGGGCTATCCGAGGTTTTGATGAGCTTATCAAAGCATTTGGGGCTAGGTTCGTCACGTGTAGTTGGACCCTTAGAGCTTATTCAGATCGGTATTGGGAAATGTATAATGAGATCGGGGGAGATAATTGAGGAATTGCTGCAAGTACCTTTAAGGTGGGCCTTTTAATTGACTCTGATTTGAGGGCTTCATTAGCTTTAAATCCAGTTACGGATATGAAAAAATTGATGGAATGGGTGGAAGAATATAAGAGGCTGGAGGGTGATCAATTGCAAGATAAAGCTAATGCCAAGTTAACCGTGGCAAAGAAGAAGGAAGCTAAGCTAGATCAGGGCTCTTGACCTTGGAAGGACTTTTTCCCTCAAGTCTAGAAGCAAAGGACATAAATGGTTAGTTCATTGTACAAGGAGTTTGTTTACCGAATTATGGAAAAGATAAAGAATGAGCCTTACTTTTGTTAGCCAAACAAGATGAGTGGGAACATAACAAGATGGAATCAGAGCCTTTATTGTTCATATCATAGGGATTGTGAACATACAACTAAAGAATGTTGAATGTTGAATCTTGAAGGAACACTTACGCCAACTTAAGAAGGCTGGATACCTGGGAGAATTCTTATTTCGGAATGATTCACGTCCACAAGACCATAAAGGTGGGTCCACCTCGGAAGCATCAACACCAACTCAGGGACTTATAAGGGTCATACATGCAGCTAGGAAGCAGGTAGATACTGTTAAGGCACCATCTAGAGTGTTAACTGTAAGTTCAGCCTTTGACTCAGAACTAGGGGAACCCATACTTAAAAGGAGACACTGGGAGGTTGAACGCATTAACTTTATGGGAGAAGACCTGAAGGGTATTGTACAGCCCCATGAGGATGCCTTGGTAGTGACATTGCAGATTAGGGGCTTTGATGTTAAGAGAGTCATGATAGATCATGGGAGTGGGGCAGAGATAATGTACCCAAATTTGTATGGAGGACTGGGGCTTACTCCTGAAGATTTAACAAAGTATGATAGTCCTCTGGTGGCCTTTGTTGGAAGTATTGTTGTGCTAGTTGGGTAGGTGATCTTACCTGTAGAAGTGGAAGGAAGGAAAATAATGGTTCACTTTATAGTAGTACATTCATATTCTCCATATACGGCCATCCTTGGATGCCCTTGGATCCACTCTATGGGCGCGGTACCCTTCTCCTTGCACCAGAAGGTGAAGTTTCCAACTAAACATGGTATTGTAGAAGTATGTGGAGATCAATTTGTGGTTAGGATGTGTCAGATAGCCGCGGTAGGTCATAAGCAAAAGGCCAAGTCTGGGTTCGTAAATCCCTTGTAGCAGTTACAGTCTCTACTCGAGGATACCTGTGAGCAACTAGAGAAAATACATATTGACCTTGGGGATAAATATTTCCAAGTAGGAGCTAAACTGCCTATGTCGGAAAAAGTAGAGTTAATCTTGTTTTTAATAAATAATATAGATGTAATTGCATGGAGTCTATATGAAGCACCTAGGGTAGATCCTGATTTTATTTGCCATAGGCTTAACGTTG
The DNA here is from genome assembly GCA_032878915.1 of Castanopsis chinensis. Classification (NCBI taxonomy): domain Eukaryota; kingdom Viridiplantae; phylum Streptophyta; class Magnoliopsida; order Fagales; family Fagaceae; genus Castanopsis; species Castanopsis chinensis. The sequence continues at coordinate 23,177,555 of JAVQMG010000121.1, read as the reverse complement.
ATCCTCGTTGTACACCAAAGAAACAAAGGCCACATAGATTCTCAGATATACATGTTAAGGCAGTAAGAGAAGAGGTGGATAAACTTAAAGAGGCGGGGGCAATTAAAGAGGTTTACTACTCAGAATGGTTAGCCAACACAGTGGTAGTAAAGAAAAAGAATGGGAAGTGGAGAGTGTGTGTTAACTTCATGGACCTAAATAAGGCGTGTCCTAAAGATCATTTTCCGGTACCAAAGATAGACCAGCTTGTCAATGCAACCTTTGGGCATCCAGAATGAGTTTTCTTGACGCTTTCTAGGGGCACCATCAAATAGTGCTGGCCCCTGAGGACTAGGAGAAGGCTTTTTTTATCACACCAATTGGTAATTTTCACTATAAGGTCATGCTGTTTAGGTTGAAGAATGCGGGGTCTACCTATCAGAGAATGGTGACCAAGATGTTCAAGGAGCAATTGGGGAGAAATATGGAAGCATACATCAATGATATGGTAGTAAAGAGTAAGGCTAATGAAGATCACCTCACAGATCTCGCGGAAACGTTTTAGACATTACAGAAGCACCATTTAAAGTTAAATGCCTCCAAATGTGCCTTTGGGGTTAGGTCGGGAAAGTTTTTGGGCTACTTGGTGATGCATCGAGGTATAGAAGTCAATCCGGATAGATTGTAGCTTTGAGAAATTTAAGATTGCCTCAGAGTCCTAACGAGGTCTAACGAGTTACAGGAATGACCGCAGCCCTTAGTCGGTTTATCTCTAGGTTTGCGGATATGTGTCGTCCTTTTTTCCAGTTGTTGAAGAAGTGAAAGGGCTTTCAGTGGACAGATGAATGTCAGCAAGCGTTGAGGAATTGAAATTGTACCTGTCACGGGCTCCTATTCTACCAAGGCCAATTCTCGAGGAAACATTATATATGTATCTAGTTGTGATTGATCACACGGTAAGTAAAGTTCTGCTAAAGGTGGATCGAGGGGGTTCAAAAACCAATCTTTTATGTCAGTAAGACTCTTGTGGAAGCAGAGATACGGTATCTCCCCTTGGAAAAAGCTACGCTTGCAATTATCCATGTCGCAAGGAGGTTACCCCACTATTTTAAAGCCTATACTGTAATTGTGCTAACCGAGCATCCTTTGAGAGCATTGCTCAAAAGGTCAGATTTTACGAGAAGGATAGCGAAGTTGGGGGCTTCTTTAGGAGCTTTTGATATACAATACAAGCCCCGAAATGCTATTAAAGGGCAAGTCTTGGTAGATTTCATTGCAGAATTTACACCCAAGCAGCTTAAAGTCTTAAAGATAGGTGAGGGCAAGGCAAGAGAACCTTGGGAAGAAGTATGGCAGGTGTATGTTGACGGAACATCGAATTGCCAAGGAGCAGGGTTTGGGATCATACTTATTTCTCCAGAAGGAATTAGAGTTGAGAAGTCATTCCGACTTAGTTCCCCTGCATCCAACAATGAGGCTAAGTATGAAGCTCTTCTTGCGGGGCTTAGAATGTCGAAACAAATTGGGGTAGATAGGGTATAATTATATTGTGACTTGCGGTTGGTGGTTAGTCAAGTTGCAGGAGAATTTGAGGCTAAGGACCAGAGAATGATAAGCTACTTGAGGGAGGTCGGAGTAATGAAGTGCCAGTTCAAGCAATTGGAGATATTATGTATCTCTAGGAGAGGTAATAGCCATGCTGATTCACTTGCTAGTCTGGCTTCCACAGTGGCAGATCCACTTCCAAGGATTGTATCCGTTGAGCTATTACCTCTTTCTAGTCTAACTCCCCCTAGCAATGTTGCAGTCTTAAGTATACATCCGTCCCCTAGCTAGATGGATCCCAAAATGGCCTATCTTTGGAGTAGTACTTTGCCGGAGGATAAGAAAGAATCTGATCGGATTAGGTGAAAATCTCTATGATATTAGGTCTTTGAGGATGGGAGACTATATAAGAGATCATATTTGGGGCCTTATCTATTGTGTGTACATCCTGAAGCAGTTGAAGTACTTTTGGAAGAGTTGCATGTAGGAATATGTGAAAGTCACAAGGGAGGCCAATCGTTAGCACATCGAGCCCTCACCTAAAGATATTGGTGGCCAAACATGCAAAAGCAGGCATTGGAATTCTCTAAGAAGTGTGATTAGTGCCAGAGATTTACTCTTAGCATCCATCAGCCCGGGGGAATCCTTAATCCCATATCTAGCCCATGGCTTTTTGTACAGTGGGGGCTGAACACTATGGGACATTTTCTTAGGGCCATGGGTTATAGGAGTGGCTGCTAATAGGAACAGATTATTTTACTAAGTGGGTGGAGGCTGATTCCCTAGCAAACATTTGTGATACTGATGCTAAGAGGTTTGTATGGAAGAACATTGTAACACGGTTTGGTGTACTGAAAGTTCTTATATCAGATAATGGTTTGCATTTCAACAGCAAGGTGTTCCGAAGGTATTGCTCGGAGCTAGGAATTACTAACAGGTATTCAACTCCATCTTACCCTCAAGGCAATGGTCAAGCTGAAGCAACAAATAAATCTATTATGAATGGTTTAAAGAGGAGGCTTGATGATTTGAAGGGATGATGGACTGAGGAGCTCCCGAGCGTGTTGTGGGCATACCGAACTACTCCAAGAAATTCAACTAGAGAAACACCTTTTTCAATGACGTATGCTGCGGAAGCTGTGATACCCGTAAAGATAGGATTGCTAACCTCATGGGCTGAAGTGTTTCAGAATGACCAGCTGCTTTGCAAACATTTGGACTTGATAGAAGAAAATCGTGATATTACTTCGGTATGGTTGGCAAACTATTAGCAGAAACTTAGCCGAGGATATAATAAGGGTGTCAAAAGTAGAGAGTTTATTCTGAGGGACTTAGTATTAAGAAAAGTTGTGGTGAATACCCGAGATCCTGTTATGGGAAAACTTGGCCTGACTTGGGAGGGGCCATACAGGGTAACATCTATTGCTGGAATCGGTGCGTATCGGTTAGAAGATTTGGATGAAAGGCTTGTGGCAAGGCCCTAGAATGTATTTAACTTAAAGAAATACTACTTTTGAGTATTATATAACAGATATGTACTGTTTGTCTTCTTTTGTGTTTTAGTTTTATAAACAATAGAAAATCCCATGATGGCTTAGATGGAAATGCCCAGAACGACAAAGGAAAAAAAACTCCGGGGTACTTGACCATGTCTTTACTTTGAGTAAATTTTAAACTGAATTCCTTTCTTTAGTCTGACTCTAGGGTCACTATCAGGGAACGAAATCAAAATTCCACATAAACAAACCCCGGGGTACTATACCATGTCTTTACTTCTGGTAAGTTTTAAATTGAATTCCTTTCTTTAGTCTAACTCCAGGGTCACTATCAGGGAACGAAATTAAAACTTCACATAAACAAATCCCAAGATACTAGACCCTTTCTTTACTTCAAGTAAGTTTTAAGCTGAGTTTTTTGTCTTAGTCTGACTCCTTGGTCACTATTAGGAAACAAAATTTAAACGTTGTAGAATTAAAATCCGAGGTACTAGGCTCTACCTTTGCTTCAGGTAATATGTAAGCGAAGAGTAGACTGATTTCTGGGTTGCTAGTCAAAAGCAAGAGTAAAGTTTCAAAAGAACTCCATAATGAAAGGCCTATACCAATGCCTTGGTAAGAAGCGAATTAAATTCTTATATTTCTAGGATATAACAATCTTGTAGTTAAGTTGAATCCTAAAGAGCATGTAGTACAACTTCTACTACAACTTCTACGGGATAAAGTGCAAAACGAAAATTATTAAACATTTAGAAAAGTTAACATAGTATGGATAACAAGCATAGAAAAATGAAGAAACTTAGAAAAATATTACATAAATAAAAGTTTGAGGTACTTGGCAAAAACGATTACAAAGTCACGACCCCCAAAAACCGGGCAAACTAAAAATGTTATTTAAAAAAAAAAAAAAAAAGAAGAAAAGGAAAAACTTAAGCTTGAGGTGGCTCATCCGTGCTAGATACGGCTATCGAGCTAATCATTTCTCCTCCTGATCCCGCAACAGGGCCTACTCCCTCTACTACGCGGACAAGAGATTCATTGTTGATGATTGCTTGAATCTCGGGGTTAGGGATGATTACAAGTTTTTGGGGGATTGGGATGTTGCCTGGTTATAGGATTCTTGGATCTTGACATCATCAATGGCTACATAACCTTTCGGTTCAGCATCTTTCTCTGCGATAGCCTTCTTCATTTCCTGAAGTTCCTTCTCTAAAGCCTCTTTTCTTTTAGTAAGGGCCTTGATGTTCTCCTCAGCCTCAGCCTCAGATTTAGATACTTTATTCATCACCTCCGAGATCTTCTTAAGAAGATCTTTGTTGTTAGTATTCAGCTCTTCAATCTTTGATTTAGCTGCGTGGTATCTTTCCTCCATCACCACAGAACACTGATATCTTTGCCAGAAGTTATGAAGAGTTAAGATTAAGTTAAAAAAAGAAGAAGTAAAAATAAAAGGTGAGATAGGAATTGTTTGTTACCATGATAGCTTCCCTCTTTATGTTGATTAGTAGGGATTCATCATTCCACTTTGCCTAGTGTTTAATATCTTTGGGAAGAAGAAGAGCCTTCCCTACACGCTCTGCCACTTTCCCTCCATGGCTATCTCTTCAAGACCTTACCCTGTTCATGGTAGGAAGAACTTCCCCGTCCACCATAAACGCCTTCACATAGGTTGGTGCACCCATGACATCAACATAAGTGTCACCCAAGTCTGGAGGAGAGTTCTCTGAGTTATGAATTGTCACGGGCTGCTCGGAGCCTACCCCTCAGGTCGCTTCCGCCCCGCCCTAGTCTCGCGGGTTGGAGTAATAGTTGCCGTGATAATTGGTAGAGCGGGAAGAGGAGTAGAAGATACTAGGGTAATCGCCCAAGGAGGTGTCTGACCTTGGGGCGAGGTAGGCAAGCCCAAAATTTGGGCAAAGGTGACCCTACCACTTTAAAGGGGCATCTCGGTAGGAGAATCTTCTAAAGGGGTGGCTGTTGGGATGGTTAGCACTTCTTGGGAGTGTTAAGGGCTGTGGGTATTGGTGTTACCCGTTTTCTTCTTTCTCTTACGCCAAGGACGATCAACTGAGGTAGGGAGAGCAACAATGACTCCTAAGTCTTCAGGAGTAAAAGGAGAAGGAGAATTACTTTGACATCGACCTTCTTCTCGGCGCACATGTTTGGATGGAGAAAGGATGTACCCTTTGCAACAAATGTCTATGTATGGGAGCAAGGGATGCCTTGTAGTGATCACCTTTCCTGCAGCTTGGAAACTCCAGTATATCGGGTAGTATCCAAGAATCAAGTAGGCTACACAAAGCTGACTGTCAGCATGTAGGCAGATAGGGGATCTTAGCAGTTTGTTCAAATTTGTGGAGTTGATTAGTTGCCTCTTCTTCTTGAACGCGTGATCCTTTGAGGAAGAAGTAAACAAAGGTTAGTCACGCAGAACGTTTAAAAACTACGGAAATCAAATAAGGTTGAAGTAATAGGTCAATAGAAAGACAAGATCCTACAGAGCCTACCCATTTGCTTTCCTTTCTCGAGAGTATTACCTCGGATTTTGGGCAATACCTCACCTTTACATCTTCAGGGAAGTTGTATTTCCTCCTAAACTCTGCTAGTCTTTTAGGATTATCTACCATAGACTAAAACTTACCCATAGTGGGCAAAGCAAGAATGAAAGAGAAAAGAAACGACAGAGACTAAATCTTAGAGATGAAGAGAAAGATGGACTTATGATATGAAGGAAAGGCAGAAAAGAGGATGTCGCTAGTGGTTGCCTGAGTGTCGTTAGAAAAAGAAAGTAGAGAGAGTTCTAGGAAATTTAGAGGAGAAAATAAAGAAAGAAACAGAAAAAAGGAACAAGATGCCTCCTTTATATAGGGAAAAACGAGGGGGAGGAAGGGACAGAAGAGACCCTTCCTTTCCCACCCTTTTTCGTTTTTCCAAAGCGTTTATCTAATTGTACATTAAAGACACATGTAGAAGATTGTGGGGGTGGGAAGCACGGGCGTGTTCGCGGCATTAATTGCCTGACACTACCATTATTTATAAATGCCAGTTAATGATTGCCACGATTTTTATTGAACCACGATCCCTAAGCCATTATTGATGACCTAGAGATTGTGGGGGACTATTGTGGGAAGAAGAACAATCCCTCTGTAGACTTAAAGCCCAAGAAGTTGCTGGACTGTGGCAAAGCGATTGGGCCTGGCCTTCGTGCGATGGGCTTAAAACTAGTTCGTCCTAGGCATGGAGGATGAGGTTAAGTACCACGAGAACTCCATTCTTGCGGAAAAGGTAAATTAGTAGCTTGCTTGAGACATGGAGCGTGGATCGTCAACACATGACTTCTGGAAGATACTAGTGACCACGGGAAGCTCTTGGAAAGTGCAAGATGGAGGAAGATATTTGCCTCCACATTAATGAGGGGGTTTTTACCTAACCTTTGCCGCATTAATGGCACAAAAACAGCTTGAATAGTACACGTCATCCCCAGGCCGTCAGAGTTATAAGATAAGAAGGTGAGGAGACTGATAAAGTAAGAAAAATATCCTTGCTACCCTGCGTAGAAGTGGGACAGTTGTAAGGGTAAGAACAAGGATAAAGCTATAAAAAGAGAGGGAGAAGCCAAAAGAAAGGGGATCCAAAAAGAAAAAGAGGGAGAAGAAACCTATCTTAAAACGAGAGAAAAGAGTGACAACATGTATAACATCATGGGAACATAAGTTAAAACTTCCTGCGGCTGGTAAAGCTTAGATTGTAATAGTATTTGCAGTATTATAATGGTCAATGATATCCACTGTTTGTGTTTCTCATTGTAGAGTGTATTTTCCTGTTTTCTTTTCTTTATTTTTATTAAGTGGGTGCTTGTGAAAGATTTTCGGGGTGAGTTCCTTGGGGATTATTTTCAATGACCTTACAAAAACATAATAAGTTTAAAACTAATTATGTTTAGTTAAAAAAATATATAAATAATTTTTATGTAATTTTTCACATATTATTAAGAATATTAAAAGAAAAACAAATTGTAACTAAATATTAACATTATAAAGTAATTATTTTTAAACCTGATAATGGTAAATAATAATCCTCCAATAAAACCAAAAAGAGGTTCGTAAATTCATTATATCCAAAAATAAATGTTTAGAATAAAGAAAGTTTAATGTTCATTTGGTAATATCATACGAATTAAGAGTGAATAAATAGATTTAATAAATCTTTGCCAAAAGTTAATAGGAATAATGGCTTTTCCTTAAATAAAGATGAATGTACCAAATTCAAAAAAGGAAAAACAAGAAAACGGACAATGCGTAATTATAATAAGCGGTCAACTATCCAACAATTAAAACCTAGCTTACCCTACTTTATTGCACCACAAATGCACACTTATTCTCCATTAACTCCACCGTGATATGCACTCCCATACCCCCCCCAAAAAAAAAAAAATTGTCTCAACGTAATTTATCAAATCTCTATCATCAATCCTTGATTCTCTCCCACATTAATGCGACCCTTTTCTACCTAAACTCTCAAGCACTTTGTCCGCTGGAAGGTGCCAATTTAACTACAAAACTTTTGGCTATTTATCCTTAAGTTAAGAAAGTTTAAAGATGAGTTTGAGATGAATTTATTTTATTTCCTTCAACTTATTTAATTTTTAGTATTTTTTTTGTATTGTTCACAGGACCTATTACACATTTTAGTATTTTTCATGAGTTTTATTATATTATTTAACTAATTTTTATTTTTTCCTTTACATTTTCAGCTAAATAAGATATTTTCAAACGGAATTAAAAAAAAAAAAAAAAGAGTCGATATTGGCAACCCAAAAAGGAGAAAAGAAAATTTTTTTGGATACAAGAAACGGCGCACGGGCCGAAAAAGAAGCCCAAAGCTGAAAACCCAACTCCCAAGTCAAACAGACAAAGAAAGTAGCAAGCCAGCACATCATCATCGTCATCAACAACAACAACAACAACAACAACAGTGTCCAGGTACATCCCCTCAGGATTAGAAAAATATCTACCCGTCGCCGTCATCAACCCCAACCCCCACGCCCACCCTTACTATTCTATTCATTCGTTACTTCCCATACTCTCTCTCTCTCTCTCAAAAACTCTCTCGCAGACTATTCGGGTCTTACTCAAAATGGATTTGACCCACCCGCAGTCCACTCTCTCTCTCGGGTTCTCACCATCACCACAACCCTCGCCCCGCCACAACAACAACAACAACCACCGTACCCAAATCGCCGACGACTCCATCTCTCTCCAACTCGACTCCTCTCTCCGCGAACCCACTCCTCTCGCTCCTTCTCCAATCGTCCCTCTCCAGCTCCTCGAATCCAACGGCGCCGTTTCGCCCCCCCGCCACCACAACGACGAAATCCGCCTCCTCGGCCACTGCGTCAAGCGCCGCCGTCCCGACCCCGAAACGACTCCCACCGCCGCCGCCACCGCCACCTCCTCCTCGTCGTCTCCGTCTCCCTCCTCGATCGAGTCGCGGCGGAACTCCGTGCGCGCGTGGGGCTGCGCGCCTCTCCACGCGGCGGACCCGGAGATATTCGAGATTATGGAGAAGGAGAAGCAGCGGCAATTCAAAGGGATCGAACTGATCGCCTCCGAGAATTTCGTGTGCCGCGCGGTAATGGAAGCGCTCGGAAGCCACTTGACGAACAAGTACTCCGAGGGGATGCCCGGAGCGCGGTACTACGGCGGAAATCAGTACATCGACGACATCGAGACTCTGTGCTGCGACCGCGCATTGGCGGCGTTCGGCCTCGAACCCGAGAATTGGGGAGTCAACGTGCAGCCCTATTCGTGTACCTCGGCGAATTTCGCGGTTTACACGGGGCTCTTGTTGCCCGGTGATCGGATTATGGGGTTGGATACGCCGTCAGGTGGGAACACGAGTCACGGGTACTATACTCCCAATGGGAGGAAGGTCTCTGGGGCGTCGATTTTCTTCGAGAGTTTGCCTTATAAGGTGAATCCGCAAACTGGGTATATTGATTTCGATAAGTTGGAGGAGAGGGCATTGGATTTTAGGCCTAAGATATTGATTTGTGGAGGGAGTTCGTACCCGAGGGAGTGGGATTATGCAAGGTTTAGGCAGGTTGCAGATAGGTGTGGTGCTGTTTTGATGTGTGATATGGCGCAAATTAGCGGGCTCGTTGCTGCTAAGGTGTGAATTCGATCTTGCAATACTTGTTTGTTTGATTTAAGATTGAGAATTGTGTGTTATGGTATTGAAATTTGTTTTTTTTTTTGTTTTTTAGTGTATATGAATTGTAGATTAATGCTTCATTTGCTATGTAGTGGTGTTATCTGCTTGTTTCTAATTGGTTTTATGGCTAAAATACAATGTTGGTCCCTAAAGCTGTTTTAGTCCCTGAAGTTTAAGGTTGTCAGTCTGTTTGAATACCGTTTATTGCTGAAAATACTGTAGCAAAATAATTTTTAAACGTGTAAATAGTGCCGAGGGACCCGTTCTTAAGAAAAATTTGTTGAAATAGGTACTCGTGGGTCCTGTGAACAGTGCATGAGACCCACGCAAAAAACGCAAATACCACTTAGTCCCATAGATTATATGACTAAAAATTGACATATCAACACTCCATTAGACACATTAGGGACTAAAAGAGATCACTTTATGTTGGTTAGTGGTTAAAGCAATACATTAATTTTGTTATTAATCGTAAGCAATTACTTTGAACTTCGGGGACTAAAATTGCTCATGAGCTAACATTTAGAGATGAACGCTGTATTTTGGGCTTTTTATTTATTAAGCGAGAAGCTTTTATGAAAGTTGAAAATTGTAAAGCACTCTTTAGTTCAGTTGGCTGGAACATTTTTTTAAATGTGTACTTTCATTGGACTTGGAAAAGTTTTATTTTGAGGAGTCATTTGTGATTCTCTGGCCGTGACTGCGTAGGGTGGGGAAGAAGTAAACCCCGTATGTGAGGGAACCAACAAAGAATGTTTTGTTTGGTTATTAGTTCAACAGAGTTTGAAAGGTGTAATAATGTGGCTGTTTTAAGTTGGTGTTGGCTTTACACTTGATTTGTAAGCTGGGGTTTGTTTTCTAAAGGTTTCTTAATGGTGCGTAATTCATACAGTGGTTAAATAGATTTCCACATGATAACTATTTAAAATGCAATCGTCTAGAAATATTTTACGAGGTAGACAATTCTAGTTTTTAGGCAGCAATTTACAAATTGACCATAAAGGGGTAATTAAAGGACAAAGTGTATGTAGAAGGTATTTCAAAATCTAGAATTTGGAATACCTTCTGCAATGTTGTAGACTGGACGAGGTCAACAACTAGTTTGCTCTTTCTTTCTCTCCACCAAAATATGTAGTTGGAAGAGAGTAGTGTAGTAAAATAGTGATACCAGACCATGTGTTTTAGATCTACAAGTTTTGTGTTTCATTAGGAATGGGCTACATGCTGATAGTTTTATGTGTTGTCCCTTGCAAAGGATTTGAAATCTTGTTTGTTGTTAAAACATCTTCTTGGTGCCTGTAGTGGGTAGCTAGGGTTTGAATGGGTGGAGTGGCACATGGGAGAAATCTTGTATTTCAAGAGCCCCAAAAGGAATGTTATATTTGGCTTTTTTTTTGGGGATAATACTTTTTTAACTTGGTATGGGAGTGGAGGACATTCTTAATAGTCTGATAGCAATTCTTGAATAAATTAAATTTTGTAGTGCCATTAAATTTAATCCCTCTATATTATTTTGTTTGAACGCTCTACTGCTTTGCAAACTTTGGGATTTACCTTGTTTGTGTATGGAAACACAAACACACACACACACACACACACACACACACACACACACACACACACACACACACACACACACAAGTTTGATCTGACCAAAAAATCCTCCTGTTTAATGTGTCTGGACTTTTTTACAGGAGTGTGTTAACCCTTTTGACTACTGTGACATTGTCACCTCAACAACTCATAAAAGTCTTCGAGGTCCTAGGGGAGGTATAATTTTTTATAGGAAGGGTTTGAAGCCAAGGAAGAGAGGAATGCTTTTAAGTCAAGGAGATGAAAGTGACCAATATGACTTTGAGGAAAAGATAAACTTTGCAGTGTTTCCATCATTGCAAGGTGGACCACACAATAACCACATTGCTGCTCTTGCCATAGCATTAAAACAGGTGGCTACACCTGAGTACAAGGCATACATGCAGCAGGTGAAGAAAAATACTCAGGCTCTAGCGTCTGCTTTATTGAGAAGAAAATGCAGGTTGGTTACTGGAGGCACAGACAACCATTTGATACTGTGGGATCTAAGGCCTCTTGGATTAACAGGTATATTGTTACTATGCATTATGATGCAAGCTGGTTCATTTCATTTTTGCATATAAATTATCTACCAAAAATGCTGGCAAAATTTTTGTTTCACTAGTTTAATATCTGCCCAAAGCCTTCAAATGATTGGAAGGACTTTGTTTGGGGTGTTTTGAGAGTGAAATATAAATTTGAAAGTTGGTTTGCAAGTAATAAGAGAATATTATTGATGAAAAAAAGCAAGAGAACCACAAAGAGTTCACGGTAGTGAACAAAGGAAAAAGGAACATAAAGACAAAAGTAGTTCCTAATCTCTTTTAATAGAAGCAAGAAAATCTAAAAGGGTAGAACAATTCGAGAAACCCCAACAACGAGACCAATCAAAGAGGGTCCACTGGCTCAACTCTAATAACTGAACCACAGATTTCTCCTCATTCTCAAAAGACCGCCGGTTCCGTTCGGTCCAAATAATCCACATTAAGCAGCCTGGAACTAAATCCCAAATATCAGAGCTATGCTTCCCAAGCCAATGATACCAACAAAATAATAAGTCCACAACTGAACCTGGTATGACCCAATCGATCCCAAACAATCGAAGCATATACATTCACAAAGAATGAGCTATCGGACAAAAAGGTAATAGGTGATCCACAGATTCCGCATTGCAACTTGGTTTGCTTACCAAAGGTATGCGTGGGTTAACTGCACTATTTTTTCCAAACAGATATTTGAAAGTGATTGTGGAGGTTTGTCCATGAAAGACAGCCTTCGGAGGATTTTTTTTTTGTTGGAGATACTGGGAGACTAGGGTTTTTTGGTTGTATACTTGTATTTGACAATGTTAAATTGGGGTCATGGTCTGTTTTGATAGGAATTTTTTAATTGGAGGTTCTCTCTTGAAGCTTCATTTTCTAGGGTGCATTCTAGCTAGCCTTCAAAGGATGCTTCAATAGAAAACTTGACTGGATTGTTGTTGGGGTGGGTATGCATTGGAGTTTTCCATTTTTTAGAGGCTTGAATGATTGATGATAGGTTGAGGTGGTAGAGGCCATATATTATGAACTAAATTCACTTGAATTGGAATGATTTGGCTTGATAGTGTGGTGAGGAAAAAGAATAGAGATGGTGTCTTAGCCCCCCCTCCCCCCCCTCTCTCTCTCTTTATTGCTTTTTTTTTTTTTTTGAGAAGGTGTTATTTCTGAGAAGTAATGTTTGTATAATGCTGAAAAAAGTAAACCATAAAGTTGAAAGGTTGTTCCGTAATTGAAGTTGTGTCTGGTTATAACACCACATTAATAACCTTATCATCCAGGGAAAAAAAGAAGTAACAAGCCATTATTTTTATGTATTTGAAAAATAACATTACTTGTAATATGACATCAAAAGGGTGCAAATACTGTCCAAATAACAGTACTCTTGGGTCCTATACATAGTTTAGACAACTTGTTACAAAATGTCTTAAAACATTTGTGGCAATTGTCAAGAATTACTATCGAAGTTAAAAAAAAAGCCTACTCATTTCTTCCCCCCCCCCCCCCCCCCTCCTCAAAAAAGGCATTTCATTTGGCATCATCCGTGAAGATCATAATAACAATATCCTTTTACAAACTAGATAACAATTTCAGGCATTCTTAATATTTATACCTACAGGGCATATGCTTCATTTATGCCATATATTTTTTCTTCCAATCTTTGTTGGTGAATGTTCTAGTGAGCTTATTTTCATTAAGAACCTCTACTGAATACTATTCAACAAGTGATCAAAGCAGCCTAATAATCCAACCCAAAACTGAAAAATAAATTGACCAATGGGTGTCTATGGAAATTAGTTGTTATGTCATTGCGTGCTGAGAAAACACTAAAATCTGAGAGAACTTTCAAATCTCAAAGCATACATGAACAATAATATCTCAGTGAAGGGTAGATAAGCACATCAATGAGTAGGTATTGCTTTGAAGTTGGAAACTGGTCTTTGTTGTTTAATTAAGATCATTTAAGGAGAAAATGATATCATTGACACTTGTTTTGTAATTACTCATAACCATTTGGATTTTGAAGCAAAATGCTTTCTCATCCCCTTTCCTTAATGGATACATGTACAGGTGATTTTAGCTTGCTATTATAGTATTATACAAATTATGTTTTTCATCAGGGATCAAATAACTGACCAATAAAATTTGGAGCATATTCTCTTCTTTTCTGGCTGTTGCTGTTCCCTACCTGGGACATGCAAATTATATTTTGATCCCAGTTCAGACTATTTTTTCCATATCCGATTTCTCTATCTTCGAGCTTCTATAATCCTATTCTATTTGCGGTTTTACAGGTAAGAATTTTGAGAAAGTATGTGAGATGTGTCACATAACTCTCAATAAAATTGCTATTTTTGGTGACAATGGAGCCATCACTCCTGGAGGAGTAAGAATTGGTACGTGAAAATTTCATTACATTTCAATTTGCAAGTTTTCTAAGCTTGACATGTCTACTTCAAGGGACAATGTGCTGTTATAATAACTGATGCTCTTAATACTGCCAGGTACCCCTGCTATGACATCTAGAGGATGTCTAGAGTCTGATTTTGAGACAATGGCTGAATTCCTCCTCAGAGCTGCACAGATTGCTAGTACAGTGCAGAGAGAGCATGGGAAGAAGGGTTTTTTGAAGGGTTTCCAAGGTAACAAGGACATTGTTGACCTCCGGACCCGAGTTGAAAGTTTTGCAACACAGTTTGCAATGCCAGGATTTGACGTTTGAATGGGTTCTAGAGTCGCTGCATATAAAGGGTTGCTGGTTACCATCCAACATTTGAAAGGTAACTGGAAGGCGTCATCCTCCTCTTATACTTTGACAGACCTCTGCTGCTCATGCTACCCTCGAAACTATTGTCCTCTGATTGTCCTTGTGTTCTTGGTTGGCGTCTCTCTGATTATTTTGGCTATGGTTGATGCAGTCGCCAACCTTTTACTACCAAAGGTACACAAGGATTTTGCCTTGATAAAGGGAGGATTGTTTTGGTAATTAATTCTTCCTGCTGTGTTGAAAAAAATAGTGGCTGCAAAACAATGAATGAGTATGGTGGTGTTTGGGACATTTTGTCAGCAGTCAAAAACAGAAAGATCAAATCTTGATCAACCCAACCTGAGTTCAACCTTAATGTATAGAGGGCGTGCAGAATAGTTTGAATTTGATCTGTATGAATTGAAGTTATGAATTCTTTTGGATACGGTTAGATACAGCAAGTGCAATGTTGGATCAATAATCCTTGATCCAGTTAACAGTCATTGTTTCTACTAAATAATGTGAAAGATATACACCATACTCATTTTCCTTTCATTCTCTATCTGACTTGTTCAGTGAATTGGTGAAACTTCTCTGAAGTAAACATGGAAAATCTGGATTGGTCTTTACTTTTGTATGGTTTCTTTGAACTCCGCAATGTTAGTGCTGTAGAAAAAAAAAAAAAAAGAATAAAAAAAGAGGATTTAAAACTTATTGTTACCTCAAAAAAATGCTTTCGGTAGTGCAAGGCTGATTATTTATTTATTTATTTTTCGTCGGTGAGGGAGGAATAGGTGGGTTTGAATCAGATGACATTATTACTGAGATATTATTTCATCCTTGAGCAAAGTTGAACTTTGAATGCTTGGAAACATGTACGTCAATGTTTATAAACCTGCCATGATTTAATTGGTACTTGGAAACCTGAAAGTTAAAAGCTAACTAAATTATTTATGTGCTCAATTAGCGAGATCTCGAAAATAATATAAATTATTGTAAGGGCACGTTTTGCTTCCAAAGCCCAAAAGAAAGGTTAATGGACCAAAGAGCCAAAATCAATGAATTTATAGAGAGTGTGCTTGAAACTGAACTTTCAATGAGTTAGGTGTATAATGATCATAGTAGGTTAGTTGCTATTGGAAAGTATGAAACAAACAGTTTTGAGCAAGGAAAATCCTCCTCGGCAAAGTTCGAAGAAGGTTGTTCTTATATATTTCTCTTAGACTTAACTAAAATTGCAATTCTTTTGTGTACAGTCATTTTTCCCTTAGATTTTCTGACCCCTTTTGTAATGGGGTTTTTCATCTTTATATTCCCCTTCTTCACTCCATCTCAACCTTCCACATGTATATCAGATTGCTGGCTTTGATACTTGTCCCATTAGTACGTCCCATTAGTACCTCCCTGAAGTCTTTGTGGGTAGCTGTTAGGCTGAATGTTACGGTTTAGGTATCACCTCCACATTAATGCGGTCAGAGAGTTAGCTGTAGAGTATTCAATGTGGTTACGGTTTAGGTATCACCTCCACATTAATGCGGTCAGAGAGTTAGCTGTAGAGTATTCAATGTGGTGGTAGCAGCTTTCTTCTTAGATATTTCTCAGCTCTTTTTTGTCTTATCCCCACCTGATGTTTATCCTTGCCAGTATGGTCGTCTAGTGTCTTGTTCAGTCGGACTTATGACCTCTACTCTGTTTAGCCGAGGAGGTACTTCTCCTCGGACAACAGTTCCAGTTCCTCATGACCGAACTCCTTCCACAAACCACTATCCTGTAGGTCTCTGTCACTATTACCTTTCCTCGAACTACTTGATGTCATCGGACACGACCCAATATCCATATTTGGACCCCTTATCCCTATAATAGCCCCTTGAAATTCCACTCTTTTGCTCCTCGAAAAAAAAAAAAAGGGATTTCAATTTTTTGGTGACTGCCCTCCTCACTCTTATGTCATTTCTTTTTGTGTAGGTGTCTTTTCAACTGCATAGAGGCACGCTCTTGACGCTTCGGCATTCGAGATGCTCCAACATTTATTTTATTCGGTGCCTTGTCTTCCATGTCCTATGGTGCGATGGAGATTCTACAGTGGAGACGTTTTATGGGGATTTGGGTGGGAACTCTCTCGCTCACTTTTTTCGTTCTTATATATATTGCTCAAAGATTCTGACTATTTCACTTTTTGCATCTTCAATTCTTAAGAACTAGTCTGATGAGCCATTCTTTATTTTCGCAAGTTACCTTTGGTGTTTCTTCTTAAATTTAGAACCTTTTCTTCCTTGGCCGCTCTGATTTCACCTCGTCACCCTAACACATTTAATTATTTTTCAAATGAGTAGATTCGCTTATTTAGTAGACAATCTAGAGGGTATAGAGAGCTTTAAAGCCTGTTATCGTATTCCACTTGGGGTTTCCATTAGGTATTGTCGCCGAGGGGAGTGGCATGCCTTGAGGTAAGAGGGGGAAGTAGTAATTCCTATAATTGCCTTTATAGAGGGAGGGATGAGAATCCCTATGGGTAGAGTGACTAGGGACTATCTTATTGCCCACAAACTTTCACCCACCTAGTGCACCCCTAATGTGTTTAGGATTTTAGGTAGCATAGACGCCCTTAACGAAAAGATGGGTATGAACCTCACCCATCACGACATTAACTGGATATACGATCGTCAAAACCGTAAAGGCCAAGGATACTATTTGAAAACCAGTTAGGTTGATATCGTGTCTCCCTGATACTAACAAGGGTATGGGCAAAGATTTCCTAATTGTCTCAAGAGAGTGGCATGATGGACTTCATTGCCCAACACAAGATGGGACACCAGGTGGGGAGTTTAGGTTTACTACTCTAACAATACCTCTTTACTCACAACACCTTTTGTGCTCACCTCTTCTATTTTCACTTGTAAATTGGTTCTTATTTTACCTATATTGTAATCTAACAATATTTTTATTTTTGGTTAATTTGCAGATAAGTACTTTGCAATCCCTAACTTCAGTCTTGTCAACGAGCTCGACCTGACAAGGATACTGAAGGTCGAGATCTTTGTCTTTACCGACAGAAAGTTGAGAGTAGCCCATATTATCCTTGGCTACGATCCCATCTCCTCTAGCTTTCAAGACCATAAGTACGTTATAAAAGTGAAAGACCCTTGCTTACATCAGATCAACACTGCAGTACAGGGCTTCCTTGCTGGTCCTACTCCAGAAGGAACACAATTGGTGGAATTGCTCTTTCAGCCCTTCCCAACCAATTCCTAAGGAGACAATAAAAGCAGTTGAAGTTTCAGACTTCGAGGAGGACTTTGATGTTTTCAACCAGCTTGGTCTCTAGAGCCTTGAAACGTTGATCTCAGCCACCTTCCTTTTGCACAAGTAAGAAGTTTCGAAGAAGCCTCCAATATACTTGATGTGATGGTGCTATAACGCAAGGCCAAGACAAACCTTCTTGAACTTCTTGAGTCTCATGCGGGAGGCACAGTGCCTAAGCTGGCCATACAAACCAAACCTCCTTTTCCTCTCCCCGCCCAAATTTCTCAGCCTAATCTTGCAAACAAGAAGAGGAAGCGGGACCAAAAAGGCAAAGTCGTAATCGAGGAGGGGGAGGTATCCCCTCTAAAGAATCTAAGCCCCAAAAAGTGGCCAAAGTAGCAAGAACAGTCCAAGTGAGGTTCTTAAGTGAAGGGGCCATTGTGGAAAGGGGGCACGATCGTTGCACTAAGGTCCTAGCTTGGAACCTTCTTTTGGTGTTGAATGGATCTCCCCTTCCCATGGATTCTTCAATTAGGGACTTCTAGAAGGGAAAGGCTGGATATGTGGTGAATGCCTTGGAGTAGCCTCTATTGCTACCTAATGACATGGCCGACTTGAGAACCATGAAAAAACATGAAGCGTTTCTAACTCTGAAGAGGGATCTTGCGTTAGTAAGTGCTTCATTTTTTTTTACCAAGTGTTCCAATTATTTTACCTCATCATTTTTTTTCACTTTTTTTTTAAAGGCAATTTAAGCTGTGCACATGGCCGAGGAGTTGGTGAACAACTCCCATAGGCAAATGAAGGAGGAGGAGGGTTAGCGCATAGCTACCGTGGATGCCTTCACGCTAGCCCAGAAGAGGATCCATGACCTAAACACCAAGTTGATTGAGGCTGACAGAGAGAAAAAGAGTGCCAAGGTTGGTCTGCAAGGGGCTGAGAGGCAGGCGGAGAATCAACGCAAACAACTTCGCCAGACTGAGGACTAGCTAGCTATAGTCAAGGAGCAGATAGGGGCTTTAAAGAAAAAGTTGGAAGAGGCAGAGGAAGTTGTGGAAAAAGCCGAGCAAGCTGGGTATGAAATAGGGGTATCAAAGACAGAAGAAAACTTGAGGGCCTAGGTCACTGGGGTGTGCAGAGGCTACTGCCTCCAAGTGTGGAATGAAACATTAAACCAAACTGGGGTGAATGCTTCTTTCCCACTTAGGAGGGCTGAAAATACCTTCCATCCCCTAGCCTTCAGAATATCAGACCCCTCAAACTCCCAAATTGAGGTCACCTCCAAAGCTTTAGAGTCCACCCAGATTGCCCTTGCTAATGTTGCTCCTTCCTCTACTGTTCCCCCCAAGGAGGCTGAACAAACTAGTACTATAGAAAAAGAACCAGTAAAAGAGGTAGCCCCTAAGGCCACAAAGCTTCCACCTGCATCTAAACACTGCTTTAAGGAGAAGGGAGCCTCCCAGAGCCAAGAATTGGTTTTGGTGACTCTCCCCTTCACTGTCAAGAAGAATCCTAAAGGTAAGGGTTCAGCCTCCTCAGCAATAGTGCCTGAACTGCCTGCCAAGGCAATAGCGAAAGCCAATCCTCCATCCAAGACCAAATAGGACCTTGGTTATGATTTGTGGTTTTTTTAAGTGTATTTCTCTCTAAATGTAATTGTTGTTTACATTCCTAGATATGTACTTTCCTTGCCTTTTCAAGGCCTTACTTAATGAAGAACATTAACTTCCTTTATGTTTCCTTTTGTTTATGCAAAATTAAACATGATTTCTCTTCTAGTCAGTACTTAACTATCATAAGCATAACTTATAGTTTCTTCTGATTCAAGATGTATCTTCATTCTCAATTTAACAGCTATTTATACAAGTGACACTCTAACTACTACATTCCATGCAACTGGCAGTATAATAGGCTAACCTTTCCAAGCCTATAGCTTTTAATGAAGTGTAATTTAACTCAAAACATACTTTATGTACCTAAGATAAGTAATTCAAAGGACTAAATGTACTTCAAAATTCCCTTTTTAACTTCAAACAGCGGCGAAGCATCTATCTATCCAAGGCTTTATATAACACTCCACTTAACAGTAGATCCAGGTAGTGGTAGGTGTTAATTTACTCAAGGTATGTGATATGAGGAGTACGACCTCACGAAATCAGGTTTACTACCCCAGACCATATCATGGATATACTTGCTAATGATTTAAGTGATGCTCAGGGGCATTTCTTCAGTTAAGTTACTACCATAAGAGTCTTGGTTATCCAATATAGATAGATCAGGTACTAATTTACCCAAGGTACGTGGTCCAAGGAGCTAAACATGACCGTGATTCTGTTTAGTACTTAACTTAGTAGGCAGATATTAATTTACCCAAGGCATGTGGTTCGAGGAACTAGGCATAATCGATGTTTTGTTTAATGCTCATATAACCATAGAAGTATTAATTGACCCGAGTTAGGTGATCTGAGGAACCATTCATGACCAAGGTTCTGTTTAATACTTAATGAAATAATAAGTATTAATTTACTCAAGGTATGTGGTCCGAGGATTCAGGCATAACCGATGTTCTGTTTAATGCTCAGATAACCATAGAAGTATTAATTTACCCGAGGTAGGTGATTTGAGGAACCATCATTGACCAAGGTTTTGTTTAATACTTAAAGGAATAAGAAATATTAATTTACCCAAGTTATGTGGTCCGAGGAACCAAGCATAACCAAGATTCTGTCTAACACTTGGACAAATAAGAAGTATTAATTTATCTAAGGTATGTGGTCCGAGGAACAAGGCATGACCAATGTTTTGTTTAACATTAGATAAATAAGAACACAGTATATAATAGTAGAAACAAAAATATGGTAGAAACGCATTTCATTAATAATAGTACATTCATAGGTTATTTACATTCCATGAGCATGGTATAACATTTTCATCTCGATCTTCCAAAAAATAATCACCTATACCAGCCATTGAGGTGATGCGCTATTGTCCCTCCCAGCTGGGTCCTAACTTTCTCCAAGAAGGGTTATTTGTAGTGCCCACAACCTTTTTCAATACCAAGTCCTTTAGGGTTAAGGTCCTTTCCCTCACCTTCGTATCATATCCTCGCTTAAGTTTCTGTTAGTAATATGCCAGTTAAACCATGGCTGCTTCCCTCCATTCATTAACCAAATCTAGGCTTCTCTCCAATAACCTATCATTGTTGTTAGGGGTGAACATGTTCGTCCTCAGTGTTGGGAACCCAGTTTCTAAAGGGATCACTGCCTCGGTACCGTAAGTCATTGAGAAGGGTGTTTCCCCTGTTGATCGATGAAGAGTAGTTTGATATGTCCATAGAACATGTGGCAGCTCTTCCACCCATTTACCCTTTGTCTTGTCCAACCTCTTCTTAAGTCCATTTATTATAACTTTGTTAACTGCCTCAGTTTGCCCATTTTCTTGTAGATAAGCTGGAGTTGAATATCTGTTTCTAATGCCTAATTCACAGCAGTACCTCTTGAAGGTTTTGTTGTCAAATTGGAGTCCATTATCAGAGATGAGGGTGTGAGAAATCTCAAACCGAGTAACAATATTCTTCCACACAAACTTTTTTTCATCCAGATCTCTAATATTAGACAGTGGTTCAGCTTCCACCTATTTGGTGAAATAATCAGTTCCGACTAGAAGCCATCTTTGGTTTCCTACAACATTAGGAAATGGTCTTAGAATGTCCAAGCCCCATTGAGCAAATGGCAATGGACTAGACAGAGGATTGAGCCCATGGGATAACGACCTGCCCTCTGTATGACTTCCATAGATCCCCTCATGCAACTCCTCCAAAAGTGGCTCTACTGTTTTGGGATGGACACAGAGCAAGTATGGTCCAGAAAAGGAACGTTTGTACAACCTTTGCTCCTTAGACAACTAGAAATGAGGAGATTTCCTCTGTACCTTATCTGCTTCTCCTTTCTCATCAAATAGAGTACATTCCTTGAGAAACAGGACCAAAGGATCCATCCAGCTAGGACAGACCACAATCTGGTGAACCTGGACCTTCTCCTCGGTAGGTTTATGCAAATTTTCAACGAATATAACTTGAGGTAAGCCTTGTCCAGAAGAGGTTGCCAAAATAGCCAGAGAGTCAGCATGAGTATTTTTTCTCCTCGGGATTTATTGCAAAGTGAAAAACTCAAAACTTGACTACAAGTACCTAGCCTTGTTCAAATATCCTTGCAAAATATCGAATCCTTAGCTTCCAACTCTCCCTTCACTGGGCCTACTACCAACCTTGAGTCCGAGAACACATCCACTGCCTTTCCTCCTATTTTTTGAACCATGGCCATCCCTACCAACAAAGCTTTATACTTGGTTTCATTGTTTGTGGTCGAGAAAGCCAACCTTAAAGATTTCTCAATAGTTATCTCATCTGGGGATACCACAACTAGCCCCACCCCAGATCCTTTCTGATTAGTTGCACCATCAATATACAATTTCCAAGATAAGGATCATTGTCCAACAATTGTGCTAATTGGTTTTCCTCCCAAGTTCCGCTCCTCGTCCTTCATCTTTGCTGGAGATTCAGTAAATTTTGCCACTAAATCTGCATGAACTTAACCCTTAATAGAGGTCCGAGGCATATACTTAATGTTAAAGGCCCTTAAAATTGTTCCCCACTTCATAATCATCCCTGTATAATCAGCCTTTTGGAGTAATGACTGAAGAGGAAGTTGGGTTAAAACCATAACTGTGTGAGCTTGGAAATAATGAGGGAGCTTCCGTGTAGCATGCACTACAGCCAAAATAGCCTTCTTCAATGGCAAATAACGAACCTCTGATTTGTGTAGTGACTTGCTCACATAATAGACTGGCTGTTGTGCTCCATTGTCCACCCTTATCAATACCAGACTAACTGCATGGAAAGCCCCAACAATATAGATGAAAAGAACCTCTTCCTCCTTGGGCTTGGACATAATGGGTGGCCGAGAAAGATAATCCTTCAATAGTTAGAAGGCCAAAGCACACTCTTCTGTCCACTTAAATCCTTTCCATTTGTGTAACAATTGGAAGAAAGATCTACACCTGTTTGCGGACCGAGAGATGAATCGGTTCAGGGTTATAGTCATTCCTATTAACTTTTGGACTTCCTTAGGATTTAGAGGGGGTTGTAACTTATTGATTGTTTTAATCTGATTTGGATTAATTTCAATTCCACGATGAGCGACCATATAACCCAGAAATTTGCCCGAATAAACGCCAAAAGAACACTTAGATGCATTAAGGCATAGCTTGTGCTTTCTTAACACTTCAAAAATACTTTCGAGGTCCTTGACCTGCTCGGACTCCGCCTTACTTTTCACCACCATATCATCTATGTAGACTTCAATATTCTTGCCAAGTTGAGGTTCAAATATCCTAGTCATCATTCTCTGATAAGTGAATCCGACATTCTTCAATCAAAAGGGCAACACTTTGTAATGGTAATTCCTAGTGGATGTAACAAAAGCAGTCTTCTCCTGATCATCTAGAGCCAATGGTATTTGATGGTACCTCTGAAAGGCATCTAAAAAGTTTATCCGAGGATGACCAATTATTGCATCCACCAACTGGTTTATATGAGGTATAGGGAAGGAATCTTTGGGACAGGCTTTGTCTTCTTTTTTTACCACCACTGTGTTGGCCAACCGCTTAGGGTAAAACACTTCTTCTATTGCTCCTGCCCGCTTAAGTTTGATCACCTCCTGTTTAATTGCTTCAGAATGTTCCTTGGAAGAGCGCTGTGGTGATTGCTTCTTGGGAGTGATAGATGGACTAACGTTCAGATGATGACAGATGAAATTTGAATCCACCTCGAGAGCTTCATAAGCACTCCAAGCGAAAACATCAACATTCTTCCTAAGGAAAACAACTAGCTCTTCCTTCTCTCGAGGAGGTAACTAAACTCCCACTTGGAAAAACTTCTCCTCATCCTCATCAATGACATTTTTTTCTAACTCTTCACACTTTGCCTCTTCTACTACCACATTCGTAGATAGAACTGTCCTCCTTGATTGTTGTAACTCCCTCTCTATAGAGGTTGAGGATTCACTTCCAAACTAATATCTAATTGCAACCACCAAACATTGTCTGGCCATGACTTTCGATCAGCTCCTCAACCTTGATGGATACTTCACCTTCAAGTGCAAGGTGGAAGAAATAGCTCCCATGGCATAAAACCAAGGTCTTGCCATATTAGTAGTATAGGGAGAATATGCATCTACCACAATAAAGTCCACTTCCATGACTTCTGACCTTGCCTGAACAGGTAATCTAATTTGGCCCTTCGGGATGACTGTCTTCCTATCAAATCCCACTAAAGGAGAATTATAGCAAGCCAGGTCCTCAGGCTTCAGCTTGAGCCCCTTATATAGATCAAGGTACATGATCTTTACACCACTGCCTTGATCTATCAAAACCCTCTTCACATCATACCCTCCAATCCTGAGGGTAACCACTAGGGCATCATCATGTTGCTGTAGGATTCCCACCTTATCCTCATCATAGAAGATTAAAGCTAGTTGAACCTTTGTTCTACCCCTCTTAGGATCAGGGGTCAAGTCTTCAGCAAATGACTGAGCTATAGACATTACCCTAGATGGATAGGAACTAGTCCTACCTAGGGCAGCAAGAATAACACTAATCGTCCCTAAATGTGGTCTTGAAGAAGCATCCTTCTGATGTCCTGACCCTGCCTGGCTCCCCTATCCGTTGAGCTGATACAAGAATTGCTTTAACTTCCCAATTTTAACTAGTTGCTCCAAATGATCCCGTAAAGTCCTACATTCTTTTGTAGTGTGACTTCGGTTCAGGTGGTATTGACAATGAAGGCTTTTGTTACGCTCTATGGGGCCCCACCCATCTTATTTGGCCACTTAAATTAGGGCTTATTCTTTATTTTCTCCAAGATTGTGCACATGCTTTCTAAACACAGTGCTAACTACTTAGGTGGTAGTAAGTCCAGTATGCCTAGCAAAATCTCTCTTAGGTCGATTGTTGTTGTGTCTCACCTATCTGTAATCCCTTCGGTCTTGAGAAACCACTTTAGCTTTTCCTTTTCCTTGTTGTTGATCATTTTCAACCCATTCATACTCATCAATTCGATCTATGAGCTGACGTACGCTCCTGGCAAGCGTCCTTGTTAAGGACTTCCTTAAATCGTGGTCGGCAGGCAAGCCGACCTTGAAAGTCCTTATTGCCACATTATCAAAATTTGCATCTATTTCATTAAACATCTCCCAATACTTGTCTGAATACGTCCTTAAGGTCTCTCTCTCTCGAATGGTCATAGACCAAAAGGAATTCAAGGGACGAGGAACCTTACTACAAGTAACAAAACAAGCTCCAAAAGCTCTAGTAAGCTCCTGAATGGAGTTGATTAAGCCCTCCTTCAAACCATCAAACCATTTCATCGCCACTGGCTCCAGACTGGATGTGAACACATTGCACATCAAGGTTTCATTCTTCAAGCGAACAACCATTCTTTGATTAAATTAATTAACATGCTTCACAGGGTCTGTCTTACCATTATATATGGTAAACATTGGCTGAGTAAACCGCCGAGAAAGCTTTCCTCCTTCAATCCTCCGTGTAAACGGTGATTTAGAAATCTGGCGCAAGGCCCTGCTTATAGCATTATTACCCAGGTCCCTGTGAGATGGACTTTTGCTTCTCCGCCTATAATGGTGGTCCTCATCACATGAAAAAGACTCACTTAGGGGAGTCATTGATCTACACCTGTAACTATCATCATTATCATCATCAGAGGAAGGCTATGAGCTTGAAGGACTTCCTCTCTGTTGCTTACAGCATAATTTCCTCTGTAAGTTGTCTATTTCTAACTGCATATTCCTGGTGTTTTCTCCATGGGACACATGACTCCCATTGATAGACTGACTCCTACTTTTATGGGTGGTGTGTACACTAACTTTACAATCTCTCCTTCATTCAAGATTAAGAAATTGAACTTGACATTGGGATCCCATGGATTCTTCACGGTTTGGCCCTGAACCTACCATGGTTAAATGATGAACTCAAGAATGTTCAAATCCCCACAGACGACGCCAATTGTAAAGGCACATTTTACTCCCAAAGCCCAAAAGAAAGGTTAATGGCCCAAAGAGCCCAAATCAATGAATTTGTAGAGAGTGGGCTTGAAACTGAACTTTCAATGAGTTAGGTGTATAATGATTACAATAGGTTAGTTGCTATTGGAAAGTATGAAATAAATAGTTTTGAGCAAGGAAAATCCTCCTCGGCAAAGTCCAAGGAAGGTTATTCTTATTTATTTCTCTTAGACATAACTAAAATTACAGTTCTTCAGTGTACAATCATTTTTTCTTAAGATTTTCTGATCCCCTTTTGTAATGGGTTTTTTTTTTTTTTTTTTTTTTTTTTTTTCCTTTATATTCCCCTTCTTCACTCCATCTCAGCCTTCCACATGTATATCAGATTGCTTGTTTTGATACTTGTCCCATCAGCATCTTGTTGAAATCTTTGTGGGTAGCTGTAAGGCTGAATGTTACTGTTTAAGTATCACCTTCACATTAATGCGGCCAGGGAGTTAGTTGTAGAGCATTCAATGCGGTGGTAACAGCTTTCTTCTCAGATATTTCTCAGCTCTCTTTTGTCTTATTCCCACCTGATGTTTATCCTTGCCAGTATGATCGTCTGGTGCCTTGTTCTTGACGAAAGGTTGGACTTATGACCTCTACTCTATTTAGCCGAGGAGGTACTTCTCATCGGACAACATTTCCAGTTCCTCATGACCGAACTCCTTCCATAGACCACTATCTTGTAGGTCTCCATCACTATTACCTGTCCTTGGACTACTTGATGTTTTCGGACATTGCCCACGACCCAATTGCCTATATTTGGGCCCCTTATCCCTACAATTATATTTTGATTATAGTTGATACTAATTCAAGTATCTTCAAGCCTTTTTTTAGTACATAATTTAGTGATTGTATAGATATAGTAATCGTTTTAGGAATCTTCAAATATATAAAAAGTTAATTAATTCTAGATAATTCAAATATTGTTAGGTTACAAACCAAAGTAGAAAAAGGGGACAAATTAAAGTAAACCTAAATGTTGTTAGGTTTGTAACTCACCTTTGTTAAAAATAAGGATAAATATGTAATTTTTCTCTTCTTTTATGTCTCTCTCCTTCCAAAACCCAAAAAAAAAAAAAAAAAAAAAAAAGACAAAAACAAGAGAAGTAAAGATAAAAAGTGTTATTGTTATAAAAAAGTTTATGCAAAAACCCAACCTTGGTTTTAAAAACTACCAAGTAACCAATCAATTTCATTAATTTCATTTCCAAACCCATAATGTATCACATAGTTGAGAGAGAGAGAGATGAGATTTTCCCTAAACCCCACCCCTTAGAGAGAGAGAACCAATCAATTTAATTTTCAAACCCATAAGGTATCACACAACTGAAAGAGGGAGAGATGAGATGTTCCCTAAACCCCACCCCTCAGAGAGAGAGAGAGAGAGAGAGAGAGAGAGAGAGAGAGATCTGCTGCCAATCTCCAATCTTCGTTGATCCACCATGAATACTAGCTCATTTACCATTCGCTACCACTGTCATCGCGCCGTTCAACGAAAAGTTAGGGTTTGATCAAGCAAAGCTCTATTTTTTTTTTGGTTATAATGGAGATTTTCACTTCTTAATCTGGATTTAAATTTTTGCTTTTTGGGTTTTTGTGTTTGTAGGGTTTGTAGCCATGGGTCACTTGGATGCTCCTTGAAATAGTAAAATGAGTTTTTTTGTGTGTATCAAACTTGTTGTGTTTGTGTGCATTGCATGCTACCTTTACAATTGCCTTTGTGGATTGTGATTTTGAATTGACATATTAATTTGATTTATGGGTTTTTGGTTTTGTGGGATTTGTGAGGAACTTGCTTCCAAAACTGAAGGTTGGTCCTTTGTTTTAAAAGTTGTAATAACTTGAATGGTAGGTTTGGTCATGGAAAACAATTTTTTAATGTGCTAATGATGAGAAGAAAATGAAGTTTACAAAGTTATTTGAAAGGTTTGGATATAAAAACTTAAACGGGTTGTGAGGAGAGGAGATGTAAATCAGATATAAATTATGTTTGTTCTTTTTTAAAAAATCCTAACTTTTAGATCTTATTATCTCTTGTTTTTTGATTTTTTTTTTTTTGTTTTTTTGTTTTGAGAGTAGAGAAATATAAAAGGAAAAAAAATTACATATTTACTCATACTTTTAATATATATGGGTTACGGGAGCCAAACAGAACTAAAGGTAAAATATCAAATTTTGAATCACAAGTAAGCAAGGTAAAAATAGACTTAACTACGTGGGTTTACTATAATTTGCCAATAAAATTTTTTTTTTTTTGTTTGTGTGAGAGGGTGATCATTGTAGTTAAGAAGAGTTGCTATTGCGGTCAAATATTGTATAGGCCACATAAAGTAAGATTGTTGCTTGTAAGAGAAACAAATAAATTAACCATACAAAATCACACTATGAATTGGGTGAAAAATGCATGCACTAAAATGGTAAAACTGTGCAATTCCAACGGTAGATTCATGTCTACCATAATTTCATCATGGGGAAAGGACGAAGACATTATTACAAAGAAGAGAGTGGAAGGCAAAAAAAAAAAATGATTATAAAAGCTTAGGAATCAAAATGAACAGGAAACATGACAGTGCTTGGCCTTAAGAGACTCATGAGTCATGAGGGACATTCCATCATCATCAACTACAGCAACTCCTAACACCATTGCTTTCATTTCAAACCAAACAAGAATCAGACAAAAGCTCCATTGAGATAGAAAAAACTGCTTTTTGAATTTTTATTAAAGCAAACCTAGGAATCTCTCTCAATCTCTCTCTCTGCCTCTATTGATGTCCACTTGTCCTATCAGCCCACTTTTCCATCATTGTTTCACACTGGAATGATTAGTAATTTACTATCACAACTCTGAAGAATCTCTATGAAAATGCAAAAGATATGTTAGATAAGAATGTTGCACCATTACAAGGGCACAATCTTTCTTGACTAGAGAAGGAAAATTGGGAACAAAAAAGTATTACGAATCTTAATTCTTGTTTCATTTTTCTTTTTCCTACTCAAGTGCCACTGATTTTAGCCGTAAAAGATATGCCAAGAGAAAAGGATGCACCATTACAAGGGTACAAATGTACAATCTTTCCTGACTGGAGATGGGAAATCAGCAGGAAGAAAAAAAAAAGTATTATAGGAATCTTAATTCTTTGCTTCATTTCCTTTTCCCACTCAAGTGCCACTGAATTTTTAACTGTTTGGCTCATGTTGATAGGGACTTTTAATAGTAGTGCTACTTGCACTGCTGTGCTAGCTTTCCACACCTCACATTATGAGTAGAAAGAGAATCTGACTTTGTGCATGCAGCTAATATAAGGTTCAAATAGCACTGAGTAGTTCTATTAACACGTTAGCAAGATATGAGAAATTCAATCTTGCCTCAAAGATCTATTAGAGGGTTGACGAATATTATTCTTGAAATTTACAAAAACATTAGATCAAATTTGAGCTATGATATTTCTATATCCAAACTTGATCAAAGGTGAATTCGGACAACTTTTTTTTTTTTAAATGTTTTGTTTTGTTTTGTTTGAGAAGATGGTGAATCAAGCAGCTTATAGTTGGACAAGTTGAAAAGAAGAAAAGAAGCTGTCCCACAAATAAATTAAGATCGAACTTTCCTTCTTAATTAAGAAACGTCATTGTCTGCAAATGATTTTTTAGATTGTCTTGTGGGCAGGTAGCATAATCTCCTTTTATGGTACAAATATTTTACAAACTTGACTAGGGAAGTACTTATTGTTGCTTCAAGGCAATTGGCAATCCTTGGGAGCTCAATAATTATTTTCATGTAGTCATTGTTGCTTCAAGGCAAATGACAATTAAGGGAGCTCAATAATTATTTTATGTAGTCATTGTTGCTTCAAGGCAGTTGACAATCTTAAGAGTTCAATAATTATTCTACGTAGTGGTTGATATAAGTTTCCTCTATCTTCCAAATACACATTTTGAAAGAGAAGATGCATATATCAAATCCATGGAATACTTTCTCCCCAACACTTGTTCTAAAGTTCTGCCTTGTATGGTATTGCTGCATTTTCTATAAAATTTGAATTGGTAGAACTTATTTTTAGGAGTAGTTTATTTTATTTAAAATTTAGGTTGGACAAAAGCAAAGTTGTATTTACAAAAAGAAGGACGTACATTAGCAAATAAGTCAAAAAAAAAAAAAAAAGATCTTTCAAATTCACTCCTCACATTTTTCTTTTAGGAAATAATTTTTGAAGAAATACGTATCCAAACTTAGTGATTTTTTATTTTATTTTATTTGGATGCTAAAGCTTCAAGCAGTTTGTAAAAAAGTTTATAAAATAGTTTGAGGCTTTAGGATTTTTGTTAAAGAATTGCAGCAGAAAGTTATTAATTGCATGATTAATGTCTCTCCTGCTTGATTGAATGTTACAAATTATGAAATTGTGACTTTGTAGAATAGGAAAGAAATATTAGAGCGCTACCTACCAACATAAACTAAATAAGGAAAACTAAAAGAAAAAGAAACTAACAGAAACATTCACAAATCACAAACAAGCTAAACAACCTCAATTCAGCTCATAAAAAACCGACAGAATTATCCATCTTGATTGTTTTGCATAGCATGAAAAACCAAGGCAAAAGCTTCCACATAAGTCAATTCAGCGCTTTGCTCAAATATAAAATCGGAATAAACTAATGCCATAAAGTAGTGAAACAATAGCTATTTTATGGCAGAGAGAGAGAGAGAGAGAGAGAGAGAGAGCTACAAGGAGATAGTATAAAATTAAAGTGCTTTTAGTAACTCTCAAACTGTTTCATAGAAAACTCTGGCAAACCTCATACATATTAAATACTTAATTATCTGTGACATCTGGTCCTGTGGGACAAACAAGAAGCATCATTTTCTCTACTCCATTTATGTTATCTTCTCATTCCCACAGGAGAAGAATCTGACTTTGGATATGAAAATTATGCTTTCCATTGAAGCTAGCTACTGGTTGTCTTAATATTCTTCTTGTTCCTTTGGATAGTAATGTTGCTTTTGTTTAAAGCAAAGTATCACATTCTCTTTCCTTCAGAATTTTCCTTTCTGGGTTTGCTCTTACAAAGCTCTCTCAATGCTTTAACACTATTGTAGCTTCAAAACAAAGTGGCTTGAAGATATAAAAGGGAAAAAAAAAAGAAAAAGAAAAACAAAAAAAGAAGACAAAGAGCGAGGCGGATAGAGAGATAGGTAAGGCACTAAGATTAGTTTCAATTTGGTTAAAAAGCTGGACTTTTGTGCACTGAATAGGACCTTTTTGACTTCAAGATAGAAAAAGAAAAAGAAAAAAAGAAAGAACAAAAAATTGGAGAAAGAGAGAGATGGTTGAGATTAATGCCAATTTAGAAGAGTGGGAGATTTGTGCACTGATTACGAACTTTTTTTTTTTTTTATTCTTTTAAAATTTTTCCTCTCAATTTAGGGCTGCACATGTGTCCAATCTCTCTCTCTCTCTACCTATGAGTGCACATGTCCAAAAGCTTCTTCCTCCATTCAACTATTTCATCAAAAAAATCATCAAGCTGTCCAATTATAGTTTCAACCCCACATCTCAACAACCCAAAGCAATTCTTCAACCTATCAGCCCTTTCTTGAATGTCAACCTCAGCTTCATACTCCAAAAACCTCTCCATTTCAAGCTTCAACTCTTCCATGGTGCTTTTCGCTTCCCGGAACTCGTATAGCAAAATTCCTGGCTGCCCTTCAATTTGACCTATCTCATTTGCCACTCTTTGTTGCAATCTTTGAATTGGGACCATGAAAGCTGAACCAAATATAGCATTTCCCTCGTACCCTCCTTGGCAAAACATCGATGCAGGCCAACAATATACTAGTCCACAAAGCAAGATCATCAAAAGCAATGAACTAACATTTCTCATTGCATAAAGAACACCTCGAAAACCATTGAAACCGTTGAACTTTGATACAGTTGAGATGTTTTCATTGAAACATAATGATAGTGGTTGAATTCTTGTTTCCATCAAGCTCTTGTTATCCTCTTCCAACGCTATAAT
The DNA here is from genome assembly GCA_032878915.1 of Castanopsis chinensis. Taxonomy (NCBI): domain Eukaryota; kingdom Viridiplantae; phylum Streptophyta; class Magnoliopsida; order Fagales; family Fagaceae; genus Castanopsis; species Castanopsis chinensis. The sequence goes on along the minus strand of JAVQMG010000121.1, from coordinate 23,146,078 downwards.
TTCCCTTTGGCAACCACTTATAGCTCGAATCACCTATGCATAAATTGTGCACAAAATTATTATAAATCATAATATATATTGTCCCAACTACCTATATATGCATAAACTAAAATCATAATAAAATTAACTTGAAGTTTTTTTTTGAATATATTGGAGAAATACATGTGCACATTGAATAAGTACTTATAAACTGATGTGTCAATTTTTTAAAAGTTTGAAAACAGATTTGAATATATTTGAGAAATACATAGGGACGTCACTCTAAGTAGTTGAGATAATGTTACAAACTGATGTGTCAACTTTTAAAACACAAACCTGACGCGAAAGTTGAGGGTTTAAATGGTGGTAACCATCAAAGGAGGAAGCTATATTGGCACCAGTTGAATAGTAATTTTCCATTCCGGAAGCACCGGATTTAAGTACTTGACAGGCTTCCCAAAGCCTTGAACTTTCATCCATGTACTCATCTAGCCATTTTTCGCCTATTGGCAAGTGAAGCTTTTGAACCAAAATGGTTAACTGGGAATGAAAGGATCTTAGTGAGGAAAGCACAGTTTGAAGGAACTGGGTTGACATGAAGTCATGAGAGAGCAAGGATCGATCAAGATCATCGAGTCCTTGGTTGAGAAAGTTGTAGAAGCCATTGACAGAAGAAGGTATGCATGAGGGATCCATCATGTAAGGAAAGAAAAAAAAAGATGATATGTGGTGGGTGGGGAGAAAAAGATGATGGAGATTGATGGGTATATATAATTAGAAGATAAAGAAAAATTAAAGAAGAAGAATTGTGAAAAGTACTGGGTAGCTCCAGGAGCTCAGGTTTCTATAGTTAAAAGCATTGTTGGGTGCAATTATGGGTGTTTCCTATAGAGTGGAGGAGATGATTGGGAATCTGCTGTTTCATTGTTAAATGGGCTGTTATGAAAAGAAAGAAATGAAAAAGTTAGAGAGAGAGAATGCTAAAACTACTGTCAACTTTACTATAAAAGTCTTACAAATTAACGTGGCAAAATAAGCATAATCTGTGGTCTGTTACATTTCACCGACGTAATAAAAAATGTCTATTTACATCACCGACATAATAAAAAATGTTTGAATTACATTTTTGTAATTAGTACCGCATCAAATTGTAGAGAGAGAGAATAATATGAAACATGAGAACTTCATGGTTTCTCTCCAATTTTTCTTTATTTGACTTATTACCTTTTTTTTTTCTCTTTCCTTTTTCTTTTCTGCTTGTTTTTTTTGGACAATCCTAGGGAGTGAATATATCTAATAGAAAGTAAATCACAAAAAAAATATAGGAATATATGTTAGAAAGCAAATCCACAATCTTGAAGCTCTTTATCATATGATATGTTAGATTATGTTTCCGTATTATAAGTCCGACTACTTTGACTGAGATTTTCTTTTCATTCTTCTAGTTTGATTTGGTTCCCTTCGAAATTGAGTACTATTTGGCTTCTCTACCTTTTCTCTTCCTTCTCCATCTTTCTACACATTTCATATTGCACCTTTTTGGTGTTGTATTCCAAAACAAGTTGTATTTTATTGTGATTTGGTTCTTTTGAAAGGAATTGGATGGTGAGGGCTTCTCTGTATATAGATTACAGAGTAGTTTATGTTTTCAAATGCAGATTCTCTCTCTCTCTCTCTTTTAGACCTACATTCTTCTTTAGTCATTAAAATTCTTGTTTCCCATGGAATGGAATATTATAATGTGTGTGCCCATTGATTCTAGAAATCTAGATAACTATGATGGTCCATTCTTTCACACGCACATGTGCGTGTGTGTGTGTGTGCGCGCCCCATGCACTAAAGGTCTGAATTTAAGCAATTCTCAAGGGAGCTGGGCACAGGGGAAACCAAACTCACTTGGGAGCAGAAAATGAATTATGACTTTTTATTGAGAAGAATGATAACTGGTTTTAAAGTGTCTTTATAAATACGTAGATATGAAAAGTATTTAAGGATTCATTATTTTAAATTTAAATTTCGATCTTGATATCATAGCCTAGACTAGACGTGTCTACAAATTACATGCGTTTGTGTTGAGGATGACAACAAAGCAAGACAGTCCAATTAGAGGTAACTGAGGAGGTGGGGGGGGGGGGGGGGGTGGTTGTGAGAGAGAAAAAAAAAGTTGGAGATGATAAGAGTATATGATAAAAAATTAAATTATAAATAAGATATATATATATATTTTTTAAATAGGAATTGAAAATATAATAATAATAATAATAATAATAATAATAATAATAATAATAATAATAATAATAAAATATATATACACATTCAAGACAAGGTGAGCTAATGCCAAAACTTATCACTAACTCATCACCTCTCTGGGGTAAGGAAAACATGCGCAAGGCAACAATTAGGATAGGGAAATGCCCAAACTTATTTTGTACTTTGGATGGACTATGGATTAAGACTTTTTTTTAATGGAATTTCATTCAAGTTATGTACTTATACTATATCATAAATGTGGTTTCTTATAGATTGAGTGGACACGTCATATTACCTACCATATAATTAAAGTTGTGTCTTAGACGTTCTCCCTTTTTCTTTATTTTAAGGGAGAAATTACATAAAACTAAAAGTTCCAATAATTTATATTGTATTTCAAAATTAAATCTCAAAACTTTAATTTTGTTGATTAAAGTTCTAGACATATGAAATAGTTTCAATTTGAAGCCATTGTCCATCTCTTTTATTCATTTTTGTTATTCAAGATGGTAACGGAGTAGGAAAAAAAAGAGAAATCATTGATGAATCTTTGTCTTCCAAATAAGTAACCATCTTCAAATTTTTAGAAATCATTCTTTCACTTTAGCCAAAACTTTCTCTCTAGACTTAGATTTATCTCTTTACCCTCTTTGTTCAATGGTTGCCAAATTAATTTAAGAACAAGCCCTAAGGGAAACACATATTTTGATTAATGGTTTCATGCTTTTCTCTGTTTTGTACCTAGAATAAGGCCAATAAAAAATGGAAATTGACATAGGATTCAAATTGATACAATTTCTTAAATTTGGGACTTTAATTAATACAATTAAAAACCTAGGATACTTTTATGTAATTTCTCCCCCCTCCCCCCACCTCCCAATTTTTATTTATTTATTTTTTCATTTAGTTTGCTTGTAAAACTCTACTATCAAAGTTTCAAGAAGTTTAAAAAAACTATCCCAATCAAAATTCTAATACAAATGTTTTTATAAATTTAATAGAAATTACATTATTTATTTTATATTATTTTAACAATCTACCATAAATTTTAATTTTAAAAATAAAAATTGGTCTTACATGTCATGCTTGCATTGTGTGGGATTCAACGTAACTACGTAAGTAATACACATCATACAACATGTCATGTAATACATTTAGTTAACATAGTTTTCTCTTAGTGAAACTTTATTACTAAAGTTTTAAAAATTTTAAAATACTGATATGATTAAAATTCAATCATTAAAATTTTTATAAATAATCTAATAATTTTTTAATAAGAACTTGTTCTAACATTATTTGCTTCAACCATAGAAATTTTAAGTAATTTTTGTACTTTCTTCTCTACTATATAGTTTTTGTTCATTTTTATTAAATTATTTACTTTTAGCTTATATATGAGTTTTTATTATTAATTCGTGCATCGCATACGGCATGGTACTAATATAATCACATTGTATATAATAAACATATATGCAATTAGAGTGCCAAGTGGATTCCATATATTTTTTTCCCTCCTTTTGCCATGTGAACAATATCATTGTCCATTTATTTTACACCTTTTCAACTGACCGACAAAAAAACTTTCTTAAAGGTTTGGAATGTTTGAAAGAATTTTCATTATATATTTTTTTAAATTACTTTAATCATCATCCGTAATTTTTATATAGTTTTAATTAACGGAAGTTTGGTCTTTCACGGTAGGTTTCAACTTAATGATTTTATTTTTTAATAACTATTTTTTTGTTCAATTTGTGATTTTTTTTTCTTCTTCTTCTCCACATGCATTGTATGAGCATATTACTGATATTATATATAATAAAGAGAGACAAATAGATATGCCAAAATAAAAGTCAAAAAGAAAAAGTAAATTGTAGTAACATTATGCAAAACTGCACGCAATGTCACGTTCCAAACTCAAGATTTCGTATATAGTCCCTATACAATTTCAAAGAGGGCAATGATCATATCACAGATTCATATAATTTTTTAGGTACGAATTAAATTAAAGTATTGTCCTATCAAAGTGGCTTGCTTGGCCTAAATAAAATAGGTCGGCGGTCTGTGGAAAAAAAGAACACAATTGCTTAAGTTCCATTCATGCAATGTTGTTGTTTCTGTTTGTGCGTGACATATAAGGCTTCAGCAGATGAGCAAAGGAGAGGTACTAAAATTGACAAGGTAAGGTCTGTCTGTTAGGATGGGGACTGCATACACCCAAAAAAATAATTAGATACTTGAAGAGATCTAAATACCTTCGTTTGTAAAAAAAAAAAAAAGATTTGCAAACTTGACCCAAGGTTAATTAATTGAGAGTGGGAGTTAAACCGGTATTAAATGCCCCATGAGTGGAGTTGTAAAATCGTACTTTGTGATAAGATTCATTTTTAGTTCATTGTTGTTGATATCAGAGCTCAAATTCAATGACAATGAAATTACCTATATTATTCTATAGACAATGGAATTACCTGCTGCCATGCTCTCAAATGGAAATTATAATCATATGTGGATTATCATATAAGGGTGTTAATGTTTGACCTAACCCACAAACACAACACAAACCTGATATGAGTTTTTGCAGGATGGGTTTTTATAAATTTTTTTTTGAAGGATTCAAGTTTATCACAAAATAATGAGATTAAGTTTTCTTATTATGACAAGATTTTTTTTGGTATTTGGGTGTTATCTATTTGATAAATATACGAAGTTTTAATTGTTTGTACTTGCATTTTTTAGCCATCAGAGTTTTCTTGGTCACTTCACTTTCGTTGGTCTTGGTTGGTCTGAGGTCTTTTTCTTTAGTAAATGACTGACTCAATTAAGTGGTCCAGTCTATTTGGTCAAGAGGGTTCATCACCGACGACTTTTGAGTGCTATTATTCTGTGTCATAACATATCTGAATGTACTGGTCTTATTAAGGGTTGTAATATTAATTAGTTTGAAAAAACTTAATATCTAAAACATGTAAATATAAACATAGAAAAAAAAATATAAACAAAGAAATGATGAAGAATGATAAAGAAAACATTCACGCACACTTTTGATTTTTACCAAAGGGAAAAAATAATAATAATAAAAAGGAAAGCAAAAGATATTTTAATTGACTATGTGATTCCACCAAAATATACACGTTTCTTCAAGAAAGAGCTTTCTTTCTGGAAGTGAATGATGGAATATTCTTGACAAGCATTTGTTAACTAAACTACATTATTAATGCTTAAAAATTCTGATTACATTGGGGAATTTGAATCTTCAACTATGAAAAGTTTATCATTATCTCTAATCACTTCAATAGAATCGATTTCTGCTCCCTCTCCATCCATTACCAAAGCATTTCTTGCATCAAACCCAAACTTTTGACCTATAAAAGTTGATTGAATACACTAATAAGGTCAAATTGGAACCATTCAACCCAAAAAATATGGAGTCAATCGGAACCTTAATTATATGACCTTCATTAAAAAATAATACATTTAGTTATGTAACAATTATAGACAACAATTCTAAATATATATTCTACCATTAAAAAAATGTAATATGTCAAGATTCTAATGAGTTTGTGAAGCATAAAGTAGAACGCTAAAAATGAGACATGATTTTTATTTTACGAAAATATCCTAATTTTGATAAATTAAAAAAATCATGCTATTAGGTCTTATCAAAATTTTAAAATTTTTGAAAGAAAAAAAAATGCTTAGCATTAGTACTCATGAGAATATATATGTACCTGCAATGGTCTTGAGCTGCTCTAGTGAATCTGGCAACTTAATTAACCTCCCAGATTCCATGCGAAAAGTTTCTCTCCTCACAACTGGATTGCCTCTATAAATTCTCACCCTTGGAGTACAAATTGGTCCACTGGGTTTTTTCCATTTGCAATTTTGCTCTCCTTCATGCTTCCCCAAAAGCACTTCATTTGGCATGGTATCATGTACTACAATCCGGTGCCCAATCTCTCTCTTTTGCAGCATTTCGTTTAGAGTCGTCGAAGGAAACTCATATGAATTGATATCAATAACATCTGCACCATTCATCATAAGTAGATTTACCATGTCCACATTGTTTTTGGCCATGGCAATCTGAATTGCAGTGTACCCATGGAGATCCTTTGAGTCCACACTTATTCCTTGTTTCAATAGTTCCTCCATCACTGTTATATTATCTCTTTTTGCAGCAGTGCATAAAAGATCACCAGCAGTGTGTGGATCAGAAACAACAGCATTTTGGTAGAGGATTCGGAATATGGAACTGTGCTTCGATGCTATTGCATCCCATAATGCAGTGTTGCCATTAATGTCTACAAGAATTGAACCAGAGAAAAGCTTAAAGTAAGCAAGAATTTGACTAGAAAAAGAAAATGGAAGCATGTTAAAAAGCATTGGATATTACCTCGTACGTGTACGTTGCATGCATGCTTAAGGAGTACAAAAACACACTCTTCATGCCCTTTTGATGCTGCTATGTGCTACCAGAATTTTAATAATAATAACAATCAACATTATCATCATGGATTTACATGTTCATTTATTTTATTAAAAAAATAATTAATTTCCCACATATGTTGTATAGGTAATCTAATTAAACACTAGCCTCTTTCCATGTGCTTTACACGTGTTTAGAGTTCGAGTATAAAATGTGTTTCCTAATTTTATGGAATTTGAAGTACTTGAATTTTAAATATCTCAATTTACCTTAATTTATTACCTTAATTGTTAAATTATTTTCAATTAGATTATATAGTCATATATATTTTGGAATGTATAGAAAGATGAATATATAAAAAATTATATATATATATATATATGTATAAACATACCAATGGGGTTCTTCCTTCAGAATCTCCAATATCAGGATCAAACTTTGCCCTGAGAAGCTCATCAAGAAAAGCAGCATTGCCAGTACCAGCAACTGTCAACAAGTTGGAAGCCAGGTTTGGGTCACCCTCTTCTTCCCTATTGTCCACATTCAAATCTCCAATATTTAGATCCTTTAGTTTTTTTTGATGCTGCATGACACCATATATTAAACCCTGAGTCCTTAATCAAAGTGAACATAAGCATAGTTATCAAAAGCAGGATGTAATAAATGCTCTTCCAAGAAAAGAACTCTAGATAATAAAGGCAATAAACCCTCCATTTATAGAAGTTTTGTTTACCAAAACATTTCAAAGCACATTAGTAACCTGAAAAGTGTCTATTAGTGCTTGCAAGTAAACGTGTTCCTAAACTGGAGGACTTTATTTCCAAGAGTTTTTAAAGTTCCCTTAAAAAAAAAAAGGTGGAAAATTATGATTTCTCCAAATTGATATTTCTAGGAAAAAGTTGATATCGACAATTGAAAATATAGGTGAAGCTAATGGAAGAGGCATAATAAATTTTGTTTAAGCTTGGTAAGAAATTAATACCCATTTAGATAAATTGAGTTTTATGGATAAGAACTTCTAAAGGGCAAGAAAAAAAAAATTGAAATGTTGAAAGAGCTTTAGCACATGTTCTATCTAGTTACTGACCTGAAGGATGTTCTTAAACATTTTGCCATAGTCTTCTAGTTTAGTATGGGTTGCATCTAATAGAGCAGAGGTTTTGAGACTCAAGAGTTGTGAAAGTGTCTTGGTTCTATATGTATGGCTTTGAGGTCTACAATAAAGTGCACCAAGTTCTCCAAACATGTCTCCAGAATGCAAAGTCCCAACCACTTGTTCTCTGTCAATCTCACAATGGATAATTTCAACTTCACCTGATACAATTATGTAAACATCATCTGGTGCTTCATTTTGCATTATAACATCCTCTCTAGGTGGTATGTACTCAGCTTTCATTTTGGCAACCTATTCAATTTCATCATACCACATGTTAGTCAACAGAGCAAGATTGGCAAGAAAAATCAACCAAAATCTTGTATACTTTGAGATTTTATTAGGATTGGCTTATATGTTTGTTTGGAAAATACTAAAACTATTATTTACAGCAAAAAAAAAAAAAAAGTTTATAAATTGACGTGACAATAAATATGATTAGTGTGAATTCAACAACATAATAAATAAATTTTTATTTATTTATTAAAGTACTACTATTACTACATTTGAGATCTTGTTAAGAAGTAAAACAAACATATAGGTCAAACATAGACATAGTGTGTGAGGAGAGACAGTTAAATGGATTTCACTATACAATACAACATATTAGAGAATATTTATAGAGAAGTAAGTCTAACCCTATTTTGATCCTAAGTACAAGCTTGCAAAAATCATGGTTTTAACAGCACATTTGGATGGAAGATATACAATATACATGCAAAAAATTTCTTTAGATGGAAGATATTTTAACTAAGTCTAATTAGTTTAGACTTGTACTAAAAAAATAAAATTTAACAGCGTCAAACTATATTTTCGTACCATGATCAACAAATTTTCCTTGGAGATGCCCTTAAAGAGATAGACCTTCTCCACGGTAGGCAAAAACAAATGCTGGTAAATGTTGTTGCAGATAGACTTTGGTAGCTGTTCAAGTAGGTGTTGCTGGTTTAGGCTCTCAGCCTTAAACCTCAAGCACATATAAGCCAGTATTTGTACTTTTAACCTTGTAGGCAAATGATTTCGGCATCCAAAATTTGATGCTGCTTCAATGCTATTTCTCTGCAATAAGCCAGTCAAATTCACCACCACCACAGAGAAACACAAACCAATAAATTATGTAAAATGTATAGTGAATTTGAAAAGGAACAAAAATCCTCTGTCTCGCTATAAGCATTTTACTTCATACCTTACAAATTATGATATGTCATGTGGTTTTTTCTTTTTTCTATTTTTTGGGTTTTTTTTTTTTTTTTTTTTTTTTTTAATGAGGAAACGATTTTATTCATTTGAAAAGTATGACTTTAAGATATAAGGATATTCTCTATTTGAAATATATCAGATTCGTGATACAAATTGAGTATTAAAAATCTAAAAGTATATCTAGTGCTATGTCATTAAAATTTTAAATAATATGTTTCTTTGTACACTATTAGATTTAAGAAATAAAATTTTAAATATGAAATGAACTTTTCTCGCATTTTAATGAAATGGAGATGAACTTATTCCGACATGATAAAATAGGAAAAATAAATTGAAAGAATGAAAGCATAGGAGGTGTGAAATAGTACTTACAAATTCCATAGTACGACTAGTTCCTTCAACCACTAAATTTGTCATGTTACCAATTATGTAAGCTGTTAGGCCAAGGTTGAAAAGCATGTAGAAAATAATAAAGACCATTTCCACAGTGTTTTGTGCATGGAGGTCTCCATAGCCAACTGTAGTCATGGTGGTGATGGACCAATACATGGCTGAAATGTATCGTATCCAAAGGCTTGTTTCTTTAAAATTTGGGTTCAGAACTCCAATCCATGTCTTTCCTTTGTGAGGGTACATGTCAGCTAGCTTGTAGTAGAAACACCCAGCACAGTGCATCGTAAATAGTGTCACCTGAAGCCAATAATTATGCTTACTACACCAGAAATTAAAAATTAAAAAAGCACCTAATGTTCTTATGCTTAACTACCTAATGTCATTAATTTTTGTTGTTTCTGTTGTTCTTATTAGGTTATTAGCATTCATGGAAAAATTTTGTAGCAAAAATTGTACAGAGATGCGGAAGTGAGAGAAAAAAAAAAGGAATATAAAGGTTTATACAGTTCAATCTGATAGCCTATATTTATAGTGAAAAGCTCTTGATGGTTACGTGTTATTTATTAACTACTATAACAATGAACTCAATAAAGGGTTAATTTACTAAAGAATACTAGACTAATCCTAGCTTAACCATAGATTTACCCAAGATCAATTTACCTGTCCTACAAGTACATAGACTAACAATTGGCATGGGTCACTTGATCATTACTACTAATATGTCTTCTTCTTTTTTGAGAAACATACTAATGTTATGTCTAACAACAACATTTAGGATATTCAATAGAATATGTTCCATATATAATAATATACACAGTTTAACATTTTTTTTATCACCTAAATGATGTAATGTGTGGAAAATGAGAGAAAAACAATACTTAAATTGTTATAGTAGGCAAATCTTGTAGGTTTAGAATAATGATTCAGGCTTGAAATTGTATCATATATGCAACTTACTGATAGTAGCCTAGCACATCGGACCCAGAAATAACTGAACCTGATGTCCTTCTCAAGCCTATCAAGATTAAAGAGCCAAAGCAAGTTAATTTTAGAATATGCATGTCTAATTGTGATTTTTAGGACAACACTAACCTGGTGAAGAGTTGCTTAACCCGTCGAAGTCTCCAAAATCTTAGCATGCCCAAGAGTGAATAAGAGAGACTCATTTCTCTGTTGCCTGTGATTAGGTATCCCACTAACTCAAATGGGAATGTTGATGCTAAATCCATCAAGAACCATGTTGATAGATACCTAGGATATATATCAAGGGTGTCAATCAGTTAGTCCTAGTGATCATCATCTTCAAGACAATTTTTTTTTTTGAGAGACATCTTCAACACAATTTAATTATTGGGGTTCCACTGATTTTAACCATTGGATTGTAGGTGAGCAAATGGTTTATTAGACTTAAGACCTAAATTTTTTTCAATCCTTCCATTGAGAGATGAATTTGAACCTCCAATACTTTGGGAACATAGGTTGTCTCCATTAATATTATGATACATATACTGCTGGTGAATGAAAGGTGAATAAACTTATGTGATAATTAATCTGATTAATGTCACATCAATACAAGAAATCTATGTTTAAATTAGAGTTTTTTTTATTGAATTTAAAAATAGACACATCATTATAAAACCCAATTGGCCAACATTGGCCATATCACATTGAAGATTGGTCACC